>JAZHEH010002317.1:7415000-8135000 GCA_036589455.1 Ateles fusciceps | reverse complement strand
CTCATTAGCCACATAGTATTGCACAACTCACTGCACACATATGGGCCTCAGTGTTCTCATCTGCAAAATGGGTTGATGACCTACTTCACAGGGTCATTGGGAGAATCAACACTTGCTAACATTTATGGAACACTAACCATGTGCTCATCTCATGCTCACAATTGCCCAATGGAGATGGTAGCAATAATAACATCATCAAATTTTAGAGACGGAAACACTGAGGCCCAAGGTCACGTAGTGAGTGGTGGCCCCCAAGTTTAAGGCAGTCTGGCTCCAGAGCCTGTGTGTCTAATTGCTGTGCTGTATTGTCAGATGGCCTATATGTGGTTCAGGAGAGCATTTAGCATGGTGCCTGGCACATATAAGCACTCACTAAATGTGGTCTGACCTTCTTGTTGTCCCCATGGCTTGAGTTGGGGGTCAGAGAGGACTTCTCTGGCAACTATTTATGGTTCGGCACAGTCAGGGAGAGAAGGAAAAGGACTGAGGAGGGAACCTCAGCCTTTGAGATGCTTAACATACTTCTGCAAGTCACTCAGCCCCACATGAAAAGGCTTTTTGACAAACATCTTTATCATCAACATGAAAGAGACCGTTTTATGCTGGGGAAATGGTGGTGCTCAGACCCTGGCTTTCCAGCTATTTCTAAAGGTGACCTTAAGCTGGGAAATTTAACCCTTTTTCTTTTGACACTTCTGAAATCCTTTCCATATTGTTCATCATCTCAGCAGATACTTATTCAGCAACTACTGCATGCATAGCACCGTGCCAGGCATCACGGGGCATACAAAGGAAATAGGAGATGCAGCCCCTGCCCTCCAGGAGAGTGTAGTCTTACAGGGTAGGCTTAGGATTCAGAAAAACTTGGCTAGAATCCCAGCTCTACAAGCAAAGTGACTTCAGATGAGTATCTTAACTTTGCAAAACCTGTTTCCTCACCTGTAAAACAGAGATGAAAACATCACCTTCTTCAAAGGTGTGTTATGAGCTAATAAGCATAAAACACTCAATACGAAGACTATTTGAAGAGAATTGTTAAATAAATGTTAGCCATTAGGTGGTGACGGTGATGATGACCGTGGTGATTCTGGTGAGGAGTAATGATTATGGGAATAACAGTGATGGAGATGATGCTGATGACACTGAGCTAAGCCCCAGTTTGTGACGGGCAGATTTATGACCTATACTTACATGGGTTCAGATGGACCTGGGTTCAGATCTGAGCTCTGCCATTTCTTCAGTTGTGTGACCTTGGGCCAGTTCCTCAACCTCACTGAGGTTTAAGTTCACCATGTTTAAAACAGTGATGGGTGTCCCAATCTTGTACAATTGTCTCGCATGCAGGAGTGCACTCACAGAGGGGCTGCTGCCCAATAGGCACCCGTTAAGTGGTATTTTTCCTCCCTTTCCTTTCCTCCCTCATAGAATCTCTTATTAAATCCCAAGGAATTGCATATATCTCAAGAAAAGAACCTGAGCCCTGAAGTCTGTGCTTTGGTCTCAGTACTCTTCTCCAAGGAAGAGGAACCTCCTTAGACTAGGGCTGTATTGGGAAGTGTGTGGGGAACAGGTGCATCCAGGCCTTCCATAACCCTAGAACTGTGTGTCAGAAAAGGTCTAGAACTAGGACAAATTCCTAAATTCTTTCTTTCTTTCTCTCTCTCTCAGTGGCCACAGACTCTTTCTCTTCTTTTGTGGTTACTTGGTGGGACATGTCATCCTCCTGACTCCTGAATTTCCAGGTCTTCAGTTTAAACAGCCAGCAGAGCCTGAATAGCTCCTGTAATTCCATCCCAGGGATTCTTGGGAGGAAGAATCTGATTGGTCCAGTTCTAGGGAGGCATCCTCCACTGTCCAACCACCGCTGGCTGGGAATGTGGGATAAGGAGGTGGGGCTCAGAGAGTATAAAGATAGCTGCCAGGGGTTTCAGTGGAGTGTAGAGTGAGGGATATTCTTAGAGGAGGATGAACACCAAACTGCTTATTGTAGCTTGTCTAAGGTTTGTTGCACATTTGCTATGAGCAAGGCACTGTGCTAGGACCTCTGCATGTATTATTATTGAATCCTCCCAATAGCCCTCTGAATGACGTTCTGCTTTTATCCTTACTTCAAAAATGGGTAAAGTGAGACTCGAAGAAAGACAGCAATGTGCCCAAATGCACATAGTTGGAAGTGGCAGAGCCTTCACCCAGCCTCCCCTCATGTCGCTGTTTCCCTGGGGGAGCTGCTGCCAGATTGATGTGCTCTTGCTCTTTGAATCTTGGAGAACAAGAGGCTCCATGTTTGGTGAAACTCCAGCTGCCTGATGATGATTGTTATAACGTTAGAGCACCTGAGGTTTGATCACTTAGCATTAGCTATGCTGGTCATATCCTGTATTCCAGAACTGTGTTGAGAAATGCAATTTGTAGCATCCCAGGTAGAAAATTTCTGATTCTCTCTGACGGAGCATGCCAAGGAGAATTGGTCTCTATCCTGGTGGAAACATAAACATCAATTCTGAGAATGAAGGGGGAAAATAAGGTCCTGGAAATTGATGGAAAACTGTCTGTTTGGCATCTTGAAATTAACCAGGACTCCCCCTGTTGCTGACTTCTTGGGCTCTGTCTATGGATTTCTGAGATACATTTTTAATCCTCCTGTTACTTCCTTTGACCTGGAAAAGAATATAGATTGTCAGGTGCTTGGGCCATAGAATTTACACACAGGGAGAATTGACCTGATGGGGGATGATGAGGCTGTTCACTCACCCACCACACAATTTTATGTACAGATGATGGACGTGTCCAGGACATTGCCTGGCACACAGCGGGTGCTCAGCACATATCTGTTTTGTTCCTTTCTGTTCCTTTAGAGCAAATGCCATGCTGAGTTTGGGCCGTTATTTGTTGTTGTTGACAAATATCTGTTGCTAACCAGCAGAGGGCGCTATGAATGCATTTGGTGCAAATCGAAGGGAGGGTATTCTAGGAAAGAGGAAGTAGTACACCACAATGCGATATTGCACTGTGTAGTAAGCCTATTGATAGTTAATGCCTCCAAGGACACACTCTTCCCGATATTCAGCAACCAGATATTAAACACTCATTATAGTCTCGATCCTGGGTTAGATGCTAGTAGGGATGTAATAAACCACATTTTTCTCTACTTCCATCAGATATAGTAAAGCAGAGCCCTCAGTTTACAAGGTTAAGGGGACAAGGGTAACAAAAGATATAAAGTGATAGCTACCATTTATTAAGCACTCACCAAGTGCCAAGCGTTGTAGCTTGGCCAACATTTGTTGCACATTTCCCATGAGCAAGGCACTGTGCTAAGACCTCTGCATTTATTATTATTGAATCCTCCCAATAGGAGGATGCATTTGAATCCTGCCAAATGCATTTCATTTGTTATCTCACTTCAGCTGCCCAACAACTCCTGTAAATAGGTAGACATTTTACAGAAGAGGAAAGTGAGGCTTATGAAAAGAGTTTAAGTAAATACAGTTTTGAAGGGTAGAATGGGGGATTTAAACACAGGCCCCTATGGCTTCAAAGTCCACACATTTAACCTCAAAGCACAGTGGCTTCGACAAGTAGTTTAGTTAGTAGGGAATTGTGACTGTGAGGGATGATGAGAGTAACTATTCTTTCATCTTGCCACTTTAGCCATCCCTGGGCATTTAGTGTTACAGTTAAACTGTATGCATCTTGGCAAGCAGATTTAGGATGCTGTATTGTGATCTAATGTCTGTAACAGCATATATGAAGCAGAGAAGCAAGTATACCCTCTCCCTTCCATACACCTTTCTTAGGGTCTTCAGAGTAAGTGGAACAAGAATAAATGCTTAAAGTGAGAGAAATATGGTCTTACACATTCCTTCTCTGAATAAATAAAGTCTGGTGCACCCTCACCCTTAACATTTGCACATGAATTTGACATTAAAGAGCTTGAATAATGTTTCACATTCATTAGGATATTAGTTATCTGTTTATACCAAGCTTATTTTCCAAAATATTCAGGTTAACTTACAAGGATGCATAAAAACAGAATAAAATAAATAAAAATTAAGATAAATAAGACAAAGAAGGGAAACAGTCTAGAAAAATAAGATGAACTTAGGAAAGAGAATAATGCGTAAATTGCATGGCAAATAGCATGATCCTGATCTGTAAGCATCCTGAAGCCAATGCAGAGAGGGAAATGTGCCAGTCAAAGAATGAGTAGAGTTCATAAGGCAAAAAATTTGGTGGCTCAGGAGAGACACATCTATTCCTGATTCTAAGACCAGGAAGACATTGATATTTTCTCCTGGAGCCTGATTGAAAGGACACTATGTAAAGTAATGAAAAGTATCCTTAGTGATGCCCTTATAGAAAACATGACTTTCATTTGACTGTCCTGTAATATGTCCCACCAAAGTGGAATTTAGAAAAGTAAAAGAGTTCTCGTGAAGTGAGGCAATATAAGGTGCAAGTAGTCTGCTCCATGATAACAGGATGCTATTAAGATCACATTGTTGGAGACATAAAGAGAAAATAGTTAAGGAGATTATTAGAATCATGAAGATCACACAGGTAGTGTGAACATCTAAGTCAAGTTTGGAAAGTGGGTTTAATATTGCATGGCATCCCCGATCAATTACAATGAAGAGACATTTGAGGTTCTGTCTGTGGTGAAAGTGTTCTGCAATTGATTAGTGATGTCTGACATGGGTGAGTGGTATCGCTGATGGTAAGAATTTGCCATCTGAGGTTTGGACTGCTGTTGATGCTTGTTAAGGACCCTAGCCCTGAATGAGGTCATGGGTCACTTCAGTCACTCTAGCCCCTTACTTCATGACAGTTTTGTTCCTAATTGATCTCATGCAGATGAGTATCTCTTATCTTGATATACTTCCTAAATTAGCCAAGTGTAATGTTTCATGAAACACTAAAGGAGAGTCAATAAATCTTCATCTTGGTGTCTACGTCCCATTTTGCTTCCAACTGTCTGGGGTCATAGGAGAAATCCCAGGTCACTGTACTTCATTCTCTCATAACACAGAGTTGGAAGACAGCCAGTCAGTAGAGTGCTTTGAGCAAGAGAAATGGCTTGAGGAGAGCTGGTTTTCTTATGTGTTTCTGGAGCTCAAATGTTTCCAAACCAGGAGGAGCTCTTCATTCTCCAGGGTTCTCATCCCAGACACAGCAGCTTCCTGTTGTAGGAACTGCATCTGGAGTTCTTCACCACCACAGATGATCAGAATCGTGTAGTGAGCATGACTGACAGGAAGGACTCTTGGATTTCTCAAGTCATTTTCCACAGCAACAGCCAGGAGGAAAAACCAGGGGAATCCACCAAAAGCCAGCAGAATGGAATGCAGAATCTTGATTACATGCTCATTCATTCATTTACTCATTCAACAAACACTTCCTGAGCATTTCCCATGTGTTAGGATATTTCTGCTTGTTGAATATAAAACATAAATACTTTTTTTCTGCCCCTAATCACTCAGAGCCCATCTGGATAGACAGTCATGTGTATAATTCCAGTGCAGAATGGCAGGACGTGTATAGTAAGAATACGTTCAGAGTACAAATTGGAGAAATAGTGAAAAAGAATAATGGCAGCCATTTACTGAAAGCCACTTGCTGTGTATCAGGCACTGTGTGGAGTGCTTATATGCATTATTTCACTGAGTGCACACAGCAGTCTATGCAATAGAAAGGCACTATTATTGTCCCCATTTCACAATGAAATTGAGGCTTGTGGTAGGGGCTGCCCAAGGTACCAGGTAGCAGAGGTAAGATTTGAAGACAAACTGTCTTTAGATGCAATGAGGGGACGGGCATAGGATAACTGCTATAGACATTCCTATTTGCAAAGGGGAGATTGTGAGGCGTACAGAAATCACTGGTCCATAGCAATCCTAAACTCTAGCTGGGCTCTTATTGGCAGTTTTTTGGTTCAGACTCAAGGCCTGGAAATAATTATCCATGGCATTGGCTCCACTTTCTGGGGCTGTTGGTTTCACCATTCAACTTATCTTTTTTTTTTTTTTTTGGAGATGGAGTCTCACTCTGCTGCTTAGGCTGGAGTTCAGCGGCATGATCTCAGCTCACTGCAACCTCCACCTCCTGGAAGTTGCTCACTGCAACCTCCGTCTCCTGGGTTCAAGCTTCAAGTGATTCTCCTGCCTCAGCCTCCTGGGTAGTTTTTGTGTTTTTAGTAGAGATGGGGTTTCACTATGTTGGCCAGGCTGGTCTTGAACTAAGTTATCCTTCCTTTTTAAAAAAGGTAGCGTGTGTCATTGCTGAGTAATTTTTGCAGCCTGTCTCGCGCTTATAGAAATATTGTGGTCTGAAGGTCTCTTTCAGTTTTGTTCTCTCTCTGTCCCTATCAGTTTAAGATCATAGTTTTTTTCCAAATATAATTCTCTTAAAAACATTGTGTGTTCCCAGTAAATAGTGTCTAATTTAATTTCCTAGTCCATGTGCATAAACCCTATCCTATACACTGCAAAGTGAGCAACTTTGGAAGGGTGTAATTGTCAAAGAAGAATTCACAGAAAAAGATGAGACTCTTATGCTGTCCCTCTGTGATGTCTGGAGCAGCTGCAGTCATATTACATCCATGAGGGGGAGGAACAAAATCATTGCAGAGAAGCTGATACAGAACTCTTCTCTAGCTGAGCTATTGAAACAACCCTAGAGCCATCTGTCCCTAAATTTTTTTTTCATGAGAAAAAAAAAATGTTTTAAAGGCCAAACAGTGAAAGCATCCTGACTACCTACATTCTCCTTTTTTCTTTTTCTTTTTTTGGCTTGGCATGCTTTGCCTACCTGACCTTTTCTTGTCCAGCTAATTTGTATTTGCTCTATAAGACTCAGACCCACTCCTTTCCTGACACCTCCTGCCCTTTCTCACCCCAAGCTAGGGGCCCTTTCTCTGGGCTCACAACTCCTGTGCTTACCTTTCTTATAATACCTATCACAATACATGAGTACTTCAGATTCTTTCTGTAGAAATCCAGGGTTGAAATGAATAGTAGTCATGACATGGTATTACAAGTGAGAGATTACTTGTCTGTATAATTTCATTTGACCCACAGACTAAGTGGTGTCTTTTTCTTTTGTCCCAAAGCCCACCGTTTGGCATATGAGAGACATTTGGCATAAGCCTTTCAAATGAAAGGGTGAATGAAGAAGGTGCTATACCAGCTTCTCTCAGAACTGAGGCATGTGTGTCCTCCGTTCAGGACACCTGCAAAGAAAGAAAAGACCTGGGTCCCTGGTAGCTGAACTAAGGTCCCTGGCCTCTGGATTTCTTGTACTGTGGTAGGAACAAACACTCCTTTGTCTGCTGTTACTTGCAGCCAGATGCATTCTGAGCTGAAACAGAACTGTCTTCAGGAATGCAAAAGAGTACCTAGACTAAAACTGATTCAGTTCAGCCAAGGACCTGCCCTCATTAAGACTGGCCTCCCAGCCAGAACTTATGGCAAAAGGAGGGCTCTGGGCCCAGGCTTAGAGGTCAAGTGAGGTGGCAAAAATGGAGGACCCCGGAGTCAGACTGAAAGGGTTCAAGTCTTGACTCTACCACACATACTTGGGAAAATGGCTTAACCTCTCTAAGCTTGCATTTCCTCCCCTAAAATGGGGATCCCAACAGTGCTTAAATTATAGGATTGAGTCGAAAAATTAAATAAGATGATGCATGTAAATCCTTGGCCCATAGTAAGGATGCAATAAATATTTACTCTTATTATTAACTGTTGTTATGTGTCTGTGAGTGAGATCAATGCGTAGGTCAGTGCCCAAATCAAAGATTTCTATTTGGAGACGCTGCACACCACAGCCCTCCCTCTCTTGGAGATTCACAATGTCATGAAACGTTCTGAGAAGTCCCAGAGTAAACTTGTTTCTCTACCTTTTAAAAATTTGTAGCACATTAAAGGCTTGAGAAAAGCAATGTTATATAAAATGCCCTAGACTCTTGCTACTCAAAGTAACATCAACGTCACCTAGGAGCTTGTTAAAAATACAGAATCTCAGGGCCTCCCGAAGACATACAGAATCAGAATCTGTACATTCTAACAAGAATCTCCAGGGGAATCATGTGCACATTATAGTGTGAGAAGCACTGGACTAGGAAAGATTGCTAAGGTGGTTATTGAGGCACGTGAGTCAGTCTCAACCATCAAAGGGGCTCCAAGATCTCATACCTGAAGCCAGTAAAGCATAACATAAAAAAAAATGTGGTAGGGGGAGGAGTTAAAATGTTCGATGCAGACTGTGCCATACGTATAAATAGATGGGAAACAGAGTATGTAGCCTGCAAAAGCCTAGGAAGTCTGCCTAGATGAGGTGAGCCTAAAACAGATTCAGAGGATAAGGATGTGGGAAGACATAGGAGTTTGAAAGCTGTGAGTTTGAAGAGGAAGACAAGGATGGCTTTTCTGGGCCAGTTAGACTCATAGGCTTTGAGATGTTCACCCTGATGTGAGCTCCTTGCTCCAGTTTCTCAACCAGTCAGCTATCTTAGGACTATCTTAAGTCAGCCCTTTTAGTCTTAGAAGACCTTAGAAGCAAAACTGGAGCTGTGAAACTCATAGCTTCAAAGCCTCCAGTTTAGTTGTGTGCAGAAAGTCTGTTGGTGCCAACATACCAAAGTCCTAGGCTGAGAAGCCTTTCTTTCCAGGCCCCTGCCTGTTCTAGGCACTAACGTGTGATTTGCATCATAATATTTACCACTTAGTGAGCACCTACTGTATACTGGCTGATATGGTTTGGATCTGTGTCCCCCACCTAAATCTCATGTTGAAATGTAATCACCAGTGTTGGAGGTGGGGCCAGGTGAGAGGTGATTAGATCATGAGGTTGGATTTCTCATGAAAGGTTTAGCACCATCCCTCTTGCTGTCTGTCCTCCCGGTAGTGAGTTCTCATGAGATCTGGTCATTTAAAAGTATGTAGCATTGCCCCGTTCCTCTCACTTGCTCCTGCTTTTACCATGTGACATGCCTGCTCCAGCTGTGCCTTCTGCCATGATTGTAAGTTTCCTGAGGCCTCCCCAGAAGCTGAGCAGATGCCAGCATCATGCTTCCTATACAACCTGCAGAACTATGCGTCAATTCAGCCTCTTTTCTTTGTAAATTTCCCAGTCACAGGTATTTCATTATAGCAATGCGAAAATCAGACAAATACACTGGCCCTTGTCACATATTATCTCTGATCTTCACGAGACGCTGCAGGTGTTATTTATTCACAGGTATAGGTTCATACTTTCAACTTCCCAGTCTCTCTGACCAATGCTGAGGAAGATGATACAAAGTCTGCTTGCTTGCTTTCTCTCTCTCTTTCTTTCTCTCTCTCTCTCCTTCCTTCCTTCCTTTCCTTCCTCCTTCCCTCCCTCCCTTTCTCCCTTCCTTCCCTCCCTCCCTTCCTTTCCTCTCCCCCCCTCTCCCTCCCTCCCCTCCCCTCCCCTCCCCCTCCCCTTCCCTTCCCTCCCTTCCAGGTCTCTGTTGCTCAGGCTGGAGTGTAGTGGCACCATCTTAGCTCAATGCAGCCTCCACCTCCCAGGCTCAAATAATTCTCTCACCTCAGCCTCCCTGGTAGCTAGGACTACAGGTGCACACCACCACGCCTGCCTAATTATTTGTAGAGGCAAGGTTTTACCATATTGCCCAGGTTGGTCTTGAACTCCTGGGCTCAAGTAATCCTCCTGCCTGGGCCTCCCACAGTGCTGGAATTACAGGCATAAGCCACTGCATTTGGCCAATAAAGTCCTTTCATTTGGGGCTTCCCTATCTATCTCTCTTGGCAATTCTGGGGTCTTTGTTCTTCAAAGCTCTCCAGGGCACTGTTGCCTTCTAACACTGTGTCATGCTCAGCAGTGGTGAAACTTGAATTTCCTGGAGGGATCTATTTGTCTTGGAGCTTCCAAGAGTCTGTGGCCTCATCCCTATCCCATTCTGGGTAAAAATATAGACAGACCAGGGATATTGTGACATTTAGAAGCCTCCAAAAGGTTGTTAATTTACATCAGTTTATTAGGAACTGGGAACTTAGAATCTCTTTAAAGGATTATTTGCAAGAGCTGTTTTTATTGGCATGCTGGGTTTAGGTTTCTGTTTAATAATGCCCTGGTGGGCGAGTTGGAGGGAGAGTTGATTGTGTATGGGAAAATGCATTAATCAAGAGTACTACTGATGCAGACAGAGTTGGATTAATCAGGACAGTGGTCCCATTTCAAGAGGGGCTAAAACATCACTGGAAATAAAATCAGACAGAATAAAAAAGGGTGTTGTCCAGAATGTCCCTCAGGAAGACTCTAGGATCAGAAAACTTGTGTAAGATGCTTGGATGGGGATGGGGAGAGACATGCTGTCACAATAACTGAAGTTCAATCAATTTCCTTCCAGGTGAGTGGGACCCTGTTACCTGGGGGTTTTGCTCAGTGGGCTATGCAGTCTTGGGGCTGGAGCTGAGTTCCCTGGGCAATGGAGGAGAATCTCTGGTGACTAAGATAGGGCTTTCCATAAACTCGTTAAGTTTGTTCATTCACTCATTTATTCATTATTTCAATCAATAATTCAATCAATCATTCAATCACGTGTCTAGTAACTATTTACCTGGCTCCTACCTGGAGGAGCCATGGCTATTCTAGATGCTGGTGATATGGTAGTGACCATGACAGACAGGGTTCATGTCCTTCAGGAACATTCTAGTAGGGATGGCAGTAGACAATAAACAGATACATGAATTGGATAATTTCAGGTTGCACTAAGGTGTGGGCTGGCCAGTGGTCTACGAGTTGACTTTTTATGGAAACTCCTCAAACAGGGATGAAGGTGAATCCCTGCACCAACTGGATCCTCTCCTTTGGGAATCTGAACTAGAAAGATGGCAAAGTTGGTCAGTTAGTAGCTGTAAGAGGAAATAAATCCATCTTGTTCCTGCCTAATCTATCATAGTTCATTAAAATACTCACTTCTTTATTTTATTAAGTTCTGGGGCACATGCGCAGGTGTGTTACATGGGTAACATGTGCCATGGTGGTTTGCTGCACCTAAAATACCTATTTCCACTCTCTTGGAAATACTGGGGAAGGCATCAGTCTCTTCTTCCTCCTTTCTTCCTCACTCTACCCGATGGGAGTACATAGATGATCTGTTGGTGATGCTGGGAACAACACCTGAGGACGACCAGCTCAATCTTTTCTTCAAGCTCCAGTTTCAGAGTTGCCCTGCTCTAAGGAGCTCCATGCCTGGCTCTTGCTTCTGTGTCACAGGGTGAGATGCTCTCCATACCCCCTCAGGTCTCTTCTGGCTCAGCAGGTGTGGAGCTGACTGTGCCGGGAGCCTCTACTCTTGGCTCAGACCTCTGCTCCAATTTCTAGTCTTGAAGAGAAAGAGTAGAGTTCTTGCCACTGGTCACAAGTCTACATTGTGTTTGTTGCCCAACTTTACCTCCCCTAAAGCTGATATCTTTATTTTGATTTGAGGGGCGGGGGATGAGGCATGGGAAGGATGGCAGCTGCTTACAGGTGGATCTAGAATTTAAACCCAGGTGGCCCGGCCCAAACCTGCACCCTTGTTAATTTTGGTTTATGGATAAGGCCCTGCACCTCCCTCGAGGAGCTCACCACTCTATGCTCTGTGACTATTTTTCCATGACTATTTCTCAGATGGGTCATAACCCAGAAGAAGAGATATAATTGGAAACAGAGAGAACTCAATGGAACTAGAAGCTTGTACAAAGAGAGGCAAGACAGAACTAGTGAATTATGTCAGCAATAGATCTCTAGAAGGAAAAGCATTCTGCAGCTCAGGGGATGACAGGATAACCCAACCACTAGAGCTGTTCTTAGATTTTGAGGCTTCATATTTCCCAGTTATGTTCCTGCCTTGGTATGGTCTGTGGTCTGGCTGGCTGATTGTTCTACAGTTCCCTAGAGATGCCTGTCTCTATTCCTGTAGTCATAGTCTTACAACAAGCTTCCTTGCTTGTGTTAGCTTGAGTGAATTCTTGGCAACCAGAAGAACCTAACTAACGTGAAATAAAAAGACTTAATAGACAACCTTTCTTCATCCCCAGAGATTCAACACGCTTTAATAGGAAAACTTTTTTTTTTTGAAGCTACAGCATATGCAAGGTTCATTTCTAGACCTTGAGAATAATAACAGCTAATATTTAGAGTGTTTTCTATATATCAGGCACTTTCCAAGCTCATATTAGCTCATCTCATCCTCATAACACAATTGCATAGGTAAAATTATTTCCACTTACAGAAGAGAAAACTGAGACACGGAACATGTAAGTAATGTGCTCAAGATTTCATAGCTGGTAGGAGTTACGGTCATAGCTGGTAGAAGTCTGGTTTTCTCTAGAAGTAGCTCCTGATTCAAGGATTTGAGAGCAAGTGTGGAGCAAAGGGGAGTGAGGGAATGAGACGAGAAAAGGAAGACAGCTACTCAAGGGTGAATTTTCCAGCTAGCTACCACTGTGGGCATCTAGAACTTAATTCCACTGGAGAAACACTGGGAACCAGGTAGACCATGTGCCTTAGCTATATCCCACCTGAGGGATGAGGGAATTGTGACTCTATACAGTTGACCTTTGGACAACACAGGCTTGAACTTTGTGGGTCTACTTATATGCAGATTTTCTTCCACCTCTGTCACCCCTGAGACAAGATCAACCCCTCCTCTTCCTTGTCCCCCTCAGCCCACTCAACATGACGACAAGGATGAAGACCATTACTATAATCCACTTCCACTTAATGAACAGTAAATATGTTTTCTATTCTTTATTACTTTCTTCATAACATTTTCTTCTCTCTAGCTTGCTTTATTATAAGAATACAGTGCATAATGCACATACAAATATGTGTTAATAGACTATGTTATTGGTAAGGCTTCTAGTCAACACTAGACTATTAGTAATTAAGTTTTGGGGGAGTCATAAATTGTGTGCAGATTTTCAATTGTGTGAGGGTAGGCACCTCTAACCTCGTCCTTGTTCGAGGGTCAACTGTATCCAGTACTCACTGCTCTCAGGCATTGCTTGAGCACTGCTCCTGCATTGGAAGGCAGGTATTAATGCTCTGGCACTTCTTCCTGGACATACAGGCAGCAAAGTAGACTCCATCATCAGGCAAAGGCCCTCAGGTAAAGACATGCAGGTGCCAGCTGTTGAAAGAACATGAGCTCAAAAGTCAGACTGCCTGGGTTCAAATTGTGGCCCTGCCACTTGTAGCTATGTGACCTCAAAAAATCACTCGGTCTCCTACTGAGCCTCACCTTCCTCATCTGCAAAGTGGGAATTAAAGGGTGACCAGCAGCTGGGCATTGCTGAAAGCAGTAAATGAGATTACATATTCGAAATCCTAGCACAGAGTAAGTCATCTGTCAAAATACCCAGTACTGCTGCTGCTGTTGATGTTACTCTGGTGGTAACCTGTCATTACCCTCACTTCTCCATTCTTCCCAATTCCAGCCATACACAGCTCCTCAGATAGCCCCATGCTCCTTCATACGTCTCTGCTGTGGCTGGGATATTTTTCTCTACACCTCACCTACTTCCCAGCCTGTCCCATTCATTCTTCTAGGCCCAGCCCCATAGTCAACTCCTTAGAAAAGCCACCTAGAGCTCCTGCCCAATCCCAGCAGAATCAAGGGGTGGGGGTGAGGCATAGGAAGGATGGCAGCTGCTTACAGGTGGATCTAGCATTTGAACCCAGGCGGCCGGGCACCAGATCTGCACCCTTGGTCACTTTGGTGTATGAATAAGGCCCTCACCTCCCTGGAGGAGCTCACCGTGGGCTGGCTTCTTTCTTACGAGAGAGCATGCTCAGATTTTCACAGAGTGAGAGTGAGCACTGGGCCAACAGAGCTGGATTCTGCTGGGATTGGGGTAGGGGCTCTAGGCAGCTTCTCTAAAAAGGTGACTATGGGGCTGGGCATAGAAGAACGAACAGGACAGGCTGGAAATTGGGTGAGGTGTAGAGAAAAACATCCCAGCCACAGCAGAGACATATGGAGAAGCACGGGTGTGGCTGGAATTGGGAGGAACAGAGAAGTGAGGGTAATGACAGGTTAGCACCAGAGTAACATCAACAGCAGCAGCAGTACTGGGTATTTTGACAGATGACTTACTCTATGCTAGGATGTCCAATATGTAATCTCATTTACTGCTTTCAGCCATGCCCAGCTGCTGGCCATCCTTTAATTCCCACTTTGCAGATGAGGAAGGTGAGGCTCAGCAGGAGACCGAGTGATTTTCTGAGCTCCTGTAGCTAACAACTGGCAGGGCCATGATTTGAACCCAGGCAGTCTGACTGTTGTGCTCATGTTCTGACACTTAAACATAAGGATCTCTCAAAAGGCCTTGTAGTTCATGAGAGAGATCTGAACCTGATTTTTTAGAGTAAGAGTCTGATTTAAGAGACTTTTCAAAGATTGAGCCAACAGGAGATGGTGACCAAGTGAATATGGGCTGAGGATGGTTGAGCCCAAGGGCTGTAGACATCTGCAGCACAGAGGAAAAAAAATGGGATGTAGGATTTGGAAGTAGACCTGTATTTTAAAATACTGTCTTGGCTAGGCACAGTGGCTCATACCTGTAATGCCAGCATTTTGGGAGGCCAAAGCAGGCGGATCACTTGAGGTCAGGAGTTCAACACCAGCCTGGCCAACATGGTGAAACCCCATCTCTTCTAAAAATATAAAAATTAGCTGGGTATGGTGGTGGGCTCCTGTAATCCCAGCTACTTGGGAGGCTGAGGCAGGAGAATCACTTGAATACAGGAAATGGAGGCTGCAGTGGGCCAAGATGGCATCACTGCATTCCAGCCTGGGCGATAGAGCAAGACGCCATCTAAAAAAAAAAAATGCTGTCTTCCAGATTCATCCACGTCTCTACAAAGGACAGGAACTTGTCATTTTTTATGGCTGCATAGTATTCCACGGTGTATATGTGACACATTTTTTGTCCAGTCTATAATGAGAACATTTGGGCACAGGGAAGGGGAACAACACTCACAGGGCTAGGTTGGGGAGTGGAGGGGGAGGGTAGGGGAGGGGACAGCGAGGGGAGTGGGGGAGAATGGGGAGGGATAACACCAGGAGAAATGCCTGATGTAGGCAATGGGGGAGGCAGGGGATGGAGACAGCAAACCACCATGGCATGTATGTACCTATGCAACAATCCTGAAGGATGCAGGATGTGCACATGTGCCCCAGAACCCAAATACAATTTTAAAAACTGCTGTCTTAATCCCGTTTTGAGGCCCTGGCTAGTGGTCAGTCAGTTCCCCTTCGTGAACATCTGATTAAGTCACACTCCAAGCACTCTGTATCACCTTGGGGCTCTCACACGTGGGGCCACTCTGTACCACCCTAACTGCCCCAGTGCCAGGTACCATGTAACTAGGGTTAGCCCCTTGTGCTGGAAGCCACACAATTATTCAACTTAGCAAATCCACAAGAAGTCGGTGAAACCTAGCTAATTCCACCCTCCTTGTCATATGTAAGCTTTTCTTTATGGTCCAGCTTGTTGTCACCCTGGCCCCAGGTGCAGTCCCCCGTGTGGCCCTGCATGGCGAACTTCTCTGTTTCAGAGCTGGAAGTAACAACGCGTTCTGCCCTCCATCTGTCTGAGTGTCACTGGACTGTATCTCATCATCCAAAGAATCCTTAAATCTCACACACCATCACCTGGGCTGGAAGCCCTGGCTCTGCCACTTAACCACCCAGTGATCCTGGGAAACTCATTCATGTCTCTGAGTCTCAGTTTTGTTTTGGTTTGGTTTGGTTTTGGTTTGTTTTTTGAACGTTTTTGAGACAGAGCATTTCTTTGAGACAGAGTTTCACTCTGTCACCCAGGCTGAAGTGCAAGGGTGTTATTTTGGCTCACTGCAACCTCCGCCTCCTGGGTTCAAGTGATTCTCATGCCTCAGCCTCCTGAGTCACTGGGATTACAGGCGCACACCACCACGCACAGCTAATTTTTGTATTTTTAGTAGAGATGGACTTTCACCACGTTGGCGAGGCTGGTCTCGAACTCCTGGCCTCAGGTGATCTACCCACCTTGACCTCCCAAAGTGCTGGGATTGCAGGCGTGAGCCAGCGCACCCAGCCTTGAGTCTCAGTTTTTTCATCCATAAAGCAGAGTCAATAATCAGTGCCTTGAATGGATCAAGGAGAAGAGAAAATTAAATAATGCAGACAGAGTCTCTGGCACATGTTAGACGCCCCCACTTCCTCTCATTTTCACAAAGAGCCAGTTTGGGCATTAGAGAGCAGGCATGAGGCTTCCCAGTGGTTCCTGGAAATCCCAGAATAAAAATATCATCTCTTTTGTCCACTAGGAAGACCCTGGTCAAGTCCTCCCTGGTAAACATCAGCAAAATATATTTGGGGACCATACTGAGAGGCTCAGGGGGGACCCTTAGGTGAACAAGTAAGCTCTTTGTGCTGTGTGCGTACCTTGCTTTTCTGGCATCTGTACACCTATTTCCTCCTGGCCTACAAATGCCAGAACACCACTGAGCGTGCCCATTCGACTTCGGGAGGTGTTTATACTATAGGGCAGGAAACATGATTCCTCCAAATGGCTGTGGAGCGGGGAGAAGGTCTGCAAATCACAGCACGGAGCCCCTCCCAGCTTCCATCACCGTGTTTCCTTCTACCAAGGAAGCAGTGGAGGAAGAGCCCCCTGAGACCATCAAAATGAAAACACCAGCCTGTTTCCACGCATGGCGGATGTCGATGCATCCGGAATCAGCTATTTCACAACCTGTTTGTCCGGAATCTTATATCTAAATTATATTCCTTGAAATTTAATAAATGAGGTTTAATAGAATGCACTCGGGCAGCACTGATGAAATCTGTCGTGGAAAATATTACGATTTCATTGTTTTTATATAACCTCCTTGGGACCTGTTTCTTCTTATTTCCACACCTCCTCCTTTCCCTCCCATTTGCAGGTTTTTAAGTTTTTAGCTTAGCTTTGGAGTCTGGTGAGGCCGCTGGAGAGTGATTCGCTCTCTCTCACCTACATTACCCACAGCAGGGTGGGGCTGGATGCCTTGATCTCACCCTTGCTGGGAGTAAACAAAGTTATAAACAGTTGTTTTAAAAACTAGTTGGTTTCAGATGAAAAATTTCTGCATTCGATTTGTCTTGTGTACATAGAATGCCACAGTAGCACTTCTTCCCCAGGGAAATATGTTGGACATTTCAGCTTCGGTATATAGCCTGTCACGAATGCCATGGAAACCCAGAGCTGCACGGAACAGATAAGATCATCGCAGCCGCAGAGACCGCCTGGTCTGCGCTGGGCACTGCACTTCATAGCTCTACATGATGTTTAATCCCTAGGACAACCCTATGAAGTAGGTCCTTTATCATCGTCAGTTACTGCAAAGGAAATTGGGACTCAGAAAGGTTTAGTAACTTGCTCAAGTTGCACAGCACCAAGCAGTGAAGGCAGAATTTGAACTGAAGTCCATCTGGATTGAAGGCTCATAGCTTCAGCTTCTTTACAACACTGCTTTCTGCTGTCTCACTATGCAGATGGGAAAACGGAGACTCAGGGAAGTGAAGAACCAGTCGTGGTTAAGAGCCTGGATTCTAGAGGACAAATTCTTTTTGATAGGGTCTTGCTCTGTCACCCAGGCTGGAGTGGAGTAGTGCAATCTCAGATCAGTGCGACCTCCACCTCCCAGGCTCAAGTGAACCTCCCATCTCAGCCTCCTGAGTAGCTGGGACCACAGCTGTGCACCACCATACCTACCTACATTTTTGTATTTTTTGTAGAGACAGGGTTTGGCTGTCTTTACAGCCTATTGCTCAGGCTGGTCTTAAACTCCTGAGCTCAACGACCCACTTGCCTTGGCCTCCCAAGGTGCCAAGATTACAGGCATGAGCCACTAGAGATCAAATTCATTTGTGGTATCACCTTGGCCAAATTATTTACCCTCTCTGAGCCTTGGTTTGTACATTTGTAAAGCGGATTAGTATGAGGATTAGGAGAGAGTAGATGTGATGTGCTTAGCACATGCTTGTCATGGAGTAAATACTCAATGAATTTTAATGGAAAAAGAAATGACTGCTTCAAGGTCAGTTAGAATTGTGTGTGGTTGTAACTGAAGACCAGGCAAACTTGTCAGGAATTGTATTTGGTTCATAAAACAAGAGGCTTGCTATCAGATGCTCAGGATTACATCTGCAAGAACATCCTCAGGGTCCCAGGCCCCTTCTGCTTGCCTGCTGTACCATTCTCCATTCTCATAGTGTGGCTCTCTTCCTCATGGTGTCAGAATGGCTGCTGTTGTACCTTCAAGCATTCTGTCCATGATCCAGGCAATAGAAAGTGGGTGTGGCAAACCCCTTTCTCCGCAGAAGCTTTATCTTTCTGTCCCAGAAGACAATTTCCCTAGATTTGTGTCTCCTCTCTGGCCATAACCACCCCTAGCTGCAAAAGCCTCTGGGAAGGTGAAGGTGTTGACCACATGGGCTGAGTGTGTGTGAGTTGATATTTGAACTTGGATCTTATTAAGACCAAAGCCTCAGGCCTTACTGCAATGCTACTCTTCCCCTCACTGTCTCTGGTGTGGCTACAGGAAAACCGAGGCCCCAAGAGGAGAGATGACTGACCATTGCCTCCAGGACACAAGTTAGAGCCGGGGAGCCGGTTTCCTGAGTTCCAGTCCAGCCTTTCTACCATGCCAAGCAATCTTACCAATGGTAACTTTATGTTTACATAAATTGAAGGCCTCTAGTTCTAAATCCCAGACCTTATTTTCAAAGAAATAGGCCAGAGGGTGTGCCTGGAGGGGCTGGAGGACAAAGTCAGCTCAGGGGCTGTGCTGGCCTCGGGCAAAAGTCACTCAATAACCCTCCTCTAGCTTCAGTGTTTCATAGCGAGAGCCCTTTGATGTTTCCTTATGGCTCTGACCATTCCTCATCCCCAGCCCTCACTTTAGGGATCCGAGTGTCATCCATTCCCATCCTGTGCCCTCATTCCAGGGAACTCTGCCTGCTGCTCTGTAAGGGGACACTCTTGTCACACAGGTGCATCCACAGTCAGATAACCCAATAGGCATCAGTGACATTGATGAGCTCATTCTATGGGTGGACTTTGCAAATCCATATGATGGATACTCCTCTGAAAGAGCATTTTATTTTATTTATTTTTATTTATTTTTTCTTTTCTCTTTTTTAATATATATATATATTTTATTGTATTTGGGCTCTGGGCTACATGTACACATCCTGCATCCTGCAGGATTATTGCATAGGTACAGACATGCCATGGTGGTTTGCAGTCTCCATCCCCTGTACCATTGCCTACATCAGGCATTTCTTGAGGTGTTATCCCTCCCCATCTTCCCAGCCCCCTCCCGCGCTGTGCCCTGCTCCCCTTCCCTCCAACCCCCACCTAGCACTGTGAGTGTTGTTCCCTTCCCTGTGCCCAAGTGTTCTCATTGTTCATCACCTGCCTGTGAGTGAAAACATGTAGTGTTTGGTTTTCTGTTCTTGTGTCAGTTTGCTGAGAATGATGGTTTCTAGGTTCATCCATGTCTCTACAAAGGACATGAACTCATCATTTTTTATGGCTGCATAGTATTCCATGGTGTATATGTGACACATTTTTTTTGTCCAGTCTATCATTGATGGGCATTTGGGTTGGTTCCAGGTCTTTGCTATTATAAACAGTGCCACAATGAACATACATGTTCATGTGTCTTTATGATAGAACGATTTATAATCCTTTGGGTATATATCCAGTAATGGGATTGCTAGGTCAAATGGAATTTCTTTTTCTAGATCCTTTAAGAATCACCACACTGTCTTTCACAATGGTTGAACTAATTTACACTCCCACCAACAGTGTAAAAGCGTTCCTTTTTCTCCACATCCTCTCCAGCATCTGTTGTCTCCAGATTTTTTAATGATTGCCATTCTAACTGGCGTGAGATAGTATCTCAATGTGGTTTTGATTTGCATTTCTCTGATGACCAATGATGATGAGCACTTTTTCTGTTGGTCGCATGTTTGTCTTCTTTTGAAGAGTGTCTGTTCATATCCTTCACCCACTTTTTAATGGTTTTTTTTTTTTTTTTTCCTGTAAATCTGCTTTAGTTCTTTGTAGATTCTGGATATTAGCCCTTTGTCTGACAGGTAGATTGTGAAATTTTTTTCCCATTCTGTTGGTTGCTGGTTTACTCTAATGATTGTTTCTTTTGCTGTGCAGAAGCTCTTAAGTTTAATTAGGACCCATTTGTCTATTTTGGCTTTTGTTGCCATTGCTTTTGGTGTTTTAGTCATGAAGTCCTTGCCTACACCTATGTCCTGAATGGTTTTGCCTAGGTTTTCTTCAAGGGTTTTTATGGTGTTAGTTCTATGTTTAAATCTTTAATCCATCTGGAGTTAATTTTTGTATAAGGTGTAAGGAAGGGATCCAGTTTCAGCTTCCTGCATATGGCTAGCCAGTTTTCCCAACACCATTTATTAAACAGGGAATCCTTTCCTCATTGCTTGTTTTTATCTGATTTGTCAAAGATCAGATGGTTGCAGGTGTGTGGCGTTGCCTTTGAGGCCTCTGTTCTGTTCCATTGGTCTATATCTCTGTTTTGGTACCAGTACCATGCTGTTTTGATTGCCGTAGCCTTGTAATATTGTTTGAAGTCAGGTAGCATGATGCCTCCAGCTTTGTTCTTTTTGCTTAGGATTGTCTTGGCTATGGGCTCTCTTTTGGTTCCATATAAAGTTTAAGGTGGTTTTTATCCAGTTCTGTGAAGGTGGTCAATGGTAGCTTGATGGGGATAGCATTGAATCTATAAATTACTTTGGGCAGTATGGCCATTTTCACAATATTGATTCTTCCTAACCATGAGCATGGAATGTTTTTCCATCTGTTTGTGTCCTCTCTTATTCCCTCGATCAGTGGTTCATAGTTCTCCTTGAAGAGATCTTTTACTTCCTTTGTTACTTGTATTCCTAGGTATTTTATTCTCTTTGTAGCAATTGTAAATGGGAGTTTGCTCGTGATTTGACTCTCTGTTTGTCTGTTATTGGTGTATAGGAATGCTTGTGATTTCTGCAGTGATTTTGTGTCCTGAGACTTTGCTGAAGGTGCTTATCAGCTTAAGGAGGTTTTGGGCTGAGACCATGGGGTCTTCTAAATATACGATCATGTTGTCTGCCAATAGGGACAATTTGATTTCTTCTTTTCCTAATTGAATGCCCTTTATTTCTTTTTCTTGCCTAATTGCTCTGGCTAGAACTTCCAATACTATATTGAATAGGAGTGGTGAGAGGGGGCATCCTTGTCTAGTGCCAGTTTTCAAAGGGAATGCTTCCAATTTTTTTTTTTTCTAGATCCATTCAGTATGATATTGGCTGTGGGTTTGTCATAAATAGCTTGTATTGTTTTGAAATATGTTCCATCAATACCTAGTTTATTGAGAGTTTTTAGCATAAAGGACTGCTGAATTTTGTCGAAGGCCTCTGCATCTATTGAGATAATCATGGTTTTTGTCTTTGGTTCTGTTTATGTGGTGAATTACATAGATTTGCATATGTTGAACTAGCCTTGCATCGCCAGTATGAAGCCTACTTGATCATGGTGGATAAGCTTTTTGGTGTGCTGTTGGATTCGGTTTGCCAGTATTTTATTGAAGATTTTTGCATCAATGTTCATCATGGATATTGGCCTGTAGTTTTCTTTTTAGTTGTGTCTCTGCCAGATTTTGGTATCAGGATGATGTTGGTTTCATAGAAAGAATTAGGAAGGATTGCCTCTTTTTGTATTGTTTGGAATAGTTTCAACAAGAGTGGTACCAGCTCCTCTTTGTATGTCTGGTAGAATTCATCTGTGAACCCATCTGGACCTGGACTTTTTTTGGTCAATAGGCTATTAATTGCTGCATCAACTTCAGATCTTGTTATTGGTCTGTTCAGGGATTCAACTTCTTCCTGGCTTAGTCTTGGGAGTGTGCAAGTGTCCAGGAATTTATCCATTTCTTCCAGATTTACTGGTTTATGTGCATAGAGCTGTTTGTAGTAATCGCTGATGGTAGTTTGTATTTCTGAGGAATTGGTGATGATCTCCCCTTTATCGTTTTTTATTGCATGTATTCGATTCTTCCCTCTTTTCTTTTTTATTAGTCTAGTTAACGGTCTATTTTGTTGATCTTTTCAAAACACCAGCTCCTGGATTTATTGATTTTTTTGAATGGTTTTTTGTGTCTCTATCTCCTTCAGTTCTGCTCTGATTTTAGTTATTTCTTGTCTTCTGCTTGCTTTTGAGGTTTTTTGATCTTGCTCCTCTAGCTCTTTCAATTTTGATGATAGGGTGTCAATTTTAAGATCTTTCCTTGCTTCTCATGTGGGCATTTATTGCTATAAATTTCCTTCTAGACACTGCTTTAAATGTGTCCCATAGGATCTGGTATGTTGTGTCTTCAATCTCGTTGGTTTCAAAGAACACCCCTCTTTTTATTTCTGCCTTCATTTCATTGTTTATCCATTGGTCATTCAGGAACAAGTTGTTCAGTTTCCATGTGATTATGCAGTGTTGAGTGCTTTTCTTAATCCTGAGTTCTAATTTGATTGTGCTGTGGTCTGAGAGACTGTTTGTTATGATTTCTGTTCTTTTGCATTTGCTGAGGAGTGCTTTACTTCCAATTACGTGGTCAGTTTTAGAGTAAGTGCAGTATGGTGCTGAAAAGAATGTGTATTCTGTGGATTGTCCTGTAAATGTCTATTAGGTCTGCTTGGTCCAAATCTGCTTTCAAGTCCTGAATATCCTTGTTGACTTTCTGTCTCGTTGATCTGCCCAATATTGTCAGTGGAGTGTTAAAGTCTCCCTGACTTTATTGTGCAGGAGTCTAAGTCTCTGTAGGTCATTAAGAACTTGCTTTATGTATCTGGGTGCTCCTGCGTTGGGTGCATAAATATTTAGGATAGTTAGCTCTTCTTGTTGCATTGATCCTTTTACCATTATGTAATGCCCTTCTTTGTCTCTTTTGATCTTTGTTGGTTTCAAGTCTGTTTTATCAGAGACTAGGATTGCTACCCCTGCTTTTTTTGCTCTCCATTTGCTTGGTAAACCTTCTTCCATCCCTTTATTTTGAGTCTATGTGAGCCTTTGCATGTGAGATGGGTCTCCTGAATACAGCATCCTGATGGGTCTTGACTTTTTATCCAGTTTGCCAGTCTGTGTCTTTTGATTGGGGCCTTTAGGCCATTTACATTCAATGTTAATATTGTTCTATCTGAATTTGATCCTGCCATTTTGTTGCTGGCTGGTTGTTTTGCCCGTTAATTGACATGGCTCCTTCATTGAGTTGTTATTCTTTACCATTTGGTATGTTTTTGCAGTGGCTGGTACTGGTTATTCCTTTACTTGTTTAGTACTTCCTTCAGTAGCTCCTGTAAGGCAGGTCTTGTAGTGATGAAATCTCTGAGTAATTGCTTGTCTATAAAGGATTTTATTTCTCCTTCACTTACAAAGCTTAGTTTGGCTGGATATGAAATTCTGGGTTGAAAGTTCTTTCCTTTAAGGATGTTGAATATTGGCCCCCACTCCCTTCTTACTTGTAGGGTTTGCTGTCATATCTGCTGTGAATCTGATGGTCTTTCCTTTGTGGGTGACTCGACCTTCCTGTCTGGCTGCCTTTAGGGTTTTTCCTTCATTTCAACCCTGGTGAATCTGACAATGATGTGCCTTGGGGTTGCTCTTCTTGAGAAGTTTCTTTGTGGTGTTCTCTGTATTTCCTGGATTTGAATGTTGGCCTGCCTTGTTAGGTTGGGAAAGTTCTCTTGGATAATATCTTGAAGAGTGTTTTCCAACTTGGATTCACTCTCCCTGTCACATTCAGGTACGCCGATCAAGCGTAGATTAGGTTTTTTCACATAATCCCATATTTCTTGGAGGCTTTGTTCATTTCTTTTCACTCTTTTTTCTCTAATGTTGCCTTCTCATTTTATTTCATTGATTTGATCTTCTATCTCTGGTATCCTTTCTTCTGCTTGATCGATTCGGCTGTTGAAACTTGTGTATGCTTCGCATAGTTCTTGTGCTGTGCTTTTCAGCTCCATCAAGTCGTTTATGTTCTCTAAGCTGGTTATTCTAGTTAGCATTTCGTCTATCCTTTTTTCACGGTTCTTAGTTTCTTTGCACTGGGTTAGAACATGGTCTTTTAAATCAGAGAAATTTGTTATTACCCACCTTCTGAGGCCTGCTTCTGTCAATTCGTCCAATTCATTGTCTGCCTTTTTTGTTCCCTTGATGGTGAGGAGTTGTGATCTCTGGGAGGAGAAGAGATGTTCTGTTCTTTGGTGATTTCATCCTTTTCGCGCCGGTGTTTTCTCATCTTCGTGGATTTATCTCCCTTTAATCTTTGAAGTTGGTGATTTCAGGAGTCTCTGAGTGGACTTTTTTTTCTGTTGAGGTTGGAGCTGTATCTTTTTGGCCTGTAGAGGGCGTTGCTGGGCTCTCGGGTTCAGTCAGGTTGTTGGGTGGGTGGTCCTTTCCCAGAGTTTGTTTGCAGGTGAGATTGGCCCCGCCTTCCCAATGGCGTCGCTCCCAGAGCTGGAGCTTCCTGGTTGGGGTCAAGCTGGTGTATTTGCGGCCAACCTCTCTAGCTAACGCTTCAGTTTGAGTTCTGTGGAGGTGGGGTCTGCCGGCCTTACGGCCTGTTTGCCTGCTTTCAACTCTGCCTCCCTCCGTGGGACGGTCCCCTCCCGCTGGCGTTAGTCCAAACTCCTGCCCAGGTCCCTGCGATAACTGGCCGAGGCCGACGGTAGCTGCTGCTCAGATTTGCATGGACTCCCCACGGCGCCCCACCGTCTGGCAGGGTCCCCATGGACCGTGGGTTGCAGGAGGGATGAGGTAAGCACAGGATCCGAAACAGAGCACCGAGGGCGTTAAGTTCGCCAACCCTCCGAGCCAGCTGCACGGTTCAGGTGGGGACGCGCCCCTCCTGTCTTGATGTCCCCCCTGGGCGGCTCTCGCCCTGCGGTTCCTTCCCTGGGCCCAATTCCAGGCCCTGTCAGACCCACAGAAAAGAACCCAGCACCTCGTTTGGAACCGTGAAGTTCTCCAGCCCTCTGTGTCTCATTCGCTGGGAGCTGTGTTCCAGCGCTGGCTTCTCTCAGCCATCTTGGCATTCCCCCCAACCCCACACTATTTTTATTTTTTTAAGACAGGGTCTCACTCTGTCACCAGGTTGGAGTGCAGTGGTACGATCACAGCTCACTGCAGCCTTGACCTCCCCAGGCTCAAGTGATACTCCCGCCTCAGCCTCCCCTAGTAGCTGTGACTCCAGGTGTGCACCACCATGCCCAGATAATTTTTATGTTTTTTTTGTATAGGCAGGGCCAGGCTGGCCTTGAACTCCTGGCACCTTGGTGGATCACTTGTAATCTCAAAGTGCTGGGATTACAGGTGTGAGCCACCCCCACCTGGCCTGAAAGAACATTTTAACAGGGGCCTTCTGGAGACAATTTCCTTCTGCAAGGATGACTCCACCAGGGCAGGTCCTAATTCAGCAAATGGTTGGGTGGGTGATATTTTGAGAAGCTTCTAGGGGCCTCTCAAATTCTCTTAGCTCCTAGTTAACTGTTGACTTGCTATAGTCTGGATGAGAGGTTGGAACAGTATGTGTGGGGGGGTGACCCCAAGGGACACTCGATCTAAAATGAGATCTGGGGGACAGACTTGAGCTGGAGTTATCACCTTGAGTGTCTCCGGGGCTGTGTGGTGTGAAGCCCAGAGACAGGAATGCAAGTGGCCAGGCCGAGTGTCCTGCGGGAATGAGGGACTGAGTGGTGGACTGATGAGGTGGTATATTCTTGGACACTAGTGTGCTTTTCCTTAATTTGTGTCCTTGCCCCTAGCACATGGGAAGCACCCTCCAGCTGGCTCAGATACTTCTTTTGGGAGTCCTATTGGGAGGATCTGGGATGTTTTGTGGAGTAGGATCTTAAAAAATGATAACTTTGACTGTACATTTCTTAGGGTAGGAGTTAACAGCAAGTTCTCTAGAATCTCCTGCCTTGGGTAACATCTCATTTATAGTATTTACTCTGTGCCCTTTGGGACAATTATAAAACCAAACACCGCATGTTCTCACTCATAAGTGGGTGTTGAACAATGAGAACACATGGACACAGGAAGGGGAACATCACACACCGGGGCCTGTTGTGGGGAGGCTAGGGGGAGGGATAGTATTAGGAGAAATACCTAATGTAGATGACGGATGCAGCAAACCACCATGGCACATGTATACCCGTGTAACAAACCTGCACATTCTGCACATGTACCCCAGAACTTAAAGTATAATAAAAAAATGACCTTGGACAACTATTAAGAGTTTGGAATGAGATAACACATATTTTTAAACATTTCATGCATCCTAGGTGCTTGTATTGGACAAGGTTCTCCAGAGAACCAATGGGATATGCATTTATTTATTGGAATTGGCTTGTGCTATTATGGAGGTGGACAAGTCCCAAGACCTGCAGTTGGATAGCTGGAGACTCAGGCTAGCTGATGGTGCAGTTCCAGTCCAAAGGCAGGTTGTCTTGAGACCCAGGAAGGGCTGATGTTTCAAGTTCAAGTCCAAAGGCAAGGAAAACCACCTGATGTTCCAGCTTGATGGCAGCTAAGCAGGAGGAATTCCTTCTTTCTCAGCCTTCCTGTTCTATTCAGGCCTTCAGCTGATTTGACGTGGCCCGTCCATGTCAAATAGAAGGGCGGGCATAAGCTTTACACGGTCTTCTGATTCAAATGTTAGTTTCATCCCCCCAAAATCCTCCCAGACACAAACAGAATAATGTTTGACCAAATGTCTGGGCACCCTGTGGCCCAATCCAGGTGATGCCTAAAATTAACCATCACGGTGTTCAGCAATTGTTACTCCATATTGCTGTTTTTATTGTTTAGCCTGTCCTTCAGTTTCTTTATCTCTTGCAGGGGGTCACAATTCCAATCCTGGCCGGCCTCTTGGGGGATGTTATGAGGCATAAATGAAATAATGCTTATAAATATGTTTTTTTTTTTTTTTTTTTTTTTTTTTTTTTTTTTTGAGACAGAGTCCCCTCTGTTGCCCAGCCTGGAGTGCCGTGGCATGATCTTGGCTCCTGCAACCTCTGCCTCCTGGGTTCAAGCAATTCCCCTGCCTCAGCCTCCCGAGTAGCTGGGATTATAGGCACCTACCATCATGCCCAGGTAATTTTTGTATTTTTAGTAGAGGTGGGATTTCACCATGTTGGCCAGGCTGGTCTTGAACTCCTGACCTCAGGTGATCTGCCCACCTCGGCCTAACAAAGTGCTGGGATTAGAGGCATGAGCCACTGTGCCCAGCCTTGGTATCTTTTAAAGCAATATGTGGGTCCAGACATATTCAGGAATTGAAGGTAGATAATTGGCTCAAATATCTCTGGAGATGTCCTTGGTTTCTAGAGGTCTGTGGCCATGGATGGGCATTCAGTGTATATTAAACCAGCGGTCCCCATTCTCTGGACCATGGACTGGTACTAGTGTGTGGCCTGTTAGGAACCAGGCTGTACAGCAGGAGGTGAGCATTGGGTGCGTGAGCATTACCACCTGAGATATGCCTCCTGTCAGATCAGAGGGCATTAGATTCTCATAAGAGTATGAACCCTATTG
Source organism: Ateles fusciceps (assembly GCA_036589455.1). Classification (NCBI taxonomy): domain Eukaryota; kingdom Metazoa; phylum Chordata; class Mammalia; order Primates; family Atelidae; genus Ateles; species Ateles fusciceps. Next base: position 8,107,350 of record JAZHEH010002317.1, on the reverse strand, counting down.
TGAACTACGCATGTGAGTGATCCAGGTTCCGTGCTCCCTATGAGAATCTAAGGAATGCCTGATGATCTGAGGTGGAACAGTTTCATCCCCAAACCACCACTTCCACCATCCACAGAACAATTGTCTTCCATGAAGCCTGTCTCTGGTGCCAAAAAGGTCAGGGACCACTGTGCTAAGCATTGCTTGTGGGTTTGGGGATACTCAAGAGAATAATAATTTCTACCCTTAGGAAATGTATAATCTCATTAGGAGAACAAAATCGTTAAGCATCCACATGTGCTTGGATTCCTGGCTGAGTTTAAATGAAGACTGGGTGTGTGGCAGAGACAAGCTACATGCTCAGTAATCTCACGCCCTCCCCTTAGCCATGCAGGGAAACCAAATTTCCCAGGTTTCTTTGCAATTAGGTTGGAACCACGTGACAGGGTTTTAGCCGGTGGAATGTAGGTGTCTCGTTTAAGGTTCCTTAATGCTCCCTTTGTTATAGTGGGTAGCTAGCCTGGCATGAGCAGGGCAGGAGAGGGCTCCCCCATACACACACACACACACACACACACACACACACACACACACACACACACACACACACACACACACACCCCCCAGAAGTGTCGGGAGACCATCAGGTGATGGTCAAGCTGTTGTTAACTATCTCTCTAAAATAACAATTGGTCACAATTGGTGCCAGGGAAAGGGAGGCTCCCAATATATAGAAAGCACCTGAAACTGGTCATCAGCAGCTTCCCAGTAAGCTCTGAGGAGTTGGGCAGGTGGGCTCAAGCATGCGCATGTGGACAGTGCACCCCAAGGGAAAAATCAGGGGAGATGTTATCACAAGACCCCTGCATTATGCCAGCGTATAAAACTCCAAAAGGTCAAACCGTATACTTGGTCTCTCAAGTGGCCCGCTTGGCCCTCTTCCAAATGTACCTTCCTTCTTTTCATTCCCATTATGAAGCTTTTTAATAAACTTTCACTTCTGCTCTAAAACTTGCCTTGTTCTCTCTTTCTGCAATTCTGCCACCTCTTGAGTTCTTTCTTCTGAGGAGGCAATAACTGAGGTTGCCGCAGACCTGTACGGATTCACCACTGGTACCATACTTTGGTGCCATGTCTCAGATATGTTCCACCACTAACCCCTTTCTCTCCTCTTCTGCAGTGACAGTGGAGGTCATGCATTGAAGATTGCAGCAACGCATGACGAATGGAGCCTGGATCCCTGAGTCATTGCTTGGAGGAGAGCCGTCAGGAAGACCTTCTGAGCTGCATCAAACTGTGAAGTCGGTAAGAAATAAAAACCTTGATTATCTTAGGCCATTGTGATGTTAAGTTGGTTTGTTATGACAGCCAGCAATGTCTTCTTATATCGCACAGGGTCTGTGATGCCAGAAATTGCTATCTGTTGTTATCTATTTGCATCTACTGGTTTGCACTGGAGCCTTCTGGGGGGATAAATGCCACCGGCCTCAGTGACTTGATGTTCAGACATAATGCCATGCATGATAACTTGGGTAGAGGGAGATGGAGCTGAATAAGGAAAAGTCATAAAGGGACCAAAGGATCCATTCAGGTGAATCCACTGGTGGGGGAACATTTCAATGGCATTGTGACTCAGTTTCAGCAACAAGTCCTGGGGGCTCAAGGAAAAGAGTAGTTCTGAAAAAAAAAAACAAAACTGTGATTCTTACTTTTATCATCACAGATTTAGCACTGTTGGAAGAAAAGGATTGTATGGGTAAAAATGCAAAGTGCCACAACACTGTGGTCCCCAGCTCCAGTGCAGTGGGGTCCTCCTGTGGGGCAGGTGATAAACAGTTTACATCGCTAGGAAAGTCAGTGCCAATCTGAGGGAGCTCTGAGTGCCACAGGTGGAAAGCAGTGCTGTGGCAGTGGTGGTATAAAAACAGCAGCTTCCCTGTGATCCCAGCACTTTGGGAGGCCAAGGTGGGTGGATCATGAGGTCAGGAGACCGAGATCATCCTGGCCATCTTGGTGAAACCCTACCTCTACCAAAAATACAAAAAAAAAAAAAAAAAAGAGCTGGGCGTGGTGGCGCATGCCTGTAGTCCCAGCTACTTGTGAGGCTGAGGCAGAGGAATCGCTTGATTCCTGGGAGGCAGAGGTTGCAGTGAGTCGAGATCGCGCCACTGCACTCCAGTCTGGCAACAGAGGGAGAGTCTGTCTCAAAACAAAAACCAAACCAAACCAAACAAAAAAACCCAGCAGCTTCCAGGAGTCCCAAATACTAATGCGACGTCATCCCATAGGAATTTCTAGACTGGAATGAGAAACTTGATGGGGATCAGGGATTTTGCCAGTTATGCCTGTGGGAAGGGGGACCATGGAGCTGGTGAACTTGGGTCTGTCCCCGCGTGTGACTGCATTTGTGTGAATACCAGCCCTAGAGTCCTGGCAGCGCCCAGGGCACTGTCCATACCAGGCAGCATGTCCATAAATGCAAAGTGAACACAGAGCAGCCCAAGGAGAGAAATCCCAAGGGGATTTACAGCAAAGGAAACAGTAGGACAGGCACTAGCAGACTCATCCTTGTTGCCTGAGCGCACCGGAAGATAGATGGTGGCTCTAAAATGTCACAACAATGCCAGCTGGTAGGGGCCCCTAACTCCTCTTCCTTTCTTCCTCCAAACTGTTTGTCTTTTCAGACTTAGCTGTCAACTCCCTTCCCCTGCCATCTCTCTATAGGAAATCGCAGCCCTTATCCAGCACGGGTGTTCTCTCTCAGCAATTTTTAGCTGCTTAGAATGTGAACACAAAGGGGGGAAATACAATTTTAAAAAAATGCATAACTGTCACTGATTTATTAATAGCCCATAATGTTGGTAATGGGCAATCTATAACTCTGTTCTTAAGAATTTATAGGGCAAATATTCCAGAACCATATTAAAGACACCACTCATAAATGCCTGCAAGCCTCAATCTATTAACTTAAGTGGTGGGAGAATAACATTATCTGTAGGAAAACAAACAGAGATCCAGCCCCCAGCTCTGATATCCTTAGATGCTCCAACAGGCGCACAGTAAGTAAGCAAATTGTATGACATGCCATCGGCAAAAGTGTCCTGCGCATAGATATCAGCCATTGCTTTCTTAACACGTGTGCGTGCATTTCAGAAAGGCTTGAGCTTGAGGAAGCATGGAGGTGGGATCAAGAAGTCAGCTGGGCTGGGGGTGGTGGCTCAAGCCTGTTATCCCAGCACTTTGCGAGGTCGAGGCTGGTAGATTATGTGAGGTCAGGAGTTTGAGACCAGCCTGGCCAACATGGTGAAACCTCATCTCTACTGAAAATACAAAAAATTAGCTGGGCGTGGTGGCGGGCACCTATAATCCCAGCTACTTGGGTGGATGAGGCAGAAGAATCGCTTGAACCCAAGAGGCAGAGGTTGCAGTGAGCCGAGATCGCGCCATTGTACTCCAGCCTGAGTGACAAGAGAGAGACTCCATCTCAAACAAAACAAAACGAACAAAAACAAGTCTTAGCTGGTGAAGGTAGGACTGGGGAGAGGCAGAATCAGACCAGACATTAGAATCTTTTCCTTTTTTCTTTATTCATTAGTACCCAAAATAATTCTGAATATAAAAATAAAACATGCTCCCTATTGAATATTTAACAAATATTGGCAAATGTTAAAGAACAGGAAAAAAAAAAATGACCCAGCATGCAAGCCACCATGGATATCCCCTTTTTAAATCACTGTTTCTTACAGAGTGGTGGGTAGGCCACTTGTATCAAAATTACCTCAGGGATGAAGGGTGGGGCCTCATTATAAATGAAGATTCCCAGGTCCCACCCAGATCTACTAAACCAGGATATCTGCAGGAGGTGGCTCTTCAGCGTCTGTACTTTCAGCAAACTCTTCAGGTGATTCTGAGGAAAGCATGCTGAAGTTCAAGAAGTCTGATTTTTTTTTTTTAAGTGATCGTAACCTCTGTACTGGTTCCCAAATGCCAACTCTCAAGTTAGTAAAATCAAAATCGCTTGGGGACACTATTACGCATAATTGCCAAAAGGTGAAAACCACCCAAATATCCATTAGCTGATGAATAAATTAATAAGTTGTGGTATATCCAGGTTGGGTGCTGTGGCTCACACCTCTAATCCCAGTGCTTTGGGAGGCTGAGGCAGGCAGATCACTTGAGCTCAGGAGTTTGAGACTAGCTTGGGCAATATGGTGAAAACCTGTCTCTACAAAAAGTACAAAAATTAGCTGGGCGTGGTGGTATCACCTGTGGTCCCAGCTACTCAGGAGGCTGAAGTGGGAGAATCGCTTGAGGCTAGGTGGTGGCAGTTGCAGTGAGCTATGATTGTGCCACTGCACTCCAGCCTGGGTGACAGAGTGAGACAAATAATAATAATAAAAAATTAATGAAGTGATACATGCTTTGACATGGATTAACCTTGAAAACATTATGTAAGTGAACAAAAACAGTCACAAAGAGCAAATATTCAATGATTCCATTTATGTGAAATGTCCAGAATAGGCAAATCTATACAGAGAGAAAGCAGGTTAGTGGTTGCCAGTTGCTGGGAGGAGAGAGTGAGATACAGGCTTTCCTTTGGGGATGATAATACGTTTGGGGATTAGATAGAAGTGATGGTTGCACACATTGTGAATGTACTAAATACTGCTGAATTGTACATTTTAAAATGAATTTTATGCTGTAAATTTTACTTCAATTAAAAAATAATTTTAAAAAATTACTTGAGGAAACAAACAAACAAAAATCCAGATTCCCTGGCTCTGTACTTGGAGATTTTGCTTTGGCATATCTGGGGCAGAGCCCAGGACTCTGAATTGTGGAAGGAAAGCTTAGCAGCTACTTCTTATGCAAGACCAGGTTTGACTGCCCCCATCTGAGCTAGAACTTAAGCCATAAAGATTCAGAAGGTGATTGGGCACTATGGCTCGTGTTTTCATGTTTGTAATCCCAGCACTTAGGGAGGCCAAGGCAGGAAGATCACTTGAGTTCAGGAGTTTGAGACCAGCCTGGGCAATGAAGCAAGACCTCGTCTCCCACTAAAAGAAAAAACAAATGAGGTGGGCATGGTGGTGTGTACTTATAGTCCCAGCTACTCTGTCGGCTGAGGCAGGAGAATCACTTGAACTCAGGAGGTTGAGGCTACAGTGAGCTATGATTGCACCACTGTCCTCCAGCGTGGGCAACAAAGTGAGACCCTGTCTCAAAAAAAAAAAAAAAAAAAAAAAAAAAAAAAAAAAAAGATTCAGAGAGACAGGATGTGTCAAAAATTTAAGCCATGTGCAAAATGATAGTCTCCCTTTTTGCTTCCCTTAAGACTTTGTTATGGACCAAATGTTTGTGGCCCCCACCCTGCCCCAAATTTATATGTTGAAGCCCTAACCCAATGTAATGGTGCCTTTGGGAGGTAATTGGGTGTAGGTGGGGTCATGAGGGGTGGGGCCCCCATGATGAGATTAGTATCCTCATAAGAAAAGAAAAGTCCAGAGCTCTCTACTCTACCATGTGACGGTACAGGGAGAAGTCAGCCGTCTGCAAGCAAGAAGGCAGACATCTGCAACCTTGCAACAGACTCCTTACCAGGAACTGAATCTGCCCTCACCTTGATCTTGAACTTCTCAGTCTCCAAAATGTGGAAAGTGTTTCTTGTTTAAGCCACCCAGTCTATGGTATTTTGTGATAGCCCCCTGGGCTAAGACGGCCTTCTAAGAATTCCACGCCTTTGCTCATGCTGCACCTCTGCCCAGAATTCTCTCCTCCTTCTTGACCTCTGCAAGCTTACTCCAAACCCCAGCTCAAGTTCTGACTTTGGAAGGCTTGTTGAATGAGTCCTGTCCCCTTCTGAGGCATTTTGTCATTACTCAAGGCATTTAATGAGTTGAATTCATTCAGTCTTTGACTGCAATTGATTTGCCTTCATCTTGCATCTGGTTCTACCGGCTGCATAATTTTTTCTTCTGTCATTTGCATTTATTTTCTGTTGAATTATTCCCATGCCATCAGTTTTGGTTTCTTCAGTGTCTTCTGGGATATCTTTTTCTTCTGTGCAACCTCCTCTTCTGGCTTAGTAACAATCTGTTCCTATTCCGTAATGATCAGCTCGATGTGGCAGGGAGAGCTCATGTATGAGTTAGTCCAGCCATGAGCTCTTGAAGTCTGGTGGTGCGCTTTTAGGTGCTTTGCTTACCTGCATAAGCTCAATAACCAGAGAGTCTACATCTAAACCCCTAAGTTCAGCAGGACTCTGCATTTGTACGTACATACAGCAAAAATTCAGCACTCTTTTTTTGGGCCACTTTCCCTGTGTCCAACCTCACTGTTTGGCCTGGGCACACCCAGAACGCTACCCTTGTCACATTGCAATGATACACATTGTTTCTGTAAAGTGACATCTTTCAGATACTTGGTGGCTTTTTGTATATGCATACGCATGATGGCCCAGGCAGTTCCACAGCTCTTCTTAAAGTGAACATGAAGATTTGAACCCCTTGATTTGCATGGTTTTGTGGGGTTTTCTGGGTCAAGTACATTGCAAACCATTTTCACGAGTCACCTCAAGATGCTTGGGCTGCGTGATTTTTTCATCGTATGTTTATTTTTCTTCAGTGTTTTTAAAATATGAGGTTCACACTTTTCCTGGGTGAGAATTCATCTGTCTCCCTCATTCAACTCTGAGCTTCAATAAGGCAGGTTCACATCTTGTTAATCTAGCGGATGCCGGTCACAGTGACTCCTTCTCCATCAGGCTCTGCCTCAAGTCAGCAGATTCGCTTCTCTCCCACACGTCTCATAGGAAGAACAACGCTGATCAAAACAGTAGAACATTGACAGTGTGTCTTATTGAGCACTTATGTCCCAGGCATTGCAGAAATTCATTACATAAATCTTTTTCTTTGGTCCTTACAACAACCTTACAAAGATACTGTTATAATTATCACCCCTTTACAAATAAGAAAACTGAAGTCCGGAGAGCAATTTGCCCAGTGTCAAAGAGAGCAGAGTCAAAGATGAAAGTGAAGCTGAAGTTAATTCACCCGTGTCTGACTCCTAAGTCTCTGTTTTTAAACACTGCCTCCCACTTACCTCCCATTCTTTGTGCCTCAGTTGGTGCTCTTAGCACTTTTGCCTCGTAGGCTGTGGTTCCCCATCATTCATTCATTCAGCAAACTTTTTGAGACAGTGCACAAAGGGGTGGAGACTCAGATGAATGAATGAAATGAAATCCCTGCTTATATTTGAGATTTCTCTTTGTTCACTGAGCAGCTCCCCCTTTCATTTCACAGATCGTTTCCTTTATTGAGGTAACCTCTCCCCCACTGGAGACAGTGTGATGGGGGACATAATTGGGGGCTGTGCTCTACTCTGGCCAAGGAGTGGGCCTTTGCGCTTAACAAGGCCCGTCCACCATCCCCTCCCTGGAACTTGATGCTGAGCATAGGGGCAAGCGTCTGAAGAGATCTGAAGTTCTATTTCCATGTTAGCTTCCTGGAGCATCCTTGGCTCATTCCCAAGGCCCGTTCTCCAAACTCACATTGATTTCTTGAGCCCTGACCTTCTTCCAATAAACTCCCTTGCTGTTTTAAGTTAGCCAGGGCAATCTCTGTCACCTACAACCAAGGAGCCCAGAATTATACAGGTAAGAAGTGTGTGCAGTAGGGGTACAGGGCAAGGGCACCTAATTCAGCCTGAAGAGGTCAGGGAAGGCATCCTGGAGGAAGTGACATCTGAACTGAATCTTGGAGGAGTAATAAGATATAGAAAGGGATGGGAGAAGGGTACACACGCTGAGGGAAAAGGATGCTCATAAAAAAACATCAGTAGCTTCTATTGGGCACTTTTCTCACTTAGCTCCTGTAACAATTCCTTGAAGTTGGTGCTATCACTGCTCTTATTTTATAGACATAGACAAGACTCAGAGAGGCAGCGTGATTTGCCCAAGGCCACACAGCTAATGAATGGTAAAGATGGGGTTTGTGCCTAGTTCCATCAGCCTCCAAAGGCCTTGATTTCACATTAGGAGGATTAATATTTAGTCTCCAGACACTCAGTCGAGGGGCCATTGTGGTCAACTGACAACATCCCCCCCGGGGCAGTGGTGGTTTTTTTGGTAATGTGATTCCCATTTCTGGCTGTTACTCAAGGAGGTCTCTCTGCAGGCATGTGGGGCTAATGGCTGAGTCGTTTCTATTTTCTCGGTAAGAGTCATCGTTTATTTCTTTTTAGGAGTTTGGGCAATTAGAGGGGCCAGGTGGCAGGCCCTTGTGAATTGCCTTTGTTTGTGGATCTGATGCACCTCCACTGTGGCTAGGGAAGCAGGGAGCTGCTGTGCATATAGCTTCTGGGAGGGCATGAGGGGCTGTCAAGAGCAGAGAGAGCCTGGAATGCAGCCAAGGGCAAGGCCAAGTCAGGGAGGGAGGGCTTCCAGGTGTCTGTGTGTGAGTGTGTGTGTGTGTGTGTCGTGTGTGCGTGTGTGTTTATGCATGAAAGAGATAGAGGATGGAGGTTGGGGACAGGACATGGGCTGAATTTCCACAGCTTAAATTAATTTCTCCTTTTCTTAGCCTCCTCCTTTCTTCCTTCATTCAATTTATGCATTTATTTTTCTCCTTTCAAATATTACAGTTCATTTTAAAGGAAAATTCAGTCATAAAAATGGAAAACAAATAGAAACCGAGTTCATGACCCCCAAATCAATCGCTGTTTACAATCTGTCACTTTGGGAGGCTGAGGCAGGCAGAAAACTTGAGGTCAGGAGTTCCAGACCAGCCTGGCCAACATGGTGAAACCCCATCTCTACTGAAAACACAAAAATTTGCTGAGCGTGGTGGCGGGTACCTGTAGTCCCAGCTACTTGGGAGGCTGAGGCATGAGAATTGCTTGAACCTGGGAGGCAGAAGTTGCAGTGAACTGAGATAGTGCCACTGCACTCCAGCCTGGGTGACAGAGCAAGACTCTGTCTCAAAAAAAAAAAAAAAAAGTCTGTAATCACCCACTTTTATCCTCTTCTGTAATCTCTCTTTGAAAAAAATAACTAAGTGGGTAATGGGTGCATCAAAATCTCAGAAATCACCACTAAAGAACTTACGTAACTAAATACCACCTGTTTCCCAAAAACCTACTGAAATAAAAAAAAAATTAAAAAAAACCCCAACTGAGTGGTATATCGTATATATTTTTATAGCAGAAATTTTTGTTGACTGCATAGTTTGTTTGGTTTTACAACTGTTTATTGGGTGTCTTCTGTGTGTCAGGCACTATTGTAGGTGTTGAGGATACATCAGTGAACAAAAAGACAGACATTCCTGTCCTCCAAGTACAAGCCAAAGTCCTCACTGAGACTTAGAAGACTCAATGTGATCTGCCCTCCATGTTGTTTCCCTGACATCATCTCCTGCCACGATCCTTTGTCTACTCTGATGCAGCCACAGTAGTCTCTTCTCTATTCTTTGAACAAGGCAAAGAGGGAAATGCCTGCCTCAGAGTCTTTGCACTTGGTCTCTTTGTCTTAAAGCCTCTTCCCTTAGGTATTACATGAATCACTCTCATTTCCTTCAAGTCTTTACTTCTTACCAATGCCTTCCCTGGCCGCCTCTTTAAAATTTCTAATTCTGCTCAACTAATTCATACCCTTATCTGCTCTAAAGTTTCACCCTAGTAGGTATCGTTAACAGCCTATCTGATTTCTTTTTCTTTGTTATTATTATGTTCAGTAGAGTATACACTCCCTAAGGGCAGGGATTTTTGTCTGTTTTGCTCACTGCTGTATCTCCAGTGCCCAGAATTGGCGCATACTCGTTGTTTAATAATGTTTGCTAAACTAATTGAATAAATAAATGAAAACAAGTTGACTTATATATGTTTCCCAAAATGATGGACATAAATACCATCTTATTTTAGTTTTTATTTTCTTGACTATAGATGAGGCTATGCAGCTTTTCATGGTATTTATTATTTGTGTTTCTTCTCCTGTGAACTGCCAATTTTTCTCTTGAGTTGCTTATTTTATTCTTATAATTTACAGGAACTCTCTATATACGGTTGCTTTTAACTCTTTGTTGGTTATGTGCATGGCAAATATTTTCTCTGGTCTGTAGCTTCTAAAAAAATTATGGGTTGCTTTTACTTATGATTTGTTTTGTTGTGTATAATTTTTTAAATCTCTGTTGTAGAGTTTACATTTTAGTGGGATGAGACAATAAAAAAGAATAAAAAGTAAACAGTTATATAGCACACATATATTTTAATATATATACGAATATTAGAAGGACATAAGTAGGAGGAAGAAAAATAAAGAGGGAAGGGGATAAGTAGTATGTGTAATTTAAAGGGAATGGTCACGAAAGGAGTCATGGAGAGAGACGTTTGAGTCAGGACGAGGTGTGTACATTTGCTAGTACTGTGATAGGAGCTAGCCCAAACCTGGGTGCAGACTGCTGGTTATGCTTAAACCCACAGCCGCCGTTTTACCCAGGCTTAGCAGCACAGCAGCACATAACCCCCTCCAGCACCCCTTGCTCTGAAAGAAAGTTCCACCATAACTCTAGGTGATCTGGCGGGAAAGGGTAAATGTTATCATTCCCCTAACTACCCTCACTGGCTGCCCATACCAGCACTTCTGTAATGACACCCTCCTTTTGAGCTATAACGGAACAAATTTTTACTATACTGCCCCGGACTCATCTTGGTTAGCCTGCACTTTCGGTCTCACTAACTGCATTTCCACTTATCAGTTCAACAATTTCTCTAGACCTGTACTCTGTGCACCCGTATACATCATCCCCCGTGTAAATATCTACAGTGGGCCACAAGGTTTAACTCTCATTGCCCCCTCTGACTCAACTACACACTGGAAACGAGTTCCTCTAGTCATACCCCTACTAGTAGGACTTGGAATCGCTGCGTCTGCAGCCTTAGGAATCTCAGCCCTAGTGACTGGGGGACCAGAACTTTAAGGCCCTATCCCAACATATAGACTCAGATATACACCATTTAGAAAACTCTATTTCCAAACTTGTGGACCAGGTGGACTCCCTAGCCGAGATGGTACTCCAAAATAGACGAGGGCTGGACTTACTGTTCTAAAACAAGGGGGGCTCTGTGCAGCTCTCAATGAGCAATGCTGTTTTACGCTAATGAATCTGGACTTATCTGAGACATCGGATATATATATCTGCCTTGCCCTAGTTAGGCAAAATCTAGAGACCAGACAACACCTCCAAGAAGCTTCTGAAAGTTGGTATCAAAGAATGTTCTCCTGGACTCCCTGGCTCACTCCCTACTCACCGGATTGGCAGGACCCCTAACCGTACTTATATTGGGACTAATGTTTGGCCCTTCCCTTTTAAATCAGCTACTCAAAATAATCCAGACAAGAGTCAATTCTGTGAATTTAATCGTCCTAAGATCCCAGTATGGGCCCTTGAGCCAGATTGACCAAACAGTCTTAATCAGGGAATCAATGATTTGATTCATGTACAAAACAACAGCGGGGAATGAGATAGGAACAGATTAGCTTAGGCTAAAACAGAAGCCTAAGCACTGCCATCTTATAGAGAAGCCACCTGGGTCTTGGTTAGAGGTTTAGTTCTCAGAACTATTATTGTACTGAAAATCTCAGAAGTGTTAAGGGTAAAAATTTCCACTACTACCCCCTTCCCCTTGCAACAAACCGTAGACTTTAGCTTCTGTACAGACAGCTTGCCTTGCACACCCCTGTGCCCCCCTAAACAAGGATGTGGTTTTGCAGCTTAAATGCCTTGCTGCCCCTGAGCTCAGGGCCACGGGTTGGAGAGACATGACTCCTCCGTGGCTGCCGGCAATAAAGACCCTGCAATTTGGCATACTTTTGTCTTGGTGTTGATTTTCTGTGCTCACCCCAGTGCAACAGTACTGCTTCAGTTGTAAGTTGCAGAAACTTCCTTGCTCTTGTTAATTCAAAAGGACATTTATTAGAAGGATGATACTGGACAGACCATGGACTCCCAGGGCGGGTGTGTGCCTGGGACATGAAAAGGTTGACACAGAAAACTGGAGATTGAACTAGAACACGGCAGTCCATCTCTACTTTTTTCTGCACACTTGTTTCAGCTTTCTTAGCAGACTGAATTTCTCTGCCACTTAGTCCACATGGGGTGCAAAAGATGGCTCCCAACCATGTTCATGCATTACAGGTCCAGTTACCCAGGGAGACTGATTTTCTTGGTTCCAATTCTGTGTTTCCAGGGAATGGAATCTGATTGGCTGGGCTTGGATGAGGTATGCATCCCTGGTCCAGTCAGCAGCAGGAATAGTCTCGTTGTACAAAATGGGGGGGGGATTAAGGGTATGGCGGTTGTAAGACCCCATTTAAACACTGATTATGCATGCAACGTGCATGGGCAAGACACACACACACACACACAAATACACACACACACACACATAATGAGGCTTCTCATTTGCTATTCTAAATACTTGGTGTGGGATTTCCACCTTGACTTTATAATCAGAAAAATCTCCTTTGTTTTTAATTAAAGAGATAATTGGACTTTTTTTTTAAGTGAAATAGAGAACAGGGGGGGTATGTCCCCCCTAAAAACACAGAGTTCTTTGGTAACAAATTCCTGCTTGTTATGACTACTCATGATGCCAACCAATTGTGCTAATTACAGCAGTCAATCTTAGATTTTTCTGCAGCCTGACATTTATCTAGTGGTCCACGTTGCCTCTCAGTTTTGTTGATAGCAATTGGAGGAAGGATTAGAGTTCTTACCTGGAAAGGCCAATAAGCAAAGGCCCAGGCGCCATTTGAATCCTCCTTTCTCCTTTCTAGTTCTGACTCGACTCTGACTCATGTGATACGGTCTGGCTGTGTCCCCACCCAAATCTCACATTGAATTGTAATAATCCCCACATGTCCAGGGCAGGGCCAGGTGGAGATGACAGAATCATGGGAGCGGTTCCCCCACACTGTTCTCTTGGTAGTGAATAAGTCTCATGAGATCTGAAGGTTTTATAAATGGGAGTTCCCCCTGCACAAGCTCTCTTGCCTGCTGCCATGTGTGACGTGACTTTGCTCCTCATTTGCCTCCCCCTCATGATTGTGAGGCCTCCCCAGCCTTGTGGAACTGGGAGCCAACTAAACCTCTTTCCTTTATAAATTACCCAGTCTCGGGTATGTCTTTATTAGCAGCATCAAGACAGACTAATACATCATGCAAAGAAATTAGGGATACAAAATGGGGATTGAAGAATGGACCAGTGTTTGTCTTAAAAGAGCTTGCAGTTTTAGTGGAGAGATAGACTAATCACACCCATCAACCTGTGATTATGAACGGAGATAATGCTGTGAAGGAAAGAAACACATTCATGAAAATGCACAGTAACGAAATGAGACTAGCTTGGGGGAGTTAGAAGGGAAGCGACATCAGAGTTGATATATAAAGGTAGGGAATTAACCAGGTAAGGGAGTGGCCCAGGGTGTTGGGAGAGAGCAGCCAATGTCAAGGTCCTATGGTAGGACATTTGAGGTCCCAGTCTCTCTTGCCTAAGGGCCTCCTATTCCTCATTTGGAAAACCTCATTGTGTCCAAATATGGTGGGACATCTGAGCGACCATGAGGAGGCCAGTGTGGCAGGTAGGCAGAGAGTGATCAGGTGGGCAATTCAAGAAGAAGAAGGGAGGCAGGGCACACCCTGTATGCGTGGCCTTCTCAGCTATGATGAATGTATTGGTTTTTATCTGAAGGACAATGGGAGGCCATTTAATGGGCTTTAAGTGGGGGACAACATGATTATATCTGTGTTTTGAAAAGGTTCTCTGCCTAAAGATTAGATTGGAACTAGAGTGACTGTAGCAAAGTCAGAAAGGCAGTAGTTGCAGTTGTCCAGGCAAGAGATGGAAATGGGTTAGATTAGTGTGGTTTAGGTTGAGACAGAGATAAGAAGATGGATTTGACATATTCAAAAGCGATTTAATAGAGAAAATAGATGGGGGCCCAGCCATAGGTTAGAAAGGAGAGAGAGAGAGAGGAGAAAGGGGAAGGGAGGGGGGGAGAGGGGGGAGGAAAATGGGGAGGGGGAAGGGGGAAGAAGAGGCGAAGTGGGGGAGGGGCAAAGAGGGGGAAGCCATGGATGATGCCAAGTGACTTGGGGAACTGCGTGGATGGCTCATGAAGATTGAGTGTGTTGGAACAGAAGATCATGACTTTGACCTTGGACATGCTGAGCATGGAATGCACTTTAGACAACAAATATGATATATTATGTTCAACAAAAGATGTTGAATACAAAGTATTTTATATGAGTCTGCAGCTGAGAAGAAAACTCTCCTGAAGGTAGATATTTGGAAGCGTTTGTCAATAAGTGGCAGTTTAATTTTGGGCATGGATAAAACAACCTAGAGAGAGAATAGGGTAAGCGTTGGTGTTCCTCACTAAAACTCAGCGAAAAGGCAAAGTCCAACATGCCTCCTTTTTCAACACTCACTGTAAACACAACAAAATAGACCTCTCTTCTTCTCCGTGGGGGCAGAAAAAAGGGTGGGGTGAAACAAAGTGAATTTTAAGCAATGAGAAGCAGTTTATATATATGAAGTGAGGGCAGTGGTTCCTACCTCCTAGGATAGGATCATATGGCTGGGTTTTATTGGCCTGCATTAGTGGCTTAATGAACAGGGGCAAGTGGTTGCATTAGAAGCGTCTCCTGATCACAGCGGAAGCATGACTGCATCACTGCAGAATGATGATACTTGGGGTCCCAATCTCTCTTTCCTCCTGTAGGTCCTCCTGTTATTCCATAGGTCCCGTTCCATAGGTCTTGCCTCCCATGGGCCCTCCTATTCCACATTTGGAAAAGGCTATTGCTTCTCTTAGCAAGAGCAACACATGGATCACTGCATCAGGGTATAGAAACCTCATTCCAGGACCTCTAGCTTGGCATGAGAGCGAAGTCTCTAGTCACTTAGAGAGCAGGGGGCGGCTGCATAGACAGCAATAATGGAAGAACAATAGCAATGAGCATCAGGAAAACCAGCTTCTGGGAGATCGACTGGGGGAGTCTGGCCTGGGGAGAATGTATCTGAATTGATACCTGACACCTAGCCTGATATTAGGACATTATTAGTGTTAAAAAGACCAAAGAGGTACTATTTTTTTTCCTGTACATTTGGGCAGGTAAAGTCTCCCTGTTGAGGCACTCTCAAGTATCAGTAAGAGGGTGGCATCACATGTCCCCAGCGGAAACTGGGGATACTGTTCACAGACATTTAGATAATATGCAAGCTTTCCCATGATTATGAACAGCAATGAGCCCTAGAGGATCATGTTGGTGAAAAGTGGGAGAAGCTGTTGCTGTTGGTCTGGGAGGATGTGGGAAGAGGGTCAACATGCTATTCTGGGCTATGGGAATAGCAAAGAGTAAAGAAAGCTGGGCTTTGCTGCTTGCTCAGCCCCTAATCTTTGAAGTCCTGGGATGATCTTGAGCAAAGAATTCCACCTTTCTGAGAGTTTCCAAAGACCTTTTCAGAAAATGGAAGGGATGACATGAGGCTTGCTTATCAGAATAATTTTCTCCAAAAGGGATGAATTTTTTTCTCTGATGACTGCCTCTCATTTATGAAGACTTCGTGCCTTTTCCCCATGATCTGGTTTGTACTAGTTACCATTTACTGAGCACCTCCTATACCCCAGACATTGTCCCAGGCACCTTACATGTGCTATCTCATTCAATCCTATGTGGTAGAAGTGATTATATGTCTCCATTGAAAGATGCGAAATCCAAACCTTAGAGAGGTTAAACAATTCACCCAAGATCACACAGCCAGGAAGGGGCAAGGCTGCCGTACCCACACGGGTCTGCTGAGGGCAAAGCAGGTGTGCTTTTCTTTTGCTAGACAGACTAGAATAACTAGCAGTTCTTTGCATTCACTCTCTCAGGATGAAGTACAAAACTCTTCAGAAAAAGCTTAGCATTGCAAAACCAAGCATCCTGGAATGAAACTGTAAAAAATACATTTTGAAAGAACATAATGAGGTTTAAAAAAAAGTATTTTCATTGTTTTTCTTTTTTCCTTATTATGAAAGCAATTCATGTTCACTATGGAAATTTGGAAAATGCAGAAAAATATAAAGAAGAAAATAAAAACCACTGTAATCTTATTACACAAAGAAAATTGCTGTTAACATTTATTTTATCTCTCAACAGTCTTTTTGGTACGCCTAAATGTACATACATATATATTTTTAACATAATGGGGATTGTCCTGCCAAATTGCCTTCCAGAAAGGTTGAACTAATTTACATTCCCACCAGCAGTGTTGGAGCATAGATCCCTCACCCTGGCCAGTAAAGAGGTTTTTTTTTTTTTTTTCCCTCTTTTGTCTTTGCAAGTATAATAAGTTTAAAAGGCAGTCTTATTGTTTCCATTTGCATTTTTTGATACTTAAAACACTGACTTAATAAAAATTTAAACATTTTCAAAGCTTATTAGACATATATATTCTACCGAGAATTACGTTTTTTGTTAATCTTTTATTGGAGTTTTAGTTTTCTTTTATATGTCTTATTGATTTGTAAGAGCTCTTTACATATGACAGAGTTTTTTTTATTCGTCTGGGCTAGTTGGGGGAAATGAACAGTTTTTCCTTTGTCCTTTATCTTCATTAAAATTTCTTCTTAAGAAGTTGGTGTTTGGTGTTCTAATTTAGCTTACGATTTTTGGAGGAGTAAAAAAGTTCTAAGTTTTTAAAAAAAATCTTGATCAAATATATAGATATTTTCTTTTTGTTAAAAGTTTAAAAGGTATATTTAAGACTTTACCCTATCACTCTAGATTATTCATTAGCTAACCAGTGCCCCCTAGTTTCCCTAGCTTCGGTGGAAGGTAGGTATACTCTGCAGAAAGGGAGACGAGATGGACTCTGATTTAAGTCATTTGGAGAAGAAAAAGTAAATGCAGAGGAAAGAGGAAGCAGTGGAGAAGCCTACTTTTATTATACCCATTTTTACTCATGAAGAAGCTGAGGACTAGAGACGTAGAGCCAGTTGTCCAAGGTCACTCATCAATTTGTGGACTGAGTCATCTGTTCAGATTTTTAAGGAGTGGGAGAAACCTTCACCAAGCCTCCTGCATCTGTCCATCCATCATCCTAGTTAGTGCTTGATGGGAGTTCTTCCTTCGGGGTCTTGTCTGCATTTTGAACAATTAAGAACAATAGAGAAGTGAGAGTTCTCATTCTCCAGGTATGGTGAAAGTTTATAAAAACAGTTAAAACCAATTATAGTTGACCCTTGAAGAACAAGGAGATTAGAGGCACTTGACATGATGCCCTGCTTAGTCAAAAATCTGCATATAACTTTTGATGCCCCCAAAATTTAACTACTAATAACCCACAGTTGACGGGAAGCCTTACCAATAATATAAAAGTCGATGAACACGTATCTTGTATGTTACATGTATTTTATACTTACAAGTAAGCTAAAGAAAATGTTTAAGAAAATCATAAGAAATAGAAAATAGATTTACTATTCATTACACGGGAGCAGATCATCATAAAGGTCTTCATTCTCATCGTCTTCATGTTGAGAAAACAGAGGAGGAGAAGAAAGGGGAGGGGTGGGTCTTGCTGACTCAGAGGTGGCGGAGGCAGAAGAAAGTCCAGTATAAATGGACTTGTACAGTCCAAACCCATATTGTTAATGGGTCAACTGTACATTCAAGGGTCAAAAGTAATTTTTGGTTAGTTGTATCTGGGATTGCCCAAGCCATAATTCCTTTCTGGTGACAAAAGTAGTTGGAGGTTAATCATCGGCTAGGCTGTTACTTTTATTAAGGATATGGGACTACATCCCTGCTGGGAGAGACTGGGTAGATTTCCTAATGTGTTGTAGTGTGTCAAGCATGATATTCTGTCAACTGGGGGCCAAACTGGAGTTGTTTGGATGCAGGTACTCTAATAAGGCATTCTATTCAATCTTCACAACAGCTCTAAAAAGCAGGTACTGTTACAGGAAAGGGATCCTGATCCAGACCCCAAGAGAGAGTTCTTGGATCTCACGCAAGAAAGAATTCAGAGCCAATCTGTAAAGTGATAGCAAGTTTATTAGGAAAGTGAAGGAACAAAAAAATGGATACTCCATAGACAGCAGCCCCAAGGGCTACTGGTTACACATTTTTATGGTTATTTCTTGATTATATGCTAAACAAGGGGTGGAGTATTCATGCATCACCTTTTTAGACCATGTGGGGTAACTTCCTGATGTTGCCGGGACATTTGTAAACTGTCATGGAGCTGATGGGAGTGTAGCAGTGAGGACGCACAGAGGTCACTCTCGTGACCTTCTTGGTTTTGGTGGGTTTAGCCGGCTTCTTTACTGCAAACTGTTTTATTAGCAAGGTCTTTATGACCTGTATTTTGTACTGACCTTCCATCTCATCCTGTGACTTAGAATGCCTAACCTTCTGGGAATGCAGCCCAGTAGGTTTCAGCCTTATTTTACTCAGCTTCTGTTGAAGATTGAGTTGCTCTGGTTCAGAAGCCTCTGACAGTACCAGCTTTATTCCCATTTTTACAGATAAAGAAACTGAAGCACAGAGTTTAACCCATTAAAGGCTCCTTGACACATGGCCCAGGAATGACCAGGTCTTATTCCCAGGGTTGCTGCCACTCTCCCCAGGATGATCTTCTGACTCAGCTACTTATGCTGATGAGGGCAAGTTAAACTCAAGGTCACTCATGCTGATAAATGGCAAGGTGGAAATGCTGTGAAGATTATATACCATAATCTGCCTATGTCTACCCCAGCCCAACTAGCAGCAAGCCCCCCAATTGTTTTTCTATTACCACTTTCCTCTCTTCCTCATCCCCTTCCCACCCCAACCTCCACCTGGAAGATCTGCCTCATCAAACTTCTTCCTCATCAGAGAGAGACAGTGTTTCTCTCCAGAGTGGCTCTTGGCGTGTAATTACTAATCAGATGTAGGCAATCAAGAAGCATTTCCATCCCCCCATTTTCCTGCTCTCCTCCCCTCAAGGGACACCTTTCTGGGAGAAGGTGACTCCTTCAGGAGTTCAGATTAACATCAACAACAGGGGTGGGGAGGCGGGGGAGAGGATGAAGAAAGGCATCAAACTCGTTTGCAAATTGCAAATGACAAGGCATCTTTTGCTGCTGGTTTGCTCTCTGCTATTTTAAGGGACCTCATTTAGCATAATATTTGCATCATTTGTGTCTTACCGGATAATTAGGAGTAGAGACAAATTCTTCTTGTTCCCAGACTAAGGGCATTGGGGTGGAGAAGAAAGGAATCTCTGGAGATGTCTCAGGCTGGAAAGCTGTTAAAAGTTACTCCCTCCAGCCCCCTTCTCTTGCTAAAATTCCCAGAACATTAGACATTCTGAACTGGGGTCATTGCTCATTGTTTGGCTTCAGGGACCCCTCTGAAACTCTAAGCAGAATTCTGTGTTTATAAAATTGCTTGCAATTTTTTTTTCCCTTGAAGAGAAGGTACATAGCTTTCATCAGCCTCAGAAGTCTGCAGCTCTCAAATTAAATGACATACAGTGGGCATCTGCTTTGCTTCACCAACATCCATTTACCTTTTTCAGGTCCCAGCATCTTGATTTTCCTTTGGGGAAACCAACGGTCTTCCATCCTCATTCCATTTTAGGTCTGCCCTATAGGACTTTCTGTGATGATGGAAATGTGCTCTAGAATCTACTTTTCCAAAGAGGGCCAGGAAGCTGCCCGTGCTTTGTGCAGCAGCCATGAGGGTCCCTGGTGGTGGTCTACATTTTAGCCTGGTTTCTCCAGAAGCCTGTCACATTCTCCCTTCCCTCTCATTTACTTGTGTTTCCAGTGGCTACTGCAGTAATGAGTCAATGGCTGAATATATTTAAATGCAAAATACCATTATCCTTCATTAAAAGGCTTGTCACCACTGGCCTCTGTAGAAGAGAGTGATTATGCTATTAAAGGCCCCTTGACACATGGCCCAGGAATGACCAGGCCTTATTCCCAGGGTTCCTGCTGCTCTCCCCAGGATGATCTTCTTCTGACTCAGCTGCTTATGCTGATGAGGGCAAGTCAAATCCCTGTGAAGCCAAATTTGTAGTTGGGGGGAGGGTGCCAAGGGCTTAGGACAATGCTGCCTTTTTTCCAACATCCTCCCAGGTGTCTGAGTAGAATCCTGTTCCCCTGCTAGAGATCCACTGCTCGTCTCTCTGACCACTGGATTCTCAAGCCTGACTTGACATTCTTCTCTCTCTTTCAATATCCTTTTAGAAAATGTGACTCTCCTTAAATAGTCCACCAGTCAACTTTAAAAATCTAATCCTTGCCTAGGACACGATTTGACAGTAGTTAATAGCAGCATAGGCTGTGGAGTTGGGCATAACCATGTTTATAATTCTGCCACTTATTCACCATGTGACCTTGAATAAGGGCAGACAATTTTCTTTAAGTCTGTTTGCTTAATTTCAAATAGAGATAAATAGTGTGGTAGACACTGTTGGTTCCTACTCGATAGCCATGCCACATTTCTTCTTTTCATGCCTATCTCTCTCTATAGAGATTGAAAAAGCCAGATACATTCCCACCCTTTTTGTAGCCAAGGGTAACCATGAAACTAAGTCTTGGCTAATGAGATAAAAGGAAAGTTGGCTTAGAGGATTCTGGAATAATTTTTTTCCAATAAAAAACAGAGTAGTGCTCTAGAAAAGATCTTTTGCTACCTTTCCTCTTTTCTGCTTTGGATGCTGTTGTGTGAGGTAGTGATGTCCGGAGCCATAGTAGCCATTTTGTGACCATGAGGCAACACATTTGTAAATCTACAACTAGCACTCTGAGGATGATGGAACAGCAGGATATAAGAACCTGGATCTTTGCTGGTGTCATTGAGATGCTGAACCAATAGTGGGGCATTCTGTTTCTTTGTTCAGAATGTCCTTATTGCTTAAGCCATTGGCAGTCATATTTCCTGTTATGGGCAGAGAAATATAATTTCTAAATGATATATCAATCCCAGGCTCACAGGTTGTTGTGAGGAATAAATAACATAATGTATGAAGAATTTCCCACATAGTCTCACAAGCATGATAGCATACAATAAGAGCAGCATTTATTATTGGCAGGAATAGCGGTACCCAGAGATTCACAGGTGAGATTTGAGGAGGCATTGGGAAATTTGTGATGTGTAAAATTTGACCCTCTTTGCCCTCCTTTCTTACCTGGATAGATATTGGAATCTGAAAATGTTAGCGTCAGAAGGGAATCTTCGATCGTAGATTCAGCTTAACCCTTGTCTTTTTATAGACAAGAAAACTGTCCCTTGGAGTAGGAAAGAGACTCTCTGCAAGTCACATAAATCATGACACATGGCTGCAAAACCAGGGCTGAAGATTGACATCTCTTGGATTTGGAGGCCAAAGTTCTTCTGCACTCAGTTGCCTCCATTCCTATTCCAACAAACTCAAAGGTTGTTGGCAGGGAGAGGTTAATAAAATGAGACATCCTATGGGGAATTGTTGTGATTCTTAGTGCATGTGGTTTAGCGTTTCACTTCTCTGTCAAATGGGCAGAAGGTATCCTGGAAGGGGAAGGGTCTTAGCTGGAGGCTCTGTGCCTTGCTGGGTGGTACATCTATATTCACGGATTCATTAATCCATTCACTGATTGATTCATTTATTCAAGAACTATTTATAAAGTGCCTACTCTAAGCTGGACACTGGGTAGATTTTATTTAAAATTTGTGGGAATGGGCCAGGTGTGGTGGCTCACGCCTGTAACCCCAGCACTTTGGGAGGCCGCAGAGGGCAGATCACTTGAGGCCAGGAGTTTGGGACCAGCCTGGTCAACATAGCAAAACCCTGTCTCTACTAAAAATACAAAAAATTAGCCAGGTGTGGTGGCACACATGTGTGGTCCCAGCTACTCAGGAGGCTGAGTCACGAGAATCGCTTGAACCTGGGAGTGGAAGTTGAAGTCAGCTGAGATGGTACCACTGCACTTCAGCCCGGGTGACAGAACGAGACTCTGTCTCTAAAATAAAATAAAATAAAATAGGCCGGGCATGGTGGCTCACACCTGTAATCCCAGCACTTTGGGAGGCTGAGGCAGGCAGATCACCTGAGGTCAGGGGTTCAAGAACAGCCTGGCCAACATGGTAAAAACCTGTGTCTACTAAAAATACAAAAATTAGCTGGGCGTGGTGGTGTACCCCTGTCGTCCCAGTTACTCGGGAGGCTGATGCAGGATAATCACTTGAACCCAGGAAGCAGAGGTTGCAGTGAGCCAAGATCATGCCACTGTACTCCAACCTGGGTGACAGAGTGAGACTCCATCTCACAAAAGTAAATAAATAAAAATAAATAAAATAAAATGAAATTTGTGGGAATGAGTTGGGGCAGAGAGTAGTAAGTGAAACCCCTACTCTCCCCACCCCCACTCCCGGAAAAGCCCTGTTGTTTGTCAGGTAAAATTGTCACATGTAAGGAAGGATTTATAATCCGCTTGTCATAGTGGATTCTTTTTTGTTTGGATTCTCCAATAATATACCATAAAAACCTGATGCTATTCCCTATTTGTGGGATTACCTTTTTTGGGACATGTGTTGAGAAGGTCTTAGTTACTTAATGAAAGTTTGGGAATGGTCTTACTCTATTTACAGGCCTCTTCCCTTGCAGGGTGAGGGATTACATTGAGATGGGGGCCTGGAGCATGGAAACTTCACATAGGAAGTGAAAAGACCTGACTTTGGAGATGGGCAGCTTGGGACTGAAGGCAGATGGCAGTGGGTAGAGGGTGAAGAAAGGTAGAAGAACCTAACGTTTCAGGTCAGAGGGGCTTGTATTCTAATTCTTCCTTGCTAATTCCCAGCTGGGTGACCTTGGGTAAGTTGCTGGCCCTCTCTGTGCCTCAAGGATCTATAAAATGTTGTAGAGATAAAATAAGATGCCATATTTAGAGCTCTTTGCATAGTGGTTGGTGTAGACTATCCCAAGATAAGGATTTGGGTGTCAGTAGTTTAGCTGGAAGGTGATCCCAAGAAGTACCCTTGGGGGTGAGTGAAGTTACAAAGGAAAGGGAAAAAAGTCAATACAGGGTTATTATTGGGTAAATTAACACTAGGGGCAACTGAAACTCAGTCCCACTGCAGACTTCTGGGAGATGTGGTAGAACATCTCTGAGTCATCTCACTTATGAGGTAGAGAAGCTGGGCCATTTATCCTCCGACTCCCACCCACTATGGGGTAAGTTAGTGCTGCCACTGGGACGTGAACTTCCAGAACTTCCAGCCTGTCCTGAGTGAGCAGGGAGGAAGCTTTCATGTGGATACCTGCAGTGTGATGCTCTTCACTCTTGGAACAGTGAGCACTGAGGATGCATGGATAGACTGATCTGAGTTCAAAGTCACGTTCTACCACTTACCACTAGATACGTTTTCTTGAGCAAATCATCTACTCTCCTGGCTACTCAAAGTTTAGTCCATGGAGGCATGGGTGTCACCAGGGAGCTGTTAGAAATGCAGGTTTGGGGCCCCCATTCCAGATGTATTAGTTATCTATCGCTGCCAAACAGATTATCCCCAACCAAGAAGCTCAATCACACATTTGCTGTCTTGGCCACAGTGTGTTACTTTCATTGACATGTATGGGGGCTGCTGGTTTGTGGTTAAGGACAAGGGAGATTTAAGGCCAGAGGCCTTGGGGAGGAAGGAGAGAGAAATAAAGTCAGCTGAGTGTCTATCCCTCTTTTTACCAACTCTCCACACCTAGCCTAATGGCCAAATTCTGAGGTCCAATAAAGTCAGCAGCTGTGATGAAAAGTCAAAGCTGTCTGGTTTAAGAAATATGTCAGATGCTGGATCCAAGCAAAGTTTCTTGGGAATAAAGTGAGAGCTTGTCTTAAGGAAACTTTCATCTCATCATCTCTGTTTGAGGCCTCAATGCCAAAGGTTCATGTTGGCCTTTAGAGGATACGGCTGGGGATGGGGGCAAAAGTCAAGAAGAGCGCCCTGAGCGACTGTAAGACCCAGCTTTCTGCTCTCTGCCCTCCTCCAGCCAGTGGCTCAGGAACTGTGCCAGCACATGGGGATGCCATGGAGTACCTGCTCACTATGCCTACGGTGCTGTTTTAAACTCCTTAGGTGTATTAAGTAATTTAATTTTTACAACCACCCCATGAAGTAGGTATTTGTTATTATCCACATAATACATATGAGGAAACCAAAGTTCAGAATGGTGAAGTAACTTGCCTTGCCCAAGGTCACACAATTCAGTACCTCTAGATATGCTCACAGAATGCCAGTTCTGACACAGTCAGACTTTAGGCCATCAAGAAGTTGATGATTGCACTTCAGGGAATGTTATCTTATGTTGGTTTTCATGTTTTTTCCACATGTCTTGGTCGGTTTGTGTTGCTATAAAGAAATACCCGAGGCTGTACTGTACGAAAAGCATGGTGCCAGCATCTATTTCTGGTGAGGGCGTCAGGCTGCTTCCATTCATGGAAGAAGAAAGCCAGCATGTGCAGATCACATGATGAGGGAGGAAGGAAGAGAGAAAGGGAAGGTGCCAGGCTGTTTGTAACAACCAGCTTTTGGAGACACTCTCAAGGGAACTAACAGAGCAAGAACTCATTACTAGGAGGACAGCACAGAGCTATTCATGAGAGATCTGCTCCCATGACTCAAACACCTCCCACCAGGCCAACTTCTAACATTGAGGATTAAATTTTAATCGAGGTTTGGAGGATTAAATATCCAAACTACGGCAGCAAGTTACCTTTGCTGCTTCCAACCATCTTTTGTAAAACACATTTTTATAGTTCTACTGATTCATCCACTCATTTATGTAACAAATGTTTATTGAGTGCTTACTATGTGCTGGTCGCATTCAAGGGGCTGGAGATGCACCAGGGAATGCAACAGACAAGATCTCTGTGTCTGGGACACTCATATGCTTGAGGGTGGGGGGAGACAGATAATAGACAGATGAATTAGCCACTATATTAGAAAACAACAAATACTATAGAAAAAAAATGATCAGGGTAAGGGTGATTGGCTATGTGTGTTGGAATTTTAAACAAGGTGATCATGATGGCTGGGTACGGTGGCTCATACCTGTAATCCCAGCCCTTTGGGAGGCCAAGGCAGGTGGATCATGAGGTCAGGAGCTCAAGACCAGCCTGGCCTAGATTGTGAAACCCTGTCTCTACTAAAAATATAAAAATTAGCCGGGCATGGTGGCAGGAGCCTGTAATCCCAGCTACTTGGGAGGCTGAGGCAGGAGAATCACTTGAACCAGGGCAGCAGAGGTTGCAGTAAGCTGAGATCGAGCCACTGCACTCCAGCCTGGGGGACAAAGTGAGACTGCATCTCAAAAAAAAAAAAAAAAAAAAAAATGGTGATCAGGAGGTGAAGGAATAAGCCGTGCGGATACCTGAGGGAAGAGCAATCCAGTCAGAGGGAACAGCCAGTGCAATGCAGATGGCCAAAGCATGCTGGGTGTGTCCAAGGAGCAGCAAGGAAATTGGTATGATCTGAATAGAGTAAGCAAGCAGAGGGTAGTGAAAGAGATTATCACAGAGGTAACTGGGGCTATAAACAGGTAGGGCTGTTGCAAAGACTTTGGCTATTCCTCTGAGTGGTATGGAGAATCACTGGAAGGTTTTGAAAGAGATGTGGTTTGAGTTATATTTCAAAAGGAACACATAATACAACAATGTTATATTAAGAATAGGTTATAGAAGGGCAAGGATAGAATCAGGAATGCCCAGGGGGGGAGGCTACTGCAAAAACCCAGGTAAGAGATGATGAGGGGTTGGACTAGATGGAGCTGGTGAGAAGTGACCAGATTCCGAATACAGAGATGAAGAGTTTCCAGCAAGCACAAGCATGAGTTTGAGATTTGTTTTCTCCACTTTTCACAGCTGTCCAGGTTATAGGGGCCTGGGTAACTGAGATTCTTTGGCACCAAAGGCAGCTACTAAGACCCTTGGCTCCTTCACAGGGCTGCACAGATCAAACATGTCGCACCTAGGAGTTATTGCTGGCAACATCTTTAGTCTCTGGCAGGGAGATCAGTGGAAGCTTTTATCTTAATTAAGTTACATGGGGCGCCATCATCCATCCATCTTCTTCAATTAACTTGGGGGAGAATATGAGGATGATGGTGGCAGGGAAGACAGCCCCAAGCTGATAAATATGGATTAAAACAAACTGGTTGGAGTCTCTGAGGACTCATCAGAAAGGAGGATAGAGGAAAACAGGATTTGTCAAAGATGTTTTGGTGGAGAAAGGAGTTCAGAAGGCTGTCTTCTGGTGGAGGATTGATTTAGGAATCACTCCAGCGGACTGAGCAGTGCTTCCTAAGCTTGCCTTAATGAGAAAACACCATCTGCACTCCCC
The DNA here is from genome assembly GCA_036589455.1 of Ateles fusciceps. Classification (NCBI taxonomy): domain Eukaryota; kingdom Metazoa; phylum Chordata; class Mammalia; order Primates; family Atelidae; genus Ateles; species Ateles fusciceps. Next base: position 8,080,969 of record JAZHEH010002317.1, on the reverse strand, counting down.
CAGACTTGTGGTCAGAATGCCAGGACCCTGGAATCTACTGATGTCTACAGCTGGGGTGGCTTGAGTAGGCTGTCACAGCTGGATGTGATGTGGTGGCATATCATTCTGGATATACATTAAACTCATCAGTAGAGAACTAGAAAGAGGAAGGAAGAAAGGAGAGAAGGAAGGAGGGAGAAAAAGGAACAAAAAAGGAGGGAGGGAGGAAAGGCAGGAAAAAGAAAAGGTGGGATGGGGTATGGAGGGAAGGAAGGAAGGAAGGAGGAAGTGAGTGAGAAAGGAGGAAAGAAGAAGGGAGATAGGGGTCGGGCGCATGTGGCTCACACTTGTAATCTCAGCTCTTTGGGAGGCTGAGACAGGCAGATTATTTGAGCTCAGGAGCTCAAGACCAGCCTGGCCAACATGGCGAAACCCCGTCTCTGATAAAAATACACAAATTTGCCAGGTGTGGTAGTGCACACCTGTAATCCCAGCAACGCAAGAGGCTGAGATGGGAGGATCGCTTGAACCCAGGACGTTGAGGCGGTAGTGAGCTGAGATTGTATGTCTCAAAAAACAGAACAAAAAAGGCTGGGTGTGGTGGCTCATGTTTGTAATCCCAACACTTTGGGAGGCCAAGGGGGGGCAGATCACGAGGGCAGGAGATCAAGACCATCCTGGCTAACATGGTGAAACCCTGTCTCTACTAAAAATACAAAAAATTAGCCCAGTGTCGTGGCGGGTGCCTGTAATACTAGCTACTGGGGAGGCTCAGGCAGGAGAGAATTGCTTGAACCCGGGAGGCAGAGGTTGCAGTGAGCCGAGATTGTGCCACTGCACTCCAGTCTGTGTGACAGAGCGAGACTCCGTCTCAAAAAAAAGAAAAAAAAAAAAAAAAGTGGGGAAGGAGGGAAGGAATGAGGGGAAGAAATTTAGGGTCCTATATGAGATTGCAATCTGTTGCGCAGCCAGGGATAAAACTCCCTAGAATAAGGGCAGCGGGTTTCTGTCCAAGGTGCTGAATTTTTGGCTGTCTCTTCGTTTGATGCCCCTTCTTGCTTCCTACATTATTTTGGGGGGTGGGAGGGAGCAAGGTCTCACTCTGCCACTCAGGCTGGAATCCAGTGGTACCATCTCGGCTCACTGCAACCTCTGCCTCCTAGTTTCAAGCAATCCTCCCACGTCAGCCTCCTCAGTAACTGGGACTACAGGCGTGCACCACCACACCCTGCTAATTTTTGCGCTTTTTGTAGAGAAAGGGTTTTGTCATGTTGAAGCCGGTCTTGAACACCTGACCTCAAATGATCTGCCTGCTTTGGCCTCCTAAAGTGCTGGGATTACAGGCATTAGCCACCATGGCTGGGTCTACATTCAGGTTTTAGTAAGTATTTATTAAGCACCTATCACCCTTCACCACACTCCAGGTCATGTGATACACCATGGAAATTCAACAATGAGTAAAGCTGGCAAAAATTCCTGCCTTCTTAAAGATTATGTTCTAGTGGGTGGAGATAGGTAAGAATTAGGGGGGAAAAGGTAAATTGTTTATTAGAGGTGAAAAGTGCTTTGGGGAAAAAATAGAACAGAAAAGAGGAACAAGGAGGGCAAATTTTGATGCATCTGTAAATGGTATTGTCAGCTTAGGCATCAGTGAAGTGGTGGCTTCTGAATAAACATTTGAGAGGAAGTGAGCTATTCAGTTTTGCCTATATTTTCACAACAATCAGTGGTATCATTCACGTTTCCCACCAATCCCTGTTTTTTCCCACACCACTGCTTTTGCTTATGATATATCCTCTTCCTGGTATGCTCTTCTCCCCCAACTGCATTTACTACTGTGTTTGAAGCTGATCCCTTCTTTAAAAAACCCTGTATATTAATAAATATCACCTCCCTTAGAAAGCCTACCCCGAATTGTCCTTTGACAGAAAGTGATATTAACCTTCACAGCACAGTATAGGCATCACTCTCTGGCTCTTTGTATTTTTGACTGTGTTTTTGCATTGTTTAGGTCCTTAGGTTGTCCCCCTCTATTCTGGAAATTCCTAAAAGGTAGAAACTCTGCCTTGATGGTTAAGATCACAGTGTCTGACACTTTTCAAAAGAAGATATTTATGCAGCCAACAAACATATGAAAAAAAGCTCATCATCACTGGTCATTAGAGAAATGCAAATCAAAACCACATTGAGATACCACCTCACAGCAGTTAGGATGGTGATCATTAAAACATCAGGAGACAGATGCTGGAGAGGATGTGGAGAAATAGGAACACTTTTACACTGTTGGTGGGAGTGTAAATTAATTCAACCACTGTGGAAGACAGTGTGGCAACTCCTCAAGGATCTAGACATAGAAATACCATTTGACCCAGCAATCCCATTACTGGGTACATACCCAAAGGATTATAAATCATTCTGTTATAAAGACACATGCACACAGATGTTTATTGCGGCACTGTTCACAATAGCAAAGACTTGGAACCAACCTAAATGCCCATCAATGATAGACTAGATAAAGAAAATATGCACATATACACCATGGAATACTATGCAGCCATAAAAAAGGATGAGTTCATGTCCTTTGCAGGGACATGGATGAAGCTGGAAACCATCATTCTCAGCAAACTGACACAAGAACAGAAAACCAAACACCGCGTGTTCTCACTCATAAGTGGGTGTTGAACAATCAGAACACATGGACATGGAGGGGAAACATCACACACCAGGGTCTGGGAGGTGGGGGCATAGTGGGGGGAGTAGCAGGGGGTGGGAGGATTGGGGAGGGATAGCATTAGGAGAATTACCTAATGTAGATGACAGGGCGATGGATGCAGCAAACCACCACCATGGCATGTGTGTACCTATGTAACAAACCTGCACAATCTGTACATGTACCCCAGAACTTAAAGTATAATAAATAAAATTTTTTAAAAAAGATCACGGTGTCTGGAATCAGACAGACCTGCATTCAAATCCCAGTTTCTGTACTTGATAGCTGCAAGGTCTTGGACAACTCACTTTACTTCTGTGAACTTCAGTTTTCTTATCTGTAATGAAGAGGTAATAATATCACCTGCCTTATGGGGTTGTTGTGGTAATTAAATGTCCATGAATGAAAGACATTTAGCAAGATTCCTGGGACATGGTTAGCATTCAGGAAATGACAGCTGGCATTATAATTACTTTTCCTCATATCCCCTCTGCCTATCCAAGGTCCTGACATACAGTTCTTACCCTATAAAACATGTGAATGAACACATATCTTTATAAGTCTTTCTCAAAGAGTGGTCTATCAACCATATATACAAGAACCAAGCAAGGGAACCTATTAAAATGCATATCCCTGAGTGCTCTAGCCCATCTCTCCTGAACTTAGAGGGCAGGAGCTCAAGAATCTGAATTTTAAACAGTGTCAGGGTAATTCTTATATACACTACATTTTTAGAATCACTCAGAGTAAATACAGTGCAGAGATAAAGGACATTGACTCTGAAACTAGACTTTCTGTGCTTTAATTCTGGCTCCACCACAACGAAGCTGTGTAACCTTTGGCAAGGTATTTAACCTAACTCTGCCCAAGTTTTCCCCTCTGAAACATGGGGATGGTAATAATAGTAGCCATAATACAGAGTTCTTTTGGAGACATGTATATAGTAGATATATATATTCAGTAAGTATACACACACACACGATAGCTGATAGCTGTTCTAAGTTATACATCTGTCATACGGTGAGTCTTAGTTATTATATTCTGTTTGCAAGCAACCTCTGTGAATAGTCAGTTCACATGAATTTCACCAGGGGGCTTTTGAGATTGCTTCAGAGGTCTCCTTGCCTGACAGCCTTGCTTCACTCTGTGTGCACAGCTGTTCTGAAGACATGAACCTTAGTCAGAGGGAGAGTGAACCCAAAATGAGCCTCAAGCGCTTGCCCTGCTGCTGCTACTGCTGGTAGAAAAATAGCATTCTCTCTGCTCATTAAAGAGTTCCTCTGGCAGATGTGCATACAGCTGTTCCACCTCCTTCCTGCAGGCAGAGAGCAGGCATATGCTGCCAAGGGTTTGGGAAAGAGTGCCATCACCAACTCACACAAGCAATGCCTGCAATGTCTTCCCTCCCCTTCTCTTCCTGAATTTCTCCTCAATGAGGTCATGGGTGAGAGACATCGCCTTAGTTTGAGCTACCTCTAGAGGGAGAACTTGAGGTGGGAAATCCCCCAAGAGGGGGAGAATTTCTAGGAATGGAGAAGGAGGGAAAGAGGAAGCAATCTGGAAGGGTGGGGCGGCTAGGATACACAAGGTTTGTTGGTTGAGTTCAGTTCTGACAACAATGTCTTGCTGTGTGACCTTGGGAAAGTCACGTTACCTCTCAGATTCTTATTTCAAGATGACCAGCACAGTGTAGCAGAGTGAGCAAAAGATTTGGAGCACAACCCATGTAGGTTGGAATCCTGGCTTTACCCATACCCGCTGTGTGACCTTGGACAAGGTGTCTTCACTTCTTTGTATTCTTCATGTTCTCTAACGAAAGACGGGGTGTGGAAATCTTTGTCCTATGTGCTCAACAGGTTTACTGCAAAGATGAAGTGACCCAATGGATGTTCAAATACATCCAAAAATGTGAAATGCTACAGATGAGTGAGGTTTCATCCATTCCATCTATGGAAACTTGACTCTTATCCCCCTGAGCCTCGGGCAATGTTGTGTGGGCGCAAAGAAGCTGCCAGGAGAGGGGTTGCCTTGTTATGGGTGCTGCCTGCAGAATAATTAGGTTTCAACATGCAGCTCACTCCATTTGCAAACAGCTCCAGGCATTGGCAGAGGAGAAGGACATAGCTTTCATCCATCATGACAATGCCTCCTTTTAGGAGGAAGTTTGGTGCTATGGTTGAACACAAGAGGCGTAAGATGGGCTTATTTCAAATCCCAAGTCTATCACTTATATCTTTGTGACTTTGGGGAAATCACTTGATCTCTCTGAGCCTCAGCTTCCTTTTCATTAAAATAGAATAATCATGCCTACCAGATAGCATTATGGAGGATTAAAAGGGATAAAATATATATAAAATATTTTGCCCGATGTATTGTACTTAATAGATTTTCAATGGACAAATGCTAGTTTTTATTCATTTATTTATTTTTTGAGTCTGAGGGAAGGACAGCCTTCATAGGGTTGACAAGTGATCCTACAGCCATGGAAGCAGATATTTCATCAGCTAGAAATGTGAGGTATGTTCAAAAGAGCCCCAGACTCGGGATCACCATGGCTGGAGGTTGAAACCCATTGGTGCTGTGTGATTTTCAGATGTGTCCCTTCCCTTCTCTAATTTTTAATTTTCACATCTGTAAAATGGGAGTAAGCAGCCTTAATCTGTCTCAGAGGATTGTTATGAGGCTCAGACATACAAATTCATGAGAGAATGCCTTGTAAATTTGAAAGGTGCCATACAGCTGAAGAGAGGGAGCTATTGTGTAAGAGAGCTGCATACCATCTTGCCACCATAGACTTTCTATTCCTTACCATTCTAAAGCTTTTGAGCCAGGCAGACTAGGCCAAATGGAATTTGGCTTCTGAAATCCTGAAGCCTGAAAGCCCTCTATTTCTGCAGTCTGGATCTCTGGAAGTGGAGGACTGCCCTAGCCACAAAGCTCCACCCTCCTCTGATGACATCACACAGAGTAGAACCAATCACTCCAAGTTTCTTAAAGCTCTTCCCACTGGCAAATTTATTAATACCTGACTAGCTGAGCCAAGACTGTCCAACCCCTTGAGGACATGTTACAAACTGCCACCCGCTCTCCATCCCACATCCTCATTCTCAGGGCCCTCTGAGGAAACAGAAAGATGGGAGTTTAAAGAAAACTTAGCGCAAGTACTACTCACAGAGGAGCAGGCAAGGCTGGGAGAACCAATGAAGGATGTTGAGGCACCAAGAAACTAGCAATAGTTGGGGGCTGTTACCACCCCTAGGCTTAAATATGCAGAGCAGAGTGGACCTACCAGAACTTGGTGACAGGTAGAACCAGGGAGGAAGCCAGCAGGAGCTGCAGTCAAGAAGGACTTAGCCACAGCTGGCTGGGTGCAGTGGCTCATGCCTGGTAATCCCAGCACTTTGGGAGGCTGAGGCAGGTTCAGGAGTTCGTGACCAGCCTGGCCAACATGGTGAAACCCCGTCTCTACTAAAAATACAAAATTAGCTGGGCATGGTGGTACATGCCCGTAGTCCCAGCTACTCAGGATGCTGAGGCAGCAAATCCGCTTGAACTCGGGAGACAGAGTTTGAAGTGAGCCAAGATCACACTACTGCACTCCAGCCTGGGTGACAGAGTGAGACTCTGACTCAAAAAAGAAAAAAAAGAAGGACTTCACCACAGCTGGAGCTGCAGCACTGAGGCTAGGGGTAGTAGGGTTGGAAAGAGAAATACTTGGAACTCCCTTCCAGCTTTCTAATCTTTTCTGGTGACTCCTGTTGGTCAAACCCACTGGGAAGCCACAGGACAAGGAAGCCTGTTGATACCATCCATACAGGCCAGCCTCTCGGGACCTGGGGCAGTGCAGAGCATGGCAGAGAGTGGATCTGGCTGGGGGAGTGCCACAAACAGAATAACCAGTCCAATCCCAAATGTATCCCCGCTCACTTGCTCTGTTGGGCCCCCAGACCTTGCTTGAAAGGTCCATTCTCCACTTGTTCAGAGCAGTGTTGTCTCCCTCAGGGACTCTTAAGAGAGCTGATACAAGAAAATTAAAGTTTTGAGAGAGGCCAGGGTGCTAAAAGCAAAATGCAGGCAGAGTTGGAATGCTTCAGTCGTAGGCTGGGCAGTGAGCTCCAGGAAGGTAAGGAGGTCGATAAACACAGTGCCCGACTCTTTCCAGGACTGTTCTTGCTTTCTTCTTTCCTTGCTGCTTGAGGGGCATTTAATATTCTTGGCAACAGCATAGTGATTAAGAGCATGGCTTTGGAGTCAGACAGACCTGGCTCTTCCACGCCTGACTGTGTAAACTTGGATGTGTTTGTTAACCTCTCTGAACGTTGGGTCTCTCATCCATAAAATAGGAATAAAGCTACTTCATAGAGTTGTTACCAGGATTGAAGGATATGCTAAAAACAAAGGATCTGGCCACCTAGTAGACTGTCAGGAAGTGATAGTCGAACTGTTACACAGTTACTAGAGCATGACCTTCCCTGGTGGACTTACATGGCTGGGGTGCAGCCCCCTCTCAGCCCCCACCTCAGCATCCTTGCCTCTATCAGATGCGTGCTGCTGGCCCTGTGCTCCCAAGAAAGGCTGTTTGTCTGGCTCAGTCTGCAGAGCTCTGGGCAGGGAGGCTGGGAGAATGCAAATACGCTCTTATCTGAGCAGCTGCAGCTGCTTCCTTCCTTGAATCCATCCCCAGGAACAAGGGCAGGCTCTGAACCCCCCAGGATGCCTCAGGCTTCTTCTGGCCCTGCTGAATCTATCTATAATGTCAACAATAATACCAGCAATACCGTGGGCTTTTCCATTTGCAAAGTGTTTTGATTTTCATCCTCCTATTGTAGCCTCCCAATGGTCCTGAATTTGTATCACCTACCATATTCTACAGAATAGGAAAACCAAGGTCAGAATGGCCAAGAGACTTGCCCAAGGTCACATGGCTAATTGTTGGCAGAATGAGGATTAGAACCCATGCACTTTAACACCAGAGTTAAAGTTCATTGTATTAGGGAGGGTGCTTCTGGCTACAAGTAATAGAATGATTCAATATATTTAAAAAAAGACCTTCATAAAGTTCATAACAGGTAGTCTGGAGGTCATTTGGTTCTGTGGTTAGTCATTTCAATGATGTCATCTGACCTGGATTCTTTCCATCTCTGAGTTCATGGGAATTACCCTCAGGTCAGCTCCTCTTAAGGTCACAAAGTGGCTGCTGTGATTCCAGGTGTCACATGCAGCTACAACATCCAGGGAAGATGAGAAGCCTGCTCTTAATTATGTGGCCTGGACCTCTGCCTCCTGACTGTGTGGTGCATTAAGTCTGAGCTGACATGCCATGGGCACTTCCAGCCTGGATCCATGACGCTGGAAGCTTCTCCTGCTGACAAGCTCTTCCCAGTCTGCCACTCTTGTGACAGCTCCAGGACAACAGCTGCATGAGCCACTTAGCAGGGAGGCTCAGTGGACTCCCAGGTGTCACTGTCCCTGGCCCTTTAGGGGAAAGAAAATGCCACCAGACACCTGGTGCTCCATGAGGAAGGCTGTGGTCTCTAGGCCCCTCCATGCTAGCTTCAGATAGCACTGACCATCTGGAAAGAAATAGGTGGACTTTTTGCATGGCATGTTTACTGTGGAATAGCTTGTTCCTTCAGCTAACACTTTTTTGGTGAAAAATATTCCACAAAAAATTAAAGAGAATTCATTTTTATCATTTACATGCATTTCATCATCAAAAAAAATTTTTTTAAGGAAATAAATTCTCTTTTCATTAAAATTGTTTTATATGTGAATGTGTTTATTTGGGAACAGAACGAAGCTGATGGGAAACAGCTGAACGAACATGTGGTTTTAAAAATGTTACATAATGAAAGAGAAGGAAACAGGAGCAAAAATTAAATAGGATAATGCATGTGACAGAGAAGTCTGGGTCCCCCCACATACTTAACAACAAGAACATCTATAAATGTTGACACTCATGCAGGGAGGAATTAGGGCCAGTTATCGAGGACTTTCTATGTGACAAGCACTTTGCAAAATGACCTATTTCATTTTTAAAATCTTCAACACAGCACTACAAGGAAAGTATTTTATTATGCTGCTTTTACAGAGGAAGTGCTAGAGGTTTGAAGAAATGAAATGACTTACAAAGTGTTTCAGCTAAAACCTGGTAGTGCTGGTATTTGAACCTCAGTCTGGCTGAGCCCACAACTCCATGTGCTTATCTGCCCTGTTGCTCTGGTCTCCAGGATTCCAACTCTGTGTATCCTACACCAGGCCTCCAACCTGGCTTCGACTTCAAAGTAGAAACATGGTCATTGCAGTGGAAGGTGATCAAGACCCTAAATTCCTCCCTCCCCAGCCCAGGCAGAGGTACCACTGCTGCTCTGATTTATCAAGGCTCAAGGCATTCCAGCTTGTCCACCTTGCGAATTCTCAGGGTCTTTCGAGAGCCTTTTGTGAGGTGCATCTGTATTCCTGTCTGGACTCAGCTGGCTGCTCTCCATCCATGAAAAATTTGATGTTTGACTTCCTGTTTGTGCTTGAAAAACAGGGCTGACTCTGGAGCTATATTTTATTTAAGCCAATAAATAAAATTTTAGAGGGGTGAGTTTTGGAGGAGTGGAGGTGGGGTGCTGGGAAAGCCTGCAGGGAAGAAACCTCTTCTGCCTCTACAGCTTTTGGAAAGGAGGCAAGAGAGTATGTTCCTGTGGTAATCAAGGAAGATAACAATGAGCATGCATCGAGTCTCTCCCAAGTGCCAGCTACTGTCATCTGGAGTGTGGTTTGAGCATCAGGACTTTTTAAAGCAATGAGGAGAAGCCAAGAGGCATACAGAGCCAGCTAAAGGTGCTCAGAGGAAGAAAACAGAGGACCAGGGGTGTTTGGGGCAGGAGGTAAAGTCAGTCTGTGAACAGGCCGTCTCTGACCACATGGTGGTCATGCATCTTTTTCTGCTTTCAACAACATCAGAGACCAGCATCTGGCTGCCACTGCATAGAAACTCTTAGCCTATTTCCTGGAGAGGATGCTGGCAACCATCAGTCAAGCTTCACAGTTCTTTTGAGGTCTAGGCTTGTGGAGATACTTTTTGGCAGACCAAGTAATTTTTATGGAAGAAACTGGGCTTATCGGATTGCTCAAACTTCGTTACCCAAATGGGCAGAAGAGTTGAAGTGGAACCGAAAAGCACGTACAGTTCCCCATGTGTTCCTTTGTGTGTGGGAGTATGTAGGCATGAGTGCAGGCAGGGAGGATGAACACATGAGGGGCATGTGGATGAATGTGTGAGTGGTTGTAGGGACATTGCATGTGTGACTTTGGTAATATCGTAGGCATATGTTTATGTATGTTTGTGTGTGTTGATCCATGCGTATGCAGACCGTGAAAGTATATCTCTGTGTGTCTGTTAAGGATGTCTGTGGGTGAGTTTATGAGATGAAACTTGTGCACCTATAGGTACATGGAAACAAAAACATATACACGTGAGAAAGTATCTGAAGTGTTTGTATTTGCGCATGTGAATTAGCCACTGCCCCAATAATGCTGTGTAACAAACCACCCCAAAGCTTAACGTCTTACAACAATTAGCACCAATCCTGGGGTTGGAAAACTTTTGCTATAAAGGGTTCAGATGATATAATTTTAGGCTTCATTGACCATGTGGTGTCTACTGAAACTATTCAACTCTACCCTTGTAAAGTGGAAGCAAACATAGACAATACATAAAGGCTGGGTGTGGCTGTGTTCTATTAAACCTTTACTTACAAAAATAGGAAGAGTTTGGGTTTGGCCCATAGGCTGTAGTTTTCTGATCCCTGGTCTAGTCTCATGCTTCCAGGTTTGTAGTTTGTGGTTAATCTAGATTGGACTCATCTGGGTGGCTCTACTTTGGGCTGTGAGTCCATCTGGGCTGCTGTACATACCACACATGAAGTTTCGATCTGCTCTGTGTCCATCCAGGAGTCCTGGCTGAAGAGGCATGCTCTATTCCTGGCAGATCACTGGAGACCAAGAGAACAACCCAAAACTTACAAACATATTTAAACCCTCTTTGGATAACCGTCTGCTAATGTTAATTGAGAGGCACTTATGTGACGAAGGGCATGGACATATGGTTTTAATGCAAAGAGGGTGTGAAGAATTTCTTTTTTTTTTTGAGATGAAGCTTCGCTTTTGTTGCCCAGGCTGGAGGCTGGAGTGCAATGGTGTCATCTTGGCGCACTGCAACCTCCGCCTCCCGGGTTCAAGCAATTCTCCTGCCTCAGCCTCCCGAGTAGCTGGGATTACAGGTGCCCGCCACCATGCCTGGCTAATTTTGTATTTTTAGTAGAGACAGGGTTTCCCTATGTTGGTCAGGCTGGTCTTGAACTCCTGACCTCAGTTGATTCACCGCCTCGGCCTCCCAAAGTGCTGGGATTACAGGTGTGAGCCATTGCACCCAGTCAAGAATTTTCAAACAATGATGCAAAATACTGCAACATGTGTAAAGGCATGTGTGAAACTGTGTGGTGGGGTGTATGTTAGAGAATGTTTTGTATGTGTGTGGTTTTTAGGGGATACATTTGTGGCCACATGTGCAGCTGAAGTTGCTGCTATGTATAACACACAAGCACAACTAATAGAACTGATTGTAAAGCACTTCAGTGACTGAAGTGAGGAGGACATTTAGAAGATGCCATGTACCTGAGAGACTATGTATGTGTGTGCCTCTGGGTGTATATGCATGACTATAAAGAAGTCTCTGGATACGTGTGTGTGTGATATATATATGCTGGCATGTGTGTGTTGGAGGTGCATGTGGATATACACACGGCTGTAAAGATGTTCTTGGATGTATATATGTGCAGGGTAATGAGTATGCATGTGGGGTATATGTGTTGGGGGGCGTGTGTCAGGGGTGCATATGGGAGCACCTGCATGCTTCTCAGGAGTGTGTGTGCATATATTGGTTGTGGGGAGAATGAGGGCAGAGAGTAGGAGTGAGAGATGAGAGATGGCACACACCCCCCTTCCCCTGGCGCAGTCTCAAAAACCACTCCAATCTCACAACGTGAATTCTTTGTAGCTAAGATTAATTTTCTTATTTAGCATTTATGTGGCACTTTGGATCTGCAAAGTGCTTTACAATCAGTTTTATTAGTTGTGCTTGGGTGTTATATATAGCAGCAACCTCAGCTGCACCCAGATACCGTCTCCAGAGATGTGAACGGAACAAGGCAAACTTTATCCTCTTCCTCAAGCTTTGCTAATTTCTTGAGATGTCAGCTTTTTTTGTGTGGGGGCAAATGTGAAAGTGGATTGGTGATGGTGGTGATGCTTGGAGGTGCTAATGCGAACCTGCTTTCCAAGGCTTTCCCTTATCTGATGAGAAGTCACTGATTGTAACCACTAGATTACCTGCTTGAGGGGCTATTTGCAAGGCTAGTTTAAAATGACTTCCATTTCTTGTGTTAATGCACTTGTTTCTTGTATTTGTCCTGATTTAAACTCCTTGCAGTGTGGCTACTGACCTGCTACATGGCAAGGGTGTGAGTTTCCCCCAAAGCAGACTATGCAACAAAGACTTAGGCACAAAGAATTCATTAGGGAGGTGATTCCAGGAAGCATAAGCCAATAAAAGGTGGGGTGTTGAGCAGTTACTGCTGTGAGCAACTGGAGCTTAATTCTGCTGAGAAACCAGGCTTCAGAAACATTTCCTTAGAGAACTGAGAAACGGGGGTACTTACCTACTCACTCCCACACCAGACTGGTTAGCGGTTGTCCCCCAGGATGTTAACTCCCCTACACATCTCAATTGAGACTACTTGAGGCCACGTAAGCTTCTCTGGAGTTGGAGAAAGTCCTCAGGTGAAGAGAATAACCAGACATAGTTGTTCAAGGTGGGAAGTTTCTGCATGGGGGAAATTATCTGCTGCAGCTGCTGATAAATTCACGCAGCCCAGAGGCAGGGTTAGGGATCAACAGTGTCTGCCATGCCCTCCAGCACCCTAGTGAAATCTTTTCTTGAGGTTGTAAATTCCATGAGCGGGTCCTTGTCTCAGTGTCCTCACCCTTTGCAGCAGTTGACTGACTGGGGACTCTGTGCCATCCTGGTTTCTCTCTCTCTCCAGCTGCTCCTTCTCTATTTCTCTTTTTTTTTTCTTTTCCCCAAATGTGGATATTTTCCAAATATCTCTTCATTTTTTCCTTCCCATACTCAGGCTCACCAACATCCTATATGATGTGCCATATTGAAAGCTGTAATCGTCACCCCTCTCTCCAGTGCCTAGTCCTGTATTAGCACTGCCTCATCGAAACAGTCATCAGATATCACTTGAGCAACTCAAACTCAGCATTTCCAAATCTAACTCACCATCCTCGACCGCCTCCTCCTCAAATCAGCTGCAACCTTGTTTCCCAAGTGTGTTTCAGGGCCAGCCTCATCAGCATCACCTGGGAGCTTGTAGCTGCAGACTCACAGGCCCACCACAGACCAACTGAATCAGGATGTGTGTTTTTAACAAGTCCCTGGATGACTCCTGTGCATATTAATGTTTGATAAGCATTGGTCTACACTATTGATTCTCTTGGTTTCTGTTAATGGCACCAGGGTTTTTCCAGTTACTCAGTCTTTCAAGCTTTGCAGTCACTTGAATCCTAGGAGTAAATATCCACTAGCTTTCTCTAGCTCAGGATTTTTGTGGGACCTGGGTCTCAGACAACAAGTAATAATAACAATATAACTGGTATTTATATGTTTCAGTTGAATAAGTCCGTGACAATACCATCTCACATACAATTTCACTTATAGAGCTGGTCTATGGTTGGTTCCATGCTAAGCTGTGATGGTGTAATACTGAACAAAACTCAGTCTTTACCCTTGAGGAGTTCACAGTTCAGAGGAAGTGAACACAGATAGACACAGAACGAAAAAGCAAAGAAGCCCTGGAAACCGGAGAAACCCTAACACAGCACTGCAGGGTCAGAGGAGAGTCTGAAAGCAACCAGAAGGATGAGCAGACCCAGCTAGTGAAGGTGGGAAAAAGAAAGGGCTTTGGGCAGAGGAATGGTTTGTGCACACACTGGACTGGGATTGTGGCAGGGTACATTGGAGGACTCTGCCCTGTTTGTGACTTGGGAGGAAATCACCTTACCTCTCCTGCCTCTTTTGTCTCAACTCTTAACATGCAAACGGTAGTGCCTACTCCTCAGGGTCATTGTGAAAATTCAGTCAAAATCAGTACCTTTCAAAACTGTAACTACTTGGTCCTCATAAATATTGATTGAATATAAATTGTCCACAGCTTGTACTTTAATTATGGAAATCATAATCATGGTAGTGGATTGAATGGTGGCTTTCCCCCTTCCCCCAAAAGATATGTCCCCATGTCAAATCATTTGAACCAGTGCATGCGATTTTATTTGGAAAAGGGTCTTTGCAGGTGTAATTAAAGACTTCAAAGATGAGACCATCCTGAATTACCTGAGTAGGCACTATATTCAATGTCAACTGTCCTGATAAGGAAAGGAGAGGACACAGGACAGGACGGAGGCCACGTGAAGGTGGAGGCAGAGATTGGAGTGATCTAGCCACAAGCCAACCAAATGCCTGGAGCCACCAGAAGCTGAAAGAGGCAGGAAAGTGTCCTCGCCTAAAGGAGGGAGCATGGCCCTGTTGACATGCTGATTTTGGATTTCTCCAGAACTATGAGAGAGTAAATTACAGTGATTTTAAACCATGAAATTTGTGGTAATTTATACAGCAGTGGCAAGAAACTGATACACATGGTTATGGATTTGTGCACATTCTCTACCCGTCAGGTGGGGATTCCTCCTCAGTGATGTTTTGAAGTAATGCTATTATGCCCATTTTATGGATAAGGACTACTGAGGCTCATGGAGGAGAAGCAACTCTTGCTTGCTCATTCATTCACTACATATTGACTCACCTCTTAGCTGACCAGACACTGGAGGACAGAGTCATGGGTAAAGATTTGCAGAAGGCTCAGGGTTTATATGTTTAGAGGAGGAGAAGGAATAACCATCTATACTGGGTTGAATGGTGCCTCCCCTCCACAAACTCATTTCTACCTTGGACCTCGGAATGTGACCTTATTTGTGAAATGGGCGAGTTCTCTGATTCCCCTTGCAGGATGTGCAACAGAGGTGTGGCTTGCCTGTTCAGTCACCCCGAAGCTCAAAACCCTAGGGTAATCATGCAGATGGGCAGGTGCAGAGGCTGTGCAAGTGCTTTGGGCTCTTGGCCCCACAGGAATGTCTAGGGATAGGTGCTTGCAACCCCAGTGTTACAAAGCTCTTTCAGCTTTGCCATCTGCAGACATCTTGAGTGTTAATCAGCTCAATGGACCCTCTGCCTTATCAGAAGGGCAAAGGGCCAGTGTGACAGCTTTCTATATCCCGAGCTCTTGCCCAGTGTCCCAGAAGAATCGGATCACATGAGGGCTCGAAGGATGAGTGCAAGGTTTTATTGAGTGGTGGAGGTGGCTCTTAGTGAGATGGATGGGGAGCCTGAAGGGGGGATAGAGTGGGAAGTTGATCTTCCCCTGGAGTCGGGCTGCCCAGTCACTGGATTCTTCTCCGACCACCCCCAGCCAAACTCCTGTTGGCATCCAGACATCTCTTCTCTTCTCTCTTTCTCCGCCACCATCGATCTGTTTGCCTCCTTGTCTCCTTGCCTGCTGGTCTACTCTGGAGCTTGGGGTTCGGAGTTTATATGGGGGGCAGGATAGGGGGTATGGCAGGCCAAAAGGCAACTTTTTGGGCTTGAAAACAGGAATTCCTGTTCTCATTTAGGGCCTCAGGTATCCAGGCTTGAGGGTGGGACCTTTACCAGGGAACAACCTTCTTCTACCTAGTGTTTCCCTGTCTCCTTCCTGTCCATATCATTTGGAAATAACATGAGAGATATAATCAAGTTAAGAGAGGTCATCCTGGATTAGGGTAAACCCGAATCCAATGACTGGTGTCTTTATAAGATGAGGGAAATTTGGACAGAGAGACACGGGGAGAAACCCGTGTGACCATGGGCAGAGATTAGAGTGATGTATCCACAAGCCAAGGAATGCCAAGGATGCTGGCAGCCACCAGAAGCTGGAGGAGACAAGGAAGATCCTCCCCTGGAGCCTTCAGCAGGAGCGTGGCCTTATACACATCCTGACTTGCAACTTCTGGCCTCTAGAACTGGGAGACAAAGCATACGTGTTGTTTTAAGCCATCCAGTTTGCGGTCATTTGGTACAGGAGACCCTGAAAACTTATACGGCATTTAAGAAATATACATGATTGTACACGTGGAGAGCGAAGCTTAGGGGGCTGTGGGAACCTGGGAAGGGGAGTGGAGGGGGTGGGCAGTGAAGCTCTCCTCCAGGAAGGCCCGCTGGAGCTGAGATTGAGGGTCAGGTCGGAGTTAGTGTGCAAAGAGGGGAGGAAAATCTGAGCCAGAGGGAAGAACAGGTGCTAAGCCTCTGTGGTTTGAGAAGGACCTCGGTGCTGGAGGAGCGGAAGGTCAGAGCGCAGAGCGCACAGGCCGGCAGCGGTGGAGCCAGAGCTGCGCACCAATCGTGACACGTTCCAGGCCCGGTGCTTTGGGTCCTGGGTTCTCCGCGGGGGGCTGCTGGGTCTGCCTGTCTGTGTGTTCTTCGCTGGCTAGGTCTACTCATCCTTTGCGTTCCTTCCAGACTCCTCTGACCCCCCACGCTGCCCATCACGCGGGGCGTTTGAACACGAATTTGGAGGTCCTTGTTTGTCCTTGAACGCGGTGGGGAGTGGAGGAGGGCGCCGGGAAGAGACACAAAAGCGCTTTGTGCGACAGCGCCCAGCAGCCTCTCCGCCCGGAGCCTGCTAGGCGGTGAATGGGCCGCGGACAAAAGCATTCCCTCCCTAGTACCTGTAATTGGAGCCTCCACGTGCGCGGGCGCCGCTGAAATGCAAGGGACAAAAGGGAGAGGAATGGCCGCATCTTCGGGCTGCCCGTTGCCATGGTTTCCGCGGGGCTGGTGATGGGGGAGGGCGGTTACCAGGCAACGGGAGAGGGGCCAAGACAAAGGGAGCCCGGGAGAGGGAGAGGTCTGGGGCAGGTGTGAGTACCCGTGCCGTGAGGTGGGGCGGAGACAGAGGAGGGTGCGGGAGAGACACAGAGGACAGAGGGAGGCAGAGAGGGGAGAGACGGAGGAGACAAGAGAGACAGAGAGCAGGGAGAGGCAGAGAGAGAAAGAAGAAAAGAGAGACCGAGAGCGCCACATTAAAAAACAGTTAACAGAGGCTGATAGAGACGGACAGACAGACTTACTGTGTGCCAGGCCTGTGTGCCTCTGGAGACAGGGCTATTAGCAAGAGAGACACCATCCCTGACCTAAGAACTCAGAGACCTAGAGAGAAAGAGCCAGAGGAAGATGCTCCCCCGGCCTCCCCTGGGTGAGTGGGGCTCTTTCTCCAGGACAGTGTCTTCCGGAAGCTGCTGACTTCAGGGCAGGGCATGCTCAAAGCCATGGGACCCTTCCTCCTAACTTTGGGTGGTGTCCACAGGCAGCTCCGCTCCCAGGAGGCTGTTGGACAAAGTGACTTCCGGTGGAACAAGGCTCGATCTCTCCCTGGCAGGTCTGCTATGGTTTGCCGACTATGATGCTTGAATTTCCTGCTATTACAGTGATCGTGGACAAGTTAATCACTTAATAATTATACAGCGACAAAATGCTGTTAAGCGTGTCGCTCAATTGCTCCTGTATGCTAGGTATGGTCAGCACTCCTACTTTACAAGAGTGGAAACTGAGGTTCTGAGAGATGAAATGTCTTACCTAATGTCGCACAGTTACTCAGTGGCAAAGCCACTAAGGTCTTCTGATCTCCAGCCTGATGTTCTTCCTTCTGCTTATATCCCTGTCTGGGCCAAGGCTTATTTGTTTACAAGGAACAGAAGCCTACACAAATTAACTCTAGTGAAATGGGGGATTTATCAGAAGGACAGTAAACAGACTCCTGAGACCCAAGGGCAGGAATCAGAGCTTGTTTTCACAAGAAACTCCACTGGGCACTACAGAGAGCTCAAAAGTCATGGAGACTATTCTTTTTCTCTCTTTCTGAGACAGACTGTCTGGTGGCTCCTTTCTGCTTCAGTCTGCACACTGGCTCAGTTCCAAAAAATGCCAAAGTGACCTTCAAGAAGTCTCCTTTCTTTTCCAGTTTAAATTTTCAAGAGACAGACTGATTGGCTCACTTAAATCAAGTGTACAGTTCTGATCGAATCAATTCTGGCCAAGGGTCAGAGCCCTAGCATACACCAGGAGTGGCCAATTGACTTGTGGTCAGTTCTTCAGCAGGAGTTGCCAAAACAGGTTCTGTGGATGGGACAGACACTGTGAGTTATCCATGTAAACTCACTCACTTCAATCCTGGGGGTACCAAGAATAACCTTGCTTGCCTTCCAGGGCTGTTGTAAGGAGCTCACACTTATTGAAGGAGTTTGCAAAGTGTTCAGTGCCACAGAAAAGCAAGTCATTACTTAGGTGGTATCTGGATGACAAAACCATATTGTCTTTCACTTCCTTTGCCAAGGTCGTGGCCTGAGGCCAATGGGGCAGCGTGCAAGAAAATTGTTATTGACTAAGGAGTGAAGAGAGGGAGAGTTCAGGGATAAGTGAGCTAAAGTGTGTGCCATGATGAAATGAAAATGAAAAGGAGGATGTAATTCCTCCATTCTCTCACTCACCCATTTAATAAGCCCCATGAGCCTACAATGTGCAAGGAACTATACCAGATGATGGAGATACAATGGTGAAACAGACATGGCCTCTGTTCTTCAGGGACTCAAAGGCGGGGAGGTACCAGGCACATAACCTGCCAGATACTACGTATTTTAAGATGTGCTGTGTGAGGGATGTAATGGGCTCAGAGGAGGTGACTTAACCCAGCCAGAAGCACCAAGGAAGGTGTTATACTGAAATCCTGTCAACAACTGCAACCAAAATGGCACTGTGCTGTGGAGACAGGGAATGAGACCTAGGGTTTACTGGAGGGACTTACATACAGGGACATTTGATGCTCAAATGATCTCATCTTTGGCTAGTGGAAGACCATTAAAATTGGTCCTTGAGTCCTCTAGAAATAACCCTAATATATCAACAGCTTTCTCATACTTTGTTATGATAATCCTTTCAGACTTATCTTGCACATTTTCTACTCAAAGCCAGAGTCAGCCATTTCTCCAAGGAGCTCTTACCTCTTTGAGTGGGAAAATGGTATTTGAGACCATAATCTGAGTGGTGGGAGTGCTTACTGCTCCTGGGTTAGTTATTGGCTCTAGGTATTTTAAGAGGACAGTTAGAAAATGCATGATTTTTAGGAGAATATACACAATCAGTTCAGACTGATATTTCTCATTCAAAATGAGGATACGGTGTTTTTCTTTTGATTGTATATCTCCTTTAAACTGAAAACCCTGATTTTTAATGACATGAACTTAGGTACATTTTGCTTCACTTCACAATACAAATATATCATATTTTGGAATTGCAATAACGATAGTATCACTAAAAATATCGTTGAAAAAGATTATCAGCTAGCATTTATTCAGTTTCTGACTTTGTGCCAAGCATGGTACATATATCATATTGCTTAATCCAAAAACAAACCAAGAGGGTGGTGAGATTATCATCCCTATTTTACTGATGAGAAAATTGAGGTTTAAGAGGTCACAAAGTTACAAGTCAATTAGTGACGAAAGCAGCATTTTAATCCCCAACTATCTGACTTCATTACTTTATACTACTTTGGGTTTTATTTTTTTTTCCTCTTGTCTTTTGGCATTAATAAGGTACCTGCTCTCTTATTGCATGGGCTACCTGGTTATTTAATACTCCAAAGATGACTTGACATCCATTATTTGATACTGCATAGAGGAGACAGAGAGAGAGAAAAGAGGGAGAGAGAAAAGGAAGCAGTTTACTGGCTCAGTGTTATTGCTAGAATAGAACGCTTCTTGAGAAACATGTTGGTTCATATTTTCAAAGTGACAGATTATTGCTTTCAGTTTTATTAGCAGATGAGTTCTGTTTAAAGGTGTTGAGTATTTCTCCTCTGCTGCCAGATTGTTTTAAGTGAGGGAAGCAAATGGGAGGAATCCCAGGGCCTTGGAAAAGATATTATCAGGTACAAGCTTGAACCTACTGGAGAAGTTTTATAGGGGTCACTGGTTCCTCACCTTTGGGTGTTTGCTCAAGCTGTTTTCCCAAGCTGTTTTCCCAAAATGAAATATCTTTTTCTTTTCACTCTGCTTATGCAAATAATAGTCAACCTCAGAGACCTAGGTTCTTTTTGAACCTTCCCTTGATTTTCCCAGTCTGTAATACCATTCCCCTCTCTAAACTGGTTGTACTGGGTTGAATAGCATTCCCCCAAATTCACATCCTCCTGGAAACCTACGAATGTGACCTTATTTGAAAATAGGGCATTTGGAGATGTCATTAGTTAAGATGAAGTCATACTCGATAAGGGTGGGTCCTAAATTCAATTACTGGTCTCCCTAAGAAGAAGGCGCAAAGATACACAGAAAGAAGACAGCCATTTGAAGACAGAGGCGGAGACTGGAATGACGTAGCCACAAGCCCAGGAATGCTAGGGCTTGTCAGTAGCCATGAAAAGCTAGAAAGAAGCAAGCCAAGATTCTTCCCAAGGGCCTCTGAGGGGAACATGGTCCTGCTGCTGTCCTAATTTCAAACGTCTAGGCTCCAGAACTGAGAGATAATACATTTTTCTTGTTTCAAGGCAGCGGTTTGTGGTAATTGGTTACAGCCATCCTCGGAGACTAATACAACACCTAATTCAGCACTGGGGGAGGAGGGCAAGAATGGGAAGTCTGGGGTGAATCTTAAAGGATGATTAGGGTCCTCCTGGACCCTAGTGGCCAGTGAGAGGGAACAGGGAAAGGGCACTCCAGGAAGCAGAGGCTAAGTCCAGGAGCAGAGAAACTGAATATAGTCCAGGAAAAGAGAAATAGATCTGGGTAGGCAGACACCTGCATGTAGGGGGCAGCTTTTCTAGAATGATGCAGGACAAGTGTGAGATGAAGCTGGGAAGGTAGGTGAGGCCAGATTGCTCAGGGTCCCAGAGGCCACATGAGGAACTTCGAGGCTTCATACAGACATCAGGGAGCCCTTTGAGGCATGTAAGCCAGAAAGAGACACAGCAGTCATCCTGAACATGTCTGGAGGTTGCAGAGGGTGAGCTCAGTGCAGGACTGATTTCTTCTCCACATTGACATTCAGTCTGGCACCTGCAGAAGACATGAAATTTCCTCCTTGGGTGGGAGCCCTGCCTCTGGGTCACCTCCAAGTCAAACCTCCCATGGAGGTGGTATTCATGGAGATGAGTGTTCCTCCAGCTCCTGTCTTGACTCTATCAGACACTGCCTAGAAGTCCATCCAGCTGGCAGCCACCGAACTCTATTTTGTCATTTCAGAAGGTTCTCTTTTAATCTTTCTAGCCAAGAAAGCTGAGGAGGTGCCTCCCCCTTGCCTCTGCCAGTCCCCAGCCTAGATCCCACTGCTCTCTCTGGAGCACAGGGAGATCCATGCTGTCTCCAAGGAGACCAAGGGATTCTTTTATTATTATTATTATTGTTATTTTTAAAACTCCCTAGGCTTGCTCTAATTGGCAGTTTCATGACCTCCAGGATGCACCTGGCAAGGTCCTAGGATTCCTTCTGGGAGGTTGGGGCAGGGAGGTGAAGGGGACAGAGAGCTGCCTGGCCACTGGTTTAGCTTTCTGTCCATCAGGTTTAACCCTAACTTTGCCCACTCCCCCAACATTTCTCTCTAATTCTTGAGTACCTATCCTCCCAACCACCCCCTCACCAGCACACCTACTTAGATATTGGTCAAAGGGATGAGAGGACCTGGGATTTCATGGCAGGTGGAGGATGTCTCTCAACCCTATAGCTTGATAGAATACATCCCAGAGGTTATGTGAAGAGGGTCTGGAGTCATTCCCCCACATTGCCACTTTCTAGCTGTGGGACCTTGGCCAAGTAGAACTCTATGTGCCTCAGTTTCCAACTCTGTCAAATGAAGATAAATACCCATCACCTGGGACTGTGGAGATAATTATACAAGAGAATGCTTGTAGAAGGCTTAGCCTAGTGCCTTGAATATCTTAAATAAAATAAATGTGAATTAGCCTTAATAAGTGTGGCTGCTTTTATTTCTGGGAATAAAGGATGGTTGAATGAAACCAGCACTAAGAGACAAGCAGACCTAGGCTTGCATTCCCACTTTGCTGCTTACTTGCTTGGTATCCTAGGCTTAGCTAATTTAACTCTGTGAGCCTCCATCTCTTCATATTTAAAATGGAAACAATAATCCCTAACTCTCAAAGTTGTGTAGGTGAAGATGAGAGAATATTTATAAGAGAATATTTATAAACTGCTTGACACTTAGCAGGGGCTCCAAAACTGCTTGATTCTACCACTTACTATGACTCTGTGCAAGTGACATTCACTCTCCTGCCTAGTTTCCCCATCAGGAAAATGGTGACAATAATAGTATCTACCTCATAAGCTTGCTGTGAGAATTAAAAAATGTAAATGCCCATCAATGATAGACTAGATAAAGAAAATGTGGCACATATACATCAAGAAATACTATGCAGCCATAAAAAGGATGAGTTCGTGTCCTTTGCAGGGACATGGATGAAGCTGGAAATGATTATTCTCAGCGAACAGAAAACCAAACACTACATGTTCTCACTCATAAGTGGGTGTTGAACAATGAGAACACATGGACACAGGGAGGGGAACATCACACACCAGGGCCTGTTGTGGGGTGGAGGGGATAGAGGAGGGATAGCAGGGAGTTAGGGGGATTGGGGGAGGGATAGCATTAGGAGAAATACCTAATATAGATGACGGGGGGATGGAGGCAGCAAACCGCCATGTCATGTGTATACCTATGTAACAAACCTGCACGATCTTCACATGTACCCCAGAACTTAAAGTACAATTAAAAAAAAAAAGAAAAGAAAATAAAAAATGTACTGTAAACAAAGCTCTTAAAATGTGCTGGCATTGTTAGATATAATTATTATAGTACTAAAAGTTGATAACCAATATTTATTAAGTACTTAATTTATTAAGTACTTACTATGTTCCACGCACTGTGCATTGCAGCCCTATGACTTAGGAGCTCTTCTCAACCCCACTTTACAGAAGACTAAGTTGAGGCTTAGAGAGTAAGATGTCTTGCCCAAGGTTACCCTGCCTGTAGGTGGCAGAGTTACTATCATTATCAATGAATACAGTGGTGTGGATATGTGGGAACAGTGGCCAGAACCCAACTCAATAGCCATCTTTGTGGTTCCGGTTCCAAAGGCCCCTAGGGAAAACTGGACTTCGGGTGCAGCCGAGCCAGGGTGATGGATGAACAGTGACACTTCTTGCCGAAGAGTAAACACAGAGAAATATAGGTCAGTTCCGACAGCCAAGCACCTATGCGCTTGTTTTACCCCAAAGGCAATCTTGTCAACTTGATCTTCTGCCCTGAACTTCAGCTGTCCTCCGGATGTTCTTGTGTTTCATGAATTATGCAGACTTGACAAAATGTGAGCTGCAAAGATTAAAAGCTCTGTTCTTTTTATTGGAAGACCTTTCTTCCTCCACTGGATTTTTTTTCTTCCTCTTGCTCTCATAGCTTAGATTTTAGCCACCCTGCAGAGTACCTTCTCTCTTCTTCTCTTAACAACTCAATTTGTGATTCCATTGCTCAGTGGTAGTCTCACTGCAGATTCTTTCTCATTAATGAAATCTACTTTACGGAACCACAAAAGGTGTCCTGGATGAGCTTCTGGGAATTTCCCTGAACAAATTTAGTGGATTAGGACTCCCACAGAAAAGCCCTGAATTGTAGTATGTGCTCATATCCATGATATAAATACCACCATGGTCAATTTCAAGCCACCGTATGAAGTCACTAAATATGAACTTGGGAAGAGATATCCACAGTCAGCTCTCATGAGCTGGTAGGAGCTGGCTTCAGCACATGACTGGGTTCAATTCTTGTATGCAATGGAGGCAATTATTATTATTGGTCTGAGTATGGGTCTGACCATGCCACTTATTGGCTGTGGGAATCTGGGCAATTAACCTCTTGTAGCCCGGTTTCATCATCTGTGTATCAGTCAGGATAGTCTGGGTGTTGCTATAGTAACAGATAACCCCAAATTTCAGAGTCTTAACATAACAAAACTTTTGTTTCTCATTCATGTAGTGTGACAAAGGCAGGGGGGTGTCTTTGCTCATCAAAGCTTTTCAGGTAAGTAGGCTAATGGAGACTTCTTCTTGATGTGTTTTCACAATCATTTTCATAGCAGGGAAAAGGGGATATGCTGAATTGCATGCACTCTTTTAAAGCTTTTACCTGAAAGTGGCATGTATCACTTGTACTTACATTTTATTAGCTGAAACAAGCAAATGGCAATACCTAAATTCAAGAGGGTGAAGCACAGTAATCCTAACATGTGCCTGGAAAGAGAACCAGAATTTCTCGAGAAGCAGCCTTGATGATTACCCTAAGCTCTTAGGTCTCATTTTCTCTAGTAGCTTTTAATTTTTTTCATTAACCAGCTGTGGTTGAAACTGAGCAGAGAATGTGGATGGGCATTAGATTTCTAGTCCCCGTTTTTCCTCAGAGACTCTGGAGACAACCATTTAGAATGCTAGGACCTCAAATAACATGATTGAAAACCTACAAATCTTGTTCCAACTCTCATTTTTTTAGATAAGAACATTGAGAGGGTTGTGGAACCTAGCTCAAGTCGCACAGTAGATGAAGATCAGAAACCTTCATCTGACCTTGGTTAGGACCAAGACCTAACTCCCAGCCAGTGCTCCTTCCCCTTAGTGACATTCCATCACCCCAAACATCATCCTTGTTCATGAGGATCACTGGTACAGCAGGTGGAGATGGAAAGGTATACACTTAGTTATGTAACAATGAAGGAGTTTAAGCCAGAGGAAGGTGCTGGTCATATGTGGATAGGACATGTTCCCAAGAGTCTTTGAAAGGAGAGTCCCCACCAAGCACAAGCTGGAGACATCAAGAGGAGGGAGCATCGGGGAGGAGTAGAATAGCTCTGGGGCCACAGCGGGGGGGGGTGAGGAATCATTCAGAGCTGGATTTTGGTGGCGGATGGTACATCAGTCAGGACTTTATGTTACAAGTGACATAAAAGTCAATTCACACTTACTTAAACAATCAGGAGAATTTATTGCCTAGGGTAATTGAAAAGTCCAGAGGTGCATCAAGATGCAGACTGGCTTTCTTGTAGCAGCACAATGGATGTCACCAAGAATTCAGGTACTTTGTGTCCTCCCAGGCTCCAGGATCTCTTTGTGTAGCTGTAGAATGGTTGTCAGAGTTCTTTCCACCGTGTCCTGTGAGGGGTGAGGGACAGTTCTTTCTGGTAGTGCTTGTGGAAAAGAGAGAAAGCTTTTCTTTCCTAAGAACCTCTGCAAGCATGTTCCGATAACTCATGGATCTTGAGATTGGCTACATATATTTATCCCTAAACCAATTGTGTGCCCAGGAGGTGGGGTATACTGTTGGGCTCAAGCCAGTCAACCCAAATCATGTGGCTGAGAAGAGGGGGCGTGCTGGCTTCAGAAAAGGTGTTCAGGGTACTGTTAGGAAAGGAAACATGGATGCTGGGAGACCCCAGACATAAGACTATCCATCACCACTGGGTGGACAGAGGAAAGAGAAGATGGGGTTTGACGTGGCAGTAAAGCAGCTTACTCAATAAGAGTGAGCCTGTCCATCAGAGCTTCCACTGGGCCTGATGTGTCCTGGACCCTACTCTCCATATTATGCCACTGTTTCCCTGTCTAAAATATTGTATGGCCCCTGGCTGCCTTTCAACAAATCTAGATTTTCCATTCGGGGTGCAAGAGGCTTGGAAAAGTAATCCTGGGGTATATTAACAATGCCTCTTGTTTTCTGTATTTTGATGCTTTGACTTCTGAGGCCTCACTGACCCTTGAGGGACTGCACCTCCCAGGGTTAGCCAATTACTAGAGGTAGTAAACAACTAGGATACTGAGCGTGCTTTTAATCTGCAAACCAACCACCAGAAACCACACTCCAACCACCTCCTTTATCAGGCTCTCATACTCTGGGGTCACTGCTATAATTAATTACCCAGGGCCTGGTACCACACAACTAGGGACAGCCCCTATACCCCAGAGACTGCTGAAATTATTCAAATTAGCCAATAATAAGCCTGCTTACCCTGCTTTGCTTGTTCTTGCCTGTGGATACCACAACAAAGTCTCTGGCCCACAACTTCCCCTCTCTCCCTCTGCCTCCTGAACAACTTTAATGCTTCTCTATGTACCCACCTCTGCCCGACGGCATGCACCCTCCTCTTGGGAACTTTAAGTAGCAAACTATGTTTTCATTGTCAGTCATCTTTTGATATATTGGCCTCATACACCTCAAATTTTCTATTTATACACTATATATATGTGTTTGTTTTATTATACTTTAAGTTCTCGGGTACATGTGCAGATTGTGCAGGATTGTTACATAGATATACACGTGCCATGGTGGTGGTTTGCTATATCCATTGCCCTGTCATCTACATTGGGTATTTCTCCTAATGCTATCCCTCCCCAATAGCCCCACCCCTCACTACTCCTTCCCTAGTCCCCCAACCCCAGACCCCAGTGTGTGATGTTCCCCTCCCTGTGTCCGTATGTTCTCATTGTTCAACACCCACTTATGAGTGAGAACATGCAGTGTTCGGTTTTCTTTTCTTGTGTCAGTTTGCTGAGAATGATGGTTTCCAGTTTCATCCATGTCCCTGCAGAGGACATGAATTCATCCTTTTTTATGGCTGCATAGTATTCCATGGCATACACTGTATTTCTAAAGTGAAGATATGAAGATGGCTGGTTTTAAGCCCCTGCATCTCTTATCTTTGGCTCTGGGATCTTCCCTAAATGATACAGATTCTCTGCTCTAGATGTACCTTCTCTATCACCTATAGCAGTTGTCTCTGCAGAACGAGGTTAAAGAAAGCAGCAGTTGCCTCCATTTGAGTGGAGGACCAAGCTTCACAGACAGGTGAGCCCAATTTCCCTTTCCACTCCACTGCACTCTATCTCTCTCAATATCACCACATTCAGCAGCTCTTGAAGCATTTACCTTATTCACCTTCTAATGCACCCTCTCCTCAGGCCCCACTGCTTTGGCAAATCTTCTTAACGCTTGGTTGATGTGGCTGCTACATTCTGGAGTTTGGGGGGGGATATTCCTGCAGTCGTTGCCAAGTAAGAGAACAAAGAGGCAGGTGGGGACCAGGAAGGGGATCTGTATTCATCAGGGTCCCAGCAGGAAAGAGATGTCACACTCAAAAGAGACTAGAAGAGTTTGCTGATTTATTTACAGAGGCAGGGACAGGGCCAGGCTCAAGGAGATGACCAAGGAATGGTAAAGCACCAAGGGGCTGGCATCAGAGTGGAGCTACTAACACGCCAGATCTGAAGGGGCCAGGGAAGGAGTGGTGTTTCTGGAACCCTCCACATGACCTGTGGTTGTGCAAGGGAGCACACCCGACAGGAGCCATGGCCATAGGTAAGCAAACAACCATTGCAAAAACTATAGCCTGGCAGGGAGGGAGCAGGGGGAAGAAACAGCTTCCCCCTCCTTCCCCACCTGTTCTCTTGCTGCTGCGTCTCATTGCTCTAACCCAACTGAAAGCCAGAGGACAAGGCTGCACCTTGGTGTAGTTCATAGAAATCAGCCTCCTAGGGACAAGGCAGGGCAGAGAAGAACAGATGGTAGTTCTGAAAAAGCAGATAACCAGTATAAGGTCTGTGTTCTATATTGGTGACCCAGAGCACAGCTGAAGAAAGCCTTGGCCAGAGAAGTCAAGGAAGCAAGAAAATGGAGGTGGAGACATATGTGAAATCCTCTACTTAGCCAACTGCTTCTTCTTGGCCACTCTGGGATAGTTAACAAAATAAAACATGATGGAATATTACAATGGAAGTCATGACTGGTGTCAAGCAAAGAGTACAGGACTTGGAGTTACAGGACATAATTCATGCTAAAGTGTCAATGGCTGACAGTGCCATTGCTTCACTAAGGAGACACCCGAAGCCTAGAACAATGAGACACACTGTCCAGACGGAAATGGGCCAGGGTGATGAAGGATGAAGACAGGGTCAACTGAAAGATAGTCAGGATGAGAGACTGAGAGGAAAAAGGATTCAGAGACAATCTCTTTCCATTTTTCAGTTTGCTCAGAATGCGTTTCCACTAGAATTAGTCTCAACAATCCAAGGATATCACACCTTCATTGCCCTGCTTTTAGAGCCATTTTCATGTTTCCATATGGGGGAACAAGAGTAGAGATGAGAAGTTACCATGGCCAAGCTGGGAGGAGATTGACTGGGTACCAAGATATAGCACCAGAAATTACGTGTTTGGGTTAAACAAAAAGGATTTGTTGGCAGTAAATTGATAGCCCTTATCTCCCTTGCATAATCTTGTGCTGGTGTTAAAGGGATGAGCTGGGAAGAAGTGAGGTATTTCTGTCTATCTCAATTAGACATTAGAAGTGCAACTCAAAGAACTTCAACCTCAAGACTCAAGTCTAAGAGATGAATGATAGCCTCCAAGATGGCCCCCTGTAATCCTTACCACATGGCATTTATGGGTTTTTGTAGTTTCCTCCTCATTTGAATGAGGGCTACACCATCAGACCAGCAGAACATGTGTGACTTCCAAGGATAGGTCAGAAGAAAGACTGCAGCTTCTTTCATGGTCTATGGAATTGCTTGCTCTGGGGAAAGCCAGCCGCCATGCTGTGATGACGCTCAAGCAGGCCTGTGGAGAGATCCATATACAGAGGAGCCAAGGCCTCCTGCCAGCAGTCAGCACCAGCTTGGCTGTCATATGGATGGACAACCTTGAGAGCAGATCCTCCAGTTCTTGTCAAGCTTCAGATGACTGCAGCCCTGGCCAACATCAACCACGTGAGAGACCCAAAGCAGAACCAAATTTTTGACCCACAGAAAGAGTGAGAGGTAATAAATGATTATCATTGCTTTAAACCACCAAGTTTGGAGTGGTGCAATAGATCGCTAATACAAATGGTAATTATTATAAAAATATATTCTTCCACAGTTTATAAACCTTCCCCATCCATTTACTCACTTACTCAACATTGAATCACTTAATAAATATTTACCGAGCACCTGCTCTGTGCCCAGGAAAGGGAATATAGCTCTGAACTAAATAGGCTACAGTTTCTGTTCTTGTTCAGCATACAGGCTCATGTCTCTTGATTAAAGGAACCATAATGTCATTATTAGGTGCATGGGCTCTGGGGAAAGCCTGCCATCAAGTCTTTGCTTGGTTACTTCCTACCCATATAGCCCTGGACAAGCTGCTTCATCTCAGTTAATCTCATTTTCCTCATCTGTAAAATGGGATTAAGAATAGTAGCTACTCCATAGGAGCATTATATGAAATAACTGAGATGATAAAGTTTTTTTAGTGCTAGGCACCTAGTAAGTGCTCTGTAAATGGTACCTGCTATTATGAGTAACCTTGCAGCATCTCAGGAAAGTATGTGAGTGTTCTTGGTCCCATTTTACAGATGATGACTCAGCCTCAAAGAGGCCAAGTGACTTTGCTCAAGGTCACATAGATGAAGGGCTTGCATTCCCGTCTTCAGGCTCTACAACCCAGTGCTTATCTGAAGTTCCACAAGAGACAGTTTCTCTGGGAGGGACCATGAGTTGGGCCCCACTTCAGTTGTAGGCTGCATCCTTAGCTGTCCGGGTATTGCCTTCTCTTGATACAAAATTATTCCCCTTTATCATCAAAAAGTTGTTTTTTTTTAAGAATTGTAGAACCTTTTTTTTTTTAAGAATTGTTTCAGATTTACAGGAAAATTGTGAAGGTATTCCAGAGAGTTCCCATATCTCCCATACTCAATTTCCCCCCCTTATTAATTGTTTATATTACTATGGCATATTTCTCACAAATAATGAACCAATATTGATACATTATTATTAAAGTCACAGGTTATTTAGATTTCTATATTTTTGGGTAATCTCTTTTCCTTGACAAGAACTGGAGGATCTGCTCTCAAGGTTGTTCATCCATCCATGTGACTGGCAAGCTGGTGCTGACTGCTGGCAGGAGGCCCAATTCCTCTTTGCACTTTCTCACCAGGTTCTCTTTAGGCTCTTCTTGGCTGTGACGATTTCTTAGACTTGGCTTGCTTTTGATGGCTTTGACAGTTTTGAGGAGTACTGGTCAAGTATTGGTAGGATGCCTCTTTGTTGGAATTTGATGTGTTTCTCATGATTAGGCTGGGGTAATGGGTTTTTGGGAAGCAGGGCACAGAGCTAAGGTGCCACTTTCTTGTGTCATATCAAGGGTACCTGCTATCAGAATGATTTATTGCTGTTGATACTGAACTTGATCACCCGACTGAGGTACTGCTTGGCAGGCTTCTCAACAGTAAGGTTGCTCTTGCCCCACCCTTTCCATACTGTATTTTCTGGGAAGGGAGTCACTATGTGTAGCCTACACTTAGAGACTGGAGATTTATGCTCCCCTTCTTGACAGCAAAGAGTCTGCATAAATGATCAGTTTTAACTTGATTTTTGGGTGAATTTCCCCATTTCCCCCATCCTTTTTGAAGATGAGAAGGGGGATCTGAGGCAGCTAGACCCATACAGTGGAAGGCAGGATCTAGTGCCAGAGCTTCGAGCCCTGAGTAGCCCCAGTTGGTCTGGAAAAATGTGTCCTAGAGGTGGGGAATTCAAAGTGTCTCATGGAGGGATCAGAATTAATTAGTGAGTCGACTGGACTGATTCATGTTCACAGTTAATTATGCCAGAAGTTGACAATTACTCCTGGCAACAGGATAATGGGGAGGCCTAGGAGACTAAGCAAAGCTCCAAGAAGGTGTCTTATCTGCTGGGAGAGAACACCTCCCCCAGACTCAAAATCCAACCCTCCAGTGGAGTGATGGGCAAAGCCTGAGACTTGTAGTTTACAAAATAAGAGGTATGAATAGTCCACACTTATATAAAATGCAAATAAAACACACATCCATTTTTGCTTACCAAAATAGCAAAGGACAAAAAATGTATAACACGTAGTACTGGTGTGGGTGTAAGAAAATGGATATTCTCATATACTACTGACAAGAGAGCAATTAATAATATAGAAGAATTAAAGATATTCACACTCTGAATTATATACTCAACTGTTATGAATTTATCCTAGGTTATCATAAATACGGGCAGAGATAAAGCTATAAGGATATTCATTATTATTTATAATATTGAAAAATCAGAATTAACCTGAATGTTTAGTGGCAAGTGATTGGCTAAATACATTTTCTTCTGTCCATGTGATAGAGTTTCATGAAGTTTCAAAAATGGCCCTGTGGAAGAGTGTTTCTCAAACTGTGCTGGGGAGATGTACATGGTCAGTGCTTCACCCATTTCCCCTACCTTACTATTTTGGTGTATTCTTAGCAGACTTCTAACTGCCAGCACCTGACTTCTTTGCCTGTAGGCTTTCTCTGGCCATTGAACTTCTGTTTGCCTTCCCTGATGAAATAACATCCCTTTCTCCAATATCGTTCAACCAAAGACTGGCAGGAGCTGATCTATAACAGTGCTTCTCAACTGAAGGTGA
Source organism: Ateles fusciceps (assembly GCA_036589455.1). Classification (NCBI taxonomy): domain Eukaryota; kingdom Metazoa; phylum Chordata; class Mammalia; order Primates; family Atelidae; genus Ateles; species Ateles fusciceps. The sequence continues at coordinate 8,049,584 of JAZHEH010002317.1, read as the reverse complement.
AAGTTTGCCAATGCCTGAAGACGTTTTTTTGCCGTCATGACTGTGGAGAGGTGGGGGTGCTACTAAACATCCTGTAATGCATAGGACAGCCAGCCCTGTAACAAAGAATTATATAGCCCTAAACATCAATAATGCTGAGGGCGAGAAACTCCTGTCTATAAATATTCCAGTTCAGTTCCCTTCAAATGGGATAATCCTGAGGTGTGTGTTTTACCCTAATTCCCACTGGAATTAATCTCTAGTTGCCCACAGTCGTAGCTGGCTTGACAATGCACCTTCCCTCCCTCACCTACTGCTGTTTCTTGTACCTCTCAAATAAACTACTTGATCTTACATCCTTGCCTCTGGATCTATTTTTAGGAGAACTCAGACTTAGCCAGTGGGACCACAAACTTGCCAGAGGATTTAATGATACCTTCCTTGGTCAACAAAGTGTGGGAGCTACTACATACTCTAGCACCTTTTTTCTTTTTTTTGAAATTTACAATGCACATTGCAGGTTCCTAGGCGTCGCACAGCAGAAGTAATCAAACCTCTTTTCCTTTCTTGTCCTTTCTTTTATTTTTTTTTCCTCTCTCTTTTTTCTTTCTTGGAAACTTTTGGGGAGTATATCAACGTTTTAGCTATTGAGATCTCATGGAATTAGTGGTCGTGTATTAAATTCTCCTCTATACCAGCAGTTTCTAAGATATGTTCAGATGAATATATCTTAGAAACTGCTGGTATAGAGGAGTATTTAATAACATGAAAAGTTCTTTATGCCTTTTCCTCCATTCTTGTCTAGTTCCCTGAGACATTTTCATCTTGGTGTCTGCACGCCTAGCAGAGCCCCGTTCAGAGCTGGACTCCCAAGTGGTTGATGAATAAATGAATGAATGAATGAGTGAAAGCATGATGGGCTGCAGTCCTTCTGCTTTCCTCCTCTACCTAGGCCCTCTCAGTTCCACATCTTGCTCAGTGAAATGACAGGCAGCATAGTAAAGTGGTTAGGCTTTTAGACTCCACAGCCAGGCTGTCTGGTCATGCATCCTCACTCTGCTTTCAGCGGAATGACTCTGTGCAAGTTACCTAACCTCTCTGTCTTAATTTTCTCATCTATAAAATGAAGGCAGCAATGACTTTTACCTCCTAAGGTTGTTGTGAGGCTTCAATGAAATCATATCTGTAATAAGCACTGTATAAGCACTATGTAAGTGTTGAATAAATAATCTGTGCACCCCTGTGTGCCAGGCATTGTCACCAACATTATCTCATTGAAGTAAACAAAATGTGGAATATGCAAGGGTGGGCCCTGATATCAAACTGCCTTGGTTTAAAGCCTAGCTCTCATAACATACCAGCTATGTGACCTTAGGCAAGTTACTGAATCTATTTGGCCTTGGTTTTCTCATCTGTAAAATGGGGGATAATAGGTTCTTCGCCTCTCAGGGTAGTAATGAGAATTAACTGGATTAATATGCATAGTCAAGTGCCGTTAGTTATAAGCTTGTATTTTTATTTAACCCATAACAATCCTATGAGGTAGGTACTATTATCCCCATTTTGCAGAATAGGAAACTGAGGCACAAAGGAATGATGTCACTTGTCCAGGTCACACAATTGGGGGGTGGCAGCATCAGGATTGGAGTTTACACCTGTCTGACTCCAATAAAACTCCACTTTTGAGGGGTCTGTCCTTTTTTGAGAGGGGAGCCACCAGCCCCCCCCCACCGACACGCGTATGGGGACTCAGAGGGTTATCATTGGCTGAGTCTAGGCGATTCTCCTGCAGACCAAGGCCTACGATAACTCAACAAAAGCAAAAAGACAAACGTTCATTGCAGTGTAATTGCTGCCTTGCTTAAAGTAAACATCTCAATTAACACAGAAGACCTTTTTGGTTCTGTAGCTGCAGGCAAGTTTGTCTTCTGGATCACTTAAATTGTTGACAGCCTGTACAGGAGACTACACACAAATCAACAGCCAAGGTGCCTTTTGGTGCAGATGTGTGCATGTGGTGTGTGCGCCAGTGGGGCTGTGCAAGGGGGAAATGGACTAGAGTCAGCTTCAAATATTTTGATGTGACCCTCAGTAAGAAGTACATTTTACATCACAACTAGTACATCTCCTCTCTCTCTGGTTCTCTCTCTGGCTCTGTCTCTCTCTCTCTCTCCTCTCATACACACACACACACACACACACACACACACACACACACACACAGGCATACATACGCATTGGGTTATTTTTTCATTTTTAAAAATGCTGGTTCAACCCACTAAATTAATTTTATGACACCGTGGCACCATGTTGCAGCCCACAGTTTGGAAAACTGTGGGAACTGGGATACTCAGATATCGCAGAGAAGATGGGAAGATGCTCTTGAAGTGTTGCCATAGGATTAAGGGCAAGTCTATCAACTGGAGTGAGATAGACCCTTGCACTAGATGTTCGTAGAGTCCCACTGCCCCTCAGAAGCCCCTGCCTTCTTGCGGACCACCTCTCCACCATTCTGCTTCTTGTTAACTTCATCAGGCTTCATTGACCCCTTTGCTCGCTCTTCCTATAACACATCAAGCATGTCCACATCCCAAAGCCTTTGCATCCAGCTGCTCCTAATGTTCTGAACCCTCTGCCTCCCAGGTCTTGCTTCCTTGAGGTCTGTCTCTGCAAAGATCTCAGCTTATCAGCGAAACTTTCCTGTCCTCCTGCAAAATGGCAGCTCTTCATCACTTTTATATATTTGTCTTGCTTTATTGTTCTTCTTAAGTTATCACCACTTAATACATACTTCGTCATCGTCTAGCTCTCTCCACTCAAAAATAAGTTGCATAAAGGCAAAAAATGTGTTTCTTTTCTTGCTGTCTCTCAGGGTTTAAAGTAGTGCCTGGTGCATAGCAAGCACTTAGTAAGATTTTGTCAGGTGGCCCAGTGCCCACCACATCATAAACACTTTGTAAATATTAGTGGTTATTTCTAGGGTCATTTTTTGGCATATATCTCCTAGGAAATCTTTTTTTAAAAACTCCATTGAGAAATAATTCGCATGCCATACAATTCACCCAGTTAAAGTATACAATTCAGTGTTTTTTAGTATATTCAGAGATATGTGGAAACATCCTTGTACTCTAAAAATTTTTTAAATCAACAATTAAAAATTATATTTATTTATAATGTACATGTTGTTTTGAAATACATACATATTGTAAAATGGCTAAATCAAGCTCATTAACATATGTATTACCTCACATGCTTACCTATTTTTGTGGTGAAGACGTTTATAATCTAATCTCTTAGCAATTTTCAAGAATACAGTGCATTGTTAGTAACTGTACTCACCATGTTGTACAATAGATCTCTTGAACTTATTCTTCCTAACTGAAATTGTGTACCCTCAGCCCAAGCCCAGGCCCTGGGAACCACCGTTCCCCTGTCTACCATGAGTTCATCTTTTTTTGAATTCCATACATCTGTGAGACTATGTATTGATATTTGTCTTTCTATGCCTGGCTTATTTCACTTAACATAATGTCCTCCAGTTTTATCAATGCTGTCACAAATGAGAGGATTTATTTTTAAAGACCAAATAGTATTCCAGTGTGCATACATAACGTTTGTACCACATTTTCTTTTCTATTATTTTATTTTACTTTAAGGGCTGGGATCCATGTGCAGAATGTGCAGGTTTGTTGTATAGTTATACCTGTGCTATGGTGGTTTGCTGCACTTATCAACCCATCATCCAGGTTTTAAGCACCGCATGCATTAGGTATTTTTCATAAAGCTCTCCCTCCCCCCACATACTAAACAAGATGACTGCAGGTGGGGATAAGAGCTATAGGAATAAACCAAGCTGATGGAAGAGGAAAGCAGAAGGACCACTTATTGTGGGGTGATCAGAGGAAGTATCATTTGAACTGAGATCTCAATAAAGAGGAGTCCATATTTTAAAAATCTAGAGGTAGAATATTTCAGGCAAATGTAAGAGCAAACACAAAGGCTTAGAAGTAGTAACAAGCTCAGCAATTTTGAGGAACACTTATGAAGCAAAAATCCAAGTGTCATGTCACTGCTCTTATTAAAATTCCTCCAAAGCACGTTACCCTGAAGATAACATTTCAATCACATCAGCCTTCTCACGATCTGGTTCCCACCCTTCTCTCTAGCCACACCTGTGATCACTCAACCATGAAATTCTGTACTCAATGTCTTTTTAGCTTAAACTTGAATTAGAGCCATCTGGAGAGCTTGTCAAAACACGGATTGCTGGGTTCCACCTTCTTTAGTTTCTTTTGCTGTGAAGGAGTTCTTAAGTCAGTAAAGCTATGGTAGTGCCTGGGAATTTGCCTTTTTTTTTTTTTTTTTTTTGAGATGGAGTCTCACTCTGTCGTCAGGCTGGAGTACGGTGGTACCATCTCAGCTCACTGCAATCTCTGTCTCCCAGGTTCAAGCGATCCTCCTGCCTCAGCCTCCCCCAGTAGCTGGGACTACAAGTGTGCACCACCACACTTAGCTAATGTTTGTATTTTTAGTAGACATGGGGTTTTACCATGTTGGACAGGATGGTCTTGATCTCTTGACCTCATGATCCACCCGCCTCGGCCTCCCAGAGTGCTGGGATTACAGACATGAGCCACTGTGCCCAGCTGGAATTTGCATTTTAATCAAGTTCCCAGGAGATGCTGATGCTGCTAGCCCCGACTCCACTCCAGGAAATACAGCTTTACTGTAAGCAAAGTGAGTTCTGTCTTACCTCTGGGTCTTTGTACATGGAGAGCTCTCTCCCTCAGGTGCCTCCACCCTTTCCCTGCCTCCTTGACTTGGATCACTCATACTTTGGGTCTTAATCTCCCCTGATTGCACTAGCACAGAGAAGGATTCTTTTTTCATGCACGTCCTCAGTCCTCTAAGTTTAGCCCTTAATATCACAGATGACTCCACCCACATCCTGGATTGGAGGCAGAGATCTTTTCCTACTGCTTTGTTGAAACCTCAACACGTGGTACAATGCCTGGCATTTAGTCTGTGCCCAATACATTTTGTCAATGTGTTATGATAATTAGAAAGGGCTCTTGAGTTACTTTTTTAGCAGTCAGCCACACTCTCTCCATGGTTTGGGGCCAGAGCCATGTTAAGTGGTCCACTTAATATTAACTCTGGCCCCATTAACTCATGGGGAATCCCACTTATCTATCTTTCTAGGTCAATACCATGTTCCTTTCTAATTTATAAGTTTCTGCAACCAGGGAGTCTAGCCATTGTTTCTGAATTTCCCAACCTCCTCATCTCCCAGGAGACCCCGTCTAGCCCCAGAGTCACCTGGTCTTGCTGCCCTCTGGTCACTGTCACAATCTTCGTATTTCTCAGGCATAGTTTTTTTTTTTTTTTTTTTTTAATTATACTTTAAGTTCTGAGATATATGTGCAGAATGTGCAGGTTTGTTACATAGGTATACATGTGCCATGGTGGTTTGCTACATACATCAACCCATCATCTACATTAGGTATTTCTCCTAATGCTCTCCCTCCCCTTGCCCGCTACTGCCCGACAGGCCCCGGTGTGTAATGTTCCTCATCCTGTGTCCATGTGTTCTCATTGTTCAACTCCCACTTATAAGTGAGAACATGCAGTGTTTGGTATTCTGTTCTTGTGTCAGTTTGCTGAGAATGATGGTTTCTAGCTTCATCCATGACCTTGTAAAGGACATGAACTCATCCTTTTTTTATGGCTGCGTAGTATTCCATGGTGTATATGTGCCATATTTTCTTTATCCAGTCTATCATTGATGGGCATTTGGGCTGGTTCCAAGTCTTTGCTATTGTGAACAGTGCTGCAGTAAACATACATATGCATGTGTCTTTATAGTAGAATGATTTATAATCCTTTGGGTATATACCCAGTAATGGGATTGCTGGGTCAAATGGTATTTCTCCTTCTATTTCCTTGAGGAATCACCACACTGTCTTCCACAATTGATAAACTAATTTTGACTCCCACCAACAGTGTAAAAGCGTTCCTGTTTCTCCACACCTTCTCCAGCATCTGTTGTCTCCAGATTTTTTAATGATTGCCATTCTGACTGGTGTGAGGTGGTATCTCAATGTGGTTTTGATTTGCATTTCTCTAATGACCAGTGATGATGAGCTTTTTTTCATGTTTGTTGACCACATGGTTTTGATTTGCATTTCTCTAATGACCAGTGATGATGAGCTTTTTTTCATGTTTGTTGACCACATAAACGTCTTCTTTTGAGAAATGTCTGTTCTTATCCTTCACCCACTTTTTGATGAGGTTGTTTGTCATTTTCCTGTAAATTTGTTTAAGTTCCTTGTTGAGTCTGGATATCAGCCCGTTGTCAGATGAATAGATTACAAAAATCTTCTTTCATTCTGTAGGTTGCCTGTTCACTCTGATGATAATTTCTCTTGCTGTGCAGAAGCTCTTTAGTTTAATTAGATCTCATTTGTCAATTTTGGCTTTTGTTGCTATTGCTTTTGGTGTTTTAAAGTCTTTGCTCATACCTATGTCCTGAATGGTATTGCATAGGTTTTCTTCTAGGGTTTTTATGGTTTTAGATTTTATGTTTAAGTCTTTAATCCATCTTGAGTTAATTTTTGTATAAGGTGTAAGGAAGGAGTCCAGTTTCAGTTTTCTGTATATGGCTAGCCAGTTTTCCTAGCATCATTAATAGGGAATCCTTTTCCCCATTGCCTGTTTTTGTCATGTTTATTGAAAATCAAATCAGATGGTTGTAGATGTGTGGAGTTATTTCTGAGGACTCTGTTCTGTTCCATTGGTCTATATATCTGTTTTGGTACCAGTACCATGCTGTTTTGGTTACTATAGCCTTGTATTATGGTTTGAAGTCAGATAGGATGATGCTTCCAGCTCTGTTCTCTTTGCTTAGAATTGTCTTGGATAAGCAGGCTCTTTTTTGGTTCCATATGAAATTTAAAGTAGTTTTTTCTAATTCTGTGAAGAATGTCAATGGTAGCTTGATGGGAATAGCATTGAATCTATAAATTACTTTGGGCAGTATGGCTATTTTCATGATATTGATTCTTCCTATCCATGAGCATGGATTTTTTTTCCCATCTGTTTGTGTCCTCTCTTATTTTCTTGAGCAGTGATTTGTAGTTCTCCTTGAGAGATTCTTCACATCCCTTGTAAATTGTATTCCTAGGTATTTTATTCTCTTTGTAGCAATTGTGAATGGGGAGTTTACTCGTGATTTGGCTCTCTGCTTGTCTATTATTGGTGTATAGGAATGCTCATGATTTTTGCACATTGATTTTATATCCTGAGACTTTGCTGAAGTTGTTTATCAGCTTAAGAAGTTTTGGGGCTGAGATTATGGGGTTTTCTAAATATGCAATCATGTCATCTGCAAATGGAGACAATTTGAATTCCTCTCTCCCTATTTGAATATGCTTTGTTTCTTTCTCTTGCCTGATTGCCCTGGCCAGAACTTCCAAAACTATGTTGAAGGAGTGGTGAGAAAAGGCATCCTTGTCTTGTGCTGGTTTTCAAAGGGAATTCTTCCAGCTTTTGCCCATTCTGTGTGATATTAGCTATGCATTTATCACAAATAGCTCTTATTATTTTGAGATATGTTCTATTGATACCTAGTTTACTGGAAGTTTTTAGCATGAAGGTGTGTTGAATTTTATCAAAGGCCTTTTCTACATCTATTGAGATAATCATGTGGTTTTTGTCATTGGTTCTATTTATGTGATGGATTACATTTATGGATTTGCTTATGTTGAACCAGCCTTGCATCCTATGGATGAAGCCAACTTGATTGTGGTGGATAAGCTTTTTGATGTGCTGCTGCATTCGGTTTGCCAATATTTCATTTTATTTTGTTTAAGATTATCTTTTTTAAAAAATTTATTTTACTTTTGGTGCATATATCTGGCATTTCTCCCCATGTTATCCCTCCCCACCCCCCTCCCTTCCCACCCCCATTGTCTCTCCCCTACCCCCCCACCAACTGTCCCTGTGTGTGATGCTCCTCTCCCCTGAGTCCATGTGTTCTCGTTGTTCAACACCCACCTCTGAGTGAGAACATACAGTGCTTGGCTTTCTGTTCTTGGATCAGTTTGCTGAGAATGATGGTTTCCAGATTCATCCAAGTCCTTACAAAGAACAGGAACTCATCGTTTTTATGGCTGCGTAGTATTCCGTGGTGTATATGTACCACATTTTCTTTGTCCAGTGTATCATTGATGGGCATTTGGGTTGGTTCCAGGTCTTTGCTATTGTACACAGGGCTGCGATGAACATACATGTTCATGTGTCTTTATAGTAGAACGATTTATAGTTCTTTGGGTATATACCCAATAGTGGGATTGCTGGATCAAATGGTATTTCTATTTCTAGATCCTTGAGAAATCGCCACACTGTCTTCCACAATGGTTGAACTAATTTTACACTCCCACCAACTGTGTAAGAGTGTTCTATTTCTCCACATCCTCTCCAGCATCTGTTGTCTCCCGATTTTTTAATGATCACCATTCTAACTGGCATGAGATGATATCTCAGTGTGGTTTTGATTTACATTTCTCTAATGACCAGTGATGATGAGCATTTTTTCATATGTTTGTTGGCCTCATATATGTCCTCTTTTGAAAAGTGTCTGTTCATATCCTTCACCCACTTTTGAATGGGGTCATTTGCTTTTTTCTTGTATATCTGTTTCAGTTCTTCGTAGATTCTGGATATTAGCCCTTTGTCAGATGGGTAGATTGCAAAAATTTTTTCCCATTCTGTTGGTTGCCGATTCACTCTAATGATGGTTTCTTTTGCTATACAGAAGCTCTGGAGTTTAATTAGATCCCATTTGTCTATCCTGGCTTTTATTGCCATTGCTTTTGGTGGTTTAGTCATGAAGTCCTTGCCTATGCCTATGTCCTGGATGGTTTTGCCTATGTTTTCTTCTAGTATTTTTATGGTGTTAGGTTTTATGTTTAAATCTTTGAACCATCTGGAGTTAATTTTAGTGTAAGGTGACAGGTAGGGGTCCAGTTTCTGCTTTCTGCACATTGCTAGCCAGTTTTCCCAACACCATTTATTAAACATGGAATCCTTTCCCCCATTGCTTGTTTTTGCTGGGTTTGTCAAAGATCAGATGACTGTAGATGTGTGGTGTTTCTTCTGGGGTCTCTGTTCTGTTCCATTGGTCTGTGTCTCTGTTTTGGTACCAGTACCATGCTGTTTTCATTACTGTAGCCTTGTAATATAGTTTGAAGTCTGGCAGTGTGATGCCTCTGGCTTTGTTCTTTTTGCTTAGGATTGTCTTGGCTATGCGGGGTCTTTTGTGATTCCATATGAAGCTTAAAGTGGTTTTTTTCCAGTTCTGTGAAGAAGGTCATTGGTAGCTTGATGGGGATAGCATTGAATCTATAGATTACTTTGGGCAGTATGGCCATTTTCACAATATTGATTCTTCCTAACCATGAGCATGGAATGTTTCTCCATCTGTTTGTGTCCTCTCTTATTTCGTTGAGCAGTGGTTTGTAGTTCTCCTTGAAGATGTCCTTTACATCCTTTGTTAGTTTTATTCCTAGATATTTTATTCTCTCTGTAGCAATTGTGAATGGGAGTTTGCTCATGATTTGGTTCTCTGTTTGTCTGTTATTGGTATAGAGGAATACATGTGATTTTTGCATGTTGATTTTGTATCCTGAGACTTTGCTGAAGTTGCTTATCAGTTTGAGAAGATTTTGGGCTGAGACGATGGGGTCTTCTAGATATACAATCATGTCGTCTGCAAACAGAGACAATTTGACTTCCTCCTTTCCTAATCGAATACCTTTTATTTCTTTTTTCTTGCCTGATTGCTCTGGCTAGAACCTCCAATACTATGTTGAATAGGAGTGGTGAGAGAGGGCATCCTTGTCTAGTGCCTGATTTCAAAGGGAATTCTTCCAGCTTTTGCCCGTTCAGTATGATATTGGCTGTAGATTTGTCATACATAGCTTTTATCATTTTATGATACGTTCCATCGATACCTAGTTTATTGAGAGTTTTTAGCATGAAGGGCTGTTGAATTTTATCGAAGGCTTTCTCTGCATCTATTGAGATAATCATGTGGTTTTTGTCTTTGGTTCCGTTTATGTGATGGATTACATTTATGGATTTGCATATGTTGAACCAGCCTTGCATCCCCGGGATGAAGCCTACTTGGTCGTGATGGATAAGCTTCTTGATGTGCTGTTGCAATCTGTTTGCCAGTATTTTATTGAAAATTTTTGTGTCGATGTTCATCATGGATATTGGCCTGAAGTTTTCTTTTTTAGTTGAGTCTCTGCCTGGTTTTGGTATCAGGATGCTGTTGGTCTCATAAAATGAGTTAGGGAGGATGCCCTCCTTTTGTATTGTTTGATACAGTTCCATTCCAAGAAGGAATGGAACCAGCTCCTCTTTGAGAATTTTCGCATCCATGTTCATCAGGGATATTGGCCTGAAATTATCTTTTTTTTTTTTTTTTTTGTATTTCTGCCAGATTTTCATGTCAGGATGATGCTGACCTCATAAAATAAGTTAGGGAGGAGTCCTTCTTTTTCTATTGTTTGGAAGAGTTTCAGAAGGAGTGGAGCCATCTCCTCTTTGTACCTCTGATAGAATTAGACTGTGAATCAGTCTGGTCCTGGGCTTTTTTTTTTTTTTTTTTTTTTGGTTGGTATGCTATTATACTCCCTCATTTTCAGAACTTGTTATTGGTCTATTTGGGGATTCAACTTCTTCCTGGTTTGGTCTTGGGAGGATGTATGTGTCCAGGAATTTATCCATTTCTTCTAGATTTTCTTGTTTATTTGTGTAGAGATGTTTATAGTATTATCTGATGGTAGTTTGTATTTCTGTGGGATCAGTGGTGATATCTCCTTTGTCATTTTTTATTTTGTGTATTTGATTCTTCTGTCTTTACTTCTTTATTAGTCTGGCTAGCAATCTATTTTGTTAATCTTTTTTAAAAAAATCTCCTGATTTCATTGATTTTTTGAAGGGTTTTTTGTGTCTCTGTCTCCTTCACTTCTGCTCTGATCTTAGTTATTTCTTGTTGTCTGCTAGCTGTTGAATTTGTTTGCTCTTGCTTCTCTATTTCTTTTAATTGTGATGTTAGAGTGTCAGTATCAGATCTTTCCTGCTTTCTGATGTGCACGTTTAGTGCTATAAATTTCCCTCTTAACGTTTCTTTAACTGTGTCCTAGAGATTCTGGTACGTTATCTCTTTGTTCTCATTGGTTTCAAATAACTTCATTATTTCTGTCTTAATTTAGTTATTTACCCAGTAGTCATTCAGGACCAGGTTATTCAGTTTCCATTTAGTTGTGCAGTTTTGAGTGAGTTTCTTAATCCTGAGTTCTAATTTGATTGTGCTGTGATCTGAGAGACTTTTATGATTTCTGTTTTTTTTTTTTGCATTTGCTGAGGAGTGTTCTATTTCCAATTATGTGGTCAATTTTAGAATAAGTGCTATGTGGTGCTGAGAAGAATGTATATTCTGTTGATTTGGGGTGGAGAGTTCTGTAGATATCTATTAGGGTCCACTTGGTCCAGAGCTGAGTTCAAGTCCTGAATATCCTTGTTAATTTTCTGTCTCATTGATCTAATAGTGACAGTAGGGTGTTAAAGTCTCCCACTATTATTTTGTGGGAGTCTCTCTTTGTAGGTATCTAAGAACTTGTTTTATGAATATGGCTGCTCCTGTATTGGGTGCACATATATTTAGGATAGTTAGTTCTTCCTGTTGCATTGTTCCCTTTACCATTATATTGTGCCCTTCTTTGTCTTTTTTGATCTTTGTTGGTTTAAACTGTTTTATCAGAGACTAGGATTGCAACCCCTGCTTTCTTTCTTTCTTTTTTTTTCTTTCCATTTGCTTGGTATATATTCCTCTATTCCTTTATTTTGAGCTTGTCTGTGTCTTTACATGTGAAATGGGTCTCCTGAATATAACACGCCAAGGGTCTTTACTCTTTATCCAATTTACCAGTCTGTGTCTTTTAACTGGGGCATTTAGCCCATTTACATTTAAGGTTAATATTGTTACGTGTGAATTTGATTCTGTCATCTTGATGCTTGCTGGTTATTTTGCACATTAGTTGATGCAGTTTCTTCATAGTGTCACTGGTCTTTGTAGTTTGGTGTGTTTTTGCAGTGACTGGTGCTGGATTTTCCTTTCCATATTTAGTGCTTCCTTCAGGAGGTCTTGAAGGGCAGGTCTGGTGGTGACAAATCCCTCAGCATTTGCTTGTCTGTAAAGGATTTTATTTCTCCTTTGCTTATGTAGCTTAATTTGGTTGGGTATGAAATTTGGGTTGAAGATTCTTTTCTTTAAGAATGTTGAATGTTGGCCTCCATTCTCTTCTGCGGAGAGATCCGTGGTTAGTCTGATGGGCTTCCATTTGTAGGTAACCTGACCTTTCTCTCTGGCTGCCCTTAACATTTTTTCCTTCATTTCAACCTTGGAGAATCTGACGATTATGTGTCTTGGGGTTGCCCTTCTCGAGGAGTATCTTAGTTGTGTTCTCTGTATCTCCTGAATTTGAATGTTGGCCTGTCTTGCTAGGTTGGGGTAGTTCTCCTGGATAATATCCTGAAGTGTGTTTTCCAGTTTGATCCCATTCTTCTCATCACTTTCAGGTACACCAGTCAATCATAGGTTAGGTCTTTTCACATAGTCTCACATTTCTTGAAGGCTTTGTTCCTTTTCATTCTTTTTTAGAGAAATAAGAATCTTGTCTTCGTACCTTATTTCAGTAAGTTTATCTTCAATCTCTGATATCTTTCCTTCTGCTTGATTGATTCAGCTATTAATACTTGTGTATGCTTAATGAAGTTCTCGTACTGTGTTTTTCAGCTCCATCAGGTCATTTATTTTCTACTCCTGAACTGGTTATTCTAGTTCACAGTTCCTGTAACCTTTTATCAAGGTTCTTAGCTCCTTACAGTGGGTTATAACATGTTCCTTTACCTCAGAGGAGTTTGTTATTACCCACCTTTCAAAGCCTACTTATGTTAATTCATCAAACTCCTTCTCTGTCCAGTTTTGTGCTTTGCTGGAGAGGAGCTGCAATCATTTGGAGGAGAAGAGGCATTATGGTTTCTGGAATTTTCAGCATTTTTGAGCTGATTTTCTTTTATCTTCATGGATTTACCTACCTTTGATCTATGAGGCCTTTGGATGGGTTTTTGTGTGGGAGTCTTTTTTGTTGATGTTGTCGCTATTCCTTTCTGTTTGTTAGTTTTTCTTTTAACAGTCAGGCCCCTCATCTGCAGATCTGCTGCAGTTTGCTGGAGGTTCACTCCAGACACTGTTTGCCTGGGTATCACCTGCAGAGGCTGTAGAACAGTGAAGATTGCTTCCTGCTCCTTCCTCTGGAAGCTTCATCCCAGAGGGACACCGGCCTGATTCCAGCAGGAGCTCTCCTGTATGAGGTGTCTTTCGAGCCCTGATGAAAGGTCTCTCCCAGCCAGGAGGCATGGGGGTCAGGGACCCACTTGAGGAGGCAGTCTGTCCTTTAGCAGAGCTCAAGCACTGTGCTGAGAAAAATCCTCCTTGTCAGGATCCACTGCTCTCTTCAGAGCCGGCAGGCAGGAATGTTTAAGTCTGTTAAAGCTGCACCCACAGATGCCCCTTCCCCCAGGTTCTCTGTCCCAGGGAGATGGGAGTTTTATCTATAAGTCCCTGACTGAGGCTGCTGCCTTTCTCTCAGAGATGCCCTGCTAAGTGAGGAAGAATATAGAGAGGCAATCTGGGCATAGCCACTTCACCATGCTGTGGTGAGTTCTGCCCAGTCCAAACTTCCTGGCCTCGTTAGCACTGTCAAGGGAAAATCACATACTGAAGTCTCAGTAATGGCGGATGTCCCTCCCTCCCACCAAGCTCTGATCGTCCCAGATTGACTTTTTCTGTACTGGTAGTGAGAGTTTCAAGCCAGTGGTTCTTAGGTTTCTGGGCTCCATGGGAGTGGTACCCACTGAGTGAGACCACTTGGCTCCCCTGGCTTCAGCCCCTTTTCTAGGGGAGTGGATGGTTCTCTCACTGGGGTTCCAGGCATCACTGGAGTATGAAAAAACCTCCATCAGCTAGCTCAGTGTCTGCCCAAACAGCCACCCAGTTTTGTGCTTGAACCCAGGGCCCTGGTGGTATAGGCACATGAGGGAGTCTCCTGGTCTGCTGATTGCAAAAACTGTGGGAAAAGCACAGTATCTGGGCTGGATGGCACAGTCCCTCAAGGCTTCCATTGGCTGCGAGAGGGATTTCCCTGGCTCCTTGCACTTCCCAGGTGAGGAGATGTCCCACCCTGCTTCTGCTTTCCCTCTCCATGGGCTGCACCACTGCCTAACCAGTGCCGATGAGATGAACTGGGCACCTCAGTTGGAAATGCAGAAATCACCTGCCTTCTGTGTTTGTCTCACTGGGAGCTGCAGACTGGAGCTGTTTCTGTTTGACCATCTTGCCAGGTCTGTACCACATTTTCTTTATCCATTCATCCATCAGTGGGCATTTAAGTTGTTGGCTCCATTTCTTGGCTATATGAATAATGCTGCAATGAACATGAAAATGCAGATATCTCTTTGATATATCTGATTTTTTTTTTAAATTTCCTTTGGAAATAGACCCTGTAGTAGGACTGCTGGATCATATGGTAGTTCTATTTTTAATTTTTTTGAGGACCCTCCATACTGTTTTCCATAATGGCTGTGCTAATTTACATTTCAGGGTTTCCATTTCTCCAAATTCTCTCCTACACTTATCCTCCATCTTTTTGATATGGCCATTCTAACAGTTGTGAAGTAATATCTAATTGGAGTCTTAATTTGCATTTTGCTGGTAATTAGTAATTTTGAGCATTTTTCATCTACCTTTTGGCCGTTTGTATGTCTTCTCTTGAGAAATGTCTATTCAGATCCTTTGAATTTCTAATTGGTTTACTAATTTATTACTATTGTGTTGTTCAATTCCTTACAAATTTTGGATATTACCCTTTTATCAGATGTATAATTTGCATATTTTCTCTCATTCCATAGGTTATCTCTTCATTCTGTTAATTGTTTCATTGGTTGTGCAGAAGCTTTTTAGTTTGGTATAGTCCCATTCATCTAGTTTTTGCTTTTGTTGCCTGTGCTTAAAATTATTCCCCAGACCACTGTCATAGAGCTTTCTCCCTGTTTTCTTCTAGTAGTTTTACAGAGAAATTTCATACTCTTTAGTTATCACCTTCCAACCCCCCACCTCCCCATCAGTAAGCAACTGCAAATCTACTTTTTGTATCTATAGATTTGACTATTCTGGTAATTTTAAATGGAATCATATAATATGTGTTTTGGTGACTGACTTCTTTCACTTAGCATAGTATTTTCAAGGTTTATCCATGTTATAGCATGTATCAGAACTTCATTTCTTTTTACAATCAAATAATATTCAATTGTATGGATATATAATACTACATTTTGTTTATTCATCAATTGATGGATATTTGAGTTGTTTCCACTTTTTGGCTATTATGAATGCTTTCATAAAGATTTCTCTACAGATTTTACATGAACATATATTTTCATGTCTCCTGGGTAGATCTGTAGGGTGGAATTGCTGGATCATATGATATCTGTATGTTTAACCATTTGAAGAATTACCAGACAGTTTTCTAAAGTGGCTGTGCCATTTTACATTCCACCAGCAGGATTTGGGGGATTCAATTTCTTCACATCTTTGTCAACATTGTTATATCCAACTTATTTTATTCTAGCCAATCCTAGTAAGTGTAAAGTGGATACCTTATTGTGGTTTTCTTTTACATTTCCCTGATGACTAATGATGCTGAGCATCTTTTTATGTGCTTATTTGTATGTCTTTAGAGAAATGTCTATTCAGGTCTTTTGCTCAATCTCTAATTGGGTTATTTTTTTTTATGAGTTGTAAGAGTTCCTTACACTCTTTAGATAAAAGTCCTTTATTAGATATATGATTCGCAAATATTTTCTCCCATTCTGTGCTTTGCTTTTTCAGTTTCTGGATTTACCCTTTGAAGCACAGAAGTTTTAAAATTTGAAATCTAATTTATAGTTTTCTTCTGCTACTTGTGCTTTTGGTGTCATATCTAAGAATCCATTGCCAAATGCAAGGTTGTGAAGATTTATCCCTCTGTTTGCTTCTAAGAGTTGTACAGTTTTAACTCTTACATTTAGGTCTTTGAGTACTTGGAGCTAATTGTTGTGTATAGTTGAGATAGCTCACATTTCATTATTTTACATGTGGTTACCCAGTTGTTCAAACACTATTTTTTCAAAAGACAATTCTTTCCTCATTAAATGGCCTTGGCTCTTTTCTTGAAAGCCAGTTGACCATGGACACATGGTTTATTTCTGAACTCTCAATTCTAATCTATCTTTCTATGTGTCCATCCTTATGCCAGAATCGCATGTTGTGATAGTTGTTCCTTTGTGGTAAAATTTAAAATCAGGAAGCGTAAATTCTTCAACTCTCTTCTTTTTCAAAATCATTTTGGCTATCGTGGGTCCCTTACAATTCCATATGAGTTTTAGAATCAGTTTGCCAATTTCTACAGAAAAAGTCAGTTGGGATTCTGATAGGGATGCATTAAATCTATAGTTCAGTTTTCAGAGTATTACCATCTTAATAGTAAGACATCTGATCAATGAACATGAGATGTTTCTCTATTTATTTATATCTTCTTTAATTTTTTTCAGCAATATTTTGTAGCCTCCAGAGAATGTTTTATATTTTTGTTAAATTTTTTTTCTATATATTTTATTCGTTTGGTGTCAATTGTAAATGAAGTTTTCTTAATTTTATGTTCAGATTATTCATTGAAACTACATGGAAATACAATTGATTTGTATATATTAATCTTGTATTCTTCAATCTAACTGAACTTGCTTATTATTTCTAACAGTTTTTAGTGGATTTCTTAGCATTTTCTATATACAAGACCATGCAATTTGCAAAAACACAGTTTACCTCTTCCTTTCCAATCTGGATATATTTTATTTGTTTTTCTTGCCTAATTGCTTTGGTTGGAAATTTAGTATGATGTTGAAGAGAAAAAGTGAGAGCAGAGATCCTTTTTGTATTCTTCATCTTAGAGAAAAACATTTAGTCTTTCACTATTAAGTATTATGTTGGCTATGAGGTATTTTATGGACATCTTTTATTAGGTTAACAAAGTTTCTTTCTATTCTTAGTTTGTTGTGTGTTTTTATAATGAAGAGTTTTAGATTTTATCCAATGTTTTTCCTGCATCTATCAAGATGATTATGTGGTTTTTGTTGTTTATTCTATTGATATGGTGTATTATGTTAATTGACTTTCAGATGTTAGATTAACCTTGCCCTTGCACTCCTAAGATAAATGAAATCCCAATTGGTTGTGGTGTATAACTTCCTTATATGTTGCTAGGTTTGATTTGCTAATATTTTTGGAGGATTTTTGCATCCATAGTCATAAGGGATATTGGTCTTTAGTTTGTTTTTCTTTTTTCTTTGTCTGGTTTTGGTATCAAAGAATGGATTGGGAAATATTCCTTCCCCTTCTATATTCTTTAAATGTTTGATGAAATTGACTCACAAAGACATCTGAACTGGTAGTGACAAAATCTCTCAGCAATTGCTTGTCTGTAAAGGATTTCATTTCTCCATCACTGGATATATACCCAAAGAATTATAAATTGTTCTATTATAAAGACATACGCACACGTATGTTCACTGAGGCACTGTTTACAATAGCAAAGACCTGAGACCAACCCAAATGTCCATCAACGATAGACTGGATAAAGAAAATGTGGCACATATACACCATGGAATACTACACAGCCATAAAAAACAATGAGTTCGTGTCCTTCATAGGGACATGGATGAATCTGGAAACCATCATTCTCAGCAAACTGACACAAGAACAGAAAACCAAACACCGCATGTTATCACTCATAGGAGGGTGTTGAACAATTAGAACATGTGGACACAGGGAGGGGAGCATCACACACTGCGGTCAGTTGCAGTGGGGGAGCTGGGGGAGAGACATCGAGAGGTGGGGAGGGTGGGGAGGGATAACGAGAGGAGAAATACAAGATATAGGTGATGGAGGGATGAAGGCAGCAAACCACCTTGCCATGTATATACCTATGCAACAATCCTGCACCATCTGCACATGTACCCCAGAACCTGAAGTACAATTAAAAAAAAAAGACATTTGAGCTTTGGATTTCTTTCAGAGTAGTTTTTTGATCACTGATTCAATCTCATTACTTGTTATAGGTCTATTCATGTTGTTTCTTCTTGAGCCTGTTTAGGTAGTTTATGGTTTTACAGGTATGTGTCTATTTCATCTCATTATCTAATTCATTGGCATAAAATGGTTCATGATGTTCCTTTATAATTCCTTTTTACTTTTGTAAAGCCAGTAGTAATTTCCCCTCTTCATTTCTGATTCTAGTAATTTGAGGCTCCTCTCTTTTTCTCTTTCACAGATTAGCTAAAGGTGTGTCAATTTTGTTGATCTTTACAAAGAATCAGCTTTCAATTTCATTGATTTTGTGTATTCTTTTCCTATTTCTCTGTTTCACCAATTTTCCTTTAATCTTTATTATTTTGTTCTTCTCTTTGCTTTTGGTTTAGCTTGCTCTTTTTTCTTTCCAGTGCCTTAAGGCAGAAATTTATGTTATTCTTGGTATCTTTTTTCTTTTTAATATAGGTATTTACAGCTATAAATTTCCTCCCAAGCATTGCTTTAGCAGCATTCCATAAATTTTGGTATGCTGTGTTGACAGTTCATTCACCTCAAAGTATTTTCTATTTTCCCTTTTGATATCTTTTTTGACCTATTGGTTATTTAGGAGTAGGTTGTTTAATTTCAATATATTTTAAAATTTCCCATATTTCTTTTTTTAAATTCATTCCTAATTTAATTTCATTGTGACTAGATAACATACTTAATATTATTTCTATCTTTTAAATTTGTTGAAGTTTGTTTTATGGCATAGCATATAGTCTATCCGGAAGAATGTTCTATGTGCACTTGAGACAAATGTATATATTCTGAGTTTCCGGGTGGAGTGTTCTATCGTGTCTATTAGTTTTAATATGTTTAATGTTTATAAATGCTCATCAGCAGTGGATTGCATAAAGAAAATGTGGTATATATACACCGTGGAATATCATGCAGCCATGAAAAAGAATGAGATCATGTCCTTTGCAGCAA
Source organism: Ateles fusciceps (assembly GCA_036589455.1). Classification (NCBI taxonomy): domain Eukaryota; kingdom Metazoa; phylum Chordata; class Mammalia; order Primates; family Atelidae; genus Ateles; species Ateles fusciceps. Next base: position 8,030,380 of record JAZHEH010002317.1, on the reverse strand, counting down.
CATGGTTGGAGCTGTAGGCCATTATCCTAGGTAAATTCACACAAGGACAGAAAACCAAATACCACGTGTTTTCATATATAAATGGGAGCTAATCATTGAGTACCCATGAACATAAAAAAGTGAAGAATAGACACTGGGGCCTACTTGAGGGTGGAGGATGGGAAAAGGGTGCAAACCAAAAGCTACCTATTGGATAGTATACTTATTACATGGGTGAGGAAACAATCTTAACCCCTACAACATGTAATTCACCCATGTGACAAACCTGCACACGTAACCCCTGAACTTAAAATAAAAATTGGAAAGAAAAACATTTATTAAATAAATTAAAATGCTGTATTAGAAAATATTCACTTAAGGCAAAAGAAAGCAGTAAAAGAGGGGAGAAACAAAAGACATGAAATATATAGAAAGCAAATGGTAAAATGACAGACAAAAACTAGATCAACAATAAAAATAAATATAAATAGATTAAGAAATCCAATCAATAGGCAGAGACTGTCAAACTAGATGGAAAAACAAGATCCAACTATATGTTGTCTTCAGGAGACATATTTTAGATTCAAAGATACAAATTAATTGAAAGTAAAAAAAATGGGAAAGCTATATCATGCAAACAGAAACCACAAGAAAAATAGAGTGTCTATACTAATATCCAACAAAATAGACTTTAAAACAAAATATGTCACTGGAGATAAAGGGGAATTTTTATAATGATAAAGGGTCAGTCCATCAAGAAGATACAACAACTATATATGCATCAAACAACAGAGCATCAAAATATGTGAAACAAAAACTTGACAGAAATGAGGAAAGAAACAGACAAATCAACAAAAATGGTTAGAGACTTTAATAATTTGCTTTTAGTAATAGATAGAAAAACTAGGCAGAATACCAGCAAATAAAAGCCTTGAGCAACATTATAGACACATCTATGGTGACTCTTTTCTCTCAATTAGTGGCTTCCCTATTGATTTTTTTAATGGTATTTTTTTAAATGAGCAGCAGCTTTAAATTTTTATGACATCCAATTTATGAATTAAAAAAAATGGTTAGTGCTGTGAGACAACAAACTTTTGGTTTTTTTTTTTATTGCCCAGTATGTAGTATTTTGTTATAACCACCCTAAAAAACGAATACATCAGTTTTTTCTCTTTTTGTGAAATTTTAAAATCAGCTTGTCAATCTCTTTTGTCTGGGTTATTGATTTGAATTCCATCCAATCTGAGGAGAATGGGCATCTTAAAAATATTAAATCTTCTGATTCATGAATATGGTATATATTATTCCATTTATTTAAGTCTTTAATTTCTCTAAGCATTGTTTTTTCATTTTCAGTATAAAGGTCTTGCACATTTTAAACTAACTTTATTTCTAATTATTATATCCGCAAAGACATTTTTCATCAGATAGATATAATAATTAGAAATAAATTTAATTTAAAATGTATAAGACCTATACATTTATATATTTTTATAAATTCTATTTTTTCTAACTTTGTTTTCTGATTGTTTGTTGCTACTAGAAATAAAATTTATGTTTATTATATACAGACATGGATCTCGTGACCTTGCTAAATTAATTTATTCTAGTAGATTTTTTTGGCTTAATTCATAAGGATTTTCTACATGTAAAAGCATGTTGTCTGGCATGGTCTACATTTGTTTAAAATAATTTGCAGTAGGATATAGCAGACTCCTTCTATGACCTTGGTCAGGCATCTAATCTCACTGAACTTTGGGGGACCTCACCTATAGAGGGTCTTTGAGACCTCTCTTATAGAGTCTGGTCTTTGAGATTCCTTTTAGATCTAAAATAATAAGGGACTAGGCTCTACCATTTGCTTATACTGTGACCCTGGGCAAAATAGTATACCTCTCTGAGCCTGAGCTTGCTAATTTATAAAGTGGGCATAATCATAGCAAAATGTCTGTGTCATAAAGTAGTTATGAGTATTATGGTTCCACAGATAAAGACAGGTTGGGCTAGGGAAGTTTTGTAAAGGCCAGCCCAAACACGGGGTGGGGGCACCATCATCAAGTGTACCCTGAGATGTGTGTATGTGTGTGCACATGAGTGTGTATGTGGCTTCCCTAAGGCCACCAGCTTCAAACAATAGTTCTCAAACTGAAGTATGCCTTGGAATCCCCAGAGAAGCTTGTAAAAATACAGTTTCTTGGGCTCCACATCCATAGGTCTGACTCATAGCCCTGGAAGGACCCAAGAACCTTCATCTTTAACACACACTCTCAAGTCATTTTAATACAGGTTCTCCCACTGAACAAAATCCTTGCTTTAGGCAATGGTTCTTATCCCAGGCTGCATGTGAGAGTCACCTGGAGAGCTTTCAAAACTTTTGATTGTCAAGACCCCTGGAACTACTGAATCAGAATCTCTGGTAGAACTACTAAGGATAAAACTGACCCACTTACCTGATTTACCTGCCTGTCAGGTGTATTACTCCATTTTCATGCTGCTGATAAAAACATACCTGAGACTTGGAAGAAAAAGAGGTTTAATTGGACTTACAGTTCCACATGACTGGGGAGGCCTCAGAACCATGGTGGGAGGCAAAAGGCACTTCTTACATGGTGGCAGCAAGAGAAAATGAAGAAGATGCAAAAGCGGAAAGTTTCCCAATTAAACCATCAGATCTTGAGAGACTTACTACCATGAGAACAGTATGGGAGAAACTATCCCCATGATTCAAATTATCTCCCCCAGGGTCCCTCCCACAATGTGTGGGAATTATGGGAGTACAATTGAAGATGAGATTTGGGGTGCAGACACAGAGCAAAATTGTATCATCAGGTAAATATTTAAGCCTCTACTCCTTATGTTTTTCTCTCTCATTCTGTATATCTCTTGTTTTGTGTTTCTGTGTTTCGGTCAGTTTCTGTGTCTGTCCCTTTCTTTGTCTGTCTGTCTCTCTTGTGCACACATACTGTCTCTCTCATCTGTCTCTGTGTACTTGTGTCATCTCTCTGGTTGATGTCTCTGAATCACTGCCTGTCTGCATCTCTCTGGTTTCTTCTTTTTCTTGAGTTTGTTCCTGTGTGTATCCCTGTGGTCTCTGCTCTGGCTCTCTTGGTCTGACTCTGGGGTGTCTTGCCTTTCTCTGGTCTTGCCCTGCTGTGCATCTCTCTGTGCATCTGAGCCTGTGTGTGTGATGCATAAGTCTCTGTTATTCTCTATCTTCAGTCCTTTTCTTTTCTCTCTTGTAACCACCCCCCCACTCCTCTTCCTCCCAGCCCTTCAGCTCTGCAGTTTTTCTGTGAAATACAAGAAGAGTCTCCTGTGGAGAAGCCTGAAATACCAGTTCAGACCCCCAGACCCCTGCAGACCTCAGAATGTTTAGCTCTAATCGAGAGCCCCCATTGGAGTCTGCTCTACTGTCCTGTAGGGCTTATCTGGGGCCCTCAGCCTCCTGTGCTGCCAGAGATAAGGTGGCCTTGGTGGCAGAATTAACTTGGGCATGACCCTCAATAGACCAGATAAGAAGCACAGGTTCTGGGATCCTGGAGAGACCCCATCCCTGAGGCGGAAAACTGGCCTTTCTAGCATTGACCCTAAGCATCTCAGAGTGCACTCTGGGGCCTTATGACCCATTCAAATAGTCCTTAGAAAGATCAGACTAACTTCTTTCTTTGAGCTAATATTGTTAATTCATCATTAGTTAAATATTTGATTTACTCAATATTTATTGGACACACTATGAACCAGATTCTGTTCTGAGAATATAGCAGTGAAGATTTTCAAGTGCAATATTGTAAATCTCAACACTCATAATAACTATTGTTCCATGCACTGAGCACCTACTCTGTTCTAGGAGCTTAATTTACAGAAGAAGCTTTATACCAGAATTGCTTGGGGGAGAGAACTGCCCCTTTACTGGAAAATAATTATGTGCATGTAATTATTTTAGCTATTAATTAATTATAGCTATTAATACAGTGGACACAACTCCCAATATTCTGGGGGGATATTTAAATGTTTAATAAATGGTAACCTACTGCCATTGACCAAAGAGAACATTTGCCCCACTTCTCAGTTCTACTCCAGTTATTTAAATAAACATCAAATTTGTCATTCATTTATTCACTCATTAAATTGTTCAGTTATTCTTTCTTCCAGCATAGGGTTAAGGGACTCCTGATATCAGCATTGTGTTAGGAACCAGGGTTATAATTAAAAGGACATCATAAGGAACTCAGAGGAGGGGGTTAGAGAAAGATACTGACTGAGTTCATGGAACATGACAAAGGAAAGGTTCAGGAGTGCATACCTGGGTGTCTAACTTAGTCAGAAGAATCAGGGAAGGCTTTCTGGAGGAAGGGACATTAATGCTGAGACCTAACAGATGAACAGGGTTAATTTGATGAGGTCTGTTTCTTGCCAGTTTTGTGTATTCCATAGGATAGAGCCTGAACATAGCAGGGATTCACTAAATCAATAGATGGTTAAAACATGATGATTCTGAAAGCAATTCTCTGGTTGAGTGGTAATTGACTAGGGAAGCTATAATGAAGATGTATTATCTTTTTCAGAAACAGTACTATTAGCATGTCCTTTGTCAATGCCTGCACCCAGCAGCTGACGAAGAATCAAATGCAGGTTTCCCCCACTCAAATCCATGGTGACTCAAAGCTTTCAGCAAATTATTTTCCTACTTACTAGCCCCAGACCAAGGGGGACAAATAAGAGCCCAGGAAAGTAGGTCTAGGAGGCAAATTAAGTGGGAGAGAACATTAAGTCCTAGGTTTTCAGACTCATGCCTGTAGGAGGCCATGCTGGTTTGTGTTCCTAGAGCTTCTGTTCTTTTAGAAGAAAACCAAAGTCTGAATTTTCATGTAAAATTTTCTAATTTTTTTCTATTGGAATCTAATTTAATTTTTAAAAAATATTTACACATAGAAAACCGGATATCTATGGCTGTATTTGGCTGTTATCCCAGATTTGGAAGTTATTTCCTACAAACGAGGAAGGAATGAAAGGGACTTTTATATTTACTGTGCACCCGAGTTGTTTTAAACGTTGTACTACATGTCCTATGGATCTTCATCATGAATATTCATTGCATGAATATTCCTGTTATCTTATTTAATTATTGCAACAACCACACGGGACAGTTACCATAATGTCTGTAGTGGAAGATTACCAAGTTAAGTCTGCAGGGACTCAATATTAACCATAAGGAACTTAGTATTCAAACGGAATTAGAAGTAAACGAAGAAGAGGAGAATGGTTTTGAATTAGAGACCTGGTATTATAAGACTCTCAGGTGGAAAGAGCTTTGAATAAGCAGATAATTGTCTAGAAACCATCCTTTTGTTGGTTGGGCATCCGCTTTAATTGCTTTAAATACCACTGCTCTTTTCTGCAACTTTCTTGCCTACAGAGTTTTCACATCCTGGGATAGGAACTTGTCTCCCCTGTTATGTAAAATGTATGTAACTCATAAAGGGATTCACTATTAATTAGTGTCAAGTCTGTGGTGTCTCAGATCCACCTGGCTGAGCAACACTACTATACTGTCAGTTTCTGTTCTCTTGATGTCTCTGAAATAGTTAAATCATTTGATGTAATTGTCTGTAGGAGTTGCATTTTAGAAAAGACAGTCAGAAAACACGTTCCTCAACCGTGGACTTCTGTCATTTTTGCCACCAAAGTGAGCATCCTATAACACTACCATATCAAGAATTCTTGTATCAGTGAGGATTTCCCCACATGGGCTCTGAGGCCCCTCGGAGTGTCTCCAAGTGGGATTTAGCCAAGTTGTGGATCTGCAGATCATCCCTGTGGAGATGTTGTCTAAGATCTGAACCCCATGAACAATCTGATAAAAGGGTTTAACTATTAATATCTCAGTGGCATTGGGCAGTCGGAAACTGACCTCCCTCGTTGCTTAGCAGAATGAATCTCAAATGCCAGTGTGCATTAAACCATCAGGTTGCTTTTTAGATTTCAGATTCCTGATCCAGGTACGTAGAAATTCTGATTCACTGGGAGTGTCTGTTACAGTAAAAGCTCAGCAAGAGGCCCAGTAATAACGTGGCTTAGCGAACAAATAAGTTATTGCTTCTGCATCCACAACAATCCAAAGTGAGGGTTCCTTATTGGTGGAATCTGTTTCATATAATGTGGCAGAGTAAGGAGGACCACATATTATTTGACAATCCTCTCACTGAGAAATGAAGTTGCTGACCCTTCCCCTTGAATCTGGTCAGGCTCTTTGACTGCTTTAACCAAGAGCATGTTGTAGAAGTGACACTGTGCCAGTTCCTGGGCTCAGGATTTAAGACTGTAGGCTTCCACTTCTTTGATCTTGTAATACTCACTCTTAGAACTCAGCAGCCATGCTGTGTGGAAGCCCAACATGCTGTGCAGAGGCACAAGTTGAGAAGAGGTAGAGTTTCTAGCCGTCAGCCCTAAATGAGCTCAGTTTGCCAACTATGTGCAAGGGCTTAATTATCTGAGGCATTGGGCAGTCAGAAACTGACCTTCTTGTTGCTTACCAGAGTTACCTCAGAAGTGGATTCTCCTGCCCCAGTTAAGCCTTTCCACCTGGCGCCATCCTCATCAATCTCTGACCAAATTGTACATTCACAGGTCCAATAAATGACTGTTATTTAAAGTGACTGAGATTTAGGGTGGTTTGTTTGTAGCTGTAGATAACTAAACCACATATGCATTCAGAGACCCAAGTTTCTTTCCTCTTGAGGCACCCCCCATTTTCAACAAACATATCTTAGTTGATGTTAGTTATCATTTACTTACAAAGTTAAGTTACAACAGTATTCAGATTCCAGACAATGGGAGACAGTTAGAGAAGCCATGCATATTTCTTATCCAGCTTGCCTAGGCCTGGCACGCATTACTTCTGTTCACATTTCGTTAGTGAGAACTTGTCACATGGCTGCATTGAGTCGCAAAGAAGACAGACAAATGCAATCTCTAGACATGCAGCCATATTCCAGCCGTGAAGAGAGAAGAGGAGAATGGGTTCTGCTGGAAGTTTAGCCATTGCCATCATACTGGCCTGGAGCAAAGCACAGAGATGTGCATTTTGGCAACCCCCCCAGGAGGTTTTGATGTAGGTGATCCAGGCACGGCTGTGAGAAGTATGAGTTTTGAAGTCAATCAGATTTGAGCTTAAAACTAAATTCTATTATTTACTAGCTGGGTGGCGCCTGAGAGTTTTGGCTTCTTTGTGTATATAAAAATGTAGAAAATAGTAATTCCTACCTCAGGAGGTAGTTGTGCTGATTTGATAATGGCCTGCATGAAAAGTGCTAGCACAGACTTGGCACAAAACTGATATAAAAATAAAAAAATAAACATAAAAACAAGGAAAAGAAAAAAAAGAAAGGTTTTTTAAACCGAATCAAGAGTTCCATTCTATCTTTTAAAATCACCAATGTATTCCATCATTATACTTAAAATATTCCTCTTCACCCTCACATCAACTCTAGTCTTATCCCCAGTTTGCAGATGAGAAAACTGAGATTCAGAGAAGTTAAGGAAATAGACGAAAAACATCACGGGTAAGCACTGGTGTCAAAATGTGAGCCAAGATTATTTCTGGTGGTGTTTGGTTACAGATGCTGTATTAAAAACAAGTGAAGAGAAGTAAAAGAAATGGTTCGGGGGCAAAGAAGTATCAGAACTTTGTTGTACACAAGGGAATCTGGGAGTGTTGCCATGAGATGTGTGGAATGGGGAGAAAATGAAGTCAGAAGGAGCAGCTTAGGAATAGGCTGGCCAGGAGTGGTGGCTCACGTCTGTAATCCCAACACTTTGGGAGGCCGAGGTGGGCAGGTCAGGAGGTCAGGAATCTGAGACCAGCCTGGCCAATGCTGTGAAACCCTGTCTCTACTAAAAATACAAAAATTGGCGATCATCAAAAAATCAGGAGACAACAGATGCTGGCAAGGTTGTGGATAAATAGAAATGCTTTTACACTGTTGGTGGGAGTATAAATTAATTCAACCATTGTGGAAGACAGTGTGGTGATTCCTCAAGGATCTAGAAATAGAAATACCATTTGACCCAGCAATCTCATTACTGGGTATATACCCAAAGGATTATAAATCATTCTATTATAAAGATACATGCACACTTATGTTGATTGCGGCACTGTGCACAATAGCAAAGACTTGTAATCAACCCAAATACCCATCAATGATAGATTGGATAAAGAAAATATGGCACATATATACCATGGAATACTATGCAGCCATGAAAAAGGGTGAGTTCATGTCCTTTGCAGGGACATAGATGAAACTGAAAACCATCATTCTCAGCAAACTGACACGAGAACAGAAAACCAAACACTGCGTGTTCTCCCTCATAAGTGAGTGTTGAACAGTGAGAACACAGGGACACAGGGAGGGTAACATCACACACTGGGGCCTGGGGGTTGGGCTAGAGGAGGAATAATGGGGTGGGGGGGATTGGAGAGGGATAGCATTAGGAGAAATACCTAATGTAGATGTCGGGACGATGGATGCAGCAAACCACTACCATGGCATGTGTGTACCTATGTAACAAACCTGCACGAACTGCACATGTACTTAAAGTACAATAAATAAATTTTAAAATATACAAATTTAGCTGGGTGTGGTGGTGGGTGCCTGTAATCAAAGCTACTTGGGAGGCTGAGGCAGAAGAATCACTTGAACCCGGGCGGCGGAGGTTGCAGTGAGCCAAGATCGTGCCATTGCACTCCAGCCTGGATGACAAAGGGAGACTCCATCTCGAAAAAAAAAAAAAAAGAAAAAGAAAAAAAAAAGGAATAGGCTGAGGAGATTCTGAACATGGATAATTCAAGTAACTCTCTTCCCACTGCAGTTACTTACCTATACAGAGACAAACCTAGAAATAGCAGTCCCATCCTTTACTCGAGAAGGCCCCTGCCAAACTGACCACCCAGTTCTTTCACCCATGGGGGATATGACTGAGAATGTTTTCAGCGTTGGTTCCAGACACTATAGGCAGTTTTTGTGTGCCTCAGTTTACCTATTTGGAAAATGGAAATTAAGTGCCAGTGATGGCTATCTCTCAGAGATTCATCAGAAAATGCATGGAAATAGACTTTTAAAAGTGATAGTCATCAACCCGAGGTTAAAATTTTACCTTGAGCAACACACAGTAGCAGAAAGCACTCATTTAAGCTTCAACTTCATAATTGATTCTTTTTATCTTAATTTTATAAATTTAAAATTTCAGATATTAAAGGATAAGGTAGTAGAGGGAGATTTTCTTGTGTTGTTGTTTCCATGGTGACCAACTTGCAGGCATTAACTGCTGGCTGAAATACAGATAAGAAAGAAAAAGATGGCAAACTGGCCAGATATGGTGACTCACTCCTGTAATCCCAGCACTGTGGGAGGACAAGGTGGAAGTTTCGTTTGAGCACAGGAGTTCGAGACCAGCTGGGGCAACATAGGGAGACCCTGTCTCAACAAAAAATAAAAAATTAGCCCTGTGTGATGGTACATGCCTGTGGTCCCAACTCCTTGGGAGGCTGAGGTGGGAGGATTACTTTACCTCAGGAGGTCGAGGCTGCAGTGAGCTGGGATCATGCCACTGCACTCCAATCTGGGTGACAGAACAAGACCCTGTCTCTAAAATAAAAAATGGCAAAGTGATTTGCACAGAGCCTGGCACATAGTAAACAATCACCACCTCTATTAAAGCAGCATAGACATAGAGGTTTGTCATGAAGAGCATCATGGGAAATTCTCTTCTCCTTTGGAATGCTTCAGCCTGAATATTTTGAGATTTAAAATGTTTCTAAAGCAGGGAAACTTTAAGGGATAAGACTTGGACAAGGAGTCTGATTTCTAGATTTCCCCTTATTCTAAGCCAACTGCACCATGGGGCTTCACCTATCCCAGTTTCTTTGTGTCTTGTTTAAGACATCTTTGCCTACCTCAAGCTCAAGATATTCTTCTATATTGTCTCTAGAAGTTTTATCTTGTTTCCTTTCACATGGAGATCTACAATCCACCTGGAATTGTTTTTTGTATATAATATGAGGTAGCCATCAAGATTCTAATTTTTCATGTGGATGGCCAATTGACCCAGAACCTTTCACTGAGAAAGCCATTGTTTCTCCATCGCTCTTCAATGGCACCTTTCTTATAAATCAAGTGTCCCTAGGCTGGGCACAGTGGCTCATGCCTGTAATCCCAGCACCTTGGGAGGCTGTGGTAGGAAGACTGTTGCCCAGGCTAGGAGTTAGAGACTAGCCTGAGCAACACAGGGAGACCCCATCTCTACAAAAAATTAATATTTAGCTGGGCTTGGTGGTGTCTACCTATAGTCCCAGCTACTTGGGATGCTGAGGCAGGAGCATCACTTGAGCCTGGGAGATCAAGGCTACAGTGAGCCATGATCACACCACTGCACTGTAGCCTGGGAAAGAGCAAGACCCTGCCTCAAAAACATAAAATAAAATAAAAAGTCTCTGTGTGTGAGAGATTTGATTCTGAGCTCTTTATGCTGTTCTACTGGTCTATTTCTTTTTCCTGTATCAAAGCGTGCTCCATTAATTACTCTGGCTTTATTATAACTCCTGATATCCAGTCATGAAAATCATCTGTCTTTGTTCTTCTTTGTGATAATCTTGGCTTTTGATTTTTCACACATGTTTCAGAATCACCTTGTAAATTTCCACCAAAACAAAAACTTGCTGGGGTTTTGATTCTGATTACAGTGTCTATATCAATTTGGGGAGGATTGATGTCTCACAGTATTGATTTTTCTTCACAATAACCCTGTGCAGTAGGTTCTGTTGTTATCCCACTTGACAAATACATTCCTCCCGTGTAGCTGGGACACAGGAATGTGAATGAATCCTGTGGTCTACCAAGGAAGAAGAGTGGGCATCGTCTGCCCCCTCCTGGAAGATATGTTTTATCATTGACTTTGTTTAGAATTACTGGCTCATGGCAGTAATATAAAGCACACTGATTGTAGTCAGTATGATTATACTGCTTTTCAATTTTCTTTTCTTTTTTTTTTTTTTTTTTTTTTGAGACAAAGTCCCATTCTGTCACTTAGGCTGAAGTGCAGTGGCATGATCATGGCTCACTGCTGCCTTGACGTCCTGGCCCAGGTGATCCTACTGCCTCAGCCTCCTGAGTAGCTGGGAACCACAGGTGTTTATCACCATGCCTGGCTAATTTTTTAAGCATGTGTAGAGATGGAGTCTCCTTATGTTGCCCAGGCTTGTCTTGAACTTCTGGGCTCAAGCAATCCTCCTGCCTCAGTCTCCCAAAGTTTTGGGATTACAGGTGTGAACCACCATGGCCAGGCCTTTTAAGATTTTCTGGTAACCATGCACCTCTCACTCTTTGCAACTGGGGCAGGCTATCCCCCACCACCCTTAATGTGCCACCAACCTAATCTCACCAATTTGATTAACCAACAAAAGTCATCAATTTGGAAGTAAGAAACACAGGTAGGTAAATATAAGTGATGTCAATTTTTTGGGTGAGCATGTTGGAAGACACACCCAGCTTTGCAAGGGGAGCAATGGCAAGGGGTTGTTATATAAATGAGCCATAAATGGCCTCTGTATATTAGCCCCAAGTTGGCCTCTGTATATTGGCCCTTGGTTGTTTATTTTTTCACTGTAGGCTGAGACCTACTAGGTCAAAAGCCTGAGGAATGAAATTCACATTTTTGCACATCCAATTGTTTAAAAAAATAGCCTGAAAAGATTTCCAGTCATTTAAAGCCTATGCTGGAAAACCTCAGCTCTTAGCCTTCAGAAAGAAAGGGCCTTGGGCTGGACGCGGTGGCTCACATCTGTTATCCCAGCACTTTGGGAGGCTGAGGCAGGGAGATCACGAGGTCAAGAGATCAAGACCATCTTGGACAACATGGTGAAACCCCATCTCTACTAAAAATACAAAAATAAATTAGCTGGGCATGGTGGTGCATGCCTGTGGTCCCAGCTACTCAGGAGGCTGATGCAGGAGAATTGCTTGAAGTCAGGAGGCACAGTGAGCCAAGATCACACCACTGCACTCCAGCCTGGGCGACAGAGTGAGACTTCATCTCAAAAAATAAAAAAAGAATAAATAAAAAATAAAGGGGACTGTAGTCATGGGGCCCTAAGCCACTACTGCCCTTTGGAGCTCTCTGACTTGGAGACCCCCTACTGTGCTGATGAGTCCTATCATCTAGACAAATAACCCTGCCCGTCTGAACCCCTTTCTTCCAGGAGTCCCCTTGACCTCCTTTCCTCTGGATGGTCTCCCACTGTGAGGACTTCACTTGTCATACAGCCACATTCAAGCACTGCTCAGTAATGCTTGTGGTGTATCACTGCCTCTGCTGGTCCTTTCTTTGTCCTTGATCAGCCTCAAAATGGAAACCCCTAACAGAGGTGGTGTTTAAGACAGTTACACTGAGGTGTCTGTAGCACAGTGGTAGCAGTTGTCCTTGCTGAAGTGTTGCAGTTTAGATTTCATTCCTGACAATACAGCTGTCCCCCTTTATCCTCGGGGGGTACGTTCCAAGACCTCAGTGGATTCCTGAAACCACAGATAGTGCCGTACCTGATTTCCTTCCATTGGAAGGCGTTTCTGTTCATGTCTTCCACCCACAAATGCAATGCCTTTTCCTTCTTAACTAAGCACTTATCACGCACTGTACCCATGACTTTTGCAATCTAAGATACGATAGCAAAACTCGCATGAATTTCTTTTCCTTTTTCACAGTTTCACAGATAGAAGATTCATTCTTACTGTAGATCTTAGCAGCCTCAGCATATGATTATTTTTTCTTCCATCATTAAGTTGAGAACTTTCACCTTTTTTACATTAAGGGAGCATTTTGGCATATCAAAATTGCTAGCATCACTGCTCTCGTGCTTTGGGGCCATTACTAAGTAAAATAAAGGTGACTTGAACACAAGCACTGCAATACTGTGACAGTCGATCTGATGACCTAGATGGCTTCTTAGTGTGACTGACAGGTGGGGATGCTGGACAAAAGGAGGATTCCCATGCCAGGTGGGACAGAATGGGATGGCTGCAGATTTCATCATGCTATTCCATTCCCCCCCCCCAATCCAATTCATTTGCCACCATCTTTCTCTACTGCATGCCAACTCAGACTTCCAGCATACCGAATCTTGTCCAGCTCACACACGCCAGACACCTGCTTGTCCAGAGCCAAGGATTAGAGAAATAGCAATTCGGATTTTGTTGTTGAGCTGGAGGGTAATGAATGGTGTCTCCCTTTGTGGTGGCCCCCTGTTAGGAATGACTCCATGTGTTCAAGAGCCCTCAAGTCCCCCCTTCCATTTGGCCAATGTTCAATGACATCATGTAGAAGGAACCAGCATACTGCTGGCTAAAGGACCCCAATAAATCATGCTGTCAATGTGAGAAATCAGCTAGACCTTCCCTGGAAAGGCATCCTCATCCAAGGTACCATTAGTAATGCTGCTATTTGCAATCATAATAAAAATAAAAGTAATAGGAAAATCGCATAGAGGCAATTCTGCTGCCTACTGGATTTTTAATTTTCTTGAGGATGCCAGAGGCAATCTTGGGCCCATTATGTCTAAATGAGGCACATTATAAAAGGCTTGCAAAGTCCAAACTGCTTTTACAGTCATTAATTAGCCAGACTTCTAAATAGGCCCATAAGATTAAACTTGGGTATGGTCTCTGGTCTCTAGAATGGGGCTATAGTATGTAGGGAAGTCAAATATCAGTTGCTCAGTAATTACCTGCCCTTCTTTCTCATCTCAGTTCTAATCGGATGTTGCCTTTTCGGAAGGTTGAAAGGGAAATGTTACATAACCCAATGCCCAGTGAGAATGCTCTGAACTTCCCTGTAAGGCTGTGGGCAGTGTGAGCACAGAGGCTGACAGTGTCATCTTAGTTCCTATGCACACAGCATCTTGTGCTCAGTAGGTGTATCAGCCAGCATTCCTGGTGGCAACTGAAAGAAATTTCACTCTCGCTTTCTTCACCTAAAAGAAAACATACAAGAAGGATTTGGGGGTGCATGAAATCAATGAATGAGGAGCTGAAGAATCAGGCTTGCAAGAGAATAAGCACCAGGAATTCCAGCAAATGTCCAGCAGCAGGAATGGTATGGTTCACAGCTTTAACCATCTTCAGGCATTTGCTCAAGATTCTGAGCCCCTAGAGAGAGCACCTGATTTGATGAATCTGAGTCGCTGTCCTACTCGTTATGACTTCCATAGTGGGAAGGGGCACTCATCCAGAACCACTCGCAGTGGGAGACTTTCCAAAATGGAGATCTGTGTGCCATCGGGTCAGGAGGAGTTTTTGCTGGATAGTCTCCAATGACAAACGACTCTGGTCCAATGTGGTTAGTAAATGTTACTTGTTGAATTGAATTCGCTACTCATGTTCCTTTGGATAGAATGAGGTGTCTCTCCAGGAAGGAAAAAAATAAGAAAATCTAATTTTTTTTTCCTCTGGGTGTGGACAAGAGAGAAGCTTTTGATGTACCAAGAACTATGCTAAATATGGTCTGTACATTGTCCTCACAACCTATAAGGTAGGAACTATTCATATCCCCAGTTTACAAATGAGGCTCTCACGGATGAAGTCATTTGCCCAAGGACACAGGTGGAGCACAGGTTCAAACTTAGATATGTCTGTCTCCAAAATTCATGCTCTTAACTGTTCCATGTACTTCCTTCTCCCACTTCTGGTTTGGGGCAGAGCAAATCTTAAAAAGACAAAAGGGCTCCCAGGTCTACAAACTTGATAGAGACTTGACTGAATGAACAGACATATCTAAAAAGAATTATAAATTGTTGTCAGCAGGGAGTGATGAGCCTGGGAAACAGAGAAAAGAGATGATGGCCAAGTGTGTTCAATGCTGTTCAGGGAATGGGAGGTCATGGGCCACGAGGCTCCGCAAAATCTTATCCTCTGGCTGGCAGGTGCATTTGAATAGTGCAAGTAAACGATAAATGGCATTGAACAGTCCTATAAAGAGCATCCCCCTTGCTCTATATACAATCATAACAGGTAGTTTTCTGATGAGAATTTGAGTTTTAGTGGTACTGGTTTTCTGGGAAGAAGTATGCTGACTGGGGACCCTAGTGTCCAACCCACTTGAAAGTCAGAGTTTTCATTGCAAAGTAATACCTTTGAATTCACATATTACATAGCAGTCTCCTGAATTTGGAAATCACCAGAAAGCAGTAGGTAAAATAGTACAAGTTTTTATACATTGGGATACTAGAGATTGAATTCCAGCTCCTCCACTTTCCAGCTGAGTGACTGTGAGCAAACTCTTTGCCTTACCCTGGCTCAGCTTCCCCATCAGTAGAATCTGATGGTATCGAGAGTATATCCCTGTATCCAAACTCACCAAATTGTATACATTAAAGATGTGCAGTTTTAAAATCTTAATTATGCTTTAATAAAGTTATTGTTACAAAATAAGAATAAAAATGATTATAGTTCTTAAGTGGTATGTCTACAGCGTTGGACCAAAGCTCTAAGTCTTTCCTCTCAGCAGGTGTGATACTCATTGTAAATTAACAAATTGACACTCTGGTTTTACTCCTCAGCCTTGTGGACATGTTTGATATGCATTCACAGTGCACTGGAGGATCTGCTCTCCATGTGCTGACTCATCCAGCTGTAATCCTGCAAGGTCAAGTTCTGTCCCCAGACCACAGAGCACCTGCTATGTACCATGAATGCCTTCAAGTGCTGGGTATTGAATCTGAGCAGAAATCTGAGGGGTTATTCATGTGGATACCCAAGAGAAGAGTAGTCAATTTTTTTTTTTAATTTTATGATGAGTACACAGGTGTTTGTTCTAGTATTATTCATTAGACTTGTATATATTTCATAAATATTATTTTACATCTATTCAACATTTAAAAAATGATTTAAAACAGAGCATTTCAGTTGGGAGAATAGCAGGTAGAAAGGTCTTGAAGTGAAAGACAGCTTGGCAAAGTGGAGGAAGTCCAAGGAAGCCAATAGTTTTAGAGAGCAGAAATAGAGGGATAGAAGAGGAGGGTGAGAGAGGTTCAGGGAGACCAGCTCATGTGGGACATGTAGGCTCAGGCAAGGATCTAGCTTTCCCTCTGAGTGTACTGGGAACCACTGTAGGATTCTGAGTAGAAGAATGACATGAACTGACTTATGTTCGGACAGGATCCATCTGACTGCTTGTAGAGAATAGAGTGCAGCGCAGAGAGAGGCAGGGGGACCAGTGAGGTGGTCACTGCAAAGGCCCAGGTGAGAGATAATGGATGACCAGACAAGGGTGGTGGCAGTGGACATGGGGAGAAGTGGTCAGATACTGGATATACCTTGCAAGCAGAGCTAGCAGGATGCTCTGACAACTTGGCTCTGGAGAGGGAGAGGAAGGAGACCAGGCGAGGATGATATTATGGCTTAAAAAAGATACATTGAAGTCCTAACCCCGCATATCTCAGAATGTGATCTTCTTTGAAAATAGGAGTTTTGCAGAGGTAATTAGTTATGGCTAAGTCACATGTACGACTGGCGTCCTCATAAGACAACCATGGGGAGACACAGAGATACAGAGTGAATGCCAACTGAGAAGGGAGGCAGAGACTAGAGTGATGCATTTGCAAGGTAAGGATTGCTGGAAGCTACCAAAAGCTAGGAGAGATGCATGGAACAGATTCTTCTTTAGAAACTCCAGGAGTAACCAATCCTGCCGGTCCCTTGATCTCAGACAGCTTGACTCCAGAATAGGTAAACAATTTCTGTGGTTTGAAGTCACTCAGTTTGTGGTATGTTGTTATAGGAGTCCTAGGAAAGCAGTAGAGATGATTTGAAGGTTTGAGCCTGAGCAACTAGAAGGTTATGGTTGCCACTGAATAAGGTAAGAAACATTAGATAAGTTTCTCCATAGAAAGAGTAAATGGGCAGTTGTATGCATATGTGATTCTGGGTTTACAGGATAGGCTAGGTTTATTCCTATAGAACAAGGTTTCTCAGTCATGGCACTAACTACGTTTGAAGCCAGATAATTATTTGTTATGCTGGTCTGTCCTATGCATTGTAGGATGTGTAGAGCATCCCTGGCCTCTGTTATACAGATGCTAGTAACACCAGCCACCCTACCCAAGTCATTACAATTAAAAAGTCTTCAGTCATTGACATCCTTTAGGAAGTGTCTTAGTCCACTTGGGCTGCCATAACAAAATAACCTTAGATTAGGTAATTTATAAACAGCAGAAGTTTATTTCTCAGTTTGGGAGGCTGGGAAGTCCAAGATCAAGGCACCAGCAGATTCAGTGTCTGGTGAGGTTCGCTCTCTCTCTCTCTCTCTCTCTCTCCCCCCCCCCCCCCGCCCCCACCCTTTGAGACAGGGTCTTACTGTATTGTCCAGGCTGGTGTGCAGTGGCATGATCATGGTTCACTGCAGCCTTGACCTCCTAGGCCCAAGTAATCCTCCCACCTCAGCTTCTTGAGCAACTGGGACTACAGGTGTGTGACACCATGCCTGGCTAATTTTTAAAAACTTTTTTGTAGAGGCAAGGTCTTCCTCTATTGCCTAGGCTGGTCTTGAACTCCTGGGCTCAAGCGATCCTCTAGCCTCTGCCTCCCAAAGTGCTGGCATAAGTGGGGTTGCTTTCTCCTTCAAAGATGGTATTTCCCTCTGGTAGAAGAAGCAAGCAAGCTCCCTCAAACTTCTTTTACAAGGATACAAATTACATTTATAAGGGCAGAGCCCTCATGGCCTAATCAGCTCCCAAAGACCCCACCTCTTAATACCACCACATTGGGGATTTAGTTCAACATATGAATTTGAGGGGGAGAGGGCACAAACATCCTTATCATAGCAGGGGACAAAATTGCCCTTGGTTAAGAACCACTGTTGCAAAAAAACTCCCAGAGCTGGGCTGCACTTGGTGGCTCATGTGTGTAATCCTAACACTTTGGGAGGTTGAGGCAGGTGGATTGCCAGCACTCAGGAGTTCGAGACCAGCCTGAGCAACATGGCAAAACTCTGTCTCTACTAAAAATGCAAAAAATTAGGTGGGAGTGGTGGCATGCACCTGTAGTCTCAGCTACTCGGGGGAGCTGAGGTGAGAGAATCGCTTGAGCCCAGGAGGCAGAGGTTACAGTGAGTCAAGACACTCCACTCCACTCCAGCTTGGGCAACAGAGTGAGACTCTGACAAAAAAAAAAAAAGGAAAGAAAAGAAAGAAGAAGAGAAAGAGAAAGAGAGAGAGGAGGAGGAGGGGGAGGGAGGGAAGGAAGGAGGAAGGAAGGAAGGAAGGGGCTCCCAGAGCCTAAACTTACTAAAACTTGAATCTTTATTCTTCTGCGGATTCCTCAATTTATTTATTGTTTCATTGAAAGTTCTCATGAGACTCTCCTTTCAGTTTGAGCCAATTAACACCATCTGGTCATATTCGTTTAATTGTTTATCATGTGTTTCCACTCTAGAATATAACTCCACGAGGGCAAGGATTTTGCTTGTTTTGTTCCCAAATGTATCCCCAATGCCCAGGCCAGTGCCGGGCACATAGTAATCTACCTCACAAATACTTGTTGAATACTCTATGAATTAATAATTGCTGCCATTTACAAAGTACCTTTATTTAATAGGAACTCTTCATATATTAGCTATTTGATCCTCATAGAAGCTTTCCAGGGGTATTAATTATTGGTTCTATTTTTATTTGAGGAAATCAGAGTTCAGAAAAGTTAACTGTCTTACCTGAAATTACATAGAAAGTGACAGAGCTGTGGTCAGGGCTGTCTGACTCTTCACTGACATTTTCATTGCCTCTTTCATTTTCACATTTTCTCTTTCTATTATGGAGGTAGCTTGTTGTGATACTTGACAAAGCTATTTTGTGGATGTTGCATCCACTGGGCCCTGAGGCAAACAATCAGGTCTCCCCCTTGTAGGGGTTGGTGTGGGTATTAGTGGAGCTCCCACAATGAAGTAGAAGGAGCCCTGCACTCAGGCCAGCCAGGGAAGCCTTTGAATCCACCACTGCTTACTGCGTGTTTAGGCAAGTTGTGTGACTTCCTCAGGTCTCCTTGCCTTCATTTGTCAAATGGGAAAAATGATAGCCTCTTGAGGTTGTCGGAAAGATTGAATAGAGGGCTGGGTGCGGTGGCTCACACCTGTAATCCCAGCACTTTGGGAGGCCAAGGCAGGCAGATCACCTGAGGTTGGAAGTTCAAGACCAACCTGGCCAACGTGGTGAAACCCTGTCTCTACTAAAAATACAAAAATTAGCCAGGTTTGGTGGCATGCAACTGGGAGGCTGAGGCAGGAGAATCGCTTGAGCCAGGAATGTGGAGGTTGCAGTGAGCAGACATTGAGCCACTGTTCTCCAGCCTGGGTGACAAGAGCGAGACTCTGCCTCAAAAAGAAAAAAAAAAAAAAAAAAAGAAAAAGATTGAACAGAACAATATTGGTGGAAATGGTTTTGAACTATAGTATGCTACACACATGGAAGCCACTAGACATTTCCTGCCTGACTCATTTAGATATCTCTGCAAGTAATTCAGTGAGGTTCTTTTGAACAATCCCATTTTTAAAAATTATTTTTGAGTTACACAAGTAACACATGGCAATATTCTTTTTTTAAAAAAATTAAAACATTATAAATAAAGCTAAGAATTCTTTTAGCCACCCCCCTCAATCTTTGTTCCTCCTTTCCCACTTCTTTCTTCTGGAATGTGTCCTTCCACACCTTTCTCCATGTTGTAAAAAAAGTGCCCATAGAAAATATGTTGGCCAGGTGCGGTGGCTCACTCCTGTAATCCCAGCACTTTGGGAAGCCGAGGTGGACAGATCACGAGGCCAGGAGATTGAGATCATTTTGGCCAACGTGGTGAAACCCCTTTTCTACTAAAAATACAAAAATTATTTGGGAGGCTGAGGCAGGAAAATCACTTGAACATGGGAGGAGGAGGTTGCAGTGAGCCAAGATCTCACCACTGCACTCCAGCACTCCAGCCTGGTAACAAAATGAGACTTTATCAGAAAGAAAAGAAAAGAAGGAAAGGGAAAGAAAGAGGGAGGGAGGGGAAAGGAAGGAAGGAAGGAGTGAAGGAAGGAAGGAAGGGAAGGAAAATAGAGAAAGAAAGAAAAAAACAGAGAAAGGAAAGAAATAAAGAAAACGTGGGGCTGAGTACGGTGACTCACACCTGTAATCCCAGCACTTTGGGAGGCCAAGGGGAAGAATTGCTTGAGGCCTGGAGTTTGAGAAAGCAGCCTGGGCAACAGTGAGACCCCATCTCTATTTTTTTAAAATCACAAATAATAAATAAGGAAAATATAGAATATTATTTCACCTGTGTGTATGTATATACAAATATAAATCATATCATATTGTATGCATCTTACTGCAAATTTTTTTTTTTTTTCAATTCAAAATATGTTGAAATTCCTGAAAAGTAGTATGGCTTTTGGAGCTAGGTGACCTGGGTTTGAATGTCCTGTGTACTCATGTGACCCTGGGAACATTATTTAACCTCTTGGTGCTTCAGTTGTTCTGTGAGCACAATTTGGGAGCCTCCTCAAGAACTGTTGTAAGGATTAAACTGTTCATTGTGGGTAGGCACTTAGGAGAGTTTCTGGAGCACTCCTACCCCCCGGATACTTGTGCATGGATATTATTATCTATCTGACGGAGGACGTGGTCCTTTTGCTGCTACAAATTGTTTCACAGTGTGATTATTTCCCCATAGATGGATATTAGATCATTTCCCATGTTTTGGCTATTACAGGCAACTCAGTATTGAAAATCTTTGTGTAGCTCTCATTGTGCACAGCCATCTGCATTTTTCTCTAGGATAGATGCCAGGGAGAGAAATCTCTGGATCCTAGGGTGCATTTTTGTTTTAATAAATATTGCCAAACAGCTCCCCAAAGGAGCTGAACCAAGGTACACCTCTATCAGTAGAGTGTAAGGATCAAATTCTTACCAGGTTGAATATGCATTTTTGGATAAACCTAACCCCTCTCGTGTTCATTAAGCCACATCTATTTTCAGAGCTCAGTTGACATCTCTGGCTGCTCCCTCTTCATTTTTTCCAGCTTTGTGTCCTCAAGCAGCTCCTTGCTATTTTTTCCTTCCTGGCTCTTGTTTAATGTGGCCAAGTGCTTTTGGAATCCTGGGTAATATAATGGCAGACAACGTGCAGCGGGCATGTGAAATTGGAGGTGTTGAATGTAGCGTTTGTAAGGAGTCTTTGGCGTGATTTCAGCCTGAAATGGAGCACTTTGCACTCAGCCTAAATTGCCTCAGTTGCACCTGGCATGCTAGGTAGAGGAGGTGCAGTTCAGACAGGCTGAATGTTTCTCCAGAACAGGATGGGCTGTCTTCCCCAGTCTTGGAAGCAGGTCACCACCTTACCAGGGAGATAAGACTTAACCTAGCCTTGGACTGATAACAAGACTTTACTTTCAAACCCTACAGATGTCAGCAAAAGGCCCTTTAGTTGGTGACCTCAGGGTGGTAATTCCTTAATATACAGAAAGGAAAAATGTGGTCATTTAGGGCCTCAACTGACCATTGTAAAATCCACTTCATTTATGCATTATTATCTGGGGAGAAGTGTAAGATTTGCAAAACAGAACTGAAAAGATACTCCCAAAAAATCCAAATAAGCACCTTAGCAGCTCCCTGGGAGTAGATGATGAATTTAAAGTGATCATATATTTTTATTTTTTCATCCAAAGTTTACCCCCAGCAATCTTTCATCACCATGATTACGTTTAGTCAACTATCAGCTGGGGTGACTATTTTGTTCTACTTGTTCTCCCTGCCTGGAAAAAAAAAAGGGCTTTGAAATAAATTTCTGGAATAGTGCTTGGCATTCAAATGCTAATGAGATAGTGAGGCAAAGCGTTGGACTCTAAATGTTTACATTAAAATGGAAATATGTAATCAATTTTTCCAACAAGGTCTCCTATTCACTGTTAAAATATACTTCATGAGACTAAAAACAAAGCGACCACAAAAAAATCACCCTCTGTAAGTAGTAGCAGCTGAGGCAGCAACTTCTTGGTAAGCTACAGCCCAGACCAGGTATGGAGATAATTGTTTCCAATACTGCATCAGTACATACCATTGTCCTTGTTTTAATAAAAAGAAAAGGAGATTTATTTCTTAGCTAGGCATGGGATTATTATCATTGTAGGTTCTTTTTAAATGGTGGTGGTTACTGAGTAAAATATCACCTTCTCTTTAGGTGTCTCTCTCCAACTCCCCCCACCCCCCAAAAGTTGATCTTTCAAAATGATAATGTTGAAATTCTTTTAGTCTGTTTATTTGACAATTGCTGGATGGTTTGAGAAAAAAAGTGGATTAAACACTAGTGTTTTGGAGTTTAAGAGATGTATATTGGAATTCAGGCTCTGCCATTTCCTGGCTGTGCAGCTCAGGGTCTCTTTGAGCCTCAGTTTCCACATCTGAAAAATGCTGCTCAGGCTGAAAGAAGAGCTGGGTTACCAGAAAATATGGAAAAGAAAGCCCACTTTAGATAACAATTCAAAATATCTTCCTATTATGGGTACAACAAGATATCAATAATAAAATGAACTAATGTTTATCTTGTGTTCATTATATGCCAGTTACTGTTTAAAAGCTGTTTGCATTAACTAACGTAATTCTTCTAATAACTTTATAAATAAGTAGTATTATTAGGTAGATACTTATATCAGTTTTGAAATATCCTGGTTAGATTATTCAAACAAATATTTACCGAATGTGTTTGTATTCCTCAGCAAAATAGGATTCATTGACTTAGTAATTAAAATATATATTGAGTACCTACTGTGTACCAGGCAATGTGCCAAATTCCAGGGGTATACTGGTGAGCAACATTAGACAGTCTTTGCTCTCATAGAAATTAGAGTCTTGTCTATGACCATACCATCCTGAATGCACCAGATCTCATCTAATCTAGGAAGCTAAGCAGGGTCAGGCCTGACTATTACTTGGATGGGAGAAATTAGAGTCTGGGTAAAAAGGTAGATTTTATTCAGCTTCTCTAAAAAATGGTGAATTGTTATAAAGTGAACAAAATGTGAAGGACAAGGACTTGCTCCTGTAAGAGAAGCTAACAAAGACATCTGCTCTACGCTAGGAAAGTGACTTGGGTGCTGAGATCTAAAGGAGATGCCAGAATTGATTAAGTGAGGGACAGAGCATGGGTGGGTATGTTCCAGGTAGTGGGAGCAACCCTTGCATATGTCTCAAAATGGGAGGAACATGGCATATATATATATGTATTTTATTGTACTTTAGGTTCTGGGGTACATGTACAGATCATGCAGGATTGTTGCATAGGTACATACATGGTAATGTGGTTTGCTGCCTCCATCCCCCCCATCACCTATATCTGGCATTTCGCCCCAGGTCATCCCTCCCCAACCTCCCTACCTCCCGCTGTCCTTCCCTTAGTCCCCTGCAACAGACCCCAGTGTGTGATGCTCCCCTTCCTGTTTCAATGTGTTCTGATTGTTCAACATCTGCCTTTGAGTGAGAACATGTGGTGTTTGATTTGCTGTTCCTGTGTCAGTTTGCTGAGAATGATGGTTTTCAGATTCATCCATGTCCCTACAAAGGATACAAACTCATCATTTTTTATGGCTGCATAGTATTCCATGGTGTATATGTGACACATTTTCCCTGTCCAGTCTATCATTGATGGGCATTTGGGTTGGTTCCAGGTCTTTGCTGTTGTAAACAGTGCCGCAATGAACATATGTGTGCATGTGTCTTTAAAATAGAATGATTTATAATCCTTTGGATATATACCCAGTAATGGGATTGCTAGGTCAAATGGAATTTCTGTTTCTAGATCCTTGAGGAATCGCCACACTGTCTTCCACAATGGTGGAACTAATTTGCACTTCCACCAACAGTGTAAAAGTGTTCCTATTTCTCCACATCCTCTCAAGCATCTGTTGTCTCCAGATTTTTTAATGATCGCCATTCTAACTGGCATGAGATGGTATCTCAATGTGGTTTTGATTTGCATTTCTCTAATGACCAGTGATGATGAGCATTTTTTCATATGTTTGTTGGCCTCATATATGTCTTCTTTTGAAAAGTGTCTGTTCATGTCCTTTGCCCACTTTTGAATGGGTTTGTTTGTTTGTGTCTTGTAAATGTGTTTTAGTTCTTGGTAGATTGTGGATATTAGCCCTTTGTCAGATGGATAGATTGCAAAATTTTTTTCCCATTTTGTTGGTTGTCAGTTCATTCTCATGATTGTTTCTTTTGCTGTACAGAAGCTCTGGAATTTAGTTAGATCCTATTTGTCTATTTTGGCTTTTGTTGCCAATGCTTTTGGTGTTTTAGTCATGAAATCCTTGACTATGCCTATGTCCTGAATGGTTTTGCCTAGGTTTTCTTCTAGGGTTTTTATGGTATTAGGTCTGATATTTAAGTCTTAATCCATCTGGAGTTAATTTTAGTGTAAGGTATCAGGAAGGGGTCCAATTTCTGTTTTCTGCACATGGCTAGCCAGTTGTCCCAACACCATTTATTAAACAGAGAATCCTTTCCCCATTGCTTTTTTTTGGTCAGATTTGTCAAAGATCAGATGGTTGTAGGTGTCTGGCATTGCCTCCGAGGCATCTGTTCTGTTCCATTGGTCTATGTCTCCATTTTGGTACTAGTACCATGCTGTTTTGATTACTGTAGCCTTGTAGTATAGTTTGAAGTCAGGTAGCATGATGCCTCCAGCTTTGTTCTTTTTGCTTAGAATTGTCTTGGCTATGCAGCCTCTCTTTTGGTTCCATATGAAGTTTAAGGTGGTTTTTTCCAGTTCTGTGAAGAGGATCATAGGAAGCTTGATAGGGATAGTGCTGAATCTATAAATTACTTTGGGCAGTATGGCCATTTTCACAATATTGATTCTTCCTAACCATGAGCATGGAATGTTTTTCCATCTGTTTATGTCCTCTCTTATTTCCTTGAGCAGTGGTTCATAGTTCTCCTTGAAGAGGTCCTTTACATCCTTTGTTCGTTGTATTCCTAGGTATTTTATTCTCTTTGTAGCAATTGTGAATGGGAGTTCACTCTTGATTTGGCTCTCATTTGGTCTGTTATTGATGTATAGCTTGTGATTTCTGCACATTGATTTTGTGTCCTGAGACTTTGCTGAAGTTGCTTATCAGTTTCGGGAGATTTTGGGCTGAGACAATGGGGTCTTCTAAATATACAATCATGTCGTCTGCAAATAGAGACAATTTGACTTCCTCCTTTCCTAATTGAATACCTTTATTTCTTTTTCTTGCCTGATTGCTCTGGCTAGAATTTCCAATACTATATTTAATAGGAGTAGTGAGAGAGGGCATCCTTATCTAGTGCCAGATTTCAAAGGAAATGCTTCCAGTTTTTGCCCATTCACATGCTATTGGCTGTGGGTGTGTCATAAATAGCTTTTATTATTTTGAGATACCTTCCGTCGATACCTAGTTTATTAGGAGTTTTTAGCATAGAGGGCTGCTGAATTTTGTCAAAGGCTTTCTCTGCATCTATTGAGATAATCATGTGGTTTTTATCTTTGGTTCTGTTTATGTGATGGATTATGTTTATAGACTTGTGTATGTTGAACAAGCCTTGCATGCCCAGGATGAAGCCTATTTGATTATGATGGATAAGTTTTTGATGTGCTGTTGCAATCAGTTTGCCAGTATTTTATGGAAGATTTTTGTATCTATGTTCATCATGGATATTGGCCTAAAGTTTTCTTTTCTTGTTGTGTCTTTGCTGGGTTTTGGTATCAGGATGATGTTGGTCTCATAAAATGATTTGGGAAGGATTCCCTCTTTTTGGATTGTTTGGAATAGTTTCAGAAGGAATGGTACCAGCTCTTCTTTGTACATCTGGTAGGATTCAGCTGTGAACCCATTTGGACCTGGGCTTTTTTTGGTTGGTAGGCTCTTAATTGCTACCTCAACTTCAGCCCTTGTTATTGGTCTATTCATGGTTTCAACATCTTCCTAGTTTAGGCTTGGGAGGGTGCAAGTGTCCAGGAATTTATTCATTTCTTCCAGGTTTACTGGTTTATGTGCATAGAGTTGTTTGTAGTAATTTCTGATGGTAGTTTGTATTTCTGTGGAATCAGTGGTGATATCCCTTTATTGTTTTTTATTTCATCTATTTGATTCTTCTCTCTTTTTATTAATCTGGCTAGTAGTCTGTCTATTTTGTTGATCTTTTCAAAAACCAGCTTCTGGATTTATTGATTTTTTGAAGGGATTTTTGTGTGTCTGTCACCTTCAGTTCTGCTCTGATCTTAGTTATTTCTTGTCTTTGGCTAGCTTTTGAGTTGTTTTGATCTTGCTCCTCTATCTCTTTCAATTTTGATGATAGGATGTCGATTTTAGATTTTTCTTTGCTTCTCATATGGGCATTTATTGCTATAAATTTCCCTCTAGACACTGCTCTAAATGTGTCCCAGAAATTCTGGTACATTGTGTCTTCTTTCTCATTGGTTTTGAAGAACATCTTTATTTCTGCCTTCATTTCATTGTTTATCCAGTCAACATTCAAGAGCCAGTTGTGCAGTTTCCATAAAGTTGTGCAGTTCTGAGTTAGTTTCTTAATCCTGAGTTCTAATTTGATTGCTCTGTAGTCTGAGAGGCTGTTTGTTATGATTTCCGTTCTTTTGCATTTGCTGAGGAGTGATTTACTTCCAATTACGTGGTCAATTTTAGAGTAGGTGTGATGTGGTGCTGAGAAAAATGTATATTCTGTGGATTTGGGGTGGAGAGTTCTGTAAATTCTATTAGGATTGCTTTGTCCAGATCTGAGTTCAAGTCCTGGATATCCTTGTTAATTTTCTGTCTTGTTGATCGGTCTAATATCGACAGTGGAGTGTTAAAGTCTCCCACTATTATTGTGTGGGAGTCTAAGTCTCTTTGTAGGTCATTAAGAACTTGCTTTATGTATCTGGGTGCTCCTGTATTGGGCATGTATATATTTAGGATCGTTAGCTCTTCTTATTGCATTGATCCTTTTACCATTATGTAATGCCCTTCTTTGTCTTTTGATCTTTATTGGTTTAAAGTCTATTTTATCAGAGACTAGGATTGCAACTCCTGCTTTTTTTTTTGCTCTCTGTTTGCTCGGTAAATCTTCCTTCATCCCTTTATTTTGAGCCTATGTGTGTCCTTGCACGTGAGATGGGTTTCCTGAATACAGCACACCAATGGGTTTTGACTTTTTATCCAATTTGCCAGTCTGTGTCTTTTGAATGGGGCATTTCACCCATTTACATTTAAGGTTAATATTGTTATGTGTGAATTTGATCCTGCCGTTTTGATGCTCGCTGTTCGTTTTGCCCATTAGTTGATTCAGTTTCTTCATTGTGTCGATGGTCTTTACCATTTGGTACATTTTTGTAGTGGCTGGTACTGGTTGTTCCTTTCTGTGTTTAGTACTTCTTTCAAGAGCTCTTGTAAGGCAGGCCTGGTGGTGACGAAATATTTCCGCAACTGCTTGTTCGTAAGGGATTTTATTTCTCCTTCACTTATGAAGCTTAGTTTGGCTGGATATGAAATTCTAGGTTGAAAGTTCTTTTCATTAAGGATGTTGAATATTGGCCCCCACTCTTTTCTGGCTTGTAGGGTTTCTGCTGAGAGATCTGCTGTGAGTCTGATGGGCTTCCCTTTGTGGGTAACCTGACCTTTCTCTCTGGCTGCCCTTAGCATTTTTCCCTTCATTTCGACCCTGGTGAATCTGACAATTATGTGCCTTGGGGTTGCTCTTCTTGAGGAATATTTTTGTGGTGTTCTCTGTATTTCTTGGACTTGAAAGTTGGCCTGCCTTGCTTGGTTGGGGAAGTTCTCCTGGATAATATCCTGAAGAGTGCTTTTCAGCTTGGATTCATTCTCTCTGTCACATTCAGGTACACCTATCAAATGTAGATTAGGTCTTTTCACATAATTCCATATTCTTGGAGGCTTTGTTCATTTCTTTTCATTCTTTTTTCTCTAATCTTGCCTTCTCATTTTATTTCATTGAGTTGATCTTCAATCTGTGATATCCTTTCTTCTGCTTGGTCGATTCAGCTATTGAAATTTGTGTATGCTTCAAAAAGTTCTCGTATTGTGTTTTTCAGCTCCATCAAGTTATTTATGTTCCTCTCTAAGCTGTTTATTCTCATTAGCATTTCGTCAAATCTTTTTTCAGTTTTCTTAGTTTCTTTGCTTGGGTTAGAACATGTTCTTTAGCTGAGAGAAGTTTGTTATTACCCACCTTCTGAAGCCTGTTTCTGTCAATTCATCAGATTCATTCTCCATCCTGCCTTGTTCCCTTGCTGGTGAGGAGTTGTGATCCCTTGGAGGAGGAGAGGTGTTCTGGTTTTGGTGTTTTCATTCTTTTTGCACTGGTTTCTTCCTATCTTTGTGGATTTATCTACCTGTGGTCTTTGTAGTTGGTGACTTTCCAATGGGGTCTTTGAGTGGATGTCCTTTTGTTGATGTTGAAGTTATTTCTTTCTGTTTTTTTAGTTTTCCTTCTAACAGTCAGGCCCCTTTGCTGTAGGACTGCTGGAGGTCCACTCCAGACCCTACTTGCTTGGGGATCACCTGCAGTGACTGCTGAACAGTAAGGGTTGCTGCTGGTTTCTTCTTCTGTTATCTTCATCCCAAAAGGGTACCTGAGCTCTTCTTTATGAGGTGTCTCTTTGGATATATGGGGGTCGGGGGAGCTGCTTGAATAGATAGTCTATCCCTTATAGGAGCTCAAGTGCTGAGCTGGGAGCTTCGTTGTTCCATTCAGAGCTGCTGAGCAGGTACGTTTAAGTCTGCTGCAGCAGAACTCATAACCACTTTTTTTCCCAGTTGCTCTGTCCTGGGAAGGTGGGACTTTATTTATAAGTTCCTGACATGCTGCTGCCTTTTTTCAGAGATGCCCTGCCCAGCTAGGAGGTAGTCTAGTCACAGTCTGCCAGCATAGGCATTGCTGAGCCGCCGTGGTCTGTGCTCAGCTGCTGTGTGAACTTCCTTGCAGTTTTGTTTACAGAGGTACAGTTAGAACTGCCTCAGTAATGGCGGTCTGCCTCAGTAATGGTGGACTGCCTCAGTAATGGCAGACTGCCTCAGTAGACGTGGATTGCCTCAGTAATAGTGGACTGCCTGGATAGTGGTGGACTACCTCAGTAATGGCAGACACCCTTCCCCCCACCGAGCTGGACCATCTGGGATCCACCTGTGCTTGCTGCAAAACTCTCAATCCAGAGGGTTTCAGATTGTTGGTCTTTGTGGGGGTGGGACCTGCTGAGCCAGATCACCTGGCTCCCTGTTTCAGCCCCCTTTTTTTCAGTTGATGGGCAGCTACGTATCCCAGGCATTCTGGGCGCCAGTTGAAACCGCGCCCAGATTTGTGTGAGTTTTGTGCAGGAGACCCGTGGCACCAGCTGCAACAGCCGTGCTGGAAACTCATGGCGCTTTTCAGCCTGGAAATCTCCTGGTCTGTGGGCAGTAAAAACTCATTTGGAAATGCTGTGATCCCTTACCCTCTACGTTGTTCTCGCTGGGAACTGCACTCCAGAGCTGTTCCTGTTTGGCCATCTTGGATCGTGGATCCGAACGTGGCTTTTGAGAGCCTCCCCTCTTTAATCAATTTCCATCTCTCTTCCCAACCTGGCAAGTGAAGAGGATCGGGACATTTTTCCAGCACTTTAATTAAGAAGGCCACTGTGCTGTTGTGTGGTAAAGAGGAAAAGATGTGTTACAAGATGTGGAATCATGACCACAACTCACTTTTGTTCAAAAACATTTTTCTGGGGCTCTGGCCAGTGTCTCCATGCTTCCCTAGAAGCTGAGAGATCCAAGTTAAGATAATGAGAAGAAGGAACCACTGTGAATGAAGCTCAAAGAACCAATATGGCAGCTCAGTATGCCACGAGTTTCAGGGAAAGCCTCAAGGGGAGTTGTTGTCTCAGCATTGTGGAACAGATGTGTGACACAGTGCATGAATGATGGAGACAGGACCGTGTAATTGCCTGACAGATGTTCTGGGATCTTATTATTAACGTATTAGACTTGGGCAGGAGCATCTCAAAACTGCAATTCCTCCCATGGGTGGGGAGTGTGTGTGTGCACACACCAGTGAATGAAAGTGTGCCGTGTTCTAAACCTCCTGAAACTAACTGGAATAGAAGTGCGAAATGTTGTAACTGTGATGGTTACCGATACTGTGCTTCTCAGCAGAGCCAGAAATATTCATGTTAAAATGCCCTGTGTGCTACCAACAAAAACAGCAATGAACTGTTGCCAGCTTCAAGGGTCTTCTTCAGCTCTGCATGTGTGTGTGTGTGTGTGTGTGCGTGCACTTGTGTGCCCCCCACATGCATGGATGAGGGTAAACACTAGACATAGAGATGGGGAAATGTGTCTGATTTGGAAAAGATCTCAGAAATTGCCACGGTAGCCTGTATAATTGAGAAATAAATATGAAATTCTTGTATTTTTCCCAGTAATTACCACAAGGACAGACTCTGTTACACTTTCCACCCTCATCTGGCTTTCTTGCTACGTGGTAAGTCAATTAGATCTCATAACTTTTCAATCTCCATGGGCTGTTAAAATAGCTTAGTCACCGGCCCATGTTTTTCTATTTTTTATTGTAGTAAAATACATATAAAATTTATCATCTTAACTATTTTTAAGTGTACAGTTCTGTGAGATTAAGTACATGCATATCGTTGTCCACACATCACTACTATCCAACTCCAGAACCCTAGTCATCGTGCAAAACTGACTCTGTGCTCATTAAACAACTCCCCACTCCCTTCCTCCCTAAACCTCTGGTAACCTTCATTCTGCTTTCTGTCTTTGCGAATTTCACTACTCTCGGTACTTCACAAGTAAGTGAAATCATGAAGTATTTGTCTGTTTGTGACTGGCTTATTTCATTCAGCATAATGTCCTCAGCCTCATCCATATTGTAGCATATGTCAGAATTTCTTTCTTTTCTTCTTTCTTTTATTATTATTATTATTAGTTTTGAGGTAGAAGTCTTGCTCTTTTGCCCTTGCTGGAGTACAATGGTGTGATCACAGCTCACTGCAGTCTCAGTCTCCTGAGATCAAGTGATCCTCCTGCCTCACCTTCCCAAGTAGCTGGGACCACAGGCACACACCAGCATGCCTGACTAATTATTAAACTTTTTTTGTAGAGATGGAGTCTCACCATATTGCCTACATTGGTTTTCATCTCCTGGCTCTAGCAATCCTCTTGCCTCAGCCTCCTAAAGTGCTGAGATTATAGGCATGACCCACTGCGCTGACTCTTTCTTTAAGGCTAAATAATAGTCCTGTGTATATTTATATAGGATAGGACTAATAATAGTGAATAAGTCCTATATACATAGGACTATTACTAGTCCTATCCTACACAAATATACAGGTTAAAATATATAAAATATAAAAGTTAAATTATTAGTCCTAGTATATATACATAGGACTATTATTTAGCCATATATATGTATATATATACACATATATATATATGTATATGGCTAAATATATATATATATACACATACCACATTATGCTTATCCAATTATCCATTGATGGACTGTTGGGTTGCTTCCACATATTAGCTATTGTGAATAATGCTGCTGAGAATATGTGTGTACAAATATCTTGAGATCCTTCTTTCAGTTCTTTGGGAATATGCCCAGAAGTGGGATTGTGGATTAAGATGACGACTCTTTTTTTTTTTTTTTTTTTTTTAGTAACTACCATACTGTTTTCCACAGTGGCTGTACGTTTTATATTCCCACCAACCATGCACAAGGGTCCCAATTTTACAATCCAGTCCATTTTTAAACTTTGATTTTATATTTGCTTCCAAGTTCCCCCCTTTCAGTTCTCAGCACTGGCTGGGCTGGTGAGATGGGTCTGGCCTGCTCTTCCTGCATCCCACACACTTTCCTGCTTCTTTTCCACTATGTTCAAGTGGGAAGGAGGAGAGGGGGGGAAGAGGACGTTTCCTCATGACATTGTCCTTGGTGAGCTGATCGTTTTCCTCTCTGTTGCCTCCGCATGGGAGCATCTCCGTGCTGGGAGTTACAGCTGCTTCTTTCTGCTGGTCATTTCCACTGATCTGGCTTCACTGTCCATAAACTCAGTGTGGTAGATGGAGGCCCCAGTAGACTTTCCTGGTAAGGAATTCCATCTTTACAAAGTGTTATTGCTTTTCTTCCTACTGGGCCTCAAGAGCTATATATTTATGTTAATTTATTGTCTGAGGATTTCTGTATCATGTGGGGAGTATAAAAATCAGACCCATATGCCATGATATGTGCATGATTGTGGTTTCAATTTCTTGCAGGAGACTTTTTTTCCACATTGTAGTAATGCCACAGCTGTATCCCTTTGAGACTTTTTTTTTTTTTTTTTTTGAGACAGGATCTCACTCTGTTGCCCAGGCTGGAGTACAGTGGTGCAATCATAGCTCACCGTAACTTCAAACTCCTGGGCTCAAATGATCCTCCCACCTAAGCCCCTTGAGTAACTAGGACAGCAGGCATGTACCACCATACCTAGCTAATTTTATTTTTTGTAGAGATGGGGTCTCACTACATTGCCCAGGCTAACAGTTTTGTTTTTTTAAATTTTAAGCTGTGGATGTTTCCCAGCATGTGTCTGACAGCTTACCACAAGCCAACCTTAAGTGCTTGCCTCTCCTTCTCTGCATGGGAGCTCTCTTGGGCTTCATAGGAGTTTTTGGCTGAGTTCTGGTACAGTATGGAAACACAAGGGAAAATAATACTCTCAGAGTAACCCTCAGCATTTGGGGGGATGTGAGTTGGTGGATAAATGTGCCATCCCCCCATCTGAGGTGGAATGATTCCTAAGTGAGGTCCACACAATCTCCCCAAGGTCCCCAGCAGGACTAAACCTCAATTGGCCACGACAGTGACTTATTATGCACCCATTACTGATTTTTCTCCCCCTTTTCATCTCTTTCTTCCACCACCTCCTCACTATGCTTCCTGGGATCACCTCCTAAATAAAATACCTGAATCCAAATCTTTGTTTCAGAGTTTGCTTTGGGGGAACCCAGACTAAAAGACCCACCAAGAGCCCAGGCTAATCTGGGCTGGTGGGAAACCTTTCTGCTTCCGTTCCCTTTGAGAGACCCCACTTTACGCAACAATCTCACATTCAGCTCCTCTCTTTGCAGAGCCCCAAATCCATGTCCCTTGTTGCCATAGTGATATTAGAATTCCAGCCCTCAGCCCCTTGGAGCTTGTGTTCTGTGTCTGAACTCCCCTGGGTTGCCCTGGTCTCAGCTGGAGTTCACCCACATAATGCTTAGCTCTTTTTGTTTTACTTTTGACCCTTTGGGATGTTCTTTTGTTTAAGCCTGGCTCCGCATTGCTTGATTATTTCTAATAGCATTTTTGTGGCATTGAGATTGTCTATGGCCATCAATGGGTCATGTACCCAGGAGTCTAAGTATTTCAGTCAGCAGTGTGATTGGATGATTCTACTCACTGGAGTTATGTCAGTGAAAGAGCAGAAGTCCCTGTCCTCAGGGGGCTTACATTATAGCAAGGGGAGATGAAGTATAAACAATAAACAGATACACATGGGATATATAAGTCAGCTAATGATATGTGTCATGGAGAAAAATAAAAGAGAGTAAGGGAGGTTGGAGGAGGAAGGGAGGAAGGGTTGGAGGACTGACACTTTACATAGGGCAGCTGGGGATTCCTTACTTATAAAGTGAGATTTGAGCAGAGACCTAATAGAAAAGGGAGAAGGAATGCTGTGGCTCTCTGGAGGAAGAGCATTCCAGGCAGAGGCAATCGCAGGTACAGAGGCTCTAAGGCAGGAGGGTGCTTGGCATGTTCCAGGGGCAGCGGGGGAGGTGGAAGTGGCTGGATTGGAATGATGGGGGTGTTGGGAGTATGGAGGAGAAGGACAGAAGGTAGCTGAGTCAGAAGATAACAAGGGCAGAAGGTAGCTGGGTCAGTCATGCAGTGACATGTTGGCCATGGCAGGATTTGGTTTATATCATGAGTAAGATTGAGGGGGCCATGAGCAGAGAAGTGATGGGATCAGCCCAGCAATCCTGCCACTGGGTATTTATCCAAAGGAAAAGAAATCATTGTGTAAACAAGACACCTGCACTCATATGTTTATCACAGCACTATTCACAACAGCAAAGTCGCAGAATGAACCTAAGTGCCCACCAATAGATGCTTGGATAAAGAAAATGTGGTACATAAACACCACTGAAGATACTATACAGCCATAAAAAAGAATGAAATTATGTCCCTTGCAGCAACATGGATGGAGCTGGAGACCATTATTGTAAGAGCAATAACTCAGAAACAGAAAATCAAGTTCCACATGTTCTCACTTATAAGTGGGAGCTAAAAGTGAGTACACACAGACACAAAGATTGAAAGAATAGACACTGGGGACTCCAAAGTGGGGAGGATGATGAAGATTTAAAACACTGCCTATTGCATACAGTGTTCACTGTTTGGATGATGAGTACATTAGAAACCCAAACCTCCCATGAAACAATATGTTTATGTCACAAACCATCATATGTGCCCCCTGACTAAAAAATAAAAATAAAATATTGACCCCAGTGGCTCAAGACCAGCCTGGGAAACCAACATAGAAAGACCCCCATCTCTACAAAAAAATTAAAAAATTAGTCAGGTGTGGTGTCAAGTGTCTGTGGCCCCAAATACTCAGGAGGCTGAAGTGGGAGGATTGCTTGAGCCCGGGAGTTCGAGGCTGCAGTGAGCTATGATTATGCCATTGCACTTTAGGCTGGATAACAGAGTGAGACCCAAAATGAATAAATAATTAAATAAAAATCAAAGGGGAAAATAAATGGAATGTATTTTCAAGCAAGGGTAGATCAGGAGACTCTTAGAAGCCTGTTGCGTTAACCTCGGTGAGGGAGCATGGTGACTTCCATCTGGGTAGCAACACCAGGTGTCGGAGCAGCCAGATTCTGGGAATATTTTGAAATGTGAGTTGTCCATGGATAAGTTGTGGGAGAGAATGAAAACAAAGACATTGATGATGCCTCCAGGGTTTTTGGCCTGAGCAATTAAATGGGTGGAGTTGCCATTTGTTGAGATAGAAAAGACTAGGGAGGGATGGTTTTGGTAGGAGTATCAGAAGTTCAGTATTGGATATGTTAAGTCCATCATGCTAATGAACATGCAGATGAAGACTTCGAGTAAGCAATGGATTATGAGACTATGGGCCTCAGGGCAGAGGCCATGGAGCTCACAGTCTAGCGGGAAATACTGGTAAAAGAAAAATGGGCAGATTGTTCTAAAACAATGTGTAAGTTTGACCATAGTGTGAGTGCAGTGGGCTATGGAAACATGCAGAAGGGTCCTGGACTTGTGCTGTTGGGAAATGCTATTGGAATAAGTGATATTTAAGCTACAACCTTGAAGATCCAATACGATAAGCCAAATGAGAATAAGGGGAGAACATATTTTAGTCAAAGAAAGCAGCCTGTGAAAAGGCCCTGGGTTAAGGGGGAAGAATCTTGCCATTTCAGAACTAAAGACAGTTGAGTTTTACTCAAAGACAGCGGTCAGGAGGAAGGATGGGGAAGACGCATCACATGGTCAGGTCTTGGAGGTCACATTAAGGAGTTTAGATCATTTCATGAGCACACGAGGGTATCACTGAAAAGTTTTAAGCAGGGCACTGATGTGGTCAGATTTTACAGATACTTCTCCTCTAGAGAGACCTTCCCACAGGAGTGTTTTGAACCAAGTCTTGTGAGCTCACCTCCCTTGGGCCACCCCAGGCCTGCCTTCTTGTCCGTCTCCATTAGCTCCACTCCCAACCTCATCAGGCGTGTCACATCTAAGTAGGTCACATTAGACAGAGATGATTCCTGGGGACTTTATCTTCCTGTGGTCAGACCCAGATACAGAGGGTAGTAATCTGCATGGACAGCCTGGCTTCCTACACTGAACTGGGGGCACCATGAGGAAAGGCAGCCTTGACTGCAACTCAAACAGAATCGATTTCTCTTCCTTGGGATCTATGAGTTTTCTCAAAAAGCCTCAGGCTTTGACAGGTAAAACTGCTAAAATCTAAGGCTTGAGTTTGTTGGTTTTGCCCTGGATGGCTCTCTCTGTCACTAGATCATGCTAAGCACTGCAGCATGGGGCATTTGAAATGTATGCGTATGTCATTTCTGGAAAGATCCTCACACAATCCCCCTGTGGTTTTTGGAAGTAGGATAAATCTGGATGTGGCAGATTGGGAGCAATGGACTCAGCCCATGAAGACCTGAGTTCTGTTGATCTGTCATTTGCTCTGTTGCCTGGGGCATAGTAATTGTCATATTCAAGCTTTAGTTTCTTCACCTTTTAAAGGAATGGGTTAAATTTGACAACTTAGGTGAAATGTACACATTCCTCAAAAAATACAACTTAAAATTAACAGAAAAAGCAATAGAAAATCTACACAGCCCTGCATTTACCTCTCCCCTGCCTTTCCTCCCCTACAACTACAGGCACATTTCATCAAATATTTAAGGACAAAATAATGCCAATATCACATAAACTCCTTTATAAAATAAAGAAGAGAATTGTTTCCAACTCATTTTGTTAAGCCAACATAACTCCAATAAGAATGCCTATTGAGGATATTAATTTTTTAAAATAAGAAAATAATAGACCAATATCACTCACAAACACACACAAAATTTCTTAACAAAATATTATCAAATGGAATTTAGCAATATATAAAAATGATCAGTGAGATTAGAACAGTGGGTAAATTGCCTTCCACTCTTCCATGTCAAACCCTTGACCGACATCACTAATCAATTGCTTTGGTTTTTTTTATTCCAGCTGAATCATTCTCAGCCTAACTCTCCTGGGGGGAGCTACTACCAATCAATTAAAGTTGGCATGTGAGAGGAAATCTATTCAACATCATCAAACTAAGTGGACCCTACCAATGTAAGGCTGAGACACTATAATTCTATTATCCTATTATTATTTTGAGTTTATTTTACAGGCAAGCATTTCCTTTGGTGTGGGATGATTTACTCCAGACCAGACATGGAAAGAGCAAGAATCAGTTGTTTTGCACAATTTATATGAAGGAAGAAGCCATAAAATATTAAATGCCTCTAAGGACCACAGCCTTGTTTGTTCTCATTTACAGCTGTATCACCAGCCACCAAGGACAAAGTCTGACACCCAGACATCCAAGACTGTGGAATGAATGAGTGAATTCTGAGGGAAGCAGACAAGTGGTTCTATCTTCATAGAGTTGTTATGGTTACTGGCACTGAGTCAAGGAAAACCAGCCACAAATGATGAAACCAGGGATTAGGGTCCAACTCAACAGCTTCCATGGGAGGTTTGGGCATCTATATTCTGATTATTCTTATATTAATAACTTCAGCCTTGTCTCCCCCTCTGAATTGCAGACACACATATATCCAGCTGCCTTCTTGATGTTTTCACCAGGCTGCCTGAATCACTTCTTAAGCCAGTATTCTATTGTAGATTACATTGCCTTCTTACTCCCCTGCCCCTAAACCTGGTCTTTTACCATTATTTTCTGTCTCAACTGAAACTCACAACCATCCATCCATTTATACATCCATTATCCATCAGATTTATTCATTCAGAAATTTAGAAGACAATCTGAATATCTCTCCCCCTCCTCACACCCTACATCCTAATTAGTTCTCAGCTATATTCACTTTTCTCTGTCTTCCCTATGAGCCTGCCGCTCTGAGCTCCCATCCTCCCTCCTCTGAAAGACTGAAAGTCTGCTGATAGACCTCTTCGCATCTGTTCTATCCCCCCCCCTCCACACCATTTTCCACACTGCAGCTTAAGTGATCTGTTTGAAATACAAAGTACATTATTTCCTCTGCTGAAAACCTATTGGTGGCTTCTCATTGCTCATAAAAGAAACACAAAACTCTCCAAACTGGTCTACAAAGCCCTGGGTGATCTGGTCCCTGCTGTCTTCTTAAGCTGCATTACATGTTACTCACCCTTTACTTTCTGTGTGTTTATCTCACTAGACTTTCAGAGCATCTGACACAGCATACCCCAGAACTCTCTTCCCCTTCCTCTTTATCTGTTTAATTCCTACATACTCTTCGGAATTCTCATCACTTCCTTAGGAAAGACTTTCCTAACCTTCCACCTTCCCCTCTTCCCCACAGGCTGTTATAAAATCTGTTCCATTCTCCCATTTATTTTAATTTATAATGAAACACCCAGTCATGTAATTACTTGATTAATTGATTAATGTCTGTCTCTCCAAGTAGACTATAAACTCCATTTGAACAGGAATCGTGTTTATTTTAGCTCCTATTATATCCCCCAGGGCCTAGCACAGTGCCTGGCATTCAATAGACATTCAACAAATCATTGATTAATAATGAGAAGATAAATGAATGAATGAATGGAGGAACTCAGTTGCTTTTTACGGTAGGTTAGGGTTTCTCAATCTCAAACTGTTGACTTTTGGGGTGAGATAATTCTTAGTTTTGGGGGGACTTTCCTGTGCAGTGTTTAGCAGCATTCTTTGACTCTACCAGAGTGCATCTCCCCTGTTGAAACAGCAAATGATGCCTCTAGACATTGTCAAATATTTCCTGGGGGACAAAATTGAAAATTGCTGTGATAGGTTGTATTTAAGATATTCATTTGACATATTGGGTTATATAATTTTTTGTTGTCCTGTGCATTATAGGATGTTTAGCAACATCTCTGACCTCTACCTACTAGATGCCAGGGTCCTCTCTAGTTGATAGACTCATCTGTCAATGATGGATTCATCTGTCAACTAGTGCTACTTTCTGGTGTCCCTCCCTGAGTAATAAATGTATTTCCTGCCCCTGCTGATGTCATTACTTGGTAACATGAATTGCTTTGGCCAATGGAATTTCCATAGATATTAATTTCATGCCTTGAGAAGGAATTTTAAGAGCTAACACTGATTCCAATACTGCTCTCCTTCTGACTCATGACTGAGAATGGGGCTGTCCTTCATTTAGTTCTGAAATAAGGAAGATATGGATATAGGACAGAGCTGAAATCTGACTCAAGGAACTTGCAAATGATGTGTACGCAAGCAGAAAACGAATACCTGTGGTTGTAACCCATGGACATTTTGGAATTGTTTGTGACCACAACATAACTTAGTGAAAATGCTCAACAGAGACTCATTATTGGATGGTATCTGATCCACTTGTATTCTGTTTTTTAGGACATGTGAATGGTAGGGGAATGAGGGGGAAAAACGATCAACTAGGTTCAGACTTCAAGTTATTTATTCAGGTTCTTCATGGGGCTTTTGGAGCTTTGCATCCACATAATTGTGGGGATAATTTTATCTTATTTCTCACATTTATATGTATCCTTTCAATAATCCCTATTATCAAACCTGAGCATACTCCTTTTTTTTTTGCAACCCAAAGAGCACATTAAAGCAAGAATGTGAACACTGTACGGGTAGAGACAGAATCTGATTTGTTCACTGAGATATCCGCAGCATTAGTATACTGTCAACCAGAATAGGTCGTCACTGAATGTTTATTGAGCAATCGCATGACCAGTAGAGATTGCCAAATACTCCCATGTGCCCTTTCTCCCTTGTAGTTAGGCTGTGACTAGTGACCTACTAGCATAAGCAACATTTCTGCTCTGAGAAAGTCAAGAGAAGGGGTGAGTTCTCCATTCTCTATCTCTTCCACATGCATGGCAGGAAGTGAAGAACTCTGAGATAGCAGAGTGTAGATGGAAGCATCTAGGATCTCTGTTCACCATTACAGGGGAACTGTCAAGGACAGCTGATGGCCCCAATTTGCATTCTCATGAGTGAGAAATAAACTTTTATTGTCCTAACCCAGTGGTTCTCAACTGGGAATGATTTTGCCCCCCTTCCCCACCAGGGTGCGTTTGGCAATGTCTGAAGACATTTTGGTTGTCATGACTAGGGAGATGCTATTGACATCTAGTGGGTAGAGGTAGAAATGCTGCTAAAAATCCTACAGTGCACAATACAACACAGGACTGTCTAGCCCCAAAATAGCAATAACACTGAAGTTGACCCTCTGCTAAAGCATGGAAATTTAGGGGATTTATTGTTACTGCAGCATAGCAAACCCTTTCCTTACTAAAATAACGAGTAATTGAAATATATTACACATCTTGCCTGTCTGACTAGAAGGATCTCTGTATTTTCTCCATAGAGCTAGAGCCTTCAAGAAGGCAATAAAGAAATTATAAATGAATTGAATAAACCGGATGACTCCATGAGGAGCCAATGCATTTTCTAAGTGAAAACAGATAAGTACAAGAAACTGTAAAGCCCAAATGGAGAGAATTA
Source organism: Ateles fusciceps (assembly GCA_036589455.1). Classification (NCBI taxonomy): domain Eukaryota; kingdom Metazoa; phylum Chordata; class Mammalia; order Primates; family Atelidae; genus Ateles; species Ateles fusciceps. Next base: position 7,990,004 of record JAZHEH010002317.1, on the reverse strand, counting down.
GAGGCATATAATTGTTAAGAGTAGAGGTTGCCATATTATGGCTCATAGGCCAAATCATGTCCTGTCCTCCCTCCAACGTCTGTTTGTATAAGTAAAGTTTTATTGAACATAGCCGTGCACATGGTCTGTGGCTGCTTTTGCACTACAAGAACAGAAGTGAGCAGTTTCAAAAGAGACAGTATAGCCTGCAAAGCCTAAGATACCTATTGTCTCACCTTTTATGGAAAGTTTACCAACTCCTATTAAGAGCATAGGTTTGCCAGCTCCAACACTGACTAGCTTCGTAACCATGAGATAGTCATGTCACCCCTCCGAGCTTTAATTTTCTCATCAGTCAAATGAGGAGAATAATAGGACCTCTCTCATATGATTGTTTAAGGACTTAGTAAGTTCAAATACTTTGCACATGTCCTGGCACATAAAATATGCTTAATGATAGATACTATTAATAAGTTAGTACAATAAATGACACACAATAATAATAAAACAAAGCCACCATTTGTGCCTCAGAAGTAGATACTTCCCAGAGGCCTGGCAGTATGCTTTCTTCCTTCATCATAGACACTCCGGCAGCCTGTAAGGAAACGTGTTTATCTTGAATGCACCTGGCAGAGACGACATGGATGGGGCTGAGCTGATGGAAAGATCCCATTTCTCAAACCCAGCTTTCTACGTGAAATTATTCAAAGGGAAACCTTATCAAGCAGCCTTCCCCGCCCAGTGTCATCCATCTTCCAGAGGTAATTCAATAGCCCTTTGTAGCAGATGATTTATGGGGTGGGTGGCCACAGGGAGGTTACTCTTTGTATTATAGCCTTTTTTTTTTTTATCAATGGCCAGCAACCCACTGGCTGGGGCCAGAAGCAACAGGTTCTTTGTTTAATCCTGTTAACCTAGGCCTTGGCTGCAGCCAGCCCCAGGCCAGCAGAGGGATGCTGGCCAGTTGGACAGAGGAGAGACTTTGATCATTCTGAGCTGAGTCTAGCTGCTAAAACAGGACTACTTTGTCTTAATGGCAGTAGAGTTCTGTCTCTTATATAAAGCTGCTTTAAGCCCTCAAACCTCCTTTGATCAACGCTGCAGTCCTGTGAGGAGGAGATTGTCTTCATCACTTTACAGATGAGAAGCTGACGCTGAAAGGTGGTTACTAGTCTCATGTCTAGATTAAGAACACCAAGTGTTGATGTCCTTTACGAGGAAGCCTAGAGTGTGAGCTGTCTCTGATGTACTGGTCTTAGCTTTTATCTCATTGCTGAACATACCAAGGCAACCTCCATGAGGCCAGCATCTTGCTCCCTCATTTTTATCTTCATTTGCGACATCTATCACTGAGTCTGGCACGTAGTAGGTACTTAATAAATATGTTTAAAGAATAAATGGTGCCCAGATCTTTGCATATGTTGCTTTTGATTCCTGAAACACTCTTCCTATCCTGTTACTTAATTAACTGCCAGTTCTTTCACAGCTTAGATGCCGTCTTGGGTCAGTCAGTGCCTAATCTGAAAAACAGAAATCATGCCAGTTACTTTAATTGAGAGCATTTAATATAAAGAATTGGTTAAATACCTACTGGAAGATGGAAAGGTAAAGCGGGGACACTGAGATAACCAATAGTAATTGCAGTGGATTTGTTATTTTCTGCATAACAAGTCACCCCGAAACTAGCAGCTTAAAACAACAAAAATTCATTATTTCATATTTTCTGTTGGTCAGGAATCTGGGTATGGCTTCAGTAGATCCTCTGCCTCGGGATATCCCACAAGACGACAATCAATGGATCAGCAGGGACTGTCATCTTATCTGAAGTCTCAACTAGGGGAAGGAGCTGGTTCCAAGCTCACTCAAGTGATTGTTGGCAGAATCTGGCTCCTCATGGGCTGTTGGACTGAAGACTTTAGTTTATCAGAGTCTGCTGGCTGCAGTCCCCCCTCAGTTCCTTGCCATAAGAGCCTCTCCATAGAGCAGCTCCAAAAGGGAGCAGCTGGCTCCATCAGAGTGAGTAAGCAAGAGAGAAAACCCACGATGGAGGCTGCAGTTTTAATATTCAAATCTCAGAAGTAACATCCCATCATTTGTGCTATGAGAAGTGAGTCGGTAAGTCCACCCTCCTTTCCAGGGGATGGGACTGATGGCAGCAGCAGCCTGTCTGGAGCAGCCGCTGCCAAGACACAGCTGCAGCAGGGGGAAGTGTGGCTGGGGCTACGGGCTTCATGGGGCTGGCAGGAGCCAGGAACTGGCAGGAGCTCCGTCCCCTTCTGAGTTGGTCAGGTGGGAGCCCAATGCTCTTGGGCGCAGCTGCAGCCTCCGAACCATGGCTGTGGACCTGGGCATTCCTGTGCTCGTGGGGGACCCAGGAAGACCCCCTGCCTCTTCAGGCCCAGGAGTGCCTGCTCCTGCTTCCTGGCCTCTCCCAGCTCTTGGTGCTCACGCTAGAGTGGAGCAAAGTAGTGGCCAAGCCCGGGTGCTGTCACAACCCAGCCAGGTGTGTGCATGCTTGGGGCGGTGCTGACACGCCAGGCCCCTGCTGCCTCAGCCCCCTCCAGATTTTGGGTTCCAAGGAGTGCAAGAGGGAGACGGTGGGGAAGGGGGAGGGGGGAGGTGTTGAGGACTGCAGGCACCCCTCAGCACAGACAGCCTGGGTGCCGTGGATGGCATGTTGACAGTGGCAGGAGGCAGACAGGCTCCTGGGTGGGAAGGGGCAGATTCCTAGTGAAAGCCTACCTTCAAGCCAGGGACGACCTGAAACCATCCTGTCTTGAAGGTAGGCTTTCACTAACTGGGGGGTGGGGGCTGCCAGTTCCGGGTAGAGTCCACAGCCCCGAGTGAGAACTTACAGTGATTTTTCTGGGCTGCCCATGGCCACCCATGGACCAATCAGCATACACTTCCTCCCTTCTGAGTCCATAAAAACTACCCCCACCCCAGCCAGGTTCACACAGATGTCGGGACTTACCAGCTGTGGGAAGGAGCTACCCACTTTGGGTGTCCTCACTTCTCTCATCCGGGGAAGACCCGCCTGCAGAAAGGAGCTACCCACTTAAGGTTTCCTGAGAGCTATTTTGTTGCTCCCCCTCTGCCTTGCTCACCCTCCAGTTGTCCATGTACTTACATTCTTCCTGGATGTGGGACAAGACTCGGGACCCACTGAATGGTGGGACTGAAAGAGCTGTAAACAGGGCTGAAATGTGCCCCCTGCTCACCCCATTGTGGGTGGTGAGAAGGAGAGAAGAGCTGTGGCCTTTTGGGGAGCCCAGATCTAGGGGCTGCCTGAGTCAGGGCTGTGACACTCTCTTTGTGTCTCTGCGGTTTTTGGCATCTGCAAGCTTCTGGACACCACCATATCCCCCCAGTGCCCACAGTAGAAGTCATGCATGGTGTACCTTGTCCAGCCACAGCCTCACACAGAGCTGGCACCTGTGCCAGTGCCTGGAGCTACCTACCCTGCCAGACCCTGTGCTCACTCACACAACCCTCACGGTTCCACACCTGGCTCACCTTTGGCAGGCATGCCATCCAGGCTGGTAGTGTGAGCTGAGTGCAGCCTGCCAGGCCAAGTGAGGGGGACAAGCCCAGCAGACCTGAGCAAAACTCAGACAAAGGTGTCACCAGCCACAGAGGTTTCTTGTTGAAAGAGTGACACCCCAAAGATCCTGTGACAGGATTACCCAATGGCATGAATATCAGGGGACACAGGTCACTGAGGACCATCTCAGAGGATGCCCGTCACAAGCAGAAAGAAACTAATAAATCCCAGAGAGCTGGAAGAACAAAGAGGAAAGGTTGTGGTTTTAGAATCTAGATGTTTGGAGAAGGGTTCTCCCGGGGCTGAGACTGACTCTGAGGAGGTGGCCCTGGCCAGCTAATACTGGTAAATCTGACGGGGTATGATGAGGTGGTTTCTGGGAGTATGAGAAAAAAAAAATCACCTGGAAACTGGAGATGATGGCTGTTTCTGCAGCCATCTGGCACTGGCAGGAGCAGGATGCCGACTTCTGCTTCTATTATGGTTTGAATTGCATCCCACCACATTCATATGGTGGAGTTCTGACCCACAGTATCTAAGAATGAGACATCATTGAAAATAGGGTCATTGCAGGTGTAATTAGTTAAGATGAAGTGGATTCAGGTGGATCCTAATCCAATACAACTAATGTCCTTATAAAAAAGTGGAGATTGGGATACGAACATGCACCCAGAGGGAAGACAGTGGGAATAGGAAGGTCAGAAGGTATTCCTACAAGCCAAGGAATGGCAAAGATTGACAGCAAACCACCAGAAGTGAGGGGAGAGGCGTGGACCAGATTCTCTCTCACAGCCCTGGGAAGGAACCACCCCTGTTGACACCTTGATCTTGGATTTCAAGCCTCCGGAACTCTTCAGGTGGCAAATTTCTGTTGTTTAATCCACCCAGTTTGTGGTACTTTGTTATGGCAGCCCTAGCAAATTGATACAGCCTCCTCCATCCTTGAAGTCATGTCTGGAGCCGTTCATCTTGCAGAATCTACCAGGGAGGCAGGCAAGGCAGGATGTCCCTGCAGCCCAGCATCGCCACACAGACAGTCAGAGGATGGGTGGAAGCTGAGTGATGGTAGCATGATAGCTGACACTCACCTCTTTTGGGGAAGCCTTCAGTGACCTCCTTCACTGAGTCTCCTATGTGTACCCTTGGTCCCCAGCACCACCTTCTGTAAAGGCACTTGCTACTCTCTTGTACTAACTGATTGTCTGTATCTGTCCCTAGACTATAAACTTCATGAGGATAGGCACTCTGTTCTTTTATCGCCACTATATCTCTTATGTCAAGCATGGTTTCGGGAGCACAGTGAGTGGTTAGTAAATATTTGTTGAATTGAATGAATGAAGGATGGCAGAAGTAGAGAAAGTGATGCTTGAAGGCAGAAAGGTTGGGTTAAATAGATTGGGACATCATCATTTTATACATATAATCTCATTTAATGCTCATAATAATCCTGCAGTGCAAGTACTTTTATCCCTGTTTTGCTTATGAGGAAGTTAGAGATCAAAGAGATGAAATGACTTGCCCAAGGTCACATCTTAGCTGGCAAGAGGCAGAGCTAGGGCTTGAACCCCCTTTCTATTATGCAGCTCTCCCTCCAAAATTTTAAAGCCATCATATATTAAGGATTCATGATATGCCAGGAATTGGGTTAGAGGCTATCTGCATATCCCTATCTATATCTTTATTTGCATTGGCTACATTATCATTTAATCCTCATTTCATAGAGTAAGCAATGCTGATTAAGAGCTGGAAACCAAACAGAATATTCCAGTTAAGTCCAATTCCACTGTGCAGCCGTTCAGCTCAAAATCAACCAATGTCCCTCCACTAAGAGTGGACTAATAGATTGTTGATACATCTAATGATTTGTTTAATTGATGGCTTCTGCCATTATTAAGGGAGAGTTTAAAGGGGTTTTTATGAGTTTAAGACCTACATCAATTAGCCTTAGAAGCAAGAGTGTAAACACCAATGTTATTTGTCCTGTTGCCAAGCAAAATAAGCACCTATACTTGTAGCCAAAGCTTTAAGAATTTAGTCAGCAAATATGTGAGCATGTATTACGTGTTTGGCACTGCTCTCACAGCTGTGCGGGTTATAAAAATATAAGATGCACTTCCTGTCCCCAAGGACCCTGCAATGTAGTTAAGGAAAAGAGATATGTACACATGGAATGTTAATTAACAAAAAAAGGCCATCTAGGGTAAATAGCAAATTAATGGAATGAACAATAGGAAAATGGTGCTTAGGGAATTCAGAGGCGGGAGTGTTGATGGTGATGGGAATAAGAAAATTTAGTATCATTGTGTTGAGCATTTACTGTATTCCAGACACATGGCATTAAGGGTCCTATGTGCAGTACCATTTCACAGATGAGGAAACAGAGGCTTAGGGAAGTTGAGTGACTTGCACAAGGACACACGGCCAGTGAGTGATAAGGGGAGAGTTTGATCTTGGGTTATCTCACACAAGAAGGAGCTCTTAATTTCTTACCATTCTCTATATTTAAAAAAATTATTTTTATTTTTTGTGGGTGTATAGTAGGTGTACATATTTATGGGGTACATGAGATGCTTTGATACGGGCTTACAATGTGCAATAATCACATCATGGAAAATGGGGTATCCATTCGCTCAAGCATTTATTCTTTGTGTTACAAGCAATCTAAGTACACTCTGTTAGTTATTTTTAAATGTACAGTTATTATTGACTATGGTCACTTTGTTGTGCTATCCAAATAGCAGGTCTTATTCATTCTTTTAAACTATGTTTTGGTATCCATTAACCATTCATTCTATCAGTACATTTTGAGAATGGGTTGTATTCTGTACGTGCACAGGCAGCAGTGACTGTGTGGGGGAGGCTGGGGAAGCTCATATAAATCTTCTTAGAGTTGTTGAAATTTAAACTGGGTTTTAGAGTACAATAGTTGGAGAAGGGGAGAAGCCATGCCAGGCAGAAGTAACAGTGTATGTAAAGCATGTAGTCTTCTTCCTTATTTTTTTCCTTCTTCCTTTAGCTATATCCCCTCCACCCTACCCTTTCTTTCTTTTCTTTTTCTTTTTCTTGTTTTTTTTTTTTTAAGTCATCCTCACTCTCTTATGTCCCCTCCTTCAGGAAGGGTTTGGATATTTACCTTTTTAGTTTGCTGGCACTAGCCTGATTTTTGGGAGAGAGAACCCTCTGTGATTTCTAGAGTAGATCCTGATCTCATCAATTATTTTAAGCACTTGGAAGAGAAGGAGGTATGATCCCTCCTCCCACAACACATACCTATTAAAAATGCTAAGAACATGTTGGTGAGTGAACAATCCTTGGGAGGACTAAAGTGCTTATTGCCAATTTAAAAAAAGGCATTCCGAGAGAAAACGAAAGCAGATGGAAATAAATTGAATTTCCTGCCCCACGAGATCTTGAGCTGTGAAACCCACATAATTGACCACTGGTTTTCAGAGGGGGTGGGTGGATATGAGAAGCAAGAAAGCAGGGGGAAAGAAGACGAGGTCAGAGGAGCATTTGCAAGGGAGGAAAGAATCGTTTTGGAGAATGAAGAGTACAATCCCGTAGGACATCCAGTTTCTTTCCCAGAGGCCAGAGGAAACTTATTAGGCATACCACACATGATAACCTCTTAGAGCTTCTGTTTTTTCGTCTCTGTAATCAGGTAATAGCACTGAATCTGTGAGATAATATAATATGAGGTGTATAAAGACTTGTCTGGTACATAGCAGAAGTTCACAAATATATTATTGTTATTTTTTTTTTTTTTGAGATAGAGTTTTGCTCTTGTTGCCCAGGCTGGAGTGCAATGGTGCAATCTCGGCTCACCACAACCTCCACCTCCCAGGTTCAGGCCGTTCTCCTGCCTCTGCCTCCCAAGTAGCTGTGATTATAGGCATGCACCCCCACACTCCGCTAATTTTTTGTATTTTTAGTAGAGATGGGGTTTCTCCATGTTGGTCAGACTGGTCTCAAACTCCCAACCTCAGGTGATCCACCCTCCTTGGCCTCCCAATGTGCTGGGATTATCTATTACTAATAATAACATTGGGTTGGAGAGTAGAGTGCAAAGTTGAGATTTTAGGTTAGGTTCCATGGAAGCAGAATATGAGACTGAGATTCTCATGAATGTAATATATTGAGGTAAGACCCTCAGAAGAAAAGGAGAAGGGGAGGGAAAGAAGCAGGAGTGATCAAGGGAAGAAGCCAAGCAAGAATACGGCCTCAGTTGGAAACTATGGCCTGGTCCGACAGGGAGCTCCGGAGAATGAATTGTGCAGAAATGATCTCGTGTTAAAGTAAGGAGGTGAGCCTTTTAAACATCCAGGTCAGTCAGTTATTGGATGCAGGATGTCTTGGGGGAAGTGAGCTTTCTTAGTGAGATGGCTCCTGTTTGGTTGACAGCAATTTTCCTCTAGGGCAGATCTCAGCCGGGCAGTCAAGCCTCGCAACATCTAGGGTCTGGACGTCCTGGGCTAGTAAAGTGGATCAGTTGGGTGCATGAACAGTTGTCAGGGTGAAGGCTGATGAATGGGAACCTAACAAAGTGAGCATATCACTTCTGTCCTTGTGTAGTGTGAGGATGAACATCTTGATGTAGAGATGAAGGGAAGACCCATGCTGATATCACCCGGGAGATTTCCAGCTAAGTTCTCATAAGGATCTCAACAACTTCCAGTTTCCCAGCTTCCTACCAGGACCTATCTTACAGTATGCTGCTGTGTAAAGATGCACACTGTTAAAGGCGAACACATCTGATCTGTGACTCTCGAGATTTAACTGACTCCTCAGGGGCGGAAATGATATCTTCCTTTACATCCCCCATGCTGCCAAGCCTGGTGACTTTATAGACAGTTGGTGCTCAGTGAGTGTTGGCTGATTGAAGAGCATCTCCCCCAGGTATTCTCAGGAATCCCAAGCTGTCGACTTTTCTGAAGTAAATACAGAAAATACCTTCAGTTATGAAAGTCTAGGCTTCTTGGTTTGGCATTTGAGGTCCTCTGCCTTCCCTTCACCCTCATCGTGTTCTGGCCTCCAGGGTTATTTCCAATGACCCTCTCACCCACCTTCACAAGCCGCATGTGAATGCCCAATGCCTTCAACCTTTCTTATCATACTGTAGTACCATCACTTATTGTATTCTGGACAAAAGGTATTCAGTGCTCTATGTGCATTACCGTTTTACAGATGAGGAAACTGAGGCTTAGAGAAGTTGAATGACTTGCACAAGGTCACACAGCCAGTGAGTGATGAAGGGACAATTTGATCTTGGGTTATCTCACAGAAGGAGCTTTTAACTTCTTGCCATTCTCTCTCTATATTTTTTAAAAATTATTTTTAATTTTTGTGAATACATTGTAGGTGTATACAGCATACCTAGTTGTTCCACCTAAAATCTTAGGAATGATTGTTGATTCTTCTTTTTCTCTGATTACATCAAATCCTCTGGCAAGTCTGGTTTATTTTATTTTCAATTATGTCCAAATCTGCCCACTTTTGGTCATTTTCTTTGTTACTATCCCAGCCTGTCTCTCCCCCTGTCCCTCACCCAGATTACAAAAACCTCCTCAGTGGTGTCCCTGATCCAGATCTTGCTCAGAAAAGCAGGTTGTGTTGAGCACAGTGCCTGGCATATAGTGGGTTCTCAGTGAATTCTTGCTGAGTGAATGGATAGGAAATGAGCATAATGATCTCTTTTTGACATTAAAAAAAACATGGATTTTTTAAAACAGCAGGAATTTGAATAAATTTTGTTTGAGGAGCCATTTGTTGACCAAATATATCTATGCATTCAGTAGTGCTTTCAAAAGGATGGACATACAGACATTGGCAAGGAATTGCACGGGGCATGAGACATTAGCAGATACCTTGCAATACCGCTGCAGTCCTCTAGGAGGCGGTGGCTTGCCGGTTGGATACCACTGCTCTGGTTAAACTACGTCTTTGCCATTCCTGCAGTGTGATTCATTCTGGGATTCTGTTCCCACCCTTGTGCCTTTGTTCTGCCTGTGTTCTCCACTTGGAATGCCCTTTCGAATTCACCTCAAACGCAGTGTATACAAAGCCCATCCGTCTTTAAAGCCTCAACCCAAATGTCAACTCTTTTGAAGCCTTTTCTGATTTCACCCAAGTGAGAAGACATATTGCCCTCCTTGCTAAGCCTCCATAAAGCTTTATCTACACTGCCCTTATTTATAGCTATGGCTGCCTGACTTGGAAATTTCATGATTTTTTTTTTAAAGATGTCTGACATAGATTCAACAACTTTGGATTTTGCTAAAAAGTCTTTGAAACAAACAGATCTTGTCACCACCTCATTTTATAAAAGAAATGTATTTATCCTTTATTTTTTTAATATTTAATTTTTAAAGACTTTCTTTTTTTAAAAAACAGAGATGGGAGTCTCACTCTGTTGCCCAAGATGGTCTCAAACTCCTAGGCTCAAGTGATCCTCCCACCTCAGCCTTGCAGAGTGCTGGTATTACAGGCATGAGCCACTGTGCCTGGCCAAGAAACTTATTTAAACATGAGAGAAAGGGAAGGCAGTGCGTGATTTCAAAATAAAAAATTATTCTAACAAACCAATTTAGTTCTATGAAAAATTATCACAAGGGTGGTTCTTATTTTTCTCTTGTTTCTGAGTCCTAGTAAAGAATTAATCACAGCAAAGCCCTAGTCCAGAGAGGAGCATATGGAAAATTTGTTGTCTAATTCTTCATGTCCTTACCCCACCACCACTTCTAGCCTGAGCTTCTGAAGTGACTGAATCGCTACCATCTCCCTAACACATCCCAGCTTGTGGTGAGTGGTGTAAGACTATTTGATTGAGCACAGTGCAGGGCAGAGACCCTGATCTTTCTCTCAAATAGCTTTGGTTCCTCATCCTTTGGTCTCTGTGCCATGGATGGTTAAAGAAAGCCCTTAGAGTAGAATTATGCTTTTCCAGAAGGTGAGGGCCTTGTAGAACCCCTTGCATTTTTGTGCCATTAACTGAGCACTAAAGGTAAACACCTCAGCCTTCCAGGAGGACATTTTCTGGCCAATGTGGGGAAAGAGGCTACGATATTCTTGAATTTTCATTTTATAGGAGGCTTAATAAATACTTACCAAGTCTCTATGGCTCAACCTTGCACTCTGTGATGTTAGCTCTTCCTTTCGGTCCTGAGAGCTTTCTCTGTTGAACATGAGCCTTGCCATGGTTGGCATTACATTGCAGAATACAGCTGTTCCTTTAAACAAGAGCAAGAGGCAGTGGAGACAAAAGGTGGCTGAATTCTGGGTCCCTTCCAGGCATGGAGCTATCAGTAGAGGTCTTGTGGCTCACCTTGAGCTGCTTTTGATGATTGTTCTTTTTAGAGCCCTTGGGAGAACTTGACCAAAAACAAACAGCATATTCCTGGGTCAAGGCGCTAATCACAGACACCCTAGGAATTTACGGGACAGAAACGTCTCAGGAGGCTGAATGCCTAGTACTCAGACACTCTGTCTGAGGGATAATGAATTCTCATTTGATCATCTGCTGTGTAAATCACCGACGATGGGGAGTTAATCATGCATAGGAAATGAATCCCTCCTCTGAGTTAATGAGCGCAGAGCTCAGAGCAGCATCTGTTTCCTCCCTCTACTTTCACATCTCTGGCAGTTTGAACAATTAATTGTACCCAATGATCTCCCTTTGTTTTTGGGCATTAGGGAAAAAACCCTGTTCTCCCCAAAACACATATTCCTACTGAGCGGTGGGTAGAGAAGCCTCTGCTCAGCTTTTTTACTCACTTAAAAATGTCCTAAGAATCAAAGGGTGTGTGTGTGTGTGTGTGTGTGTGTGTGTGTGTGTGTGTGTGTGTGACAGAGAGAGAGGGAGAGAGAAGAGACAGAGGAGAGAGGAGAAGAAAACCAAGAAGAAATATTTTCATGTTTATTTTTATTAGTATTGCATAATGTATCACACAGCATGCCAAGTTGCCAAGTGCTTCACTCGTGGGATCTTGTTTCATCATCACAATTACAGACAGAGGTAATATTATTTCCATTTTATAGAGGAGAGCACTGAGGTTCAGAGGGTCTGCCAAGCCACTGGGCTAGGAAATGGCTGGGGAGGGACTGGAGCTCAGATGGTTCTGACTCTAAGGCTCAGAGCCTTAGTTAGGCCTTCTACTGTCCTCACCCTTTCCTTGCAGTGTAGCCCTCACTCACCTTCAAATCCCTGTCCTAATGCCCCTTCTCTGATCCCTCTAGAACGGCCCACAGGCAGAGGCTCTGAGCTTACCACTTAGCAGCATTGGGCAAGTCATTTCACTTCCTTGAGCTTTAATTTCCTCATTTTTTTACTGGGAACAAACCCAGTGCCTTTGTAGATGTTTTTGTGAGGATTAAATGAGATAATACATAGATAGAGGGAGAGAGAACACAGAGTCCTCTATTGGTAATATTCTTATTACTATTCTTTGTGAAGCTCTTACTATGTGCCAGGCACTTTGTTAAGCATTTTATACACAATATGCATCTCTGAGTCTCACAACCTCCCTGGCAAGTATATATTAATCAATCAATAACCAGTCAATCGTTCAGCACATATTTACTGAGTCTCTTCTATGTTCGGGCGTGTCTTGGTGCTAGGGCTAGAGTCTAGCTGGGACGGTAGACACTAAGTAAAATGATATAATTAAATGTTGGCAAGAGTTAGGAGAAGCACATGTGCTGTAAGAGCACCTAGTGAAGGGACGGGAAAGGGCTATCAGAGATGTCTGTTTGGAGAAAATGACCTTTCAGCTGAGCCTAGAAGATTGGATAGGAGAAAGTCAAGCCAAAGAAAAGGGTGGGTGAGAACATTCTGAGCAGAGAATGAGGTATGTTATACTTATTTAACCAGGTTATTTCCTATTTTAATCCAAAGGTGTAATCAAATGTGGATGATGTTAGGGTCTGCGGCACACTGTTGGAGCTGAGGGAAGGGAATCGTTTGAGGCAAGAATATGTCCTATTCAGATAACCTGGAGTATTTCCATGCATGTGACTATGGTGTCGTCAGTTGATTTTTTTTTTTTTTTTGCAGTGAATATTCTGCTCTCAGTAACCTTAGAAAATCAAAATTAGAAAAAATCTTGGATGTCACCCAGGGGTCAGAGAGTACACAGAGATTGCACCTAATGTGGCAGCTGTTGTCAACCAGTAGTGTCTGTGATATGGTTTGGCTGTGTCCCCACCCAAATCTCATCTTGAATTGTAGTTCCCATAATCCCCATATGTCATCGGAGGGACCCGGAGGGAGGTAATTGAATCATGGGGGTGGGGTTTTCCCATGCTATTCACATGATAGTGAATAAGACTCACAAGATCTGATGGTTTTTTATTATAAAGGGAAGTTCCCTTGCACATGCCCTCTTGCCTGCCACCATGTAAGATGTGGCTTTACTCCTCGTTCGCCTTCCGCCATGATTGTGAGGCCTCCCTGAACTGTGAATCAATTAAACTCTTTCCTTTATAAATTACCCAGTCTTGGGTATGTTTTTATTAGCAGCATGAGAACAAGACTAATACAGTCTTTCTATAGTTAGCTGTTGGGAAGAGACCCTATTGGTAGCAAAGAGTGGCGAGATTGATTAGTGACGTCTGTTTTGGGCATGGAATTAGAGATTGGTGGTGGGTATCACAAAAGCTGTCAACTCTTTGGCTTCCAGAGGTTCTTCTAGAGAGAAAACCATCTTTGTCTTAGATATATTTTTATAGGTTGTTTTAGGTGTTAAAGACAGGGCCTGGAGGACATAAGCTATAACAAAACAGCAAAACAAAACAAGAGGTAAATTGTTCTGCCTAATGAATAAGAATTTAAGATTGTGGATGAGCAGAAGAGACAGAAAAGAAAAGGGCAATGTAGGAGAAAAGAGGCTGAACTACATGCTGGGTAGTGGAACTTCAAAGAGAATGGAAAAGAACATGGGAAATTCCTCATGGTAGAGTAGACAAAGGTTTCAAACGTCAGAATACCTCATTTCCAATTTGTTGACCAAAACTGACAATACTAGTCTTTCATACATGCTGAGACTTGTGTTGGTGGCATTTGGGGAAATAAAGGAATGGGGAGCAGTGTTTGGTATGAGATGACGTAATAAGGGAAAAGAAGAGAGCATGTGGCGTGCTGACGTGGTGATCCACAAATTGAACTGACTCAGCAAAACAGAGAATCTAGCCTAGATGTGGTGGCTCATGCCTGTAATCCCAGCAATTTGGGAAGCTGAGGCGGGAGCTTCGCTGGAGCCTAGGAATTCAAGAGCAGCCTGGGCAACATAGTGAGAACCCCCATCTCTATGAAAAATAAAAAAATAGCCAGGCATAGTGACACACACCTGTGGTTCCTAGGAGGTTGAAGTGGGAGGACTGCTTGAGCCTGAGAAATCAAGGATCATGCCACTGTACTCCAGTCTGGGCAACAGAGAGAGACCCTGTCCAGAGAGAGAGAGAGAGAGAGAGAGAAGAGAAAATCTGGATATAAAGAAATACAAGCTTCATCTTCATCCTTAAGTTTCCCTGGACCAATTTGGAAAAAAACCTTAGTCTTCTGCTGCATGTGGGATGAGGGCCTGAGCTAATTTCTTTTGAATTTAAAAAAATAGGATACTACAAGGTGATATATGTAAGAGAGATACTTATCTGATTCCCTGTTCCCTGCTCTCCTCCTAATTTTACAGATAGGGAAACTGAGTCCCATACAGGGGGGAAGGAACTTAATTGAGGTTTCATCTGACGGCTGCCCAATGAGCCTTTCTCTCTGAGACTGTGGTAGGAGACATTAGGCAAGGTTAATGAACCAACCCTTCGTGTCTGCCGTCATCCTTGATCTGCGGCACTCAGCTCAATTTGGGCAAAATATCACAGACTCTCAGATGCGCTTTCATTTTTAAAGGGAAAATTGTCAAAACTTAAATGAAGGCTGTTTAGTCATATGCATGCTCGATAGTGTTGGCATATTTGGGTCGGTTATGGGGTATAGTTGGGAATCTGGGTGTGACTTGAAGGGAAAGGGAAAGAAAGAGGGTTTCATGGTCCAGTTGCTTGCTTTTAGCTCCTGCTGTAGCCCTCCCCAGAGAGATCATTTCAGGAGAGTGCCCTGAAATATCAAGTCTTGCATGTAAACAGTGGGTAGTCACTTAGGTAATGACAATCTAGGGGGAGCCCAAAGGGCGGCCTGATGAAAAACTGGTTCGTCCATTTCCGTCCCTACAGTGCCCAACATTTCCACCATGAGGCACCCCTTTGGGATGAACCATGGATATGCAAGTATCTTTGCTAAGAAGGGAGCAAACTCTGTAATACCTACCAATGCTCTATAAGGATTCATGAGTGATAAGCCCTCAAAATGTACTGCTGTTTCTGTTTTCAAAATATTTGCATGTAGACATTGTTATCTGAGCCTCGTCACATTTCTATATCAAGAACAAATAATGTCTCCATTTTTCAGAGGAACACACTGAGTCTTGGTCCTAGAAGATAACGACTTGACTGGGAGCAACCTAAGGAGGAGAGATGAGAATTCAGGCCTCAGCCTATAAACTGTCAGAGTATTAGATGGTTAGTGTTTTTACCTCCAAACAGAATTACATTAAAATGTTTTTCAATTAGATTTTGATTGTGTGAGTGGTAAATTTTCATTGTAGAAAAATTTAAAAATGGAGAAAAGCTAACAAAGAAACAAAACTTTAGTCATCATCCTATAAAAATTATCTTATTTTCATTTGGTGCTAACCTTCTTGTCTTCTTTTCTATAAGCATTATGACTTTTTTTTTTTTTTTACAACAAATGGAATAAGAATATATGGAATTCCATGATGTGACTGTGTTGCTATTTACTTGACAAGCCATATAGAAGCAAGCATTTACTGAGTTTATTTGTTGAAAAGCAAAACGCCAGGACAATGATGAATATATGAATGGATAAAGCATGGTTTTTATAATCCAGATTAACATGCGGCTGAGCAAGGCAGAAGCAGACGATTCTCATCTGTTCAGCAGCTAGACTGAATATCTGCTATGTTCTGGGCACTGTCCAAGGCATCAGGGATGCAGCTGAGATCAGTATAGAAAAGGTCTTATGAGGCTCTTTTGTTGTTGGATGGAGACAGATGATAAGGAAATAAATGTGTGAGTAGATGGGTGTGTGTTACAAATACAATGAGTTGGTAATAGGTTGTATGAAGGAAAATAAGATGGGTTAGGAGAGAGATGAGGAATGACAAGACATTATTTTGTTTTGTTTTTGTTATTTTTAATTGATGCATAATAATTGTACACATTTAAGTGGGACAGTGTGATATTTGCATACATGGATGCAATGTATAATGATCAAATCAGGATAATTGGCATATCCATCATCTCAAACGTTTATCATTTCTTCGTGTGGAAACCATTTAAAATCCACACTTCTAGCTATCTGAAAATATGCAATAAATTGCAGTTCACGATAGTCACCTCATAATACCGTAGAACACTAGATCTTATTTCTTCTACTAGTTGTACTTTTGTTTCTCTTAACTAACCTTTAGCTATCTCTCCTCCTCCCATCCTTCCCCCACCTCTATTAACAACTATTCTATTCTCTAATTCTATGAGATCTGTTTTGCAGCTTCCATATGAGTGAGAATATGGGGTATTTATTTTTCTGTGCTTGGCTTATTTCACTTAATGTCCTTCGAGCTCATCCATGCTTCTGTGAATGATTGAATTGTGTTCTTTATATGGTGAAATAGTATTCCATTGTATATACACACCACATTTTCTTCATCTGTTGATGGACAGTTAGGTAGATTCTATTATCTGGGCTATTGTGAATGCTGCTGTGATAGATAGGGGAATGCAGATATTCTTTCAACATACTGATTTCCTTTCCTTTGGGCATATACCCAGAAGTGGGACTGCCAGATCATATGGTAGTTCTATTTTTAGTTTTTGAGGAATATCCATACTGTTCTCCACAGTAGCTGCACTAATTTACATTCCCACTAACAGTATATGAGTTCCCCTTTTTCTGTATCCTCACCAGCATTTGTTGTTTTTTGTCTTTTGGATAATAGGCATTCTCACTGTGGTGAGATGATATATCATATGGTTTTGATTTGTACCTCCCTAATGAGTGATAGTGGGCATTTTTTCATAAACCTGTTGGCCATTTGTATGTCCTCTTTTGAGAGATATCTGTTCAGCTAATTTGCCCATTTTAAAATTGGAATATTTGTTTTTTGTTTGTTTGTTTTTGCTGTTGAGTTCCACATATATTCTAGATAGTAATCTCTTGTCAGATGAATAGTTTGCAAATATTTTCTACCATTCTGCAGGTTGTCTCTTTATTCTGTTAATTGCTTCCTTTGCTGTGCAGAAGGTTTTTAGCTTGATGTGATCCTGTTTGTCCCTGTTTGCTTTGGTTGCTTGTGCTTTTGAGGTATTACTCAAGAAACCTTTGTGCAGACCAATTTCCTGGAAAGTTTACCCCATTTTTTAGTAGTTTCATAGTTTCACGCCTTAGATATAAGTCTTTAATCCATTTTGATTTTATTTTCATATATGGCAAGAGATAGGGGTCTAGTTTCATTCATTTGCTTAGGATATACAAATTTCTCAGCAGCATTTATTAAAGATACAGCAAGACACTATTTTAAATACCCTCCAAGGAGGTAAAATTTGAGCAAAACTTGATGCAGGGAATAAGTTATGTGAATATCTGAGTGAAGAATGAACCAGCAGCAAGTTCAAAGGTAGGGAGGTGGGAAGGAGGTTGGTGCTGGGGAGGATCATGTAAGGAGAAGAGAGGGGGAGAGTTAAAAGTTTGCTTTTAGATATGTTAGAAATACTCAAAAGCATTGTGAGCAGGCAAAATGTTAGGAAGTGTGGTTGAAGAGATAGCCTGGGACAAGCTTGTTTAGGACCTTGAAGGTCACAGTGAAATGGCTAAATGGTGAAGGGATGGTGAGCTTTAAGAGAGGCTTAAGCAGATGAGTGATATGAGCTGATGTCTATTTTCAAAGGTCCGCTCTGTAGGGAGGTCTCTGTAGGTAGGCTGAACATGGTGGAAGGCAATAAGAAAAGCTAGAAGACGAATTTGGAGAGTGTTGAAATTATCTAGGAGGGAGGGATAATGGTGGCTTGGACCAGGGTGCTAATGAAGGGGATGATGTGGGTTCCCATTCAGAATGTATGGTGAAGGCTGAACTCTCAGGACTTCCCAAAGAATTAGCTCTGAGAGTGAGAGATGGGAAATAGTCAAGGATGACAGACTGGGTGAATGGTGGTCTGACAACTAAGGTGCAGAGGACCATGGAAGGAGAAGAATGGAAGGGAGTTAGAGGTTTGGTTGTAGATAGGTTATATTAAGATCATTGTTAGACTTCCAAGGGGGAAACCCTAATGACTCAGTTAGATACAAGCCTGGAAGCAAGGGGACGAGTTGTGATTGAAAGTGTAAATTTCAGACCAGACATGGTGGCTCATACCTGTAATCTCAGCACTTTGGGAGGCCGAGGTGGGAAAATTGCTTGAGGTTAGGAGTTCGACACTAGCCTGGCCAATGTAGAAAGACCCTGTCTCCACAAAAAAAATAAAAATAAAAAATGTTTTTAAGTAGCTGAGCATGGTCCACACACCTGTAGTCCTAGCTGCTTGGAAGGCTGAGGTGGGAGGATCACTTGGGTCCAGGACTGTGAGGCTGCAGTGAGCAATGATGACATCACTGCACTGCATCCTGGGCCATAGACTAAGACCCTGTCTCTACAAAACAGTAAGATAAAATATAAATTTCAGAGCATCAGTGTATAGAGGCTCTTGAAAGCTATGGGACTGGATGGGAAAATGACTATTTGGTGTGGGGTTGGGAGAAGGGAGGCTTGAGTTTCAATGGGGCTGGGAGATGGTAAGAATGTGAAGACTACTTTCACTTAATTTGTGGTTGTGCTGAAGACTGGCTGGTTCTACACGCTTGGTGGTAACAGGATGGATCTTGATGAGAAAGTGGTCCCAATTTTACTTCTAGAGAAAGACAGAGGTGAGGAGCACTGAGCATTGAACAGAAGGTTATAAGACCCTGAGAACAAGACAGAGGGAAAGGCAGGAAATTAAGATAAAAAGGAGGCCAAGTCAGGAAGAAAAGTGGAAGAAGAAGAAGGACTAGGTTATATTCAAGTTGGCAAAATGAGCCCAGGGAGGCTTGTCTCTGCAAATAGGCTGTGGCTTTAGGGTAATCACTGACACCCAGGGAGCCAGTCACGCTGGTTGGCACAGATGCTGACACAGTCTTTCCACGTCTTCCAGCAGAGTCAGGCTCTCCATTCCCTCCCTCCTTTGTCCATTAATTGGCATGGATTTTGGTGTATCCTGTGAATATAGTCATTGTGTCTTGCATTGCTTACCTGCTGAGATACTACCCATTATTTTATATCTATGGTATTTTAAAAATGCTTCTGAGAACTTGATGCAAGTTTGTGTGCAAATGGCAAGCTCTAGGAGCCCCCAGATGGATTCCTCCTCCCTCCCACCTTTGTTTCTGTCTCCCACCCTTCTTCCTCCCTCCTTGCACACACACATGCATGCATCCATCCATCCTCTAGCCACATCTCAATTTGTTTAGTCAATCAATAACTCTTATTAAGCTCTTGTTTTTTGGCAGGTTTTGAGCTAGGTGTCAAGGACATAAAAAAAATAAGATAAAGCTACTCTATTTTTTTTTTTTTTTTTTTTTTTGATAGAGTCTTTCTCTGTTGCCAGGCTAGAGTGTAGTGGCACAATCTCGGCTCACTGCAACCTCTGCCTCCCGGGTTCAAGCAATTCCCCTGCCTGAGCCTCCTGAGTAGCTGGGACTACAGGCGCATGCCACCACGCCTGGCTAATTTTTTCTATTTTAGTAGAGACTGGGTTTTACTATGTTGGCCAGGATGGTCTTGATTTCCTGACCTTGTAATCCACCCACCTTTGCCTCCCAAAGTGCTGAGATTACAAGCGTGAGCCACCATGCCCGGCTGATACAACCACTCTTTAAAGGAAATAGAAAGGGCAAGATTGTTCTCATCTGGTCTAGACAGGTAGTGATGTCTTACTTGTAATTCTCCAAAGCAAGTCAGTCCACATACTAGTTACATTGTAATTACTTGAAGACCTTTAAAAGATACATATTCCTGCACCCTCCCCAGAATCGAAATCTTCCAGGGAGTATATTTTGAAAAGGTCCCCAGGCCATTCTAATGCTTGGTTAGGTCTGGGAATTCAGCTGAGTGGGGTTCAAGTGGGTTCTGAGTCTCAGTTGCCTCTGATGAAGAATGGATATAATTTATAATAATTCCACTACCTTATGGCATTGTAGGAAGTAGATGAGTTTGCATTAGAGAAAACTCTCAGCACAGGAATGCTTCCTAGTGGGTCTTCTGGACATATATGTGGAGGCAAAGCCCTCCTAAAGACTCAAAGAACCAGCAGCATCAGCACCAGCTGGTTAGAAATGCAGAATCCCGGCCCCACCCCAGAAGAACCCCAAATTATAGTCTCCCTGGTGATTGACATTTACACAGGAGTTGGCTGGTAGAAAGGGCATACAGCTAGTCCAGCCTGTCACTGAGGCAATCACACCTCCGAGCAGACCATCTCTATTAAGGAACGCTAATGAAAGATAAAAGTGATTTCCTCAGTTGTAATTGTGGGAT
Organism: Ateles fusciceps; assembly: GCA_036589455.1. NCBI lineage: Eukaryota > Metazoa > Chordata > Mammalia > Primates > Atelidae > Ateles > Ateles fusciceps. The sequence continues at coordinate 7,969,811 of JAZHEH010002317.1, read as the reverse complement.
GCTGCTCTGGAGTTGTAATTCTGGGCTGCTCTGTGTGTGGGCTACTGAAGTGCCTGTTGTGCAGCTCAGTGAGTCATGCCTGGAAGGCAGGGGCGATAGAGAGGCATGGGAGCTCTGGGTAGTTCCATCTCCCTGGCTGAAGTGGTCCTCTCCTCTCTGTTTGAAGAGTCACACTCACCCTTCCCCTCCAGGGTAGGCTGCTCCTCTGAAGACACTGTGAGTGTCTCAGGGCGCAGAGCAATGTCTTCTCCCCAGAATTGATGTTGGTTTCAGGGGGGGTTCCTGTCTCTAAAACTTCTTGAACTTAAATGTGCACATGAACCATCTGAATCATCTAGGGATCATATAAAAACACAGATTGGGATTCTACAGGTTTAGGGCAGGACCTGAGACACGTGTGTTTCAAACACACTCCCAGGCAATGCTGACACTGCAGATCCATGGACCACACTTTCATGAGGAAGGCACCAGCACTACGCAGTAGTCTCGGAGAATGCTGACTTTTCCTCCCACCCACCATGAGTTAAATCAGAATTTCTGGAGGTAGAACCTGGACATGAGTTGTCTTCAGAAGCTCCACAGGTGATTCAGATATGCAGTGAGGATCGAGAACTGCTAATTTAAGACGCCCTTTCCTCTTCCTTCCCTCCCTCCCTCCCTTCCTTCCTTCCCTCCCTTCCCTCCCTCCCTCCCTTCCTTTCTTCCTTCCTTCCATTTCTCTTTCTTTTCTTCCTTCCTTTCTTTCATCTTTCTTTCCTTTCCTCCTCCCTTCCTTCCTTCATCTTTCTTTCTTTCTTTCTTTCTCTTTCTCTCTTTCTCTTCCTCCCTCCTTCCCTTCCTTCCTTCCTTTCATCTTTCTTCCTTTCTTTTCCTTCCTTCTCTCCCTCCCTCTCTCCCTTCCTTTCTTTCTTTTCCTTCCTTTCCTCCCTCCTTCCCTCCCTCCCTCCCTTCTTTACTTCCTTCCTTCCTTCCTTCCCTCCCTTCCCTCCCTCCCTTCCTTTCTTCCTTCCTTCCTTCTGTTTCTTTCTTTCTTTTCTTCCTTTCTTTCATCTTTCTTTTCCTTTCCTCCCTCCTTCCCTCCCTCCCTTCCTTCCTTCATTTTTCTTTCTCTTTCTTTCTTTCTTTGTTTCTTTCTTTCTCTTTCTTTCTCTCCCTCCCTCCTTCCCTTCCTTCCTTCCTTTCATCTTTCTTCCTTTCTTTTCCTTCCTTTCTCCCTCCCTCTCTCCCCTTCCTTCCTTTCTTTCTTTTCCTTCCTTTCCTCCCTCCTTCCCTCCCTCCCTCCCTTCCTTCCTTCCCTTCTTCCTTCTTTCCTTCCCTCCTTCTTTCCTCCCTTCCTTTTTCCTTTCTCCTTCCCTCTTTTTTCTCTCTTTCCTTCTTTTCTTCCTTCACATTTTTTGGAAACATTGTGATCCAGAACAGACAGGTGATTTGAACAACAGCTGTCTGCTCCAATTGAAGGAATGATCATGGAGAGACTATTGATAGAAATACTCTCTTTCAATAGAGTCTCTTGTTTGAGGAAGTCTTTCTAGGAGTCTAGTTAAATCCTGCAACTGAATTATGTCATACTTTTATTTCTTCTCCCATTTATGGGAATTTGAATTTTCCCGTTGCTCATGTCTAAAGAGAGACAGCCAGTGTGGATAGCCCTTGCCATTATCCACTTCTATCTCCTACATTTCCAAAGCTTGCTGGGGTGAGATATGGTGAGAGTTTGAGGAGAAAGGGGGATGTATCTGCAAGATTTGGCATTCTCGGTCACAAGACACAGAAACCTAATTCAAAGATAACTAGGTCCCCCAAAATGGTTTATATTTGTCCATACAACTGAAACATTGGTCATTCCAGCTGGATCCCTAGGGTCAAATTACATCCTCTGTAGCCTCCTCTCTCTGTTCCTCTCTGTCTCCTCCATCCTTCCCCGCCTCTCATCTCAACTCTTAGTTACTGCATGTTGGTTTCATTCTCAGGCATCCTCTCCCTTTGTGATGACAAGAAGATAACCAGCAGATCCAGGCTCACATACTATTCTTTTAGAAAACCCAAGGTGGCTTAAGCCTTCAATCCCAGCACTTTGGGAGGCTGAGGCAGGCAGATCACCTGAGGTCAGGAGTTCAAGACCAGCCTGGCCAATATGGTGAAACCCCGTCTCTACTAAAAAATACAAAAGTTAGCCAGGCATGGTGGCGGATCCCTGTAATCCCAGCTACTTGGGAGACTGAGGCAAGGAGAACTGCTTGAACTCAGGAGGTGGAGATTGCAGTGAGCCAGGATCACGCCACTGCACTCCAACCTGGGCAACAGTGAGACTCTGTCTCAAAAAAGAAAAGAAAAGAAAAAAGAAAACTCAACACAATGGAGGTATTTTCCTTTCCTGGCATTTCCCCAAAATTCAAAGGATAGAGTCTTGTTGGTTCTGATTGGTTCCTAATACTATCGTTCAATCAATCAATAAGACCAGGGTGAACACCTGATTTGCCAGTTCTGAGCTATCCTATGTACAGATACGGAGTCTGCTCCACCCACCCAAACCAGACACTACAGTATGCCCTGTGCAGCCTCCGAAATGCTCGTAACCCACAATCCTGAGGCAATCAGGCCTTACCCAGCATGTCATTCCTCTAACGCCCTTTGTAGACTCTTCTTCAGTGTTTGTTGTACAAGGGGTTTTTGATAACTTTGCTCTCTGGAGAACACAGCAGAGAGACTCGTTCCCAGCAGGTATGGAATTGAAAAGGTGGTAGCAAGGGGACCAGAGCACACACACATGGAGATTTTTCCTTCCTGTCCTCGTAACCCCACCTTTAATTTCAAAATGGACTGTTAATTCACTCTCTGGCAGAGGGGGCAAGGGAGCAGGCTGGAAACTGGGGGAGCCCACTTCCTTGCTAATTTTCCTTCCAGTATTCCATAATGGCATCAACTCTTCAGAATTGCAGTCTTATCCATGGACATTAGATGATTAAAATATCACAGGGGTGGGAGGAGGCCCTCTGCTGTTTTTTAAAGTTTATAAATTCAGGTCATGTCACTTCCCACTTCAAAACTTCTAGCAGCTTCTCACCCCTCTTAGGGTCAAATCTAAACTCCTGACACATGCTGACCCGGCCCTGCCTCCACCCCACTCTGAATTTGTGACACATTGATCAAAATGCTGATTTTGTGATACATTGATCAAAATGCTGCAGTCCCACCTGCCTGCCTTCTGTTCCTTGGGGCATCTCTGCCTCTTGTCTTAGGGGCTTCACATGTGCTATTCCCCTCCTTGGAATTCCCCGTTTCTTCCCCTTCTCACCTGGATTCTCACCCCAGCCTCATTCTCTTCCTGGTTTACTCCTAAACTTTTAATCAAAATGTTGCAACTGGTGATAACCTCGCCTGGTCACCCACCTCCAGTTTGAATTAGGCTGACCGGCATAACTCCCTGATCTTCCCTTTTCTAGCTCCCCCGTAATTTGACCCTACACATTTCTTGCACTGTTTATGACTTTTCCATTGTCCCTGCTTGACTCTAGGGTTTGTGAGGATGGGAACCCTGTCTGGTTTTGTTCATCAGTCTGTCTCTTGCTCTTAGCTTGACTCTGCCATATAGTAGGTGCTCTGCAAATAATTGCTGAATGAGTAAATCTGATGATGTTCCCTGTGTCTTTCAAACTTGGCAATACATAAAAGTCAACTGGGGGGTCTTGTTAAAAATACAGGTTTCCTGGACTGGGTGCAGTGGCTCATGCCTGTAATCCCAACACTATGGGAGGCCAAGGTAGGAGGATGGTTTGAGCCCAGGAGTTTGAGACCAGCTTGGGCAACAAAGCCAGACCCTGTCTCTTAAAAAATATACAGACTTCCTAAAGCCTCCTCTTGGATCTTCAGATTCAAAAATCTGGATGGATCCTGGGAAAACCACTAGGTACTTTGAAAAAGGTTTGCCAGGGTTGGAAATAAACATGGGTCCCAGAGAGGACCAGGGGGCAAAGATAATTGTTTGTTTTAAATGAATCACAGAGGAGTGAAAGAAAACATGCGCAAACAGTATTAAAAATTGAGCAATGGAAGAAGAGAGAGTTGTATGTTTGTAAGAATGCAAAGTCATGGTTGTCCTGAACATGATCAGCAGAACCCCTAGCTAAGTACACAGGGTTCAACTTGAGTTAGTACGAGGCTGCTTGCAGTGTGTGGGTATTTCTGTCTTGATGACAATTGGGTGATTTCTATACACAGAGAGCTAGGAAGTCCAATAATATTCTTTTGCTGGCTCTATCACATCTCTGATAGGACCTCCCTCCTCCATGCCCAGACACTGCACCCAGTGTGATATAGCTACCGTCCCTGCTGGTTAGACTATTCTCAGCCCCTTTCCCCCACTCTCTGACAGAATGGATTCAAGGAATTCAAATACACTGTAGCCTCCTTTTGCTCTGTGAACACAGGTAATTGAAAGCACACTAGCTTTCTATGCTGGCAGTAGCATGAATTAGCTTATTATTTCTTGGCATGTTCTATTGCAACTCACTCCTGAGGGAGAAAGGAAGAAGAGAGAGAGAGAAGGAAAAAGAAAGAAAGGAAGAAAGGAAGGATGAAGGAAGGAAGGAAGGAAGAAAGAAAGAAAAAGAAGGAAAGAAAGAAAGAAACCACCCTTTATCTCAGTTAATAAACTTGTACCTTCTTGAGGTCAGGAAGTGTGCCTTTTATTTTTCAGATATCACCTTCATTAGAACTTTGCACACATTACCATGGTTTGCATATATTTACAATGACTTGTCATTAATAATAAGGATATGCGTTATTATTATAATGCTTCATAGCATTTTTATGTCACTTTGCAGTTTGCCAATGCATTTTGGTATTATTTTATGTAATTTTGGCAAGTGACTCATAATTAGAAACCCCTTGGGTGTACCTTATATGTACACATTCCTAAGACCTACTCCAGAAAGGCTGTAAGAATGGAATCTGAATGTTTAGCACTCTACCGGGTGATTTTTAGGATTAGCCAGAAAGAGGGCCCAGCAGTGTGGTAGCTAGGTATCTGGGCTTGGGGTCATATCCTGACCTCTCTGAGACCGTGTACACATTACTACAGTTCTCCAAGCCCTGGAGTTGCCCCATCTGTAAAATGGGGTTGACGAAACCAATACCAGGGGGGATTAAATGAGAGCACGAGAGTATGGAATGTGCTCAGTAAGCAGCACCATCTACAATAATGTATTTCTCTCTTCTGGCAGCGTAACAGCTAAGGACCTACATTTGGGGTTCAAACCCTGTCTCTTCCATTTATAACCTAAATTACTACCGTGTCTCAGTTTCCTCATCTGTAAAATGGGGATAATGGACATATCTACCTTGAAGGATTGTTTTGAGGACTAAACTAATTAATTATGAAAAGTGGCACTTTAGAAAAAATCTGGCACACCCTGAACTCTGTATCAGGGTTAGGTGTGGCCATTTTTACATCCATTTTACGGAAGAGGATGCACATTCCTGTTAGGAGGGGGAAATAAGACTGCAAAGCCTGTCTCCTCTGCCCAAATGCTGGGCTCTTCCCAATCTACAAAGCTAATTCTTAATGCCAACCTTTCTTAGGACTCAAAACCAGGACAATGAATGCTCATCTCTGTTTTTTTTTTTTATCTTGCAGGGAGGGTGGTGTCTTTACTACCCTCCACTGCCAGCTCTCCTTCCCTCATGCCACGCTTCTTTGTTTTCTTGTCCCAGAGCCAGACCCCATCACCACTTTTCAGAAATGCCGTCTTACTGGGGCACCACCTTCAGAGGCCCGAAAAGACAGAGTGATTTGGGATTCTGATCTCATCTCCATTTGTCTGCTAGAGTCTCGGCAGACACCAGAACACAGTCATCTAATTAGAAGTCTCGTCTGCTCTGGGGCTCGGGGCTACTGGTGCATGGCTCCCACATTTCCCAGGCAGAGATGGGATGCCTCATCAGCTAGGCTAGCAGTGGAGGCTTCCCCACCAAGGCCTGAGAGGCAAGGGGGTTTCCCAAACTCTGGATCAGGAAGCAGAACCTGGAAAGTGCAGACCCGGAACCAGGGTTTACATGGATGTGGCTGCTGAGGACATCACTCTGTTACTCTGAGCCTCACTGTCCTTATCTGTAAAGTGGAATGATCATTATACCTATCTCCCAGGCTTGTTGGGCTTATGTTTACAAAGTCATGATCTCAAGATACCCTGATCTCTAATGTCCTCCTTGCTTTTTCTCCTCCTTTTCTAAACTCTTTATTGATATGGTCAGAGAGGAAGAATATAGCCGTGATTGAGAACATGCACACTGGAGTGACCTTCTTGACTATAAATTCTGTCCCTGACATTTTCAGCTCTGAAATCTTGAACACATCACTTCACCGTATTGAAGCCCAGTTTCCTCATCTATAAATTGGAGATAATCATCCCGGACCCTCCTTGTATGATTGTTGTGATTGTAAAGTGGGGTTCATAGCAAATGCTCAATAAATATCCTCTATTATTACCATGAAGCAAGTATGGGGATGCACTCTTACTTCTCATTTATTATGTGGATGATAGAGCAACGTTCTTCCCCAGGAACCTCATCACCTATGTGCTTTGACAGCTTCAGGACTCAGTTTGTGGGGGGCCCTCCTCTGCAAAGCTTTTCCTGACAGTTGTCCTCCTCCTAACCTGGATTCAGCTTTCCCTTCAGCCTTCCTGAGCGTCCTCCATCATAGGAGCTTTGCATATGGCCTTCTTTAAGTCTGTCTCCTCTGCTGGACTTGGATTTGTTTGAGACAGGGCTCATGCATTCATACCTGTGTTTCGGGTGCTTTGGGCAGCACCTCGGACAGCACCTTGCATCTATTTGGAACGTTGTTGAAAGAATGAAGACACTAAAGAGCTTGAAGCAGTGTTTCTCAAAGCAATTTGACCATGTAAAACATATTTTACATGGCAAAACTGGTGATGCATGTGTGCACACACACCCGGTAGGAGATAATGCTTATATTTTTTGATATTTGTTTCACATGTCATTAATACCCAATGTACTCTGATAATTCGTCTCTTCTCCCCCTCCCCCTCCTCTCCTCTTCTCATCTATTTAATTTTTAAATGTCTGAGATCTACTAAATTCATTTCAGAACTAATTGTTCTGAGTTGATAAGCAATATCTTGTAATGCTAAGAGCATGGACCATTGGAAAAAGATAGATCAGGGTTCAGATTCCAAAACCATTGCTTATCAATTAATATCCTAAGAACATCACTTGAACTCTATAAACCTCAATTTCTTTATCTACAAAATGGAGCTAGTAATTGTACCTGCTTCGTAGGTTTCTTGTGAGGTGTTAATGAGATTATATGAATAAAGCAATAAGCAAAGAGCTTTGTATGTAGTGAGTCTTTCTGTTTGTTTGTTTGTTTAGACGGAGACTTGCTCTGTCGCCAGGCTGGAGTGCAGTGCTATGATCTTGGTCCACTGCAGCCTCTGCCTCCTGGGTTCAGACAATTCTCCTGCCTCAGCCTCCTGAGTAGCTAGGACTACAGGCATGCACCCAGATAATTTTTGTGTTTTTAGTAGAGACAGGGTTTCACCATGTTGGCCACGATGGTCTTGATCTCTTCACCTCATGATCCGCCCACCTCAGCCTCCCAAAGTGCTGGGATTACAGGTGTGAGCCACCGTGCCCAGCCTCTAGCCAGTCTTTAACAAATGGTTGTTGTTATCAGAATCATTCATGGAACTCTTGTATGACTTTACTCTTTTCCCTCACCACCTTCCCAAGTCTCTGTGTTTTCTTAATCTTTGTCCTCAGTCTCATTCACTTCCCCTTAGGCCACTGACAATGATCTTGCCACTCTCAGAAGCATAAGAATGAGCCATGGATTCACAGTGGTGTAGCCTGAGAAAGTGATTTGAGGGAAGATAGGAGAAATCTCATCACTTTGACCCAAGGGGTGAAGGAAATACCCAGTGGTATGGAATCTGCCCTCTCCTTGATTCCTCATGATGCCAGTGGGAAGTAAAGATCTTAATTTAAACATCTAATTTAATCCCTCCTTAAACATCTAATTTAATCCCTCCTCCGGTGACTCAATGGAGCCCAAAGACTTTCCTCCCCAGCTCTTGTCCCTTCCCATCAACAATTTCAAGGTCCAGGACCCTGGCCAGCATGAGAGGAGAGAGTGGAGACTAATTTATAAATCAAACTTACATTAGGAATGCAGTCACCTATCACCAGGACCTCAGGATGCTTGGTCATCCTCCCAAGAACCATGAGCACTGTTAGAGAAAAGTCACTAAAACAATTCAGCATCACCTGATTCTTCCTTGCCGTCCTGCTTTCCTTGGCCTGGAAATTCCATTGCCCTCAAGTCAATGCTTCTGGAGTAAGCAGAGCACCGCAAAATGCCTAAGGGTCCCTCATGGAGGCTGGACCTATATATCACAACGGTATATGCATGTGATACCTCTTCGTGTAGTGCTTAGGAGTCAGGCAGCTCTGGTTCTAACACAAACTCTGTCACCAACCAGCTGTGTGGCCTTGGTCCAGTAAGTTCACTTCTCCATTTCTTCATTTCCTCATTGGAATTTTAATAATATCCAAAAATATTACCTATTAGATTATACAACAAAATAATGCACTTTAAATATCTGGTATCTTTAATTCTTCAACAAATTTTAGAGCCATCCTCATTGCTGTTACTGTTGTTGTTTTAACTAACAATAATCACCAATAAGCACTTCAGCTTCTAAATTTGATGCTAGACTATCTTTAACATGAAGAATTCTTGAGCTCCACGCTCATCATCTCCTTTTGACCAGGGAGAACCCAGTTGTTCCTGTGGACTCGTAGTCTTGTTATTTCCTAGGCGAGGGCACTTAGATGCACTGACATTTGCTTGAACTTAAGCCTGCAAGGTAAAAGGAAGCCGTTCTTTCCTTCTGAATACTAGATAGTTGCTATCTGCTGTGGAATTGTGCTAGAATATAAATAGCAAGTCAGAGGTAAAACACCCTCATTTTTTTTTTCCTTCCCTGGCCTCAAATCTTTCTCTCACCTCCCAGAAATGACTGATTTCACTGCTATCCAGACACCTTCACTTCTTACTCTACTTCAATGTCCAGATCAGTGCGTAGCACTTAACAGAAGCCACATATGTTGGGGACTGAATCTACGACCCTGATTATCTGGCATTTGTTTTCTCTCTTCCCTCACTGCTCCCCAACTCAGACACATTTTTATTTAACTAATTAGTTTAAAGAGTAGAACTTTAGCAAGCTGTATCAGCTATTTCTCCCCCCTCACTGATGCTGAATTTTTGCAAATTCAGAGATGTTTCATTCGTAACTTTGAAGGAAAGAATCTCATTCTCTGATCTTGATTAGCAATGAAAGAACCAGAGGTCAGAAGACACAGTGTAAAGAATCAGAGCAATTTCAGCACCCATGTAACTACCACTCTGGACCAAAAAAATAAGATATTGCCAGGAACTCAGAAGCTCCCTGTATGTCCTCCTTTTCCCTGGAGACAACTACTATCTTGCCTTTAATTGAAATCACTTTATTGTTTTCCCTTACAGTCTAACCACCTGTGTTTGCATCATTAAAAATAGTTTAATTTTGTCTGTTTTTGAACGCTATATAATGGAATTGTAATCTGTGTATTCTTTTTTCTTTTACTAATTGTTGTGTTTGAAAGATTCACCCATGTTGTTGCATATAGTTCTAGTCTATTCATGTTTATTTCTGTACAAGTCATTGTATGAATATACACAATGCATTTATCTATTCTATTGATGGACAGTGTCATAATTTCTCTACATGCTGTGGTGCTGTGAAATATATATTTGGTCTTTGTTCTGGTTTCCCTTTCTTGGCATACAACTCCTAAAGTCCTTGCAATCTTCAAAGAGATGAGTGCCTTTTGGTATGCTAATAGATTGACTGACTGGTGGGGATGGGAGGTGCTCACAGAGAAGACCAAGGCAGATTTAGAAGGTTGGGACTTTTCAGCCCCACTCCCCCAACCTCTGGAGAGGGGGAGAGGGACTGATCACCAATGGGCAGCGATTTAATCAGTCATGTCTATGTGAAGAAGCTTCCATAAAACTCAAAAGGAGAGGGCTTAGAGAGCTTCCAGAGAGACTAGCAAAGGTTTCCAGAGGATAGAGTGCCTGGAGAGGGCATGGAAGTTTCATGTTCCTTCCTACACACCTTGCGCCTGTGCATCCCTTCTATATGGTTGTTCATCTGTATTCTCTGTAATATCCTTTGTAATAAACCAGTAAACATAGGTAAATGTTTCCCTAAGTTCTGTGAGCCATCTTAGCAAATTAATTGAACCCAAGCAAGAGGGTCATGGAAACTCTCATTCACAGCTGATCGGTCAAGCATAGGTGGCAACCTGTTACTTGAAATTGGCATCTGAAGTTGGGAGACAGTCTTGTGAAACTGAGCCCTCAACCTATGGGATCAGATGCTATCTCCAGGTAGATAGTGTCAGAATTGAATTAGAGGACACCCAGCTGGTGTCCCTTGCAGAATTGATTGCTTATTTGATGTGTATGGTTAAAATCCACATACAGCCAGGCACAGTGGCTCATGCCTGAATCCCAGCACTTTGGGAGGTTGAGGCGGGCGGATCATGAGGTCAAGAGATCGAGACCATCCTTGCCTACATGGTGAAACCCCGTGTCTACTAAAATACAAAAATTAGCTGGGCATGGTGGCGTACACCTGTAGTCCCAGCTACTTCAGGAGGCTGAGGCAGGAGAATTTCTTGAACCCAAGAGGCAGAGGTTGCAGTGAGCCAAGATGGCGCCACTGCACTCCAGCCTGGCACCTGATGACAGAGTGAGACTCTGTCTCAAAAAAGAAAAACAACCCACATATCTGGTATCAAAAGTATTTTGTCTATTATGTAGTGGGAGTAGAGTAAGAGCAAACAGAATTTTCTTACATCACAACATGTTAAGGTTATTAGTGACATTTTGTATTATTGATAATGATGGCATGGATATCTTCACAGGCATCCCTAACAATTCAAACAAGGCAGACTTCTAGATGCAGAATTTTTGCATCAAAGACTATGACCACTTTTTAAACTTCCTCCAGAATGGTTGTAGCAATTTGCACTTTCACCAGCAAAGTACATTTCTGTCTGCGTCCTCACACTGTTGCCAATGTCAGCTTATTTGCATTTGTTTTAATTATGCCAATTTGACAGGAAAAGGATGTTCTCCCAAGATTGTAGAAATTCTCATTTGAGTGCTAGTGAGGCTGGGCACCTCCCTTCTTTACATTTATTGGCCATTTGTATGTATTCATTTGTGTATTGCCTTCTTATATCTTTTTGCCATTGAAAGAATTGATGCGTGTGCCTTGTTATAACAGTTCACCTTAGTACCCGGCTCTGGTGAAGCATCAGTTAGTGATGTTGGAGCACTTGGGAGGTATAGGGTGGGTAGAGGAGAAGGAGGGGACTTCTCAGAGGTTAATAGATCTCAAGTGGATCTGCCAGGCGGAGAGTAATTTCGAAGCCTATTGTTCAGAAACCAAAGGGGATGAGTTGTGCATTCAGCCCCGTGCTGGGGGGGGGAAAACAATGCTTCCTGGACTGGAGGCCGTTTGAGAACAAGGGATCCTGCTCTAATTGAATCTGCCTTCTACCTCTTTTGTGCCAAGAAGTCTCTTTATGATGATGACTGCCTGGGCTTCAGGAGTGCGAGGGGAATGTGGAAAAGGGGAGAGAATAGATGAAACTCAGCCTGAAGCTTAGGATTTGAATTGCCAGCATCCAAAACCAAATGTATACCTCCTTTTGTTCTCTTTGCCCTATTCTTTCTTTGACAGATATCAATAGGACGCTCACCATGTGCCAGGCAATGTGCTGGATGTTAGAGGTGTTTCATTCTGGCCAGCAGTGTCCCTTCTTCAGTAACTGTCAACTCCATCTTCCCAGTTATTAAACTAAGAAGTTCAGAGTTATCCATGACTCTGCTCTTTCTGCAATATGTTACAGCCTATGCACCAGCAAATTCTTTCAGCTCTGCCTTCAAAATACACCAAGAATATGAAAAATAACCCAAATGTCCATCAACAGGTAAATGTGATAAACAAATGTAGTACCTCCATACAATGGAATACTACTCAGGAATAAAAAGGAACAAATGATTGGTGCATAAACAACATAAGTGAATCTCAAAATAATTATGCTTAGTGAAAAAGCCAGACATGAAAGAGTAATTGCATGGTGCTATTTATAGAACATTCTAGAACTTAATCTATGACAGAAAGCACATTGTGGGTTGCCTGGGGATGAGCAGAGACAGGATTTCAAAGGGGCACAAGAAACTTTTCGGGAGGTAGGCATGTTCATTACCTGGATTGTGGTAGTTTCTCAGGTATACACATATATAAAAGTTTGTCAAATTGCATTCTCAAGTATGTACCGTTTATGAATATGCCAATTCTATTTCGGCAAAGCCATTAAAAAGCATATCCAGAATCTGACCGGTTCTCACCATCCCTGCTGCTACCGCTTCATCCAAATTACCACCATCTCTCACCTGGTTAATTGAAATAACCCTACCCATGTTGTTCTAGCACTCTCCCTTGCCTCCCCATGCTCTCTTCTTTTACTTCTTTTTCTCCTTCTTCCTCTTTTTTAGACAGAGTCTCACTCTGTCATCCAGGCTGGAGTGCAGTGGTGCAATCTTGGCTCATTGCAACCTCTGCCTTCTGGGTTCAAGCAATTCTAGTGCCTCAGCCTCCCAAGTAGCTGGGACTACAGGCGTGTACCACCACACCTGCTATTTTTTGTATTTCTAGTAGAGACAGGGTTTCACCAAGTTGCCAAGGCTGGTCTTGAGCTCCTGAACTTAAGTAATCCACTCACCTTGGCCTCCCAAAGTTCTGGGATTACAGGTGTGAGCCACCGCACCAGGTCCCCCCATTCTCTCTTCTTAACAGAGTCCATAGTGATGCTTTCAAAAGCAAGGTGATGTCACATCATGCCTCTGTTCAGAACCATCCAGTGGCCTCCAGGTCTTCACATCACACCGAGGGTACTTACCTGACACTGTGGGCATGTTGCCTGTCTTCCCACCATGGTGACATACACTCCATGAGAGCAGGTCCATTTTTATTCAGTGAAATAAATAATGAGTCCATAGTAAACTTGAAGAGTTTCCAGATTATTGGTGGAGACATATGTAAATTCAGTTTTAAACTAGGGCAATAATTTCTATAATAAAGGGACTCCCAATGGAGGCACCTAAACCATCTTAGGGTGAAGTCAAGGATGGCTTCCTGGAGGAAGCAGCACCTAAGTAGAGGCCTGAGAGATACATAGGATGCCACGAAGAAGAAGACAGAGTTCTTGCCTTTGTTGAATGGCGTATATCACACCGTGTGATAAGTGCTTTAGTGGGGTAAGCAAGGGGGCTGAGGAGCAGAGACATGGGGGCCTGACCGAGCCTGGGGGAGGGTCTGGTAACACTGACAAAGTTTCTTATAATGAAGCACTTCCTTGTTGGGATGCATCCACATCCTCTCACTCAGTCTCCAGAATTCCACATCTGGGAGACTGTTGCCTGGATACAGACTGTGGCCTCAGGAACCAAGAAATTGAACCCAGATTTGAGAGATGCCCAGCTGTCACATTTCTCTGTTGCTTGCTTCCTTTTTATTTAAATTATACTGTACTAATTTCCATCTAGTATAGTTGTTCTCCATCCTTTCTTTGTATCAGAATTGCTGGGAACTTAAATAAAAAAGGTAATTGTGTTCCATCTAGACTGATAAAATCTAAATCTCTAGAGAAGTGGCTTTAACATGGGTATGTTTTAAAGGCACTAAAAACTCACTGTTTTAAAAACATACCTGGTTTTAAACTGTTTTTAAAACATATGCATGTTTAGGCTACTCCTGTAGCCTAGCTACTTTAAAACAGCTAGCTACTAGCTAGTACTAGTAGCCTAAATGTAGGTTTTTGTGGTTTTTTTTTTGACAGAATCTCACTCTGTCACCCAGGCTGGAGTGCAGTGGCATGATCTCTGTTTACTGCAACCTCTGCCTCCTGGGTTCAAGCAATTCCTCTGCCTCAGCCTCCTGAGTAGCTGGGACTACAGGTGCGTGCCACCACACCCAGCTAATTGTTTAGTAGAGACAGGGTTTCACCATATTGGCCAGGCTGGTCTTGAACTCCTGACCTCATGATCCGCCCACCTGGGCCTCCCAAAGTGCTGGGATTACAGGCGTGGGCCACCATGCCTGGCTGGTTTTTTTTTTCCTTTTTTTTTTAAATTCACTGTGCAGTGAGTTAAAAAAGTTCACTGTGGGCCAGGTGCAGTGGTTTACAACTAACTAATCCCACACTCTGGGAAGCTGAAACAAGAGGACTGCTTGAGTCCAGGAGTTCAAGACCCATCCTGGACAACATAGTAGACAGACCCCCTATCTACTAAAAAATAAGAAAAAATTAGCCAGGACTGGTGGTGCATGCCTGTAGTCTCAGATACTTGGGAGGCTGAGATGAGAAGATTGAGGCTGCAGTGAGCTGTGATTGTGCTTCTGCAGTCTGGCCTAGGTGACAACGCAAGGTCTGTTTCAAAAAAAAAAAAAAAAATTCACTGTGCACCTGAGAACCACAGATGTGATTCAGGCATCAGGGGCAGTTGTCTTACTTGGAGTCTAGTCATTCACTTATTCCTTCATTTCATTCCTGCCTCCGGGTCTTTGCACTTACCTTCCCCTCTGCCTGGAATGTTTTGCCTTTGGTTTTCTGCACATCTAGGTGCTTCTCATTCTTTAAGCTTCATTTCAAATGCAGAGGCCCTCACTGACTATCTCCCTTCTCCATCTAAAACACTTTCTACTCTCTCCGCCCTGGCAGCTTTCTCCCTATCACATCACCCGATTTATTTCCTTCACAGCACTTATCATAACTTGAAATGATCTTATTTACTGCTCTATCCCAAACACTGAAGAAATGGACCATTTCAGCAAAGAGTGAAGAGATCTGACACACACAAAGCACTCAGTGCAGTGCCCTATACATGGTAAGGATTAGAAAATGGTTGCAGTGTTTATGAATGGATTAATTAATGATTATTATGGATGGAGGAATTTACAGGCCTATGATGAAAAAGATTAGCTCTCTGACACATAGAAAATGCTGTGAGACACTGGGGTGCTACCTCATTTTTTATTAATCGGTTAGATGCTAAACTCTGAAGGCAGGACTGTGTCTTGTTCATTATGATACAATGAGAACTTAACTCAGTGCCTGGCACAGTGAGATGTTCTGATTTAGAAACTATTGGGTTGCAAATAACAGAATCTCACTCAAGCCAGTATAAGCAGGAAAAATATATATTTATCAGAAGAATAAAAGAGTCTCAGGGAACCCAACAGTAGGAGGGGGTAGTGGGTCAATTATGGAACTTGAACCAAAAACCAAAAGATCACCAGGAACCTAGCAGTTTTCTTATGTCTCTCCAAAGCTGTGTGATCTTCGTTTCTTTCTCTTGCAAACTGGTTTTCTCCCCACATGGCCACATGGGTGTCCCAGCCCAGGCTTTATAATCCCTTCTGCTTCAAACGTCATCCCACAGAGATTGAATAGTTTGCATTCTGAATTTCCAGGGAAGAGAAAAATCTGATTGGCTTTAGCTCCTGTCAATCATTCACTCCCTGGCAAGGGGGTGGGGAGAATAGATGGGATCATGTGGCCTGCTGGTTAACCAGCAGAGACTGGAAATATCTCTTTGAAAAATGGAGTTTTAGCTCAGATTCTCCCCTGAAGGCAGAGCTTGAGAAAAGAGCTTGCATGCAGGTATACTGGTTGGGAATAATTGCCAGGGAACAGAGGAGGGTGACTTGGAAGGTTGAAATAGGGAAAGCTAGTCCAAAAGTGTGTTATTGAGCTAAGATGTGGGCCACTGGGGCTCATACTCAATAGAGCCCCTGTGAGAACGGTGTAAAATGCATCTCAGCTCCTGTCCTCCTTTGGTCAAGGGTTGCCCTAAGGGGTGTTCCTTCCATCACATTTCCAGTTTTGCATATGCACCAGCAAGTTCCCGGATCAAGCCCTACAGCAGGAAGCAAGCAGTGTGTGGTGCAGTGGAAGCCAGATGCTATGAAAACACACCTGCAAGCAGGTGATTTGCTGTAGCGATGTAGCAGTGGCTGGGCGAGACAGGTGGGCCAAGAGGATGTGAGGTAGAGCATACGAATTGTCTAGCACAGGAGGCATGAGCAGGCTGTCTACGAGAGCATCAGGGTGGGTGGAAACAATCCATATCTCCAGTGTCTGCTCAATAAATGTTTTCTGAATGAATAAATGAATGAAAAGAAAGGTTCTTGGAGGAAGCAAGATTTTATGACTCCCTTCAGTGTATGAAGACTGAGTCTGGAGGGCATGTAGATAATGATCATTTGTTCTAAAGTGTTTTTCTACTGAGAACTATTAATTTTATTGATAAGTCTGTGATGTAGTTTGGAAGATAGATGATATTACCCCCATTTGGGGATGAAGAACAGACCTAGCGAGGCTGCGCATTTTTCTAGGTGCCTGATGTCTGCATCAAAGAAAAGTTTTCGTCTGCTTTGCCCTCCTGCAAATTATGTGGCTGCAGCAAGACTACAAGCTTATCTGCAGTGCCAACTTCGCCTCCATTTTCCTACTCCCTCCTCTGTGTGTAATTCAGCACAGTGAATGCAGAGGATGTTAAGATCTAAAGTAGCTTCTAATTTTGTTTCATTATGACTATGAATGCAACCCTCAGGACCCATCCCTATGGTCTTAACTAAACTTAGTCTTTTACGCTATGAAAAGGTGAGATAAAGATCTGAATTGGGACTCCAGGGGAGGTGGAGGGCTGGGCTGACTCAGTCCCGATAAACCTGCAGTCGAGAAATCAATAGAGCCTTTTCGGGATTGTCATTATCCAACAAGGAAAACATTTTCAAAAATAAATTGTGGCACGGCATAAAATCAGATGAAGCAGATAGCAGGTTTTGCTGACTGTGAGGGCTGTGATCGGGATGGCACAGGAAGGAGAGAATTAGCCATTTAATGAACTCAGTTCTCTCCCTGCTTGTGCTATGCAAGTGTTTCCTCCCTGGTTGAAGAAAAGAGTGAAGCCAAAGGTGAGCAAACAAATCGCAGTTTCTGCTTGAACTTCAGCGGAAAGCTGACCCTCCCCTGCAATCTAGGATCAACTTAGACTTGCAGCTTAGACTAGGAGGACTTGCAGAGTGGTTAACCTCGATAGCTATGGATTTGACTCAGACTTCACCACATTGTGTGACATTGAGCAAGTTCTTTCACCTGTGTGTGAGCCTCAGTTTCCTGATCTTGACTGTGCTGCACACTGACTGGGGCTGGAGGGGAGCCATTGCACAGGGGAAGTGTTGTGATGTTATGAGAAGAGGAGGAGGTGAAGGCTGAGCAAGAACAAGCTGCCAGTGTATGCTAGGCACAAATTCGACTTTCTGTCTTGACTCCAGCATTTTGGAAACCCTTAAAAATGCCCTCACTGTCAATTTGCTGAGAATCGTCGTTTCCAGCTTCATCTGTGTCCCTGCAAAGGACATGAACTCATCTTTTTTATGGCTGCATAGTATTCCATGGTGTATATGTGCCACATTTTCTTTATCCAATCTGTCATTGATGGGCATTTGGGTTGGTTCCAAGTCTTTGCTATTGTAAAAAAAAAAAAAAAGAGAGAGAGAGAAACAAAAGAAAATTAAAAAAAATACAAACTACTAGGGTAAAAACAACAAACAAACAAACAAATGCCCCCCCCCCCGCGAGATGGTCCGTGATTAAAGTTCATATATCGATTGGTGCAGTTTTTTAATGGCAATAACCACCATTACTTTTGCACCAACCTAATACATTTATTTAAAACCCTCTTGCAGGGTGCTGATTGCAGGGTGTTGCTGATTAGCAGGAGACTGCTTGGGTGCAGAGAACAACTGCATGATAAGATGGGGGTTCCCCTCAGGACTCACCTGCCCCTCGGCTCCTCTGGGCTCTGCTCCCTACCTAGTCTCAGGGCCCGGTGTTTCTTCTACTTGCCACAGGTGACCTCTCTGGACTTTATTTCTTGCCTGCCTACACTACTGTTACCTGTGAGACCTACCTGAGTGTCTTCTCTTAATCCTGGCCCCTTCCTTCTGGTTAGCTCAGTGCTGCTAATAATGATACTTTAAGTGTTGTTTAGGATATGACTACCTGCAAAGCAACACACCAAATGCCTCATACAAGCTAAGAATCCAGGCTAAGATTTGCTCCCTCTGATCTCCACTCAAAGCTCTTGTGGATGGGTGTGGTTAGTTTTCAGGAACGGGATCCTAAATGGGATCCGCCTGTGAAGACAGCTTCTTCCTCCCCCTGTGCCATGACTTCACCCAGTGTTCTTCCACGAATCAATGGCCTCCACACTTCAGTCCACTCCAGAACGCTTAAAAAACTTTAACCCCAAATTCCTTGAGGAGATGGATTTGAGATTTCAGTGACCCTTTGATTAAACCTCTTTCTCTTCTGCAACCTGGTGTCTCGTCTTGACTTGCTGTGCACGTCGGGCAATGAGCCTATTACAGTTGCAGGGGTGTTATCCCCCTGCACTTCTGGGGTTTCACCTGCCCGAGACGGAACAGGTTCTTGCAGCTTTACAAAAAGCATTGAGGCAGAGAAACAGAGGGGTTCTGGGTTCTGGAAAGATGCTTGAGTGGGCTGGTGTCAGTGTGCCACAGTCAGGAGAGAGCTGATGGAATGTGACTTGAGCACCAGAAGCATCTATTACCTCAGCAAATCTGCTGCGTGTGAGATCAAGACTGACAGATGTCACTGGGTCAGGAGGAAACAATTGAAATGGCATTACCTACCAGTATTTCAAAATCAAAATAGGCTGGGCGCGGTGGCTCACTCCTGGAATCCCAGCACTTTGGGAGGCGGAGAAGTTCGAGACAAGCCTGGCCAACATGGTGAAACCCTGTCTCTACTAAAAATACAAAAATCAGTCAGGCGTGGTGGCACGCGCCTGTAGTCCCAGCTACTTGGGAGGCTGAGGCAGGAGAATCGCTTGACCCTGGGAGGCGGAGGTTGCAGTGAGCTGAGATTGAGCCACTGCACTCCAGCCTGAGTGACAGAGTGAGACTCCTGTCTCAAAAAAATAACAAATAAATAAATAAATGTTGAGGTAAATAAAAACTTCTAGAACTTTCTAATCTTAAAAACCTATTATGATAATACATGCACATGCTCACACACAAAAAGATTTCCCAATTCTCTCTCCTGCCTCTTCACCTCCCGAATTACTTTCTTCCATTGCAGCTGGTGCTCTGAGGAGATGCATGCTTCTCAGGATTGCCAAGCAGCCCTTACTGGCAACCCAAGTGCGTTAGGCCATTCTTGCATTATTATAAAGCACTACCTGAGACTGGGTAATTTATAAAGAGAAGAGGTTAGGCCGGACATGGTGGCTCATGCCTGTAATCCTAGCACTTTGGGAGGCTGAGGCGGGAGGATCACTTGAGGTCAGGAGTTCGAGACCAGTCGGGCCAAACATGGTGAAACTCTGCTTCTACCAAAAATACAAAAATTAGCAGGTACGGTGGCATCTGCCTGTAATTCCAGCTACTTGGGAGGCCGAGGCAGAAGAATCGCTTGAACCCGAGGCGGAGGTTGCAGTGAGCTGAGATTGCACCACTGCACTCCAGCCTGGGTGACAAGACAAGACTCTGTTTACCAAAAAAAAAAAAAAAAAAAAACCAGAAAAGTAAAGAGGTTTAATTGGCTCTTGCTTCTGTAGGCTTTACAAGGAGCATCATACTAGCATCTCCTGGCTTCAGGTGAAGTCTCAGGGAGCTTTCAACCATGGCAGAAGATGAAGGGAGAACAGGCATGTCACACGGCAGAAGCAGGAGCAAGAGAGAGAGTGAGTGGCAGGGGGGAGAGGTGCCACGCACTTTTAAATGAAGATCTTGTGAGAACTCACAACCACAAAGATAGCACCAAGCCATGAAGAACTCGCCTCCATGACCCAAACGCCTACCACAGGCCCCACCTACAGCATTGGAGATGACAATCCAACATGAGGTTTGGGCAGGGACAAATATCCAAACTATATTACCAAGTATTTTAAAAAATAAAATTTAAAATTGGTATACACATGTTAAAAACACAGAACCTCAGCATCTCCCGAGCAAGACCAATAAGCAAGGGGTTGTCGTATGCCCATTCACAGGGAGGCATCAGAGGCCTGACGCTTTGGGCCCTGCCTGTTTAAGGCCTGCATTGGCTTGTCATCAGCTCAACTGCATTTTCTCATCCCTGTCCCTCACCCTGTGGCCTTCACGCTTTGTTTCCCACTCCAGGTTCTGTTTTGGTCTTGGCTCAGAACCCTGATGCCTGTCTGTTCTGGGATTGTCCTGCATACTCAGTATGTCAGAGAGAGGAAAGACAGTGAGAGGGACAGCCTTTTAGGTGCACAGAGGTCCCATTTTCCAAATGCATATTCATTTATACCCAAATGAAGCTCTGAGTATGACTTGATACTCTGAGCTTCCCTCCTGGATAGTGATAATTTCCACATCAGTGATAACTCCCCCATGTGATCAGCAAGAATGCTGAGGCCCTGAGGGGCAGGGGTGGGGGAGAGGGGAAGACTCAACCCAAATCCCAGCAAAGCATTCATGGCCAGGCACATAGTAGGCACTCAATAGCCACTTGATTATTATGAGAGGCCATTTATTATTATGATTGAGAGCTCAGGGTTTGGGGTTGGATAGATTGGTGTCATGCCCTAACTCTGCCTTTTCAGTAGCTAAGTGCTATTGAGCAGATGACTTAGCTCTCTAAGCCTTAGCATTCCTGACTATAAAATCTGAATAATCGACACTTGTGGGTTATTGAGAAAATTCAGTAAGATTGTGAGCCTTGCAGAGTGTTAGATAGTAGAAGTTACGTGATAATGATGATGATGATGATGGGTGGTGGTGGTGGTGGTGGTGATGGTGAATGAACCAGTCCTGGGCACCTGGGTGGTTAGGCCACTCCTCAGCCATCTGACCTCTGAGAGTTTAGCAACCTCCCCATCCACCTTGCAGGTAAGCAGAGGCAGAGGGCTCCCAATGCTGTTTTTCTGGCTTGCCGATAATTGTTTCTCATACAAGCCAGTGTTTTATTGATTCACTGTTGATTTTTGCATGGGGCCAGGGAAATTCTTGGTTCATAAAGACAAGGGCAGCATTTTCCAGTCCAGGAGTCCCAGGTGGGTGTCAGGGGCATCACCTCTTGACTTGAATAGCTGGCCTCTGCCTTGCTTGGGACAAGTTCTTAATCAGAATCAGCCCTTCCCAATGGCCCCCTGTCTCTCTTGTGTCCCTTTTTTGCTTCCATCAACCCTCCCCCACTATCCCCCTGCTGGCTCCATTTGACCTTTAATAAGCACGGCTTTCGTGCAGAGCTGCTGGTGAGTTATTGCCGTGTGAGTAGCTCCCCAGGGCAGGCCACCCCCCAGCCCCTGCCCTCACTGCAGCATGTAAGGGAAAATTACATTTTGATCTACATTCCCCATTTCCATTCTCTGTCACCTGGCTTTGGAGACAAAAGGAAGAAAAGAATGTTTTCTTGTCCCCTCTCTCTGTCTTCCTCCTGGGTAATGCCTGTGCACTGTTTCCTGTCCTCTTCTCCCTCTTTCTTCCTTCTGTCCTTCTGTTCATTTGTGGAGAGAAAATGACCTTGTTGGGGACCTTCACCTACATCATCCACCCCTGGAAACCTGGGTTATCAAAGCCCCAGCAGCTGGGGCAAGATAACCCCTGAAAGTTGGAGATGGGCCTTGAGAAAAATTAAAAAACCATTTATCTTCAAGCCTTCCAGACTGCTCCAGACCCAGCAAGGCTCTCCTATTAGCTTGTTCTCACCACACCCTGTACCTCTTCCTTCTCCTTCACTTTTTTCTACATAACATGAAATTCACTTTTTAAACTATTTTCAAGTTTATCATTCAGTGGTTTTTTGTATATTCATAATGCTCTGCAGCCATCACCATTATCCAATCCCAGAACATTCTCGTCACCCCAAAAAGAGATCCTGTACTCATTAAGCAGTCACTCCCCATTCCCTCTCCCCAGCCTCTGGCAAGCACTAATCTACTTTCTATCTCTATGGATTTGCTTATTCTGGACATTTCATGTACATGGAATTATATAACATGTGACCGTTTGTGACTGGCTTTTTTTTACTGAGCAAAGTATCTTCATAGTTAATCCATGTTGTGGCACGTGTCAGCGCTTCATTCTTTTTTATGGCTGAGTAGTGTTCCATTGTATGGAAATACCACATTCCGTTTATCCATTCATCCACTGATGAACATTTGGAGTGCTTCTACTTGCTATTATAAATAATACTGCTATAAGCATTTGTGTACAAACTTCTGTTTGAGCGTATGTTTCCAGTTCTCTTAGGTATATAGCTAGGGATGGAATTTCTGTGTCATATGGTAGCTCTTTTTTTAACTTCTTTAGGGCAAGGGTTCTAATTTTTCCACATCTTCACCAACAGTTGATAATTTCCTCTTTTTTTTTTTTTTTATCGTAGCCATCCTAGTAGGTGGGAAGTGATATCTCTGTGGTTTTAATTTGCATTTGGCTAATAACTAATGATGTTAAGCATCTTTTTATGTACTTATTGCCATTTATATATCTTCTTTAAAGAAATGTCTATTCAATTCTTTCTCCCACTTTAAAATTGGGTTGTTTGGTTTTTTTTGTTGTTGTTTTGTTGAGTTATAAGACTTGTATATTCTAGACACTATGCTCTTATCAGATATGTGATTTGCAAATATTTTATGCAATTCTGTGGAATTTTCTTTTCTTTTTTTTTTTGTGAGACAGGATCTCACTCTGTCACTCAGGCTGAAGTGCAGCGGCATGATCTTGCATCACTGCAGCCTCTGCCTCCTAGACTCAAGCAATCCTCCTGCCTCAGCCTCCCAAAGTTCTGGGACTCCAGGTGTGAACTACTGTGCCTGGCACCCCTTTTCACTTTTTTGATAGCATCTGTTGATGCATGAAAGTTTTAAAGTTTGATAAAGTTAAGTTTACTTATTTTGTTCTTTTGTTGCTTGTGTTTTTGTTTTCATACTTATGAAAGCGTTGCCTAATCCAAGGTCATGAAGATTTACAGCTATGGCTCCTTCTAAGAGATTTATGAGTTAACTTTTACCTTTAGGTCTCTGATCATTTTTGAGTTGATTTTTGTACATGTCTTAGGTAGGGTTTTAACTTCATTCTTTTGCATGTAGCTGTATGGTTGTCTTAGCACCATACATTGAAAAGATTATTCTTTCCTCCATAGAATGATATTAGTACCCTTGCTGAAAACCAGTTGATTATAGACACATGGATTTATTTCTGGACTTCCAATTCTGTTCCTTTGATCTATCTGTCTATCATTTCCAGTGCCACATTGTTCTGCTTATTGTAACTTTGCCGTCAGTTTTGAAATTGGGAAGTGAAGATCCTCCAACTTTGTTTTTCCTTTGTAAGTTTGTTTTGGGTATTTGGGGTATCTTGCAATTTTGTATGAATTTTATGGCCAACTTGTCCATTTCTGCAATAAAAGCAGCTGGAATTTTGGTAGCAATTGCATTGAATCTGTAGATTATAGTACCACTATCTTAGCAATATGAAGTGTTCCAATCCATGAACATGGGATATATTTCCATTTCTTTAGGTCTTCTTTAATTTTTTATAACAATGTTTTATAGTTTTCAATGTAAAAGAATGCTTTCTTTTAAAAATTATAGTCATTACTAAAATATTTGTTGTGTGATTAGCAGCTCAGAGTCTGTCACCCCAGGTTGTAAGCTTCCACAGGGCAGCAATCATTTGATTTTTGTTTACCATTGTGGAAGATATGGAGATGCAACACTCAGATCTTCCTTCAAGAAAGGACTCATTGGCCAGTTTAAATAAGTGAGGCTAACTGACAATTAAGTGACAGCTGTTCACTTAATCAGTATTTGCCTCAATTATTAAAACAAGGTTACACTATTCTCAGGAGAACCCTGGCCAATGATTGAGTAAGATGATGAGAGCTGAGGGCATGCTATTCTCAAGACAGCCCTTAATCTGTAGTTCAGAAAGGTGGTGGATGGTACAAGACCTGGTCATTTCTGATCAATGGGTCACTCCTCTAAAGGGCAATGGTTATTCCAGAGCACCCTGTTTGGCTAGTAGAGACTTTGTCAGGTCTGAATTGGGTCTGATGCCTTCTCCTGCTCAGTTCAGCTTCCTCCCTGTCTTTTTTTTCACATATAACTCCCCAGTCACCCTTTTGAATTCCTAAGAGACTCCTGATTTCTGCTTCCTGAGGAACCCAACTTGCATGAAATCATCTTATTCTCAGTATCTGGCTCCTTGCTTGGCATATAATTCAATTTCTAGAAACACTTCCAAATAGAAAGAAAAGCATTCCTGATGTGGAGGCTTCTGCATATAAATAAACTCTGATTTTTTTGTTGTTGCCATCAATGTATGATTTTTCATCATTGGTTCACAATGGTAGGGAGTCCAAGGATAAAAACTAATGAAGATGCATCACCATTTTTAGAAATTTTGGTGAAATGGAGCTTGTTAATAGTGGGGTCAATTAGAATGATAAAGGACCTAGAATTATGTGGTCTGAGGAAAGAGAAGGTTATTATGGGAGAAAATGAGTCCTCAGTGTGGACCACTGTGGTCAGAGTAGAGTGAGGACAGTGCTAGGAAAGGAGGCTAGAGGGCTGACTTCAAATATTTGAAAGGTGGAACATTTTTCTCTGTTGCTCCTCAAGGAAAAACTTGAATGTTAACTTCTTATCTTCTAGGTCTCAGATTAAATCTCACTTCCTCCAGGAAGTCTTCCCTGAACTTCCTCCCCTCTACCCCCAAGACTAGATGAGGTCTTTATGCATTCCTGTCATAACTCTGCACTTCTTTGAAACATTTTGTGAAGGCAGATCTAGGTCTGATTCATTTCCTGGTGGCATTGCTTCAGCAACAAGAGCAGTTTCAGGCTCACAGTAGATGCCTTATAAACATTGGATGAATAAAAAAAACAAATGAGCTAGTGGTAAAAGTTTAAAAAGGAACAGATGTGGTTTTCATTAAAACATTTCATAACAGCACGCCATGTCCAACAGTGGAAGGGGTCGCTTCCAAGTGCTGGCTGGAAAAGAGTTAAGGACACAAACCCAAGGCTTTTGCCCTTCAGTCCTGTGAATTTTTGTGGCACCGAAGCTTCCTTGAACCTACAGCTTCTAGCTTCCTGCATTCTTCTTGCTTCTCTCTGCATCTTTCTCCATCCATTAAGAAAGACTGGAATTGTTCTCTAAAAAGAAACAATGTGGAGTAGAGTAGATTTTCCATCTTCTGGGAAAACGAATGCAAGCTGGAATATTTAAAAGCTACCTAGAAGAATAGCTTGTTTCAAGCTCTCATACATTTCCCTAGTATAATAATTTGCCATTTACCATTTGCTGAGCACTTACTAGGCACAAGACACTGTGTAATAAATGTGAACATACAAACTATGAATCTTCAAATTCCACTGCTTAGTGGGAATTGTTATCTCCCAAATATGAAGATTTCGTGGTTTTCTTCAACTATCTTGGAATTCAGTGCCAATATCCTACTGCTTAAGAAAGCCAGTCTAGGCATACAACCAGCTTGGTAGAAGCATTCTACTGTGGGATCAGTAGACCGACCCCAGACAGTGGGCTGAGTGTCGTCTTGTACCATTCAATGTGACTCAAATGATTTTGACAAACAGCCCAAGAAACTAGATGTGACATTTATGTTTGGACTTAGTCCCACAACCATGTAACACCCAGAAGGCTCTAACAAGCAAATGTAAAACTTTAATTTTATTATACAGATTTTTTTACAGTCTTGAATAAAGGGGAGTGACATTCAGAAGTACCTCCTAAATCATCAGAGAGAGAGATTCAATTATGTTTGCTGTCGTTTGTGTTATCTGTACTTTGAAGAATGCTAATTTTCTATAAATTGGTTACCTGAGTATGGTTAAAAAAAAACAGTCTCTCCCTAATCAAACAAGCTTTAGTTTTCTGAAAAGCTTAGTGGTGGGGGAAATTCAAGCCCTTTTCTTTTCTGGGAAATTGGGTTATGTTGTGTAAGGTCACCAGTGCAAATGTGAGAGCCCTGATAAATTTTCTTTTGCATTTATAAAATGAAGCACAAGTGGCATCTAAATAAGGAAACCATCCAAGACAGTGTGTGCATATAAAATGACTGATAATGGGTTATGTATAATTTATCTTCGTGCCTCATTCTCAGCTCCCCAGAAAACTTGTGAGTCTGCCTTCGCAGACCTGCAGGCAATTGGTCAGAATGGTGAGAGCTAGTGTTATTATTGAGGAAACCCAGTCCCAACTAAGTCTAGATGCTTTAGTCATGCTTCTGTTGATTAGAGAACCCCCTCCACTTAGTTCCAGTACAATTAAGGCTTTGCTGTAAGATATAGAAAGATCTCTTGGGAGTCCAGAGAAAGCAGAACAGTAGGCCTCAGAAAGGGCAAGGTGCATACCAGGAACCCACAGGATGGTGGTAAGAAAAATAGGCTCTTCCAATTGCTCGCTGTGTGACCCCCAGGTAAGTTACTTTGCTTCTCTGTGACTTAATCTCAACAGAGGAGATAATAGTGTATATACTGCCATTGTCAATTTAAAATGAGTTAATAATTGTGCTATGCTTAGCACATACTATATTCTCAATAAATATTAGCTGTTATTATTATAAAGCTTTTTTTTTTTTTCTTTTGAGATAGAGTCTCACTCTGTTGCCCAGCCTGGAGTGCAGTGGCACGATCTCCATCTCAGCTCACTGCAACGTCTGCCTTCTGGGTTCAAGCGAGTCTCCTGCCTCAGTCTCCTGAGTAGCTGGGACTACAGGCACAAGCCACCAGGCCCTGCTAAGTTTTGTATTTTTTTAGTAGAGATGGGGTTTCACCATGTTGGCCAGGATGGTCTCGATCTCCTAACCTTGTGATCCACCTGCCTCAGCCTCCCAAAGTGCTGGGATTACAGGCATGAGCCACTGCGCCCCACCTAAACATTTTTTTTCTAAATTACATTTGTGCAACTGTTTCCTCTTCCTTTTGGTTGCTCATGACTTCAGCTTTTACAGTGGCTCCTGAGTCCACCTGACCTTTTAAGTTCTAGTGTCTGTAACTCCCCATAAACTATGCCTCCTCTCTGTTGAAGTTGCTAAGAGCAAGAATCTGATCGATTCATCCCACCCAAATCTCAGGCACTTTTTTTTTTTTTAATTTATTTTACTTTTGGTGCATACTGTATCTCGCATTTCTCCCCCATGTTATCCCTCCCCACCCTCCCCTCCCTCCCCCACGCCCCGTTGTCTTTCCCCTACCCCCCCCAACCGTCCCCTGTGTGTGATGCTCCTCTCCCCTGAGTCCACATGTTCTCGTTGTTCAATACCCACCTATGAGTGAGAACATACGGTGCTTGGCTTTCTGTTCTTGGGTCAGTTTGCTGAGAATGATGGTTTTCAGATTCATCCAAGTCCCTACAAAGGACACGAACTCATCATTTTTTATGGCTGCGTAATATTCCATGATGTATATGTACCACATTTTCTTTGTCCAGTCTATCATTGATGGGCAGCGCATGGTTGGGATCCCTGTGGGACAATGTCCCTGGTCCTCTGTCAGGGGATGGGGTCCCATCAGGAGAGTTGTAGATGAGGAGCTTCCCATTAGGGGGCATGGGTGAGCAACAGGCATCTGGAGCTTGTCTAGGAGCACAGGTGTGGTCACTTCCGGCTGGGAGGTAAAGGAAGACTTTTCATGGGCTTCAGGAACAGTATTATGTGTGGGGCAGTAGTTACCAGTGTAAATTGGAAGCAGTTGTTAGGGATGAACCATCGTGGTAGTTTCAACTTACTTATAAGTGAAATAAAAAGTATATATGTATATGCAGTATGTGTCATTTAACGATGAGGATATGACTGAGAAATGCATATTTACACAAAGATAGTATAGCCTACTGCACACCTAGGCTATATAGCACAGCCTATGTAGTTCCTAGGCTGCAAACCTGTACACCATGTTACTGTGCTGAATACTGTAGAATTGTAACACAATGATAAGTATTTGTGTTCCTAAATATCAAAAAAGTACAGAAAACATAGAATATGAAAAACAAATGGTACACCTGTATAGGGCACTTGCTGTGAATGGAGTCTGCAGGACTGAAAGTTGCTCTGGTGAGTCAGTGAGTTGTGACTGAACACGAAGGCCTAGGTCATGACTGTATACTACTGTAGACTTTATAAACACTGTACACATAGGCTACACTAAATTTATTTAGTTTTCAATTTTCTTTCTTTAATAATAGATTAACCTTAGTTTACTGCAACATTTTTACTTTATAAATGTTTTTAGTTTTATTAAACTTTTTACCTTTTTAGTAATAACACTTAGCTTAAAACACAAACACATTGTATAGCTGTACAAAATGTGTGTGTCTATATATGTGCACACACAGGTATTCCAAGTCCTCTTCTGAGCACCAGGGATACATTGATGAACAAGCAGACATGGCTCCTCCATACATAGCTTATGCTTCCACAGGGAGGAGTGAAAATGAACAAATACATAGAGGCAAATGCTATGCAGAAAAACAAATCATGCAAGGAATTATAGAAAAGTGGTGTGGAAGGGAGCTATTTCAGATACAGTGGTCAGGAAAAATCTTGCAGAGGAGGTACAAAGACCTGAATTATGAGCAGTGCATCATGCAAAGATCTGAGGAGAGAGCATTCCCGGTAAAGGGCACAGAAAGTGCAAAGGTGCTGAGGTAGAAATGAACATAGAAGGTTTGAAGACTAGGAAGGAGGCTTGCATGGTTGAACTGGTGTAATCAAAGGGGGGCTGTGCACACTGATTTTGTATCCTGAGACTTTACTGAAGTTGCTTATCAGTTTAAGGATATTTTGGGCTGAGACGATGGGGTCTTCTAAATATACAATCATGTCATCTGCAAATAGAGACAATTTGACTTCCTCCTTTCCTAATTGAATACCCTTTATTTCTGTTCCTTGCCTGATTGTTCTGGCTAGAACTTCCAATACTATGTTGAATAGGAGTGGTGAGAGAGGGCATCCTTGTCTAGTGCCTGATTTCAAAGGGAATTCTTCCAGTTTTTGCCCATTCAGTATGATATTGGCTGTAGGTTTGTCATATATAGCTTTTATCATTTTATGATACATTGCATCAATACCTAGTTTATTGAGAGTTTTTAGCATGAAGGGCTGTTGAATTTTATTGAAGGCTTTCTCTGCATCTATTGAGATAATCATGTGGTTTTTGTCTTTGGTTCCGTTTATGTGATGGATTACATTTATGCATTTGCGTATGTTAAACAAGCCTTGCATCCCCCGGGATGAAGCCTACTTGGTTGTGATGGATAAGCTTCTTGATATGCTGTTGCAATCTGTTTGCCAGTATTTTATTGAACATTTTTGTGTTGATGTTCATCATGGATATTGGCCTGAAGTTTTCTTTTTTAGTTGAGTCTCTGCCTGGTTTTGGTATCAGGATGATGTTGGTCTCATAAAATGAGTTAGGGAGGATTCCCTCCTTTTGTATTGTTTGATACAGTTTCAGAAGGAATGGAACCAGCTCCTCTTTGTACATGTGGAGGAATTCGTCTGTGAACCCATATAGATCTGGACTTTTTTTGGTTGGTAGGCTATTGATTGCTGCCTCTACTTCAGCCCTTGTTATTAGTCTATTGAGGGTTTCAACTTCCTCCTGGTTTAGTCTTGGTAGAGTACAAGTGTCTAGGAATTTATCCATTTCTTCCTGATTTACTGGTTTACGTGAGTAGAGCTGTTTGTAGTAATCTCTGATGGTAGTTTGCATTTCTGTGGGATCACTGGTGATATCCCCTTTATTGTTTTTTATTGCATCTATTTGATTCTTCTCCCTTTTCTTTTTTATTAATCTGGCTAGTGGTCTGTCTATTTTGTTGATCTTTTCAAAAAACCAGCTCCCGGATTTATTGATTTTTTTGAAGGGTTTTTTGTGTCTCTATCTCCTTCAGTTCTACTCTGATCTTAGTTATTTCTTGTCTTCTGCTAGCTTTAGAGTTTTTTTGATCTTGCTCCTCTAGCTCTTTCAATTTTGACGATAGGGTATCAATTTTTTATCTTTCCTCTCTTCTCATGTGGGCATTTATTGCTATAAATTTCCCTCTCGACACTGCTTTAAAGGTGTCCCAGAGATTCTGCTAAGTTGTGTCTTCATTCTGGTTGGTTTCGAAGAACATCTTTATTTCTGCCTTCATTTCATTGTTTATCCAGTCAACACTCAGAAGCAAGTTGTTCAGTTTCCAAGTGGTTGTGTGGGTTTGAGTGTGTTTCTTGATCCTGAGTTCTAGTCTGATTGCACTGTGGTCTGATAGACTGTTTGTTATGATTTCTGTTCTTTTGCATTTGCTAAGGAGTGATTTGTTTCCAATGATGTGGTCAATTTTAGAGTAAGTGCAATGTGGTGCTGAGAAAAATGTATATTCTGTGGATTTGGGGTGGAGCATTCTGTATATGTCTATTAGGTCTGCTTGGTCCAGCTCTGCATTCAAGTCCTGGATATTCTTGTTAATTTTCTGTCTCATTGATCTGTCTAATATTGACAGTGGAGTGTTGAAGTCTCCCACTATTGTATGAGAGTCTAAATCTCGTTTTAGGTCGTTAACTTGCTTTATGTATCTGGGTGCTCCTGTGTTGGGGGCATATATATTTAGGATAGTTAGCTCTTCCTGTTGGATTGATCCTTTTACCATTATGTAGTGTCCTTCTTTGTCTCTTTTGATCTTTGTTGGTTTGAAGTCCATTTTATCAGAGACTAGGATTGCAACCCCTGCTCTTTTTTTGTTCTCCATTTGCTTGATAAATCTTCTTCCATCCCTTTATTTTGAGTCTGTGTGTGTCTTTGTATGTGAGATGGGTTTCCTGAATACAGCACACCTATGGGTTCTGACTTTCTATCCAATTTGCCAGTCTGTGTCTTTTGATTGGGGCATGTAGGCCATTTACATTCAATGTTAATATTGTTATGTGTGAATATGATCCTGCCATTTTGTTACTGGCTAGTTTTCTTTCCCATTAGTTGACTCATTTTCTTCATTGCATTTTTGGTCTTTGCCAACTGGTTTGCTTTTGCAGTGACTGGTACTTGTTCCTTTCTGTGCTTAGTGTTTCTTTCAGGAGCTCTTGTAGGGTAGGTCTGGTGGTGACAAAATCTCTCAATAATTACTTGTCCGTAAAGGATTTTATTTCTCCTTCACTTACGAAGCTTAGTTTGAGTGGATATGAGATTCTGGGTTGAAAGTTCTTTTCTTTAAGGATGTTGAACATTGGCCCCCACTCTATTCTGGCTTGTAGGGTTTCTGCCAAGAGTTCTACTGTGAGTCTGATTGGCTTCCCTCTGTGGGTGACCTGACCTTTCTCTCTGGCTGCCCTTAGCATTTTTCCTTCATTTCAACCCTGGTGAATTTGACAATTATGTGCCTTGGGGTTGCTCTTCTTGAGGAATATCTTTGTGGAGTTCTCTGTATTTCTTGAATTTGAAATTTGGACTGCCTTGCTAGCTTGGGAAGTTCTCCTGGATAATATCCTGGAGCATGTTTTCCAGCTTGGATTCATTCTCCCCATCATATTCAGGTACACTAACCAAGCAAGCGTAGATTAGATCTTTTCACATAATCCCACATTTCTTGGAGGCTTTGTTCATTTCGTTTCACTCTTTTTTCTCTTGTCTTGCCTTCTCTTTTTATTTCATTGAGTTGATCTTCAATCTCTGATATCCTTTCTTCTGCTTGATCAATTTGGCTATTAAAACTTGTGTTTGCTTCACATAGTTCTCGTGCTGTGTTTTTCAACTCCATCAAGTCGTTTATGTTCTTCTGTAAGCTGGTTATTCTAGTTAGTATTTCGTCTAACTTTTTTTCAAGGTTTTTGGTTTCTTTGCATTGAGTTAGAACGTGTTCCTTTAGCTCAGAAAAGTTTGTTATTATCCGCCTTCTGAAGCCTGTTTCTGTCAATTCGTCGTACTCCTCAGTCGAGTTGTGATCCTGTGTGGTTGAGGAGTTGTGATCCCGTGTTGTTGAGGAGTTGTGATCCCTTGAAGAAGAGGTGTTCTGGTCTTTGATGGTTTCATCTTTTTTGTGCTGGTTTTTTCCCATCTTTGTGGATCTACCTGGCTGTTTGTCAGGGGAGCTGCTTGATGAGGTCGCTTGTCTGCCTGTGGAGGTGCTGCTGGGTTTCTAGGGACTCCTTCAGGTTCCTAGGGAAGCTTCCTGTGTCTTTTTTGTTTATACTGGGAGATTAGGCCTGCCTCTTCCGCTGACCCATAGGCGCTGCTGGGTTGTCAAGAATGCTGTCCTGTTGCTACATAGGCTTCCTGTGTTTTTTGTTAAAACATGTAGCCCAGTCCCACCCCCTCTAGTGGTGGGTTGTGTCCTTCCTCCACTGGGCTGGATCATTCAGGGTTCATCTCAGACTGTGGCACTCGCTGTGTAACCCCACTAGAGTCAGAGCTTCGGCTCTCTGGGGTTTGTTGGGGAGGATAGGGACCTGCCCAGCCACACCCAGCCATCTCTCCCTTTGAGCTTCCTCTTTCTCTAGTCATGGGGTACGGGCTCGCCCAGCTGCTCCAGCTTACGGCTCCCTCTCTCTCTGGGCAGGGGGAGGGGGCAATAGCTCAGTCCGCAGGCTCTTGTTCAACTCCATGCTTGTAATTCCTGGCACTTCACTGGCAAAGATCCCCTGTTCTGTGTATTGCTGAGGCTTTGGGGGAAGCGCTGCATCTGGACCGGAGTGCCACAGGGGGAGCCTCAGACTTGCTGGGGTCAGATGCACTTTCTGGGTGAAGCAGCACTCCTCCCCCACCTCGGTCTGCCCTGAGTGGGCTTTGCTCACCATCAGACCAGACCCATTGAAATGCACCTAGTGCCTTGGTTGGAGCTAGGAGATCTCTGGATTTCTGTGTCTCTCTCACTGGGTGTTGTGCGCTGGAGTAGTGTCTAATCAGCCATCTTGGATCTCCTTCAACAAAGTCTTAGGATACAAAATCAATGTGCAGAAATCACAAGCATTTCTATACACCAATAACAGACTTAAAGAGAGCCAAATCAAGAATGAACTGCCATTCACAATTGCTACAAAGAGAATAAAATAGCTAGGAATACAACTAACAAAGGATGTAAAGGACCTGTTCAAGGAGAACTGCAAACCACTGCTCAAGGAAATAAGAGAGGACACAAACAGATGCAGCAACATGCCATGCTCATGGTTAGGAAGAATTAATATCATGAAAATGGCTATACTGCCCAAAGTGATTTATAGATTCAATGCTATCCCCCATCAAGCTACCAATGACTTTCTTCACAGAACTGGAAAAAAACACTTCAAACTTCATATGGAATCACAAAAGACCCCACATAGCCAAGACAGTCCTAAGCAAAAAGAACAAAGCTGGAGACATCACACTACCTGACTTCAAACTATGCTCCAAGGCTACAGTAATCAAAACAGCATGGAACTGGTACCAAAACAGAGATATAGACCAATGGAACAGAACAGAGGCCCTGGAGGCAAACACACACATCTACAACAATCTGATATTTGACAAACCTCACAAAAACAAGCAAGGGGGAAAGGATTCCCCTGTTTAATAAATGGTGTTGCAAAAACTGGGTAGCAGTGTGCAGAAAGCAGAAACTGTACCCCTTCTTGACACTTTCCATTAAAATTAACTCCAGATGGATTAAAGACTTAAACATAAGACCTAACACCATAAAAACCCTGGAAGAAAACCTGGGCAAAACCATTCAGGACATAGGCATAAGCAAGGACTCAGTGACTAAAACACCAAAGCATTGGCAACAAAAGCCAAAATAGACAAATGGGATCTAATTAAACTCCAGAGCTTCTGTACAGCAAAAGAAACAATCATTAGAGTGAACCGGCAACCAACAGAATGGGAAAAAATTTTTGCAATCTACCCATCTGACAAAGGGCAAATATCCAGAATCTACAAAGAACTAAAACAGATTTACAAGAAACAAACAAACAAACCCATACAAAAGTGGGAGAAGGATATGAAGAGACACTTTTCAAAAGAAGGCATATATGAGGCCAACAAACATATGAAAAAATGCTCATCATCACTGATTATTAGAGAAATGCAGATCAAAACCACATTGAGATACCACCTCATGCCAGTTAGAATGGCAATCATTAAAAAATCTGGAGACAACAGATGCTGGAGAGGATGTGGAGAAACAGGAACACTTTTACACTGTTGGTGGGACTGTAAACTAGTTCAACCATTGTGGAAGACAGTGTGGCACTTCCTCAAGGACCTAGAAATAGAAATTCCATTTGACACAGCAATCCCATTACTGGGTATATACCCAAAGGATTATAAATCATTCTATTATAAAGACACATGCACATGTATGTTCATAGCGGCACTGTTTACAATAGCAAAGACCTAGAACCAACCCAAATGCCCATTGATGATAGACTGGACAAGAAAAATGTGGGCACATATACACCATGCAATACTATGCAGCCATAGAAAATGATGAGTTTGTGTCCTTTGTGGGGACATGGATGAATCTGGAAACCATCATTCTCAGCAAACTGACACAAAAACAGAAAATCAAACACCACATGTTCTCACTCATAGGTGGGTGTTGAACAATGAGAACACATGGACACAGGGAGGGAAGCATCACACACTGGGGTCTGTTGGAGGGGGCCAAGGGAGGGACAGTGTGGGGGGTGGGGGAGGTCAGGGAGGGATAACATGGGGAGAAATGCCAGATGTAGGTGACAGGGAGATGGAGGCAGCAAACCATGTGCCGTGTGTGTACCTATGCAACAATCCTGCATGATCTGCACATGTACCCCAGAACCTAAAGTATGATTAAAAAAAAAAAAAGAAGTTAGAAAGATTTCAAATTAACAACTTAACGTCACACCAAGTAGAACTAGAAAAACAAGAGAAAACCAACCCCAAAGCCAGGAGAGGAAAATAAATAACCAAAATCAGAGCTGAACTGACTGAAATTGAGATATGAAAAACCATACAGAAGATCAATGAAAGCAAAAATTTCCTCTTTGAAAGAATAAATAAGATTGGTAGACTGTTAGCTAGACTAATAAAGAAAAAAAGAGCAATCCAAATTAACACAGTCAGAAATGACAAATGAGACATTACCACCAACTCCTCAGAAATAAAAAAAATCTTCAGAGACTACTATGAACAGCTCTATGCAAATTTTCTAGTAAACCTAGAAGAAATAGATAAATTTCTGGAAAAATAACCTCCCAGGGGTGAACTAGGAAGAAATGAAATCCCTAAACAGACCAATAAGAAGTTCTGAAAGTGAATTTGTAGTAAAAAGCCTACCAAGCAGAAAAAGCCCTGGAGCAGATGAATTCACAGCTGAATTCTACCAGCTGTATAAAGAAGAGCTGGTTCCAATCTTATTGAAACTATTCCAAAGATGTGAGAATGAGGGACTCCTCCCTAACTCATTCTATGAGGCCAGCATCATTTTGATATTAAAACCTGGCTGATTCTGAATATTAGACCTTTGTCAGAGGAACTTAAACAAATTTACAAGGAAAAAAAAAAACATTAAAAAGTGGGCAAAGGACATGAACAGACACTTCTTAAAAGACGACATTCATGTGACAGCAAACCTATAAAAAAAAACTCAGCATCACTGATCATTAGAGAAATGCAAATCAAAATCACAATAAGATACCATCTCACAACAGTCAGAATGGCAATTTTTTTAAAAGTCAAGAAACAACAGATACTGTCAAGGTTGTAGAGAAATGGGAACACTTTTACACTGTTGGTGGGAATGCATATTAGTTCAAACATTGCAGAAGATGGTGTGATGATTCCCCAAAGATCTAGAACCAGAAATATCATTTGACCCAGATATCCCATTACTGTATATATACACGAAGGAATGTAAATCATTCTATTTTAAAGATACGTGCATGCAAATATTCAATGCAGCACTATTCACAATAGCAAAGACATGGAATCAACTCAAATGGCCATCAATGATAGACTGGATAAAGAAAATGTGGTACCTATATGCCGTGGAAGACTATGCAGCCATAAAAAGGAATGAGGCCATGTCCTTTGTAGGGACATGAATGGAGCAGGTAGCTATTAGTCTCAGCAAGCTAATGCAGGAAGAGAAAACCAAACACTGCATGTTCTCACTTATAAGGCAGAGCTGAGCAATAAGAACACATGGACACAAGGAGGGAAACAACACACTCTGGGGCCTTTTAGGGAGTGGGGTGGGGGAAGGAAGAACATTAGGAAAAATAACTAATGCATGCTGTGCTTAATACATAAGTGATGGGTTAATAGGTGCAGCAAACCACCATGGCACACGTTTACCTATGTAAAAAATCCTACATAACCTGCACACGTACCCTAGAACTTAAAACAAAAATCTGACAGAGACACAATAAAAAAAGAAAACTTCAGGCCAACATCCCTGATGAACATAGATGCGAAAATCCTCAACAAAATACTAGCAAACTGAAATAGCAGCACATCAAAAAGCTAATTCATCACTATCAAGTAGGCTTTATTCCTGGAATGCAAGGTTGGTTCAACATAGGCAAATCAATAAATGTGAATCATCACATAAACAGAACTAAAAAGGAAAACCACA
The DNA here is from genome assembly GCA_036589455.1 of Ateles fusciceps. Classification (NCBI taxonomy): domain Eukaryota; kingdom Metazoa; phylum Chordata; class Mammalia; order Primates; family Atelidae; genus Ateles; species Ateles fusciceps. Next base: position 7,933,018 of record JAZHEH010002317.1, on the reverse strand, counting down.
CTATCATTTCAATAGATGCAGAAAAGGCTTTTGATAAAATTCAACATCCTTTCATGTTAAAAACCCTCAACAAACTAGGCATTGAAGGAACATACCTCAAAATAAGGACCATCTATGGCAAGTCCATCACCAACATCATACTGAATGGCAAAAGCTGGAAGCATTCCCCTGGAGAGCTATAATAAGACAGGGATGCTCATTCTCACCACTCCTATTCAACAAGGAACTGAAAGTCTTAGCCAGAATAATCAGGCAAGAGAAAGAAATAAAAGGCATCCAAATAGGAAGAGAAGAAGGCAAACCATCTCTCTTCATAGATGATGTGATTTGATAGCTAGAAAATCCCATAGTTTCTGCCCAAACTTATAGAGCTGATAAACAAGTTCAGCAAAGTTTTGGCGTACAAAATCAATGTACAAAAATTAATAGCATTGCTATACACTAACAGTTTCCATGCTGACAACCAAATCAAAAATGCAATCCCATTCACGATGGACACACACACACACACACACACACACACAACATAGGAATACAGCTAACCAGGAAGGTTAAAGACCTCTGCAACAAGAATTACAAAACACTGCTGAAGAAATCAGAGATGACACAAATGGAAAAACGTTCCATGCGCATGGATAGGAAGAATCAATATTGTTAAAATGACCATACTTGCCAAAGCAATTTACAAATCCAATGCTACTCATATCAAACAATGAATGACATTTTTCACAGAATCAGAAAAAGCTATTATAAAATTCATATTGAACTAAAAAAGGACCCAAATAGTCAATGCAATCTTAAGTAAAATGAACAAAGCTGGAGGCATCATATTACCCAACTTCAAATTATACTACAAGGCTACAATAACCAAAACAGCATGATACTGGCACAAAAACAGATACATACACCAGTGGAACAAAATAGAGAACCCAGAAATAAAGTCACACACCTACAACCATGTTTATCTTCAACAAAGTTGACAAAAACATGCAGTGGGGAAAGGACTCCCTACTCAATAAATGGTGCTGGGATAACAGGCTAATCATATGCAGGAGATTAAAATTGGATCCCTTCATTTCACCACATAGAAAAATCAACTCAAGGTAGATTCAATACTTAAATATAAAACCTATAATTATAAAGACCCTAGAAGAAAACCTAGAAAATAACATTCTGGACATAGACCCTGGCAAAGATTTCAAGATGAAGATGCCAAAAGCAATTGCAACAAAAACAAAAATTGACAAATGGGATCTAATTAAACTGAAGAGCTTCTGCACAGCAAAAGAAACTATCAACAGAGTAAACAGAAAATCCACAAAATGGGAGAAAATATTTGCAAGCTATGCATCTGACAAAGGTCTAATATCCACAGTCTATAAGGAATCTAAACATATTAACAAGCAAAAAGCAAACAACTCCCACTAAAAAGTAGACTAAGGACATAAACAGACACTTTTCAAAAGGAGATGTACACGCAGCCAACAATTTTTTATATGAAAAAAGCTCTCAATATCACTAATTATTAGAGAAACACAAATCAAAACCACAATGAGATACCATCTTACACCAGTCAGAATGGCCATTATTCAGAAGTGAAAAGAATAATAACAGATGTTGGTGAGGTTGCTAAGAAAAGGGAATAATTCTATACTGCTGGTGGGAATGTAAATTAGTTCAGCTACTATGAAAAGCAATTTGGAGATTTCTCAAAGAACTTAAAAGAGACTACTATTTGGCCCAGCAATCCCATTGATGCATATATATCCAAAGGAATATAAATTGTTCTACCATAAAGACACATCTATGCATATGTTCATCACAGCACTATCCACAATAGCAAAGACATAAAATCAACCTAAGTGCCCACTGGCAGAGGACTGGGTAAAGGAAATGTGGTACATACACACCATTGAATGCTATGCAGCCGTAAAAAAAAAATGAGATCACATCCTCTGCAGCAATACGGATGGAGCTGGAGGCCATTATCCTAGGTGAATCAATGCAGGTACACAAAACCAAATACCACATGTTCTCATGTATAAGTGGGAGCCAAACATTGAGTATACATGGTCGTGAAAATGGTGACAATAGACACCAGTGCCTACATGAGGATGTAGGGTAGGAGAAGGATGAGAATCAAAAAACTACCTATCAGGTACTATGCTTATTATCTGGGTGACAAATAATCTGTACCCCAAACCCCTGTGACATGCAATTTACCCATATAACAAACAAATCTGCTTATGGACCTCCTGAACCTAAAATAAAAACTGGAAAGAAAAATATGATTGCTGATGTCATACCAATATTATATATTGTTACGCCAACAATAGCGATAGCTACTTGAACATCTGTTGTGCACCAAGCTCCGTATTAATAATGAACATATTTTACTTCATTTAATCCTCTTGACACAGAGAGATCAATTGTACTTTTGTCCTCAGTTTATAGACGAGGAATTTAAGTCTTAAACATCCTGTCAAAAGTTGCTTAGTATAGAGGTCAGTAAGAGTGAGATGCAGGTCTGTCTGATTACAAAGTCCATGTTCTCAACCAGTGCCAATTCTGCCTCTCATTGGAATATGACTGTGCTGCATTGTTCAGTGAAGGCTGGCCATTAAATAATAAGCATAGCTTTCAAGCCCCTCTTTTTAAGCACCAAAAGGGCGTGCAGCTAAATGTTAAAAGTTGTTTTCTCTGGGCAGTTAATTACGGGAGAGTTCTGTGTGTGTTTATGATTTTTGTAATTAGAACTCAACAAAAGGAATAAAAGCCTCTGTGTTTTTCTCCCCTACTCAGCCCCTCTATCTTTTTCCCCTGTGGCCTTCAGACCAGCTCTGGGGTTCTCTATGAATATGAAGCTAGCATGGCCTCTTCCCCTTGGCCTCCCGGCTTTGCAATTTCAGCACAATTCTCTAGATTGCTTCAAATTTTGCTAGCATTCTGGGTGCTGAGTTAGCTGCAAATTTTTCACCTCCAGAAACAGAAGTGTCGTTTCTTAGCTAGGGGCTCGAATAATACATTTGCAAAAGAGCCAGTTCTCTAACGTTTTGCCATTTCAGGTATGGACTTTATAATGGCCTCAGCTCCTAGAGTCAGGGCCAGGGGTCTTTGATGACAAGAAAAAGACTTAATCTGCTCATAAGAGGCTGGACTTGGAGAATAACTGGAAGTGAGTGAGAATCTGTTGCCAACACGGAGACCCAAAATCATTCTTTCCCACACAGCATTTCGGGGAATGGGGATTTATCTGAGTTTATCCTGTATTTATTTGGAGGTAATTCCAGTGGGAGAGAACTCCTGGGCTCTGCTATTCTTACATGCATTCATTCACAAAGGCAATATATATTGAGCACTGATTCTCGCCCACATACTGTGCTAAATGTTGAGAAGTCAGCAGTCAGGAAGAAAGACCCATTCCCACCTTCGTGGAGTTCACAGACTTGGAATTCAAGGGGAAAACAAACACTGAACAAGTGTTCAAAGGTTTAGATGTAACAGAAGGTGGAAATGCAGGCTGCTGTGAAGGGAGCTAGCTGAGCCTGAAAATTTAGGAAAGATAGCTCCAGGAAATGATGTTTAAATGGAGTGTGGAAGGATGCTTAGGAATTAACCAAATGAAGAATGAGGCAAGAGAGTGTTTCAGGCTGAGACGGTGACATGGTAGGACATGAGAGTGGGGGTCTGAAGGAATGTATGATGCACAGATGCAAGGCAGAGAGGGGTGTGAGCTGGGCTGAAGGGGAACCTCGAGCAGAAACAGAGGGACCAATAAACCACGTCAGAATGTTTGCATGATGAGAAAAATGCTGGTGATAGATTTTTAAAAGTTTTATTTTTAGGTGACTTCAGAAGCAAAGGCAGTTAGAATGAGAATTAAATGACTTCTCTGGGATAGAGGATGCATTTTTGCTGATACATTATCCTTTCATTCAACAAATATTTATGCAATGTCTGACAAAACAGGCACAGACTTGGATATTGGGGAAATGGAGAGGAAACAGATTTCTAACTACAGGAAGCTTACAGTCTAGTGGAAAGAGTCAGGCAGTAAACAAAAGAACAAATGAGTAGATGATGTAATACTGGGCGTCACTAAGAGCAATGAAGAAAGGAGGGTAAGAGGGAGGAATCATGTGGAAATCTGGGGAGATGGGATGAGTCATGATATTCCTGGTAGGTGGTCAAAGACATCCTTCAGAAGTTGGCATTTGAGTAGGGAACTGAAGGATGCGAGGGAATGAGGCAGACCTCTGTTTCGCCAGAACGTATGATGTAGTCTCCTTTTAATAGCTTTTTGAGTGGCCAGTATCTTTGGGAGGTAGGTAGGGCTTTGGAACAGTCAGGGATGCTGGTATTCCCTCGGTCAGACGAACCCACGACCTTGTACCTTTGACCTTAGTGCAGGAGAGGAGGAAGAGGAGGTGAGTGAGAGAAATTGATTCCCAACCATAGTCCAGTGAAAACCTTGCCCGGATAGTATTTCCTTGGCCTGACCGATCAGATCAACAATCCCTTTTTGGTGATTGAATGAGGAAAGAAGCTCTGTATGACTAAACAAATTTACTTCTACTTTTGGCTTTTTTTTTCCCTTATTAACCAACATTTCTTATCAACCAGTCACCCTGAGGAAGATCCAGGGCTACCATTCCACAAATGAAATGTCCAACCTCAGAATTCACAGCCCCTTCTGAGCTGCCTCCCTGTGACTATTTAACGGCTGCTTCGGCCTCATTTCCTGATCACTAGTTGCTCCACTGGATGCATGTAGTTACCGACCTTTTTATTAAAAAACAAAGATGAGCCTGATCAAACTTGGGGCAGAACTGACACTGCTGCCCAAGCAAATTATAGCAGTGTATCGCTGAGATGAAAATCTCCTGGTGATATAACAGGCATCTATTAGGTAGCCCAAGTTAGAGCTTTACTCATTAATCAGGGCCTTCTGATAAAGTCTGCCACAGCTGGAGTAGTGTGTTCTTTCTTTTTAAAGATATAAAGCACTATCATTGTCTTTATCGATCTCTACTACTATTATCAGAATGTACTCTTTCAAAGTCATCATCTGCGGCTTCCTTTCCTACAGCCTGTCCTGCAGCCTCCTATGCAGAAAGGGTAGTTGGAAAAGAGTAAAGGTTTGATGTCTGGTGTTTTGTGTTTAAATCACAGCTCTTTGACCTACAGGCTGGGTGACCTTGAACAAATCACTTCACTTCCATGAGCTTCAATAAACCCATCATCAAATGGGAACAATCATGTCTACCTCCCTGAATAGTCAAGAGGATGAAATTAAATAGTGAGGTGAGCGCTTCTTTTTTCCCTTTTTCTTTTCTTTTCTTTTCTTTTTTTTTTTTTTTTGAGACGAAGTTTCACTCTTGTTGCCCAGGCTGGAATGCAATGGCACGATCTCGGCTCACTGCGACCTCCGCCTCCCCGGTTCAAGTGATTCTCCTGCTTCAGCCTCCCGAGTAGCTGGGATTACAGGCATGTACTACCACGCCCGGCTAATTTTGCACTTTTAGTAGAGATGGGGTTTCTCCATGTTGGTCAGGCTGGTCTCGAACTCCTGACCTCAGGTGATCCTCTCACCTCAGCTTCCCAAAGTGCTGGGATTACAGTCATGAGCCACTGCGCCTGGCCGGGCGCTTCTTATAAATGGTTCCCCAAAAATGTAACATGTAAGAATGACTTACAGGGTCTTTTAGAGTTCAGATTCATAAGCCCTATCAACAGACTCTGATCCAGTAGGCTAAGGATTAGTTATCCCCAGGTGATTTTGTGCAAAGAGATTTTTAACATACACTTGGAAAAACACTGTTCTATCATTTTGTTTTGCTGCACATTTTCTCCTACTGTTTCCTCAGCTTGGATTGTACAATGTTCAGCTCTGCCTTTGCTTCCAGTCCCACCTTTGATGCCCTCTCTTCCATAATTTCCCACCTCCTTTCCCAATTTCCTGAGGTTTGAAGGCATTTCTCTTTCTTCTGACTTCCCCCACAAGTGTTTCTCTTCTGAATTATAGTACCTCTTATTATACGTTATAGACTAAATGTTATCTATTAGAACCTTGAAAGTAATGCAGATATACTGGATATACATTATTCACTATGTATTACTTTCACAGTAAAGCAAATAACATACAATATTGTAATAGAGATAGATAGCACATTTTATAGATACCTTCCTTCATGCACTCAACTATTTTTTGAGCATGTACTGTGTGCCAGGCACTGAGCTAGCTACTGTGGATAGAGTAGCAAGGCACCACCAGGATCTAAGCATGAGCCTAGAATCCATTTTTCTCTCCTTCCCTAGATTGAAAGCTCTTCATAAGTTCCTCGGCTCCTAAATCCCTTTATAATCCAGTTGCTACTGAGTAGAATAACATCAAGTTTTGGAAGGACACAGGCTGAAGCAAAGGCTACCCATCTGTGAGATCCAACTTGTGCCTATGGTTTATGGTCAAACACTCCCTCCTTGAAATTAAGTCTCTTTTTAGATTTTCAGGTTTTTTTTTTTTTTTTTTTGCAGCTAAGCCAGTATCCACTCCCCTGGGTTTGTGCATTAGTCATGTTTGCAGCAGCTGGACTCACATCTTTGGGCTTTTGCCACATATTCATCGCTTCTAGCTAATTTCTTTCAGATTTGATTGCTTTTTAAAAAGTCCGTTTCCAAATGAGGAAGCATTATGGATTCTTCAGTGACTTCACAATATATAGACTTTCAATCATTTATTTAGTCACCCATTCACTCGTTTAAGAAGAATTGAATATACACTCATCCATGTGCCCGGTACTGTGCTGGCTTCAGTCTCACTGCTACCTGAATCTAATAAATGTTGGTGGAATTAATGTTATATTGGCAAATACTCTCCATCTCTAGCTTTGGGAGTGTTGTTGTTTTTACCAGGTGGTGGGTGTGTGAGTGTCATTGACCCAGTCATTTCTGTCATCTAAGCCGATGGCGCATTGACCGGCTTTGATGCAGCGCTATCAAGGACATTAGAGTCTATTATCTTCAAGGTACTGGGACGTGTTGTGTGAGACCAAAACATTGATGTGCCAACATGGGAGGAAGGGAATGCAGATTTTTACATTTGTAATAAAACTCCCATCAATCACACTACCAAGACTCAGAGCAACTGAACTAATATCTGAGCTGTAAGATTGCACTTTCTCTGACTTTCCTGTCAATAGGAAATGTTTGTGCATTCCAAATCACCAGCTGACACATACACTCAAAGACAAGGGAGAAGGAAACACAAACAAGGAAACAGAAACATCCTGTCAACCTGCCCAAAGGGTGCTAATTACATTTAAGTCTGCACTGGGTACCAGATACGTATTGGGCTCATATTCTTTCCTTATTCTGCTGTAAGTGTTACCCAGCTCATCTGCACAGCCTAAGAATGAACAGGTATAGCATTATTAATGAAGTCCTAATCAGAGTCATCATTGTCATTGTCATCATAGCAAATACTCATGTAGGTTTGCCATGGCCAAAAGATTACATGTACTACTTTTAATTCCTTGAAAGCAATTTATAGGAGATATACTATTATTATCCCCATGTTACAGATGAGGAACCGAAACACAGAGGATAAGTGACTTTCCCAAGTAAGTGTCAAGCCTGGGATTTGCTCCCAGGTCTTTTTTTAGATACCTGAGACAGGTGGACTTCCAAAGGGATTGGCTTCTCACCAGAAAATAACAATTGGATAGAGTGCAGGATAATTCAGCCAACTGACTTGCAAGAACAAAGCTGATAATTGGTTAACCTTGGGAAACTGGTCTTAACAAAACTGGTGGTCAGAACCTCTCTTGAGTGTGGGCCTGAATCACAGGTTACATTCTTATGAGTTCTGAGACTCAGCCACACCAATGTAAATAAAACATAGCTCATGCCATGAAGATGCTTTTAGTCTGGTGGTGGGTGAGGGGATAAAGGGAACTCTGGGAGGAGGAGCACCAGGTCTGTAGGGCAAGAGAAGGAGCCCTAAAGCTATTCATGCAGGATTAGCAAAACCTACTATTTTAAGGATAATCTTACTCTAAGGGAAAGTTATTCTTGCCAGTTGTGTGTTCATTAATTGCTTCTTTCTGTAAAGCAGTCAGGAAAAGGTTCAGAACACCAAGGGACAGTAACCTATCAGTTCAGCCTCCCCCTCCCCCACCCCCCATCAACAAACCTTTTTATTTTCTACTCAAGGTACCCTTAAGAATAATCAGTTATTACCCCATTACTTTTTCATCTCTTTGCTCATGAGGCTCTCTTCTTACAAAATTTCAAAGGTCTAACTAAAATGAAAGCATCCCCATTTCCCTTGTCTTGCCTAGATCTTGGAAAAATGGGATGGAACAAGATTTGTCCAGGTGAAACTCTTTGACTCCAATCTGGTCTCTACTTTACTATTCCTTCCACAGGATAGATGACCTGCCCTCCACTTTGTATCCAGGATAATTGGTAGTGATAAATCCAGTTACAAACTTTCCTTTCTGTTTGGGCAGGCTTCTTCTAGACTGTGATAGAAGTAACTAGCAAGCAAACAGAAATTTTTATGATGTAAAGCAAGATGAATTTAATGAATGCTTAATGATTTTGTTTCCTTTCTTGTTGTAACTCAGAAATTATCTCATGTGCATGAAGTAGCCCATATCTTTTGGTGCTGTGATCCCCAATTGCCAATTTGTATCTGCGTCTGTATCTACTTTACACCTACAAGGGAAGGAAACCTACAAGGGAAGGAAACAATGTACTCACCTCTGTGTCTATAGGGAAAGAAGCAATAGCATGTAGAAAAGGCTCAGGAATAACCCAACTGCAGAAACAGGACAGTCCCGAGAGTCCCCTGACCCTAAATCTTGGAGAAGGGACATCTAAGCTGCAATGTGAAGAATTAGCTAGGGAAATAGAATGCCCCAAGTAGAGACAATATGTCTGCAAAAATCTGAAGAAAGGAGTGAATCCAGTGTTTCCCAAGGTATAACAAAAGCTGGAAGGTAAAAAGCAGAACAGGAAGTGCAATGAAAGAAGGTTGGTGTAGGTAAGTAAGGGCCAGAAAGTGGTGCGATTGCTTTGAAGTAAGAACTCTGATAATGTTGAGAGTTGCAGAGTAGAGATGGATTTGAGGAGGAAGAGTTCTGCTTTGGGGAAAGATTTCTGTGTAGGGAAAAACTCAAAGTATTTCTTCTTATGTGTTCACATTTACTCATTTCATCATCAGTTTATGATTAATACTTTCATGTCTAAGAGAGACCATCTCACACACTCTAGTTACAGCCTAATATTACCACAGGAATACTAACAGATGCAATTTTATTTTCAACTCCGAGTCTCCATCACTGATGCCATTTCTATTTCTCCCAACTTCAGCATCACCATTTAAAGTAACCCACCCTGCCTGCTGTCCTCTTTTTAGTCGGTCCGAGGCTTTCCTAGGCACTCCCTCCTTCATCCTTCACTCACGGTCATGTTTGCCCTCTGAGGGAGGCATTTCCTGGACAGGTTCTGTTTTGTTTTGTGTTTTTTACACAGAGTCTCGCTCTGTCGCCCAGGCTGGAGTGCAGTGATGCAGTCTGTGCTCACTGCAACCTCTGCCTCCTGTGTTCAAATGATTCTCCTGCCTCAGCCTCCCCAGTAGCTGGGATTACAGGCATCTGCCACTATGCATGGCTAATATTTATGTTTGTAGTGGAGACAGGATTTTGCCATGTTGGTTAGGCTGGCCTTGAACTCCTGGCCTCAAGTGATCTGCCCACCTCGGCCTTCCAAAGTGCTGGGATGACAGGTGTCAGCCACCGCACCTGGCCCTCCTGGACAGGTCTTTGAGTTGGAGTGGGTATGTGAAGTGTTCTGTCAAGAGCATGCATGCCATCAAGTGAAGCTGCTCCCAAGCCACTCTTTCTCCTTCCAAGTTTTAGAGACCATATGGATTTCTTTCTTTGTCTAAACAAGCAGAGAGAGCCTTTCCTGTGGGCCTCACTCTAGTTCCCCTTGAGATTCCAAAAGGGCTGGGGAAGTGCCCGTTCTGCCCAAGAGGGAGGTGGTAGTATCTTTTTTCCAGTCTCATGAAAAGAGAGAAGAGCAAGCAGAAGGAGAAGAGAAGAAGGAAGAGGAGAAGATTAAAAGGAAGCGGAGGGGGAGGAGGAACAGGAATAGAGTGAGAGATTGGTTACCAGTCTCAGTCCAGTGAAGCCTTTGCCCCAATAACATGTGCTTCATCTGATCAGTCCAGATCAACTCTTCCCTTCTTTGGTGATTGAATGAAGAAGAGGAAGCTCTGTGAGTATGAATAATCAAATTTACTTATACATTTGGTTCTTTCTCCTATTAACCGAAATTTCTTAGGCACCCTGAGGAGAAGAAACCAATGTCATAAGTTGGAGTGGGATAATAGATGACCTGTGCATCATGTTGAAGTGGCTTTGATAGGGCCAGGGACTATCTCAGCCCTTGGGTGACTGAACACTTCAGACCCACAAGAAGAAATATTTATAGTCTGAATTCTTAGGGTTTTTCACATTAACCAAGGACCTTCCCAGATTCTACAAAGCTGAAAAAAAAAAACCTCACCCTTTCAATTTGGGGACATAATTGGTTAAAGTTATTTGCAGGGGGTAGGGCAAACATCAACAAGATGTGGCCATGTTAAGTCATACCATTTTGTGTCCATTAGTTTCACAACATAATAAACCAAGTAAGCTAAGTAACTGGCAAGCAATAGCATTTATTATTGCTTATCAGTCTACTGGTCAACTGGGCAGTTCTACTGGTCTAAGACAAGATGAACTGATCTTGGCTGGGTTTTCTCATGAATCTGTGGTCAGGTTGCAGTTGGTGGAGGCTTGCTAGTCTAGGATGGGCTTGCTCACCTGCCTAGAAGTCAGCTGGCTGTTGGATGGGGTGAGGGTGGTAATTGGGCTAGGTATCTCCCATCATCCAGTAGAGTAAGCCAAACTTTTTTTGAGATGGAGTCTCACTCTCGCCCAGGCTGGTGTGCAGTGGCACGATTTCAACTCACTGCAGCCTCCACCTCCCGGGTTCCAGTTCAAGCAATTCTCCTGCCTCAGCCTCCTGAATTACAGGTACTTGCCACTATGCCCAGCTAATTTTTGTATTTTTAGTAGAGACGGAGTTTCATCATGTGGGCCGGGCTGGTCTTGAACTCCAGACCTCGTGATCTACCCGCTTTGGCCTCCCAAAGTGCAGGGATTACAAGCATGAGCTACCATGTCCAACCAGTATGCCAAGCTTTTTACAAGAGAGTTGAAATGTGCAAGTTTTCAGCCTTTTGAGCCCTATCCTTGAAACTTACAAGCATTCACTTCTGATATATTCTTTATAGCCAAAACAAGTCACTAGCCTAGCCCACATCAAGGATTGGAAAAGTTTTTGCCTCTTGAGGAGAAGAGCTGTCAGATCACCATGCAAGAGATGTGCAGAGAAGGATGAAAAGTTGTAGATATTTTTGCAATTAATCCACCTCAGACCTTAAGAAAGCAAAGGTTTCTGAGAGATACCAAAGCTGTGAAGTGAGTTTCGTAACCTATGCAACTGACTTCATGGATTTTTGACAGATCTATCACATTTCTGAAAGTTATGAGATTTTTTTCCCTCTGGGAAGGCAGAGTGGGAGGGCAGAGCATACCCTTCCTCCCCCATCTTCCTCCTACCTTCCCAATGCCATGGTGATGCCCACCCCGTGCCCCAGATACCTATAATCTGTGTTTAATGGAGTCAATGGAGGGCATCAGTGAGATGGAAGAAGATGCTGGGAATGAGGCAGCAGAGGAGCAAACCCAGACTCTTACTCACTTCCTGACTCTGCCAGCTGCTCAGACCCCTTCCAGATGGATGAATCAGAGCCTTTCCAGAGCTCTCAGCTCAGGCCTGCCTTTGCCACACAGGTATTTAATATGAGAAAATTTTAATCACGTTTGTTTTCCCATGTTTTGTTCTAACGACAAATCATTTTTAATGGGAGACTAGGGAGTGGAAAGAAAAGATGTAGCAAATCTTGGCTGATGGTTTTATCACTAGCCTCAGATCTCTGGTCCCAGGGCTGGATTTGCCACCAACTGCAAATCATCCTGAGTGAATGAGATGTGCAGGAAGTAGAAAGAGAGGCCAGGAAGCACCGATGGTGCTCCTGCCTCCCATTTGTCCACCACCTCCCAATAAGAATTCAGGGACAACTACTCTGTTCTAGTTGTTACATTTTAATCCTCTGCAGGTTAGGAAATTGCTCTCTCCGGATGGCATCATGGGAACTGATGCTCCCAGGACCCCAGTGACTTGTCCAAGTTCACCTAGCCAGTAAGTCATGGAGCAGGGGCTTAAATCCAGGGCTATCTGACATGAGAGCCTGGGTTCTTCACCATGGCCCCATGCTGCCTCTCTTTACAAATCACATTTTAAAATTCCTTGATAGTTATAACTTCTCTTAGAGAAGTCTATTGTTCTAAGTACGTTTACAGACATGGAGAGGTTCACTTCATCATGGACAAATATGCCATTCAAGGCCCCATGTATGGATCCTGGCAGGGCCAACCCAAAACCCAGGTCTCCTGAAAACATGTCTAGGTTTCCTAGATTGTAACACAGACTCCGTGGTTCCTTGCTTTCTGTAAATAAGGCAGAAACCCTATCAGCCCTGACTTTGACTAAGCCCTTGCCTGGATCGCCTGCAGTACGTCCATCTTTGTGGTATAAAGACCATTGGGTTTAGGACTTCTAAGGAGACTTGGGTTTCTAAAATGGAATCATGGTAGTAAGTCATATAATTTTTATTTTATTTTTCAACTATGCTTACTTTTAAAAATTATATGAATAATACTTGACTATATCTGGAGTAGTTTATTTATTTATGTATTTTTAAAAAGAGGCTTTCACTCTGTCACCCAGGTTGGAGTGCAGTGCTGTGACCACTGCAGCCCCGAACTCCTGGGCTCAAGTGATCCTTCCTCCTCAGGCCCCTGAGTAGCTGGGACTACAGGCATGCACCACCACACCTGGCTAATTTTTTAATTTTACGTAGAGATGGTGGTCTCATTATGTTGCCCAGGCTGGTCTCAAATTTCCTGGCCTCAAGTGATCCTCCTACCTCAGCCTCCCAAAGAGCTGAGATTGCAGGTGTGAGCCACTGCACACAGCACATCTGGAGTATTTTAAGGCAATTCCAAGGTATTGTATAATTTCACTCAAAAATACTTTGGTGAATATCACCAACAGATTAAGACTTTTGAAAAAGAACATATTCATAATCATGTCACTTATTGTAGCCTTACTTTATTCACTTGTAAAATGGCATAAAATACCCAGGAAGTTCAATTAACAGTAATCAATGAGAAATTGCAGTCAAAGATGTAAGTGAAGAGCCAGGAATTATTCCTGCATAAATCAAGAGATAGGAGTTTCAAGCAGAAGGCAGGTAGTTAACAACATCGAATGTTACCAAGAAGCCAAGTAGAATGAAAGCTGAAAAGTAACCATTGAATTTGGTATTGGGAGGTTCCCAGGGCTCACTAGAGCTATTTTGATGAAACTATGTGGATGGAAGTCAGATGGTAAGAGAAGTAAGGGATGAAGAAATAGAAATAGTAAATCTAGACTATGTTTTCTAGATGTTTGACTGAGCAGTAGAAGGTTGGGAGAAGCTTCTACTCTCAGGGGGAAGCCAGGAGTGAATGACAGTGCTCTTTAGGGTGGGGAAATGTGAATTTCTTGTTGTGAGTGAGGATACAGTCAAGTTGGTGAGCTTGAATAGGTAGGAGTGAGAAGGAATAATTGATAGAACAAGGTCATGCTGAAGTAGGAAGAATTGGTATCAATAGCACAAGGAGAGGAGCTGGCATTGGAAATAAGCAAGAGCTCTGCAATCATCCAAAGTGCATCTATTGAGTCTTCCTGTATTTGCTGCACAGAACACTGCATAGAACACTAAGGGTTACAATGGGAAACAAGGCCTGGCCTTATTTTCAATGTTTGCACAGTCTACTGATTGCTAAAAGCTAACTAAACAGACAATTAAGCATGGTGTCTATGCCAGTTGTGCCAGAGGGTCAAGAATTCCCAGAAAAATATCTCTGAGACTGGGAATGTAAGTACAAGTAAGTGAGTGAGAGGAATGAGAGAAGAGTACTCCTGGCAGAAGGAGTAATGTGTGCAAATATCTGGAGACCAGAGAAAAGACAGTTTAACTTCTACTCTCAGGAAGAAGAGAAATAGGGAAGGATGGGAAAAGATGCTGGTAAGCATAGGTGGTGGCTCATGCCTGTAATGCAGGCATTCTGGGAGGCCAAAGCGGGAGGACTGCTTGAGCCCAGGAGTTCAAGAACAGCCTGGGCAACATAGTAAGACCCATTTCTAAAAAAAATAAAAATCTGGGCATGGTAGTGCACACCTGTAATCCCACTTACTCAAGAGACTGAGGCAGAGTAATCCCAGTTACTCGAGAGTCTGAGCCATATATGGGTTTTGGTTAAAGATCTTTGGTTAAAGATCTGTTGAGCTCAGGAGTTTAAGGCTGCAGTGAGTTATGATAACTCTACTGTACTCTAGCCTGGAAGACTGAGAAAGACTATCAAAAAAAAAAAAAAGAGAGAGAGATGCAGATAATTTTGGAGATGAAAGGCAAAGTGGCCAGAGTGCATACTGAATGGCTCATGTTTTCTTGGAGAGTTTGAGGCTGAGAGAGTTCACGGGGACGGTAGAGACATAGTGAGCAGAGCTCATGAGAATGGAGATGAGATGAGGCCATTTATTATGTATTTAAACGGAGGCATCGACTTTCACCATGGAGAAAGTGTTTCTACTTCTCACCTCCACTGTCAGGAAGTCCAAGTTATCCTTGTCTTTCCCCTAGAACACAGAAATAGCCCCTTTTATTTGTCTGTGCCTACCCATTCTCGTGTCTTCCATTTCCTTCTCCATGCAACAGCCCTTTAAAAAGATGACGTAACTGCCTTGTTTCAGACCCTCTGATAGCTTCCCATTGCACTTAGAATCTCAGCCCTTTGCCGCATCCTGCAAAGCCCCGTGTGGTTTCTCTGTCCACATCTCTAGCCTCACGTTGAGCCTCTTGTTTGCTCTGGTTCCGGCCACTCTGCTTGCTTTTCCCTGGATCTCCTCCTGCCTCCTGCCCTCGGCACATATGGCTTCCTGCGGCTGGATTCTTCTTGTGTCTCCTCCTCCTTTAGACCCTAGCTCCATCATCACCAATTCCAGGAAGCTCTTCCTAACTTCATAGAATAGGTCACATTTCCCTCTTTACAGCGCTAGCAGAATTGTATACCTCTTCACGTGGGCACTTAATAGAGGGGCAAGTTTACGTTTAATTGCCTAATTATCTGATAAACATCCCTCTCAACAATTACTGGAAGTTCCATAAGAGCAGTTCCATGGGTGTCTGTTTTTATCCCTCTCACTCTTAAGACCCCAGGATCGAGTGTAGGGTCTAACACAGTAGACACTCAATAAATATTTTATAAGTGAATGAATAAATACACAGATATTAGTACTCCTTGAAAAACCATTGAACCCTTAGCAAGTCCTTGCAGAGCTATTGATTCAATCTGGTTTCATCTGAGTATGAGCAAACTTTCTCTCCCAATCATGTCTCTATGATGATTTTTATCTTTTTATACAAATATATCTACTTCCCACATGCCCACACACGTATGTCAGTGTGTATAACCCCAACTCCAGTAAACGCTTTGCTTAGACAAGAGACAGTAGACACTGCTCATCAAATCCATGCCTGTAACTGGGAGAGGAAGCAGCTCTCATTGCTTTCGCACACATGTTTATTGATGATGCAGATTAAACTTTAATCATATTGCACAGTTTCAATTTCCAATTGAAATTGAAAGTCTGAGCCATGTATGGGTTTTTATTACCTTCCACTTAGGCTGCTGATGGAAGCAATCGGAGGGGAGCCATCTTCCCCGGGCCTCAGGTGGGGCGGCTGGGTCATAAATCAAATTAATACTGCAATGTAGCGGAGGTGGTAATGCACAATAGGAGATGAGAGGGGTTAGGAGCAATTTAGGGAGTGGGGGGCCCTGTCGTTAAGGCGGGATGGTACATGATGTTCTGGGCTCTGAAGTGAAGAGTGGGGCTTCTGCCTCCAGTTATCTCTCTGGCATTTTTATAAGCAAAGAAAAATGCTATTTAGCCATTCTTTGGTTAACAGTTTGGAAAACAGTCGCAATGGCAAAAGTTCCTCCTGGGAAAGAGATCAGCTTCTGCTTGTGAGTGTTTTAAGGTGCATATCCCTAAGGGCAGCAGACACTGCTAAAAGGGATTACAGTTGGTATTAGACCAAAAGAAATCTCTGCAAATTTATTTAGTATTATTGTAATAATACCTACTGCCAAAAATGTGGATATCCATATATCCACAAATGCAGAACACTGATGCCTGTGATTTTTACCTGGGCTTTTATTTTAGGGCTGGAAAGGTCACTCATCTTTTCGGGGAGATGGCAGTATCCATGAAGTTATCTTGGGTGGCAGGCTGGTAACAAATCAAGAAGTAGAAATTAAGCAAGACTTCATGCCCCAAATGGCGAATAATAATGGCAATAATTAGTATTTATTGAGCACATTCTATGTTCCAGTTGCTGTGTTGACCCTTACCTGGTTTGCATAATAATGGTATGAAATAGGTACATGTAAAGAACTCATTCAGCACTTGGTACGTGGTAAGTGACAGTAAGTACCAAGCTCTTGTTCAGTGTTGTTGTTTCATTGTACACTTGGGGGAATTAAGAGCTACAGAGGTATGTGGCCAGGTGCAGTGGCTCATGCCTATAATCCTAGCACTTTGGGAGCTTGAGGCAGGAGGATATCTTGAGCCCAGCAGTTTGAGACCAGCCTGGGCAACATAGCAAGACCCTGTATCTACAAAAAACTGTTTTTTAAAAAAATTAGCTAAGCATGGAAACATGCATCTGTGGTCCCAGCTACTCAGGAGGCTGTGGTGGGAGTATTGCTTGAGCTTAGGAGGTCGAGGCTGCAGTGAGCAACGATTGCACCACTGCACTCCAGACTGAGTGACAGAGCGAGATGTTGTCTCAAAAACATAAAAATGACAGAGGTGAAATGACTTAGCCAAGGTCACATATCTAGGAGGTGGCAGGGGTGATGTGATTGGCATAAAGATGCCGGATCTTAATGTGTGAATCTTTAACATGTGTGCACTGCTGTCTCTTCATTTAGAAACCCCACCCTGTAGCACAGATCTGTGAGAAGACCCACCTGTGTTGGCGAGGTGCAAAGTTGAGTTGCTAACTGGTGAATTCAGGGTCGGTGAACTGCTTAAAGAACTTCAGGGCTTATGACAAATTGGAGGGCTAGATGAATAGCTGCCAGGATGAATCAGTGATTGGATAATTGTTTATAAGGGGTCTGCTTTGGGGTAGAGTTTTGGGATACAAAAATGAAGATAGCCCTGTCTCCAGGAATTGTGGTCTACAGGAAGTCCATTGTTTGACATAAGTTTTGCTCAGCTCCTCAGTGCTCTTCACTGCAAGGCTCTGGTTTGCTCAGACCTATTTCCCAACATGAGAACTCACACAGGGGGTGGAAGCCTGGCTTCTTTCCTAAGCCCCTATCCCTTGTATGGCTTTGTTTTTGCTCAGCTCCATCAAAAACACCTTAGGAGAAACTGCTTGAGTTCCACCTTGTACATCCTTAAAGAGTCTGGCAGTCTTCCTTCACCTAAGACAAATGCTTAACAAGTCAGCACAGGAAAATCCCTATGTCACTGGCAGGTAGTTGAGGAAAACGGGCAGGAAAAAGTCTGAGCTAAAATGTCTAAAATCCTAGCAGGATTACCAAAGATAAGAGCAGCCCCACTGGCCTGCGTCGTAAGATTATAGTCCCAGCTGTGTGCTGAATATTTCACTGCGTGCATTGGTCATCATATCTCATTTAATCCTTCAAGGAAGGTGGAATAATCCCCCATTTTACAGAAGAAGAAACAGGCTGTGAAAGGGTAAAACATCTGCCCAAAATCACACAGCCAGAATCTCAGGGCGCAGATGTGCGTGTCTGATTACAAAGTGCATGCATTTTCAACTTAGCAACGTTGTCTCTTTTTTCATATAAATTTCAATCTCTCTTACCTTCTTGAATAAGTAATATCTGCAAATGTTATAAAATCCAAAGGTGCAGCAGTGGATAGAGCAAACTCTCCTTCCCCAGGCTCTCTCCAGACCCCCAAACTCAACTGTGAACATGCCTGAGATGAAAAGATGAGAGATCTATGAACTTTATCTTCTGGGAGTTTCCAAGTCAGCTGAGTAGCTAGAAAAGCAGCTCAGAAGCAAACTTACTGGAAAAAAAGTGAGAGAGATGGTGTGATAGGTGCTTTCCAAGATGGATGCAAATGCACTGGAAAAACAGCTGCAATATTTTCAGATATTAGAGAAGGAAAATCATGAATACTTGCATGTAAGAGGTGGTAAGAGATCTGTCATCTAAAGTATGGAATGTGCATAAGAGACTAGGGAGGAAGATTTGAGAAAAATGTCATTTAGTTTGTGTCTTTTCTGCTGCAGGGTTTTCCAGAGGCTGTTTACTTTTCCTGAAGCATGCTTCCTTCCCCCTCTTGCCAGATCAAATCCTACTTATTCTTTCAATCCCAGCTGGAGTGTCTCATTCTTAAGAAAACCTTTCCTGATCAGCCATACTACATTAGACACCCCTCTCATGCAGACTTTGATGTGCTCTTTTCATGTGTGATACATTTTTATTTGTAGCACTTACCACACTTGGAGTTATTTGGGTAATTCTCTGAATATGTCTGTCTCTTCTAGACTGGAAGTTCCATGTTAGCAGGAACTGGGTCTTTCTTGTTCACTGCTGCATCCCTGAATACATAGTTGAGAATCAGTGAATATAACCTGGGTTCAGTCCTCACTCTGGCACAACCTTGGGCTAGCAGTACTACCTTGGGCATGACCTTGGCTCTGGCCAAAGAACCTTGGGCAAGTGAATTAAACTCTCATTGTTATTTTGAATAATAATAACAAATACTTTAATAACATTTTCTATATGTCAGACCCCAACCTAAGTGCTTCTGCATATAACAGCCATTTACTATCTGTAACAGCCTTTTGGGGTAGGTACTGGTGTCCCCAATTTACAGATAAGAATACTGAGACTCAATTTACACAGAAGAATATGGAAGGCAGGCTTCTAAGATGGTCTCCAGTGATTCCCACTTCCTGGAATCCATGCCCCTCCTCCTTTTTTTTTTTTTTCTGCCTTTTCCCCTTGAGTGTGAATTAGACTAGTGACTTACTTCTAGCCAATGGAATATGGTAAAGACGATGAGATGTCACTTCCATGATTAGGTTATAGAAGATTGTGACTTTTGTCTTGCTAGCAGACTCTTTTGACTGCCCTCTCAGCTTGCAGACTTTGATGGAGAAAGTTGCCATTTGTAGATGTCCATGTAGCAAGAACCTGAAGGTGGCTTCCTACTAACAGCTTTGTAAGAACGGAGGCCCACAGTTCAACAACCTCAGGGAACTTAAGGATGTCCAAGGCAGATCCTCCCCTGAGTCAACCAATGAGGTGACCGAACCCCTGGTCCACACCTCAATTTAAGACCGATGAGAAGACCCAGCTAGGCAATGCTCATATTCCTTACCCACAGAAGCTGTGAGATCATAAATGTGCATTGTTTTAAGCTACAAAGTTGCGAGTTTATATGTTACACAGTAATTGGTGACTAATACAAGAAAGATTAAGTCACTTGCCCAAGATTCCTCAGTAAATGGAGAACCTGGATCTGAACTTAAAGAATTCATCTCAGGAAAAGTTCACGCTATTAATGACCATATTCTATTGCCTTATGGTAATATGGTAAGGGATGCTTCTGGTACATACTTCAAATGCTTTTCTAGAGATTAAATGCTACAATGGATGTAAAACTGCTTGCAGAGTCCATGACACACAGTAAGTGATTAATAAATGTCAGCTATAATTATTATTATCTTCATTGCTATTTGGTATCTTCAAGACATGAGCAAGGAAAAGGGAAAACCCCATAAACATGAGGTCAGAAAAGATGCTCATAGTGGGCTTGAGAGAGGAGCCATTTTCCTTCATCAAGAACCATTCCAAGGAAGGTATTTAATAAAACACTAATGAGCTACCACTGCCTGAAAGGCTGAAAGGCAGCCCCTGCAGTGACCCACAACCGCAGGCAGATGTACTTCCCTGGTCTCTTCTTTCTCCTTTCTAGCATCATCAAGAAGCCCCGAGAGCAAGGAGGGAAAGAATTGCCTGAAACTAAGTAGATACGTTTGCTGGAAAGGAATAGGTTTGGGAATTCTAAACAACACTCCCAGGATACAGTTTTCCTCTGGAGTTACAGCATCAAAAGCAGAACTGATTTGGGCCTTTAAAAGGCTGCTTTCCTCCCAATTTTTGAGAAGCCACAGGACAGGATATTTCTGGAGGCTGCACCAGGGGGAAAACTGTCATTAATATTCTGTGACCTTTCACCTTTCACACAGTTCAGGACCAGGGATTCCAAGGGCTGAGGCAGTGGGTGAGGAGAGCATGTCCTGATAATCTATGACTTGGGGGACCCAGCAGAAGGGAGGAGGACATATACCTGTGTTCAGAGGTCTGTCATCTCCCTATTCATGATGGGTACTGATGATAGAAGAGTCACAACTTTATTAACAGGAAAGCCTAATATTCAAATGGAATTGGAATGCACCCGTTCCACTAGCAGAAAAATGTGAAATATATTCTGGCTTCCTCTTTATCTTCCCCACTAGGAATTTGCATGAAGCTGAATTACCATGTTTACATAATGTCCTCTATTAGCTTTTCTCTGTTAATTTTTTTGTATATCATCTCTGATTCAACTTGGTTTTTTTGCCTCCCCTGATGGAGACCTAGTTTTCTTCTTGGTAAGTGTATATACTCTTAATAATTTAAGACTCTTGATATGTGACTGCTGGCCTTTAGGAAAGCACAAATAATTATAGGAATCTAAGAAATGCAGAATGTTTGAAGACACTGATGACTGGTCTGTTAGCAGCATACCTTGAAATGTCAAAACTTACATTCATAGAAGTCAATGCTTGAATTCTTCCCTTATTAGTTATTGCTTCTACCTTTTCATTATACAGTGTGGGTTGTTACGGTGATGGGCAACTGGAATATTGTGAGGCTCTTGGAGAAAATATGTTATCTGTGTGAAATGATCCATTTCTAAGTCAGGTTGGGGATGGCAAATATTCTCCTATGGCCTAATCAGTCAAGCGTCATAAGGTTAATAAAATACCTAAATGTTACTTGACTTATATGGCTTTGTCTTCTTTAAAGTGCTTGAGACTCAAAGAGTTCAGTGCTGTAGGACGGGGAGAGTCCTTCAAGTACACAGGGATTTATTTAGTAGAGGTTGGCAAATTATGCAACCCATAGGTAAATCTAGCCAGCCACTTTTTTTGGTAAATAAAGTTCTGTTGGAACACAGCTACACTTATTTTTTTTAAACGTGTTAACTAAGATTGTTTTTGTGCTATAACAGCAGAGTAGTCATGACAGAGGCCATATGGCTTGCAAAGCCTAAAATATTTACTATCCGGCTCTTCAAATATTTGCCAACTCCTGATGGGGTCATAGCCATGGAAGAAGCATGGTCCTGCTGCAATGGAAGTTGAGAAATATGAGTTCCAAAGACCTGAACTCATATACTCATATCTCATCCTCTTGACTAACTAGCTGTGTGAACTGGAATGTACCTATGCCCTACCTTGGTCTATCTCATTTGCACAATGCAAATACTTCTGTCCACAGCTGACAGCCTGCTCTAGGACAGGGTCTATGATTCTTCAACCTTTCTTTTATTTCCTCATTTTTTCCTAAAAGAATGCTGTGAGATATATATATATGTGTGTGTGTATATATATATATATATATATATATGGCAGAAACTGGGCACATTTGTTGAATGAATGTGTGTGCAACATAATTATATCACAGAGCTCTCATTAGGCTCAAATGGTATAATAGTGCACACAGTGTGAGACATATAACGTGCTCTGGGAACCAGAGGCTATTTTAGACACATCCATTTCCGGCTTGAAAGCTAGGATCAGAGAAAATAGGGATTAGTTCACATGTTCTCCTCAGTCTTTGTGGCTGGATTTCCTTTGTTTCAGTTTGGTTCTTTCAGTTGCAAGACACAGACTCCTTCAAGTTACCTTTTTAAAAAGCGGTTTATTATTAGGAGCCGTGAACTGTAATTAGAACTGGAAAGTTGTCAACACCTGCGCCTGTTTTAGGAACCAGTCTCTCTTTCATTCTCTCTCTCTCGTCCTCTCTAATTATTTGTCTAATTCTCCTTCTCTCGATTATGTTTTTCCTCATATTCTTCATCTTTTTTGCTCATGTTGAAATTTGGTGTATTCATGATTTCGCCTGTCATGTCTCAAAGTGTCTTTTCATCCTCAGCCCTCATGCTATCTCAGTTTCCCAGCTTGATAATTCTCAGTACCCCAGAGGAATCTGATTGGCTGAAGAGATATTTTCATCCCAGATGATACAGGTCCTAAGTCACTGGCCACAGGTTGGATCCATCATACTTGGGTCAGAGTCCATGCAATGCCCCAATTAGCTGGCAGGGTGGGAGGAGGTTGCTGAAGCAATAACGGACATGAGACAGACAGTTTCCTTAAATGGGTGTGCGGGGAATAAGCATGGCTGACATCCCTATTCCCTTCTTTGCTCCTTCTTGTTCCTTTTTATAGACTGTGCCTAATAATGGATTCAGAAACAGAACTCCTTACCTTTGTGCATGTGAGTGTTGTCAATTAAAGGTAGAAGACAAATTTTACAAGCCTCCAATGTGTTTCCTGACTTATGGGCTGTTGGAAAGCCATGGGATTTTCACACATGGTATCCCTGCAAGGTCTATGATGTTTCCTTTCCATGCCACTTGTGGTGTTGGGCTAGTCTGTAGAGATAAAGCGGGGGACTTGTGACTGAGCCCCCAGACCCCCTGGGAACTGAGACAGAGAAAGTGGGTTCCAGGAGGACTTGTGTCAGGAAGGCCCTTTGAGTCCTGTTAGTCATGCAGGATCTCTACCTCCCTATTGGAGGCTGAATTTATTGGAACCTTTTAGTTTACTGGTGGCTGAAGGGGAAAAATTGTTATACAAAAAAAGACACATGCACACGCATGTTTATAGCAGCACAGTTCACAATTGCCAAGATATGGAAACAAGCTAAGTGCCCATCAGCCAATGAGTGGATAAAGAAAATGTGGTATATATACACCATAGAATACTATTCAACCATAAAAAGGAACAAAATAATGTATTTTACAGCAACTCAGATGGAGCTGAAGGCCATTATTCTAAGTGAAATAACTTAGGAGTGGAAGCCCAAAGATCATACGTTCTCACTCATAAGTGGGAGCTAAGCTATGAGGATGCAAAGGTATGAGAATAATATAATGAACTTTGTGGACTCAGTGGGGAGGGTGGGAAGACAGTGAGGGATAAAAGACTACACACTGGGTTCAGTGTACTCTGCTCAGGTGAAAGATGCACTAAAATATTAGAAATCACCACTAAAAACTTATCCATATAACCAAAAACCACCTGAACCTCCTAAAACTATTGAAATTAAAATTAATATTTTACTTGAGGCTGAAGCCAAGGAAAAGAGGCAAGGAACTTATTTCCTTTGGCAGCTCTTTCCGGATGGCTTTTCACCACCTCTAGGGCTTGTCGTCCTTACGATTCTACACTGAAATTTCTCCCCCTCCTTTTGCTCACTAGGCATTACATTCCTTTGGGTTCTTTTCCTTGGAAGAGTCTAAGTAATAAATCTGATAAATTACCTGTCACTGGGAGAGAATTTGGAAGCCCAGGTGATGTTCACCTCTTGCCTTACGTCTTGCTCCTCAACTCAACAGCATCAATTAGAGATGCTGTAAGCTAATCGAGAAATAGATTCAGGCTAATTTAAACAGAAAGTGAACTTATTAGAATGATATTAGGAGGATATTGGATCACAAAATCAATGAGAAGGCTGGAAAACCCAGCGCAGAAGAAGAAAGGAATGCTCAGATATTGGTAGTGTAAAGTGGACCACTTTCTTGAAAGGGTGTCACCCTGGAAGAAGTGATGTCAACTGCTTTTTCCTCCTTATGTCACTCCACTCAAGATTCACAAAAGCCACACCAGGAAAGGGCTGATTGGTCGCCCTTGGCCTATAGACTCTTGGGTGGGGAAGGAAAATTGCCTTGACTTTTGGTATCATTAAGACTACACACATCAAAGGAGAGGAAATTCTCCCAGAAGAAAATTTAAAACTATTATGAAAGCAAGAGGCAATGGATGTGGGGTGGAGGTGGGGGGGCCGTACCAAAAGCCAAGAAATGTTCTCTTCTTCAAAGCAGAGACTGTAACAGTAGGGATCTCAAACAACAGAGGTGATGACAGAAGGATGGCAGAAGGCTGCCCCATTCAGATCACATCGTATCAGCATCAGATCGCGTTTTGTCAGACACTTCACACATTTTAAGAATTGAGTGGTGTTCTTTGCTCCTAAGACAGTTTCTGTTCACTGAAGCCAGTCCAGCATGTAATCAGAGCAGATAGACATCTACAAGCTGTGATTTGATGAGTTATTAGAAGCACCCCTCAACACTATCCTTTTTGCCTCTGGCCACTTCTTGATGCCTGGAATCACACCGCACTTGAGCCATCTCTTTGGATTCAGTACTGCAATCTTCAATCCCTGTATTCAAATGGCAGATGCCTCTAGGAAGAGTGGCATTTTGAGTCCCTAACATCTGAAATTGAACATATTTTTAGCTCAATAGCATTAAATCAATCCAAGAGAACAAATATTGATCACTTACTGTATACCAGACACTATGATGTGTGCTGGCATTTGATGGCAAAAAAGATAGAAGTTCCTGAACTCATCAACGTTATACACTAGCAGAAAGGACAGACATGTCAAAATTCAGTGATAATAAGGTGATAAGAGCTTTCCTGGAGAAAAGGAGGGGAATTAGAACAGAAGAGGCAGGAGAAGAAAAGGGGAATTTTGTGACTCTTTTTGGAGTGGGATGCAGTTCTCCCCAAGAAAGTTTACTGCACTACCTTCTGCTAAGCACTCTCCAGGGTGCTGAAACACCTCAGCTGGGCTGTTTTTCATCTTCCCCTCCTATTGGAGCTCAGTGTAAGAATCTCAGTACTTATGTTTACATCTTTAATCAACTTGAGTTAATTTTTGTATAAGGTGTAAGGAATGGGTCCAGTTTCAGCTTTCTACACATGTTTAGCCAGTTTTCCCAGCACCATTTATTAAACAGGGGAATCCTTTCCCCATTGCTTGTTTTTGTCAGGTTTGTCAAAGATCAGATGGTTGTAGGTGTGTGGATTACTTCTGAGGCCTCTGTTCTGTTCCATTGGTCTATGTCTCTGTTTTGGTACCAGTACCATGCTGTTTTGATTACTGTAGCCTCATAGTATAGTTTGAAGTCAGGTAGCACCATAAAAACCCTAGAAGAAAATATAGGCAATACCATTCAGGACATAGACATTGGCAAGGACTTCATAACTAAAACACCAAAAGCAATGGCAACAAAAGCCAAAATAGACAAATGGGATCTAATTAAACTTAAGAGCTTCTGCACAGCAAAAGAAACAATCATTAGACTGAACCAGCAAGCAACAGAATGGGAAAAAATTTTTGCAAGCTACCCCATCTGACAAAGGGCTAATATCCAGAATCTACAAAGAATTAAAATTTACAGGAAAAAAAGCAAACAACCCCATCAAAAAGTAGGCAAAGGATACAAACAGGCACTTTTCAAAAGAAGACTAATTTATGCAACCAACAAACATATGAAAAAGTGCTCATTATCACTGGTCATTAGAGAAATGCAAATCAAAACCACATTCAGATACCATCTCATGCCAGTTAGAATGGTGATCATTAAAAAACCTGGGGACAACAAATGCTGTAGAGAATGTGGAGAAATAGGAATGCTTTTACACTGTTGGTGGGAGTGTAAATCAGTGCAAGCATTGTGGAAGACAGTGTGGCGATTCCTCAAGGATCTAGAAATAGAAATACCATTTGACCCAGCAATCCTATTACTGGGTATATACCCAAAGGATTATAAATCATTCTGTTATAAAGTTACATGCACACATATGTTCATTGTGGCACTGTTTACAATAGCAAAGACATGGAGCCAACCCAAATGCCCATCAAGGACAGGCTGGATAAAGAAAATGTGGCACATAGACACCATGGAATACTATGCAGCCATAAAAAAGGATGAGTTCATGTCCTTTGTAGGGACATGGATGAATCTGGAAACCATCATTCTCAGCAAACTGACACAAGAACGGAAAAACAAACACCACATGTTCTCATTTATAAGTGGGTGTTGAACAATGAAAGCACATGGACACAGGGATGGAAACATCACACACTGGGGTCTGTTGGGGTATGGGGGCTAGGGAAGTGATAGCAGGGAGTGGGGAGGTTGGGGAGGGATAGCATTAGGAGAAATACCTAATGTAGGTGACAGCAGGATGGAGGCAGCAAACCACCATGGCATGTGTATACCTATGTAACAATCCTGCAAGATCTGCACATGTACCCCAGAACTTAAAGTATAATAACTTTAAAAAAAAGATCTAGTACAACCTCAGACTTGAGACCTGCAATTAGCACCTTTGGCAGATCATATGATTGAAGACAAATAAGAAAACCCTTGCTTATTCCAGAGGCTGCCAACCAGCATGGGGTAAGATGACCCAGGCTGTTTTACTCAGCTGTTTGCTCTGTATCTTGCAATCAAATATTATTTTAGTGTCTTTTTCCTTCTACCAGATCATTAATTCTCATTATTTTGGCATCTAAACATTTTTTCATGAGCATCAGACAACTGGGTTACAGAGCAAGTAGCTTCAAAGAATGAATCTGTCAAGGCTATGATATATGAGTTTAAATCCTTTCTTGCCTGTATTTTTTAAAAGAGCCCATTTCCCCCCTTTTCATTCTCCTCAAAGCGTGAGGCTAATGTGGTTACAATAACAGAATTAGCTCATCACTTCATCACTTACTAACTGTTAATTTAATTTTTAATTGTCCATTAAATCAGGCTCTGAGCTGTTTATATTTTAATTTTTAATGTCAGGGAGTTAAATTGCCTTCCAAATGAGGGTTACAAAAGAAGGCTATTCCTGACTCTCAAAACAAGTGAAATCATGTGAAGTCATAAACACGATGCTGCTATTTTCTGGGGAGCAAGGCAGAGTGTGGACAAAGCGTGATGAATTAAGATAATCTTAAGTATTTATTGAATACTCACTATGTGCCGAACTCTGTGCTAAGTGCTTTAGATGTATTACCTCATTTATTCCTTAATAAATTATGTGATGTAGCTTTTATTCTTACTGTCATTATATATATGGGAGAACTCATATATATAATGAGCTTGATTCACAGCTAGTAACTGGTTGAGCAAGGAGACATGAGCTTGATTCACAGCTAGTAACTGGTTGAGCAAGGAACTGATCCAGTCTCTCTTATTCTGATTCTAGTACTTTGAACTAAAATGCTGTACTACCTTGTTTGAAGATGTTGCACTGTGGAAAGAATGGGAAAAGACATGAGGGTGGGAAGACAGTGTAGAATAATGAGGAGAGTGAGACCTTGGAGGGATATTCATGGACTCCCCAGAGCCAACTCTCTGGGTCTCAGATTAAGAATTCCAGCCAGGCTCTGTGGCTCAAGCCTATAATGCCAGCACTTTGGAAGGCCAAGGCAGAAGGATCACTTGAGCCCAGGAGATTGAGATCAGCCTGGGAGAGACAGTGAGACCCTGTCTCTACAAAAAACAAATACATAATATTTAGGTGTGATGGTGCATACCTGTAGTCCCAGTTACTTGGGAGGCTGAGGTGCGAGGATCACCTAAGCCCAGAAGTTTGAGGCTGAAGAGAGCTGTGATTCCATCTCTGTACTCCAGCCTATATGACAGAGGAAGGCACTATCACAAAAAATTCTAGACAGGATAATCTATCAGGCCCATTTGGGCTACTGCATTCTCAAATTTTGTGACATTTCACCTGTAGCTAAGTGCTGTTACTAGCTGAAGTTCTCATGGCCAGAGAGGAGGTTGGAGCTGTGGGTATCACTGCTGCCAAAACAAGAGAAGCCAAAGAGATGCTCCCTCTTGGGTCCCTTCTCTGGTTCTTTGTAGGACAGAGAAGCATGGTGGAAAATGAGGTCCCGTGGCTTAACTGGTTGCAAAAACAGTGCTGTATAGGGCTGTGTGGGTGTATGTATTTGTGTGTGGATGTGTGTGTGTTTGTGTTAAAGTTCAACAATAAATAAGGGATGTGGAAACCAGAGAAAAAATATTGCAGAGGAAAGAGGCAGAGTGGGCAAAACCTACATCAGCTTCTGAAACTATTATTTCTTTTGAGAGCATCTCTCAGTAACCTTTTCAGAGTATCTCTAAACATCCCTAGGAGGGGCAACAATTCAAGCTAACCCACAACTGGGAATTGGATGATGGCTAGCTGAAAACTAAATAAATAGCTCTTCTTGCTCTCTCTCTCTCTCTCCCCCTCTCTCTCTCTCTCCTTCCCTCCTATTTCATTCCCTTTTTTCTTTCATGCTTCCTTTCTTTTTTCTAACAAACACTGGGCATTCTCTAATTTAGGCACTGCATTAGCTGATGTGGATATAGTGGTGCAAAGGGTAGCCCTATTCCCGCATACTGGGAATTTATAGTTTAGAAGTTACTCAAGAACAAGGCCAGGCATGGTGGCTCATGTCTGTAATCCCAGCACTTTGGGAGGCCGAGGCGGGTGAATCACTTGAGGTCAGGAGTTCGAGACCAGCTTGGCCAATATGGTGAAGCCCCATCTCTACCAAAAAATACAAAAATGAGCTGGGCATGGTGGTGCCAGCCTGTAATCCCAGCTCCTCAGGAGGCTGAGGTGGAAGAACTGCTTGAACCCGGGAGGCAGAGGCTGCAGTGAGCCGAGATTGTGCCACTGTACTCCAACCTGGGCAACAGAGTGAGACCTGTCTCAAAAAAAAAAAAAAAAAAAAAAAAGAGTCGAACAAGAAATATGGGGAAAATGTCTTGTGTTCTATGTCTACCATGGAAGGCGGGGGCTTTGCCCTCTCATCCTGAGTGATTCACATCTGAAAGTGAATGTATACCATTTCCAGAGAGATGTCATCAATTTCACAGCTTTTCCAAGATCTGATTCTTCCATGACATCTTAGGAGCATCACAGCACAGAGATAAAAAGCATAAACTCTGGCGGCAGACTGCAGGGGTCCAACCCTGTCTACCCTCTTTCCTCCTAGCCCTTGTACTTTGGGTAAGTTACTTAACCTCTCTGTACTTCAGTTTCTTTGTCTGTAAAATAGAGGTAATAATAGTTTCTACCTCTGAAGGTTATTTTGGCATTAAATAAATTGATATTTACAAAGTGCTTAGAAAAGTGTCTGGCATGTCGTAAATGCTAGGCCGATGTCTGCTAACTAGATAACATTTCCTTGACACATCCCTACATAGATTCTGGATTAATAGCCATGCCTACACTTAGCTGAATGCCTTTTGGGTTTTCTTATATGCTGGGGAGTCTAAAGATAGGAAAGAAGTGGGGCTTTCAAGCTAACTTCTGCCTTTCTCCCCTGCGCCCTTGTGAGCATGCTCCAGCCACAACCAGCCTTATTCTACCAGTAGTGCCCAAGGACATTTGTTTTTCAGAATTCTTGGAAACATTACTGGACAGTCAGGTTGCCTGGGTGACATGGATCATTTCCTTGTATGCTTGATACCCTTGGCAGAGATTTTATCTTTTGGGAATTAAATGTTTATGCCCTAAACTGTGCCCTAAATGAATAAGTTATATGTATGTGGCTTGTACATGTTCAGGTATGTTAGTCTGGTGACAAGCTTGCCTGGGACCCCAGATGTCCCTGGCTGTCTCTGTCCTTAGAAGAACATTGGGAAAGGTCTAAAAGAATGAAAGGACAGAATAAAGCCAATATTCTGATCCTGTCTCCTAGAGCAGTTTCACGCCCATCCAACGGCTTCTGAAAAACAAGTGAGCCCTAATAAGAAACAAGAGGAGCAGTCAATGAAGCTTGGAGGTATTGGCTACTTCACCCTGTGATTAAATTTTATATTTTACCCTGGGCTGGGATGGTTTCCAGAGACCAGTTTGTGAGAACAGCTATATTGAGCCAACTCTGTTTTCCTAAATAACTGAAATTCAGAGCCCTCTTCTGACTTGGCAGAGGCTGAGAGAGGAAAGGCCTCTCCTTGGTGAAAAACAACCCAGCTTGGGGTCTGATACCACTCAGTTTTCCAGATTACTAACAGGAGATGTGCAGAAAAAGACATTTTCTCAAACCAGAATGATCTGGAAGGATGACCATGGATTTAGGGCTGAGGCAGCCTGAGTTTGAGTCTTGGCTCTGACTTTTATCAGGTGAGTGTCTTGGGCAAGTCACATATCTCTTAAGCCTTAGATTCCTCATCTGTAAAATGGGTATATTAGTCATCATAAGCTAGTTATGCTATGGTAACAAACAGCACCCTTGTCCCCATGTCTTAGTGGCTTACAACAACACACATTTGTTTCTCACTCATATATTCTGGCTATAAAGCAGATCTCAGCTGTGGTTCTGTGGCTCCTCTCCATGTAGATCTTCATTCTGGGGTCCAGGAGGCAGAAGCACCTGCTTGCTATCTTGGCTTTGAGACTAGGGGATAAAGGGTGATGGCAGAGTCATGCAGGATCGCTTAAGCTTTTGCTTGGATATAATCTGTAATCAGCAATGCTCATATTCTATTTGCCCTGGGGGCAGGAATGTTATACTTCTCCCACAGAGAGGCAGTGCAAGTTACATGGAAGTTAGCAGGGTCCTATACCAACTCTCTTACAGAGAGGTCAGCAAATAACTTGGAATAATAATGTAGCCTACCCCAATGGAAATAATAATAACTTCTTCTTCGCAGGGTACTTATGAAACCCAAATGAAATCATGCACATGAAAGTTTATTACAAACTATAAAGTTCAGTGTTCATGCTACTCATTCTCTTTAATGCCAAGTTATCCATGGGTCTCATAAAGGTTGAATGGAGACATATTGTGCGCATATCTCTATTTGAATGGAAATCTATTTGTTTTCAAATGGACTCCCCATTTATTTTGAGGTGATTATTTCAGTATCAGTTTCACTCCACATAGCCCTCTTTATAAGAGCCCAGAATCCAAAGAGTTTAGTTTTGTATGAAGATGAATGTCGAGCCCAATATTCCAGAAATTTGTGATGGAGAATTGTGGCATTGCCTGGTTTTGTGTCACTAAGAATGACAGACTCCTCAAAGGGAACCAGACTTTGTCAGTTGGAATTCGACCCTTCCTTGTCAACTCCTCATTGATTGATTCTTTGTTCTTACTACTGGTGAAGACATTCACAGAATCATGTCAGAGATGGGCACAAATTCTCATGGACAATTGATTAGGAAACTGAAGACCTGGAAATTTAAGAAGAGATTGAGAAACTTGATAACACTAGGAAAAAACTCATTTTGACATATCAGAAGATGTCATTAGTTGATTAATTTACTCAATAAATTATATCACATGTCTGCTATCTACTAGGCAATTGGTATTCAAGTAATTTGTTTATTCATTTGCTCATTTATTTATTTGACAAATATTTATTGAACATCTGCTGTGTGCCAGGCACTGTTGTAGGCACTGGGACTATATCAATAAATGGAACACTCAAAACTCTTGCCATTAAGGAGCTGATCTTCTGGGGATAGAGAATTCAGGATACACACAATAAATAAAACAAATAAACAAGGAAAATATGTGGTATAATGCCATGCAATTAAGAAAATAAGTAAAGAGGATAGGAAGTGTTGAAAAAGGGGCTGAAACTTTAAATAAGGTACCTGGAAAGGGCTGGCTGAAAGAATGGCATTTGAAAAAAGACCTGGAGGAGGAGATGAAGATGGAAGCCTTGTGAAAGAACAATCCTGGCAGAGGGAACAGTGAATGTGTACTCTGTGAGGCAGGAGCATGCCCCTGGCTAGCTTGAGGAACTGCAGGGAGGCCACTGGGGCTGGTATGGCCTGAGCTGGGAATAGAATAGTAGATGATGTTTTGAGGAAGAAACAGGTGGCCATATCATATAAGGCCTTGGAGGCCATTGTAGAAACTTAAATCTTTTTCCAAGTAAATGAGAAGCCAATTGTAAGGTTTTGAGAAGAGGATTAACAGGAACCAAATTTCACTTTAAAAGGTGGATGGAGCCAGGCGCGGTGGCTCATGCCTGTAATCCCAGCGCTTTGGGAGGCCGAGGCAGGCAGATCATGAGGTTAGGAGATCGAGACCATCCTGGCCATGGTGAAACCCCATCTCTACTAAAATACAAAAAATAGCCAGGTGTGGTGGTGCATGCCTGTAGTCCCAGTTACTCAGGAGGCTGTGGCAGGGGAATCGCTTGAATCCAGGAGATGGAGGTTGCAGTGAGCTGAGATCGTGCCACTGCACTCCAGCCTGGCTAAAGATCAAGACTCCATCTCAAAAAACAAAAAAAAGTTGCTGGCTGCCATTTTGGCCATGGATTTAAGGGAGGCCAGGACAACAAGGGAGTCTTGTTACAAGGCTGATGCAACAACATAAATGGGAGATGATGGTGGCTTAGACCATGGACGTGGATGCTGGTGATAATGGGCGGTTAGATTTGGAGTGCATTCTAAAGGTTTTAAAGGTAGAGCTGCCAAGATTTGCATATAAATTAGATATGAGAGAAAGAGAAATAAGACAGAGCTCTTCTCCTCATGGGGTAATAGGCACCCAAGCATACAATCATAAAGCAGATAGAAGTATACGGATAGAAGTGCACACAATTCCTTCTGAAGTATCTAACATAGAACTGAAGAAGTATCTCAGCTGGATTTTAATGGATGAGTGGATGTTCCCAAGAGAATAGGTTCTAAAAATGGTGTTGTGGTTTGAATGTGCCCCCTCCAAAACTCATGTGTTGAAGCTTAGTGGCCAATGTGATAGTATCAACAGGTGGGACCTTTAAGAAGTGA
Organism: Ateles fusciceps; assembly: GCA_036589455.1. Lineage (NCBI taxonomy): Eukaryota > Metazoa > Chordata > Mammalia > Primates > Atelidae > Ateles > Ateles fusciceps. The sequence goes on along the minus strand of JAZHEH010002317.1, from coordinate 7,899,858 downwards.
TCAGGTCATGAAGGCTCTTTCCCCTCACTCATGAATGGGTCTACTAGGTGTCCTCATAAAAAGGGCTTGACAGAGGGAGTTGACTCTCTTTTGCCTTTTTGCCTTCCACCATGTGAGGACATAGCAAGAAGGCCTTCACAAGATGCCAGCACCTTGATCTTGGAGTTCCCAGCCTCCAGAACTGTGAGGAAATAAACTTCTGTTTTTTTATAAATTGCCAAGTCTGTGGCATTTTGATAATGCAGCACAAATAGACTAAGACAAATGGTATGTACAGACAAGTAGAAGCCACCCAATGCTGGTGAAGGGAAAACTGTGGTTTAGAGGGTGCTAAGACATGAGGCTTGAACAGTGGTCAGATTCCTAACTTTGGAGGATTCTATAGGCTAACTTGAAGAACTAGGACCCCTGATTGCAGATGTTCCACTTTGGTGTTAGCAACAAGTGATCTGGTCAGCTCTGAGTTCTCAAAGGGTCCTCTGCAGCAATGTAAATAGTAGATTGGAGGTGGAGGCAAAAGGAGAAGCAGGGATGCAAGTTAGAAGAGTCTGGAGAGAGAAGAGGGGTGTGAGGCTTGACTTAAGGAAGCAGAATTGTGTTGAAAGGCTTTGACATCTAATCCTCAAAGGGGTCACAGCCCTGAGAAGCAGCAGGATAGAGTTATGAGGCAGGGCTTCAAAGATTGTACTTATTGGCTGTACCACTTCCTCCCATGTAGTAGAGACTTCCTGCCCTTTTCAAGAACTTGCAGTGAGGTTTTGCAACATTCAGGTGAATGTTGGAGTAAGTGACCATTTTGGAGGGCAAGGGACAGAAACCCAACTTAAGCTATAATAGTATGCAGCATGAAAGAGTACTGGAGCAGTCCCATGTCCATTCCTTTTCAGCTGCTTACCCACAGTAAGAAAAGTATTAACTTTCTCCAAATATCTCCCCATAAAAAGCAAAGATAAGACCTGGTTGGCTGTGTTTAGGTCACATGCCTACCACTAGACCAATCATAGTAATTAGGAAAACATAGAATGTGATTGATTGTCTTGGACTGTATCTTACGATAACCCCTGTGGACCTGGAAAAAGTGTCTTTTCAAAGAGAAAGAGGGCTGAGGAAGCTTACATCAGCATCCATAGGGTTTGAAGAAAGCTGTCAGGAAGGATGTTGAGGAAGAAGAGATGACCTGTGATTGAGGAGTCAACACTAGCTCCACGGTTCTTCCTCTCTTGGCTGACCATGTAGGCTGCATTAAAATCACACAACTGTCATTCAATTCTAAATTAAGCAATGAGCTCTCAAACTGTACAAGGTCTCTTAAGTAATTCTCTATGCCAGAACAACCTGCCCTTCTCAAACTGGACCTCATCCTCAACATAAATGTCTTTTCCTCTATGAAATGTTTCTGTCATAATCAAGGCAGATTGATTCTGTCTCTCCTCCATGTTCCTGTGGCTGTTCATCATACCTCCGCTATAACACCTGGAATGTTGCATTGTACCTGGCTGCTTACTGTCTGTCTACAAGCTTTGCCTTCTAGACTGTGAACTCCTGCAAGACGATGATTGTGCCTCATTCATCTTTGTATCCAAGTTCCATGAACAGTAACAGGCACATAATAGATACTCAAAAATGATAGCCCAAAATGGTGATTTTCTTTTTGTGTGTTGGTACTGGGTTTGTACAAAGTCAGCATTACTTACTGGGCATGTAAGATGGAATGCTAAATATTCAGAGTGAATACATGGTGTCTGTCATCAACTCCTCTTTTGGAGAAATGCCTTCCCTCCTCTTCTCTGCTTAATTTATTTTCACCTGGCTAATCATACCACTGCATACCCCCTGGCCACAGAGATTGAATCAGACATGAGTCCATAACTCAAGATGGGTAAACTGGGGAAAATATTTTCTTTCTCTGTATCATAGATTGTAAGCTTGAGATTTCTATGGAGCAATATTGCTGCCAACTGCAAAAGCCAATCATGAAGCCAGACAGAGAAAAGCTGTTTCAATAGAAGAGGAGAGAGAATAGAGGGAACAAGAGGAAGCTGAAGGGAAAGAGTGATGGAGGGCAGGAGATTGAGGAGCCTGGAAAGATCAAACGGCATAATTGGATCCCCTGGATCCAACCAACCTAAAGTATATGCAATCCTAGGACTTAGATTACATGAACAAATAAATTCTCTTTTTGCTTAAGCTGAATTCATCTGGGTTTCTACCATTTGCAACTGAAAATCTCATGATTAATACAGCATTATATCTGCTTCTTAGAGAGGCACTAGTCCTTTGGAAATATAAAAGGCTCTGTCAAGTCCTGCAGGAAGGAAACTGGTGTCACCTTGTTTTTATTTAACCAAGTATCTCCCAAACTTGTTTGATCACTAATTCCTTTTTTTCCAATAACAAGTATTAATATCTGCAGGCCTACTATTTTCACATTTTGTGAAATATCCGCTGAAACATTTGCTATTTTAGGTTAAGAGAACATATACTTAATAATGTAAAATGAAGTTAACTAGTGTTCACAAGGTATAGATTCATAACTTAGATCAGCTTAACTGGGAGAGCTGATATACTGAGTTAGGGGAAATCCTCTGTCCCCAGAATTATCTGTAACACTTGAGTTTATAATGCTAGTAACGAAGTAATAGTTGTATTAGTAATTACTACTGCTAATTAATTGCTACTCCAGTAATTAAAACAACTAATATTTGTCAAGCACTTACTATGTGCCAGACACAGGGCTAAGAACTTTATACAAATTATCTCTTTTGGTCCTTACATGTAATCGCCAGGTATGGTGGCATGTGCCTGTAGTCCCAGCTACCTGGGAAGCTGAGGCAGGAGGATCACTTGAGGCTGGGAGGCGGAGGTTGCAATGAACCAAGATTGTGTCACTGCACTCCAGCCTGGATGACAGAGCAAGAAATGTAAAATATTATTATATTTTACCCATGAAGCAAACAGAAGTTCAGAAAAGTTGAATGACTTGCCCAATGTCATAAAATCAGCATGTGAAGGGACCCATGTTTGGACTCAGGTCTGGCTGATATTGGAGCCCATGATCTTTGTCATTGCATGTTCATGCCCAAGAGCTTCAAAATAAGTCATTAACTAGATGCATTGGACATCTCCGATAACTACTGCTTAACTGGCACACCTACATTTCCACCAAGGAACCCAGTAAAAGAACCTCCTCACATTTAAACATGTACATTTTCCACTACTCACTGGCCAAAGCAGCTCATGTGGATTATAAACAGGGGCTATTAACATTATATTATGATTTGTCTTCATGCTCTTTTAATAGACCCAGTGTTTGCAGTTCTGTAGAGATGCAGCACAAAATAGAAATTTTGAAACAACAACAAACCCAGCTAGTGTCTGAACACTGCTCTTTGGAGGGTGAGTCTGTGGTAAGAACACTGGAACTGACATAGCTGGATTTCTTATCTGTCGATAGATGCTGCTTTGTTAACATTGCACTATGGCATTGCAGCAAAAGCCCCCATTTGCAGCACAAGAATCTACTCAACCCTGACTCTGATAAATGACCGTCAGAGCTTGGTTTGACTGCTTCTTGGCATGGGAAGGTCGCTATCTCACACTACTAGTCACTACCAGCCACAATGAGAAGCCAGGTGCACCTAGACAAGCAGAAAGGGAGATCATGTGTGTATTAGAGATACAGCATTTAAAGGGAAAGACCCTGGATGAGAAGTCTAGGACTTGGAATCCTGGCTCTGTCATCTGCAAGTTGAGTGACTTTATTGAGTAATCACCTAATGTCTCTGGGCTACAGATTTCTTCTCTGGAAATGGAGAAACAGAGTTTGCATTTGCCGTCTGCGAAGGCACGTGTGAGAATGATAAAAAATTTGTACGTGAAAGCACTTTTTTTTTTGAGACAGAGTCTCGTTCTGTCACCCAGGCTGGAGTGCAGTGGATAATCTTGGCTCATTGGAACCTCTGCCTCCCAGCTTCAAGTGATCCTCCTGCCTCAGCTTCCCAGGTAGTTGGGACTACAGGCGCATGCCACCACACCTGGATAATTATTGTATACATACTTTTTAGTATAGATGGGGTTTCACCATGTTGGCCAGGCTGGTCTCTAACTCCCGACCTCAAGCAATCCACCTGCCTCGGCCTCCCAAAGTTCTGGGACTGCAGGCATGAGCCACCACGTCTGGCCTGTGAAAGCACTTTTTAAACTCTTATGTGTCTATAAGATATAAGGTGGTTACACACTAGATTGTTGATAACAGTTATCTGGAGGAAGGGCAGGGAGGTGTGGTGAGGTATTAAGAATCTTTAAAAAGAGTAAAAAAGATAAGATTTTCAAAGTCAGCTGTAAAAACTACATCATAATATGATGCCATTTACATAAAATATAGATATGTGTAGAAAAATATACGGGAAAATGTTTTCCAAAATACTAGCAGTGTTAGGTGACTTTTACCTTTTTCCATTTACTTTTCTATGTTCACATTTTTACAATGGACATTGATTATTTATATAGTCAGGAACAAAAAAACGAAAGTAAAACACCTCTTTTCATTTGGGGGTTGTGGCACACACAGAGATACATTACTCAGATTTCCCTCCAAGAAAGCACTACCTGTCCGGCTGTAAGGAATGTGGTTAGCTAACAGCCTTCCACTGTTTACTCCTTCAGCATTTGAACGAAGGTCCTGTCCTTTGAGGGGCAGCTCAAGCCAATGGCTAAATATGAGAAAGATAATAGGGGCCAGCTATTTCCATTGAGGTTAGACTCATCTTTTTTTTGCTTTTTTCTTTTCTTTTTTAAAAAAAACACAGCTTTATTGAGATGTAATTAATATACAAAAACAGGCATATATTTAATATGCAATTTGATGAATTTGGACATATGCATATGCCCATGAAACCATCAGCACCATCAAGGTAATAGGCTTATCCAGTACCTCCAAAAGTTTCCTTATGTTCCACTGATTTCTTTTTCTTTTTCTCCCTTGAGACTTAGTATATAACTCAATTAGGGTATGCATCACATTGTATTAAATTATCTGCTTTTGTGTTTGTCTCTATTTCACTAGACAGTCAACTACTTAAGGGTAAGAACATGTTTGATTTGTATTTGTATCACCAGCCCTCATGTACAGCTCAGAGTGTGGCACATAATAATCGCACATTAAATTTTTGCCAGATGATTGTGACCTCATAAGTTATATATGTGGGCTAGGTGTGGTGGCTCATGTCTGTAACCCTAGCACTTTGGGAGTCCAAAGCAGAAGGATCGCATGAGGCCAGGACTTCAAGAGCAGCCTGGACAACATAGCAAGACTCCAACTCTACAAAAAAATTATCCAGGCCTGGTGGTGTGTACCTATAGTCTCAGCTACTTGGGAGGCTGAGGCAGGAAAATCGCTTGAGCTGAGGAGGTCAACGTTGGAGTGAGCCATGATCATGCCACTACTCTTCAACATGGGTGACAGAGCATGACCCTGTCTCCAACAACAACAACAACAATAACAACAAACTATATACATAGCCTTAGTAGGTTTGGAGTTTTTTAATGACTGAAACTTAGCTTGAGGAGATGAAACTGTATTCATTCATATATATACGGTTAGATGAAAATAACTTCAGAAACACCTGAATATACATGTTCAAATGAAATCATGTGCACTCAGTCTTTCTCTCCATATTTCAGCCCTGTTTTGCTCTCTGTTGTCTTCATTCTCAGGTGGGCTCTCCAAGGACATACGCTGCTCTAAGTATATGTCCCTCTAGCCAAGCAATTGCAAGGGAAAGAGAATAAATCTTTCATATTAGTCCATTTTCACACTACTGTAAAAACTCTCTGAGACTGGGTAATTTATAAAGGAAAGAGGTTTAATTGACTCACAGTTCAGCATAGCTGGGGAGGCCTCAGAAGCTTAGAATCATGGTAGAAGGCAAAGAGGAAGCAAGGCACCTTCTTCACAGGTGGCAGGAAGGAGAAGTACAAGCAGAGGAAATGCCAGACACTTATAAAACCATCAGATCTCATGAGAACTCACTCCCTAACATGAGAACAACATTGGGGGAAACCACCACGTGATCCAATCACCTCCCTCCAGGTCTCTCCCTAGACACATGAGGATTATGAGGATTACCATCCAAGATGAGATTTGAGTGGAGACACAAAACCTAACCATATCATCTTTATTGATGGTCCCAGTAAAATCCCGGAGTCGAATCTCATTGGACCAGCTGGGGTCACATACCCATCTCTGAACCAATCACAATGGCCATTGAGAATATGCTCACTGGCCACACCTGGGTCTTGCACTCATCCTTGAAAGGCAAAGGGGTGTCAACCCTAACAGAATCGCAGCCCGAGGGTAGGAAGGGAGTAGATTACCAATGCTCTCATCAGAAGAAGGGGAATGAACATAGGTCAAGCCAAATAACATATGTCTGTGGTATATGTTAGGATTCCACCTTGGGGATACCAGCAAATAAAAAAGGAGTGTGACCCTTTTAGGAAAATACTGCAGGCGAAACACCATCCTGGAAGCCAGATAAACAGCGGAGTGAATCTTCTCTCTGCAAAATTAATCTGACAGTTTTCCCCTCTCCTTCTCTTGTACAGTGTTCTATTACATTGCTGTGTTTACCACCAAATTATCAAATGCATATCTGTATATGAAGCCATGTATTCTTGTGCCTTAGGGAAGTAGTAAGGTATTAAGTGAAATTGCTTTTAAAATAAAGTAGCGATTCTATAGTGACACATGCCCTTTGTTTCCTGTCTGATTTACCGAGTAGGAATACACTGGGGACATGCAAAGCCCACCCCCTCAGCCCAGGAAGGAACAGGATAACTGACTAAATTGTAGCACAATATTTATAAGATTAACCAAGGGATAATTTTTATGATCAAAGTGTGAGACACTGAACCTAACAAAGTTCAGTAGGCATCGTACCTGTAGAACTCAGATCCTTTAATCATTGAGATTCTTCAGGAGGGACACTAGGGATGGCAGAATTTTCTGACTTTATTATTATTTTTCCAGCACTGAACCCTTTTGGAAAGTGCATATCACGGGGCAAGTGTCACAAAGAAAATATTTTGGGTTGGCTCTACAATACCATTTTTTAAAAAAACATTTTCAAAATTTTAATGATGAAATTTGATCATTATATAGAACTGTGAAAAACTGAAAATGATTTATATTTTTTATGTGGTAGACCATTCAATGTACATAGGTACAGCTCTTAAACAATATCTCTATTTTAAAAGAAATTTCATTGGGTTTATATGGGCATAAACATAACCTGAGAAGGTGGAAAATCCCTTCTTCTTGCCAGATTCCTTATCCGGAAATGTGGCATTAAATCCTTTCCAATCATATCTTAACCTTATTAAGTTCCAATCTCCTCTTCATTTTCCTTTCCATCCCAAGACACTGGTCCTTCCATTCTTTGCCTTTTCCTGCCTGTTCTTGCCTCCAGGCCTTTGCTCCTCAGTTTCCCCAGCCTGAATTGCCTTTCTCTGCAGTCCATTAGATCACACCAAATTGTCTACAATCCACTCCTCTCTCCTTCCCCACCTTGGCTCCTGTATGCCAGACTGTAGTTGTGGGGACAGGGGGGCACAGCTATTGGAGAAGTGTCTAATTGTATGTGCATGTGTTGGGACAGTTCATGCTTGAGAGTCAAATCCAGTTGCAGAAAGATCAGGGAGAGAATGACTTGTAGGGCCCTCCTTCCTCTTTCACACCCCTTTCTCTGGTTGGGGAAACACTGAAACAGCCTGGGGAAGCAATGAGGTGTAAGAGGAATGGATACATGATATGGTTAGACTGTGTTCCCACCCAAATCTCATCTTGAATTGTAATAATCCCCATGTGTGAAAGGCAGGGCCAAGTGGAGATAATTTAATCATGGGGACAGTTTCCCCCATACTGTTCTCATGGTAGTGAATACATCTCGTGAGATCTCATGGTTTTATAAATGGAAGTTCCCCTGCACAAGTTTTCTTGCCTGCTGCCATGTAAAACGTGACTCTGCTTCTCATTTGCCTTCCGCCCTGATTGTGAGGCCAGCTATGTGGAACTGTGTCCATTAAACCTCTTTTCTTTGTAAGTTATGTAATCTTGGGTGTGACTTTATTAGCAGGGTGAGAACAGACTAATACAAGGGACTGCAAAGTAGGAGGACGCTCATCTCACTCTTCTGCCACTTCCTGAATATGTGGCTTGGGGTGAATTGCTTTTCCCACAGGGGCCTTAGTTTTTTCCTCAGTAAAATGACAGGATTTGGATAAGCCAGTGATTCCCATACCTAGCTGATCACTAGCATTATCTGGAAAGCTGGTTAAAAAGAGATTTTTCTGCATTCTAGTCCCTGACTTTGGGTGATGACTGGGAATCTAAATTTTAACAAACTCATCCAGGAGCAGGAAACACTAGGCTAGATTATTTTTAAGATCTTTTCCAAAACAAAACATTGATAAATATCCTATCCATCTTGGGGTAGTGGAAGTCTCTCTTGCTACCCTCTTTACTGTGGTTCTGATGAAGCTGTCAGTCACAGAACTCTATCGATGATCCAAACCTGTCCAATCATAGGACCACACTCCTCTCCTCTGGTCACTGAAAAGGACCCATGAGAGTCATGTGACAAAGACAAGTCAATCAGAGCTTTTCCCAAGGACTTTTTACTTGGAGCTGCAGGAAAAATAGCCTATTGGCTAGGGTCATGGGACTCAAGGGCTGTTATCCAGAGCTTTCAGGTGGCATATGCCCTGCCATGTGGACAAAGCCTTTCTGCAGCAGGAAAGTGTGAGGCTGGCAGAGAAAAGCTGAAATAAGATGGATAGAGTCAGATAGACCTAGGAACCTTCAGTTTCTCAAGTCCTGAGAACTTCCCTATAGTCGGTTTTGTAAGCTACTCCCATCCTGTGAACCAGTAAAGCCTCTTTTTGCTTACACCAGCTAAGTAGGGTCTCTTTCACTTCCAACTAAGGATTCTGTGGCAAATTCAGGATTATATCTGAGTCTGACTCCTAAGTCTGTGCTTCCAACCACTGTCCTACCTTCTGCTCTTCCATGGGGACAGACATAACAAATTTCATAGCTGTCCCTCTATTCCCTGCAAAAAGCCCCATGCCCTGCAAACAGCTTCAATGAATTTTAAGGTCTTAACCCTCTTGCATGAATCTATTGCACTCTTTTCCTCCTCCTTTTTGCTCTTGTAATACTTTTTTTTCCACAACTCTTTTGTTAATGGTAATTTACTGCAGTGGACCATAATTTCTCATAATCTATACTAAACCTTTGTTTAAACTTTGTTTATTTTGTCTCCTCCATTAAATTATAACTTCCTGAGGAGGGACAACATGAGTTGTATCTTTAAAAACATATTTTTGGCTGGGCAAAGTGGCTCATGCCTGTAATCCCAGCACTTTGAGAGGCCGAGGTGGGCAGATCACTTGAGGCCAGGAGTTCGAGGCCGGCCTGGCCATCATGGCAAAACTCCATAAATACAAAAATTAGCTGAGTGTGGTGGCATGTGCCTGTAGTCCCAGTTACTTGGGAGGCTGAGGCAAGAGAATTGCTTGAACCTGAGAGGTGGAGGTTGTAGTGAGCTGAGATTGCATCACTGCACTCCAGCCTGGGCGACAGAGCAAGATTCTGTCTCAAAAATCAATCAATTAATTAATTAAAATAAAAAATAAATAAAAACAGATTCTTCATCATTATAAGCACAGAAGTGATCGAGAGCATTTTGAATAAGACACAAGGGCTTCAGTTCTAATCTCGGTTGTGCCAATTCATGAATGGGATTTGAACCCAAGAAGGGAGGGTCTCAGAGCTTGTGTGAGTTTGTACTATGTCATCCAAAACCACAGATGTGATGGATTGGGGGCCCCAATGAGAGAACACCCAGAAGAACCTGCCTGTTAATTTGGGATGATTTGAAGGAAGTTGCTTCTCTCTGCAAAAGCAGCCACATCTTCCCAGCAGCAGGCAGGATTCCCCCAAGGAAACAGAGACCTAATTTATACATCTGGCAGACAAGATGTAAGTGGAAGTACTTAACCTTGATTCCCTTGCCTCACTTCCCTGGAACACCAGGGGTGATGGAAGCTGCCCTCCCAAGATCCAGAGCTCAGACCCCCAAATGATGTGAGTCTCACAGCCATCCAGGGCCACTGCTCAGGGAGAATCACTCAGCCTGACTCCCCTGCTCCAGTCACAGATGAGCCCTCATTGCAGGGGTCAGAAACAGAGACCCCAGCAAACCAGGGACCTGGTCCCTGCCGTCAGCAAGTCTAGGATCTATTTGAGGACACAGTTCACATCTGCACATGAAAACCTATTTGAAATATTTATGAGGCTGCCTAGTATTCTGTGTAATCACACACAGTGTGTGCTGAGTACTGATAAAGACACCCCAGTCTTAGAGCAGGAAGAAATCTTATAAATTTGCTAGTCCAGGATCTCTGAATGCTGACTCATAGACTGGGTTTGACCTGTAGATGTGTGTGTTTGATACTGTGTTTTTTTCTTTTCTTTTTTTTTTTTTCAATTTTACTGTTCTTTAAACAGACTTTTTAACTTGGAGAGAATTTATATAAATACAGATTTGAGCTTTTCTTTAAAATTGGGTGATCTGCTAGCTTTGTAGGCTTATGTTCCTGCGTGGTCACACCTGGCTAGAGCTAAGCAGAAAATGCCCTCTGAAGAAAGAAGGCACCCTACAATTTGCCAGAGTCCTCACCAGTCCCTACTGCCTCCCCCGACTCTGAGGCTCAGTATTATTTGTTATGTGTTGTTGCATGTGTGCTATTGTTTTCCCTATAGTAAAAAAAACCACGCTGTATACTCATTTCCTACCAAAAAGAACAGCCTCAAGTTTATCAAGAGGATTTCACTTAGTTTGCTTCTCTTACTTAAACTTCCTTGTGCGTTAAGCTTCTGAATGTGTGGTCCCTTCTTTCTCTCAAACCCTATATTTGAAGAAAATGAGGTTGCGAGAGAGGAAGAGACTAAAGTCTGGCATCATGAGATGAGCTCTGAGTTCAGTCCAAGTCAAGAGGACTGGACGCCTTGGCCTAAAACCCATCAGTAAGCACCTGATGACTATATATTCCTGGGAAGGCTGCAGGCTTACCTTCTCTCTGAGCCTCAGTTGGCCCATCCATAAAATGGACTCAAGAATAACCATCCTGCTATAACAAGATTTCTTAGAAAAAAAAAAAAAGCCAGTCTATGGGGTTATTCTGAGCATTAAAAGATGTAATTCTGTAAGTACTTTACAGACTATAAAAGTGTAAGGAACAAGAATAGTGTTTCTATCAGTGCTCTGAATCTTCTATTCTTTATAGTTTGTGTTTAATTTGGGTCCCGGTGCTCCTGCCATTGGTTTACCTAAGTCCTTGCAATTCTGAAAAGAAATTTTAGTCTTTTAGACTTTTGTTTGCTTAATCTCCCCTCCATCTAATGTGGGTAATAGAGAAGTTTTATTCTTGGACCTGCATCATCTGTGTTATTACTTACATACACAGATGTTTTTTGATGCCTCTTCCAGGGAATATTTTTGTAGATATTTCCTGAGTTCTTGAATCAGAGGAAACAACAAAGAATCTTTTTTTATGGCTCAAAGTGAGAATAATAGGTGGTCGTTCCTGAGCCGTAACTATGGGCCAGGCGTCATACAAGACAGACCGTCACATGCATTTGAACTTCACAGTGGCCACATGAGGTGTGTCTACCAGATATTTATTGCTGAGTAACTGAGTAACCAAAATTTAGGAACTTAAAAATTGCAATACATATGTACTGCCTCATATATGGCTTCTGTTGGACAGGAATTCAGCAGTGATTTTGCTGAGTGATTCTAGCTCTGGCTGTCTCATTAGGTTGCCATTATCTGAAGGTTTGACTGGGGCTGGAGGGTCCGCTTCCAACGTTTTTGACTCACATGGCTGGCAAGTTGGCACTGGCTGTTGGCAGGAGGCCTCGGTTCCTTGCCATGTGGGTTCTCCATAGGGCGTCCTGAATATGCTCATGACATGTGGCTGGCTTCCCCCAGACTAAGTGATCCAAGAGACAGCAAGGCAAAGTCTGCAGCACCCTTTATGGAAACTGCAGAAGTCACACTCCATCATGGCAGCAACATCTTATTGGCTGTGTAGTCCAGCCCTATTCATTTTCAAGGAAGAGTACATAAGAAGTGAACTGTCAGGAACAAGAATTAGTGGAGGCTGTCTTTGAGGCTGGCTGACACAGTCTATTATTCTCGTATTCAAAAAATGGAATAACTAAGGTTTATAAGGATTATGTAATTTGTCCAAGATCACATGGATAGTATTGGCAGAGCTGGGATCCAAATCCAGATGTGTCTGTTTGAAAATATGCAAATAGAAGCCCTGAACCACTCAGCTTTACTGCATCCCAGATATTTTCAAAACTGCAAAGCACTGTGCAAATAATTCTATTATTTGATAGAACATTCCAGGAACAGGTGTGATTTTATTGATAAGTGAGAGTTCATTCATTCACCCACTCATTCACTCATTTATCCATTTAACAAATATTCATAGAATGCTTCATTTATGCTAGGATCTGAGATACATGACTTGGCGAAAATCACAAATGGCAGAGTAGGTCACAAACCCAGGCCCGTATGACCCTCACACTGTGTTCTTTTACCACCTAGATGGTTGCTTTGGACTTATTTTATATGTCTTCAGAACATCTTGGTGAAGCCCAGAGAAGTATGACTTCTCACAATAGGCTTTAGCAAATACCAGATTTCTCCCTCAAAAGAGCTCTGTGCCCTGGAGTGAGAAGCATTCAGACTTGCAAGGAAAACTCAGCTTTTGTCATGATTCAGGTCTTGCAGCATTTGTGGTAATGGTCATTAGGTCTGAATCTCAACATGTTTGATATGGTTTGGATGTTTTGTCCCCTCCATATCTTGTGTTGAAATGTGACCTCCAATGTTAGAGGTGGGGTCTGGTGGGAGGTGTTTGAGTCACGGGGGCAGATCCCTCATGAATGGGTTGGTACCCTCCTTTTGGTAATGAGTGAGTTCTTGCTCTGAGTTCAAGCAAATGTGGTTATTTAAAAGACTGTGGCGCCTCATTCTTCTCTCTGTCGCTCCCTCTCTCACCATGTGACACACGTGGTCCCCCTTTGCCTTCCACCAGGATTGGAAGCTTTCTGAGTCCCTCACCAGGAGAGGCTTCTGGCACCATGCTTGTGCAGTCTGCAGAACTGTGGGCCAAATAAACCTCTTTCCTTTATAACTTACCTAGTCTTAGGTACTTCTTTATAGCAGTGCTAAACGGACTGACAAAATGTTCCAGGCACTAACCAAAAATATTACTGTGTTAGTGTTTCATGGGTAGAGAGTTTCAGTTTTGCAAGATGAAAAGAGTTCTTGAGACAGCAGTGACGGTTGCACGAGGTGCATGTACTTAACATGGCTAAACCGTACACTTAAAAGTGGTTAAGATGGTAACATTATGTCATGCGTATTTTACTACAATTTAAAAAACATATTGTCCTATTCTCTAATTACATCCTGAAGACAGCCCCAGATGATAACCTGTCTTTTGGAAGAAGAAATCAGGGCTCAGAGACGCTAAGTCACTTGCTCAGTATCAAATAGCTGAGAACCAGAGCTGGAGAATTGAAACCCAAGTCCTTTCTACTAAAATACGCGGTGCCCTTTTCTCTTGCTCCTGGTTTAACAGCCAAAGGGAGGCCAGGTAACCATTTCACCATTGCTAGGGCAGCAATTTGTCAGTCACCAAATGCCTCGGGAGGCGATTGGCTTTTATGGTCTGCAATCAAGATGGGGAGAAAGAGCTGGGGCTCTGTGCTCCTTGACCAGGGACAGCTGACATCAGAGCAGCAGTCTGCAATGAGCTAGTTGTCTCAGAAACATCCCAAGTTGGCTTTGGCTGCACAGCTGGTATAATTGGCTAGCCTGGGAACGCCACACAAGATATTTACAGGTCCAACTGCTGTTCTCAAATATTTTCCTGCTCCAGCTAGGCCAGATATTCTTAGCTTTTAAAACTCCCTGAGGTTCTGGGGTTATTTTTTTGTAACTTGTGTGTGGGAAAGAGTTGTGTGTGGTGGTATCATTATGGGTCCAGGCAAGGGGCTGGGAGCTGACTCGGGGCTGTCCCAATCTCCCTCCCTTGCCTTCCAAGCTTGGTGCTTATCCTTTCCACCTGCAGTCTCTTGCTGGGAAAAGTGACACTTTAATTCAGAACAAGTGAAAAGGAGGCTCCACTTGGCTTAATGGGAAGTGACCAGGGAACACATTGGATTAACCAAGGGAGATTGTAAAGTGCTGTGTAAATATCAACTGCTGGACCACTGGGAGTGGGAAGGCATTTGAGTCGGGCTGGAAGCGGCACCAGCTTCCCGAGGTGAGGCTGTTAGCAGCTTTGCAACCTGCTGAAACTTAGGACTTGCCAGATGTCTGAAACAGGCAGGCTGGTTCTGAAAAGAGCTTTCTGGCCTTTCTGGGCCCTGCAGGTGCTTCTTACTGGTTTGCAGGAGTAGGAACCCTGATCAAGAAAGAGAAGAAGAACATTTTATTTGGGGAAGACCTATCAGGAGCCAGGACTTGTGCTGCATGTTCTCACACAGAGGTGGCTAAGAGCTTCAGAGCTGCACATGCTCACCTTTGAACCCTGCTTCTGTGTCTTGCTAGCTAACTGAACTTGGGTTTACCACTTAACTCTCTGAGCCTCATGTTCATCATGTATAAAAGGGGGTGAACAACACCTACCTGATGGGTTTGTTGGGGGGAATTAGAGAGGATTAGCCCCATGCCTCATACATAGTCAAGACCCAGTGCATGGAATTTGTTATTTCTATTGTTAATATTTTCATCTCCTGGGGTCATGATTCCAATGTTTTTGGGGAATAACCAGTCACCAATAGATCTAGAGAGATGCATGGAAGGTGGGTAATTTTTAATATTGATTACCTCTTTTTTTCTCCTACATCAAGAGCCAGCAGACTTTTTCTATAAAGGGTCATATATTAAACATTTTTGACTTTATGGGCCAGATGGTCTCTATAGCAACTACTCAGCTCAAAAGCAGCCGCAAGTTGGGTGCATTGGCCCATGCCTGTAATCCTAGCACTTTGGGAGGCCGAGGCAGGAGGATCATTGAGGTTGGGAATTCGAAACCAGCCTGGCCCACCATGGTGAAACCCCATCCCTACTAAAAATCCAAAAATTAGCTGGACGTGATGGTGCATGCCTATTATCCCAGCTACTTTGGAGGCTGAGACAGGAGAATCACTTGAACCCAGGGAGGCAGAGGTGGCAGTGAGCCAAGATCACACCACTGCACTCCAGCCTGGGCAACAGAGCAAGATTCCATCTTAAAAAAAAAAAAAAAGCACAGAGACAATATGTAAACAGATGGGTGTGGCTGTATGCTAATCAAACTTTATTTATTAAAATAGGCAGACTGCTGGATTTGGCCTGCAGGTCATAGTTTTACTCAGGTCTGACAGAGATTTATCAGACTCTTAATACTCGATCACTTTTCATTTTGTGTTACAGCTAGTAGTCAATGTGCTTGATCTTTCATTGAACATAAGCTCCTTGAAGTCAGGATGCATTCCAGAATGGCTGTTTCTGTTTTTTTAAGAGTTCAGGTCTTGCTCTGTTACCCGGGCTAGAGTGCAGTGGCATGATCATGGCTCACTGCAGCCTCCAACCCCTAGGCTCAAGTGATCCTCCCACTTCAGCCTCCCAAGTAGGTAGGACTACAAGCATGTGCCACCATACCCAGCTAATTTGTTTTTTAAAAATGTTTTGTGGAGACAAGTTCTTGCTATGTTGCCCAGGCTAGTCTTAACTTCTTTGTTCCAGCAGTCCTCCCACCTCAGCCTCCCAAGGTGCTGGGATTACACACGTGAGCCTCTGCACCTGGCCCCGTAATTGGTTTTGTGTGTCTCTAATTTTCTCTAAATGGAGAACTCGATACATGTTTCCTCATTGGATTAGCATTGTGGGAGGCTTCAGGGCAGTGAAGTGGTGATCACAGGAGTCAAGGTCATAAATGCCTTGGTTCGAATTCGATGACTTTTGTCAAGTGACTTCACTTCTCTGAATCTCAGTTCTCCAGCTATAATGATGGAGATGCACAGAGCACCTGTTCTGCTGGGTTGTTGGAAGGATTGAATGAGGCAATGAATGTAAAATTCTTAGCGATGTGCCTGGCGGGTAAGTAAATACTTCATAATGGTTAGCAGAAGGGACAGATCCCTAAACCAGAACCAAGATATCCCAGATGCTCAGTAAGTATTTGTGCAATGCCATTTATGAAACCTCAGGGAAAGTCTGTCTCTTTCTCTGGGCCTCAGTATCCTCATCTGTGGACTGGCAATAAGATGTGCTGTGGGACTGGTGTGAGGATCTGGTGAGATGGTGTGGTTGAGAACACTTAGCAAATCATACAGGTTCTCTGACGGCACAGCTGCTTTTATTATCCACAGTATCCTCTGGTATTATCCGCAGTATCCTCTGGCTCCTGCTTATCTCCTTAGTAACCCCCAGCCCTCAGCTCTCCCTCCCCTAATTCTTTTTGATGAGGCTTTATCTACCTTGGTGCTACTGACATTTTGGGCTGGAGATTTCTCTGTTGTGTGGGGCTGTTCTGTGCACTGTAGGATGCCAAGCAGCATCCCTGACCTTTACCTACTAGATGCCGGAAGCACCGTCTGCCTCTACCAGTTATGACAACCAAGACTGTCTTCAGACATTGCCAGATACCCCTGGAGGGAGGTCAGAAATGCCTTCTGCTCCGGTTAAAAGCCATTACATTAGAACAAACCTAATGCATATAGCAAGGCAAAATTTGGAAGGAGGAAGCAGTGTCTGGGGCCTTCTGTGCTGCAGAGATACATGGAGACATGATTACACCATCTGCAGAAACTTCAGTGTAGCAAAGTGTGGCCTTGGACAAGTATCTTAACTGCTGCAAGCCTCAGTTTCCCCATCTGTAGGTTGGGGTAAAAATTCCTCACACCCCAGGGGTTGTGGTGAGGACCCAGTGGAGGAGTATAACCACAGTGAAGACTGACTACATCATAACTATTCTTTTTTATTGTGTCTTTTATTATGGTGATTGAGGTATGATAAAGTTCCCCCTCTGCTTCTGGAATTTCAGATTTCATTTCAGCATTCATAGCACAGTTTGCAAACTGAAATGAATAAACTGGATTTGACCTTCAGGCATGTTTTATTTGGCCTTCAATGTGATTAAAAAATGTTTGAATTCTTAGCTTACATTTCAATGTTGGGAAATTTTTATCTGGAAATCCAGATTTGGGGCTTTTCCTGGAGAAGTGAGGAAATGGCTAGGGCTGGAGCTGGGACCTGCCACCCCCTTTAGATGAGGCGTGTTTTCTCCTGTTCCCCCAAGCCTCACCAAGCTCATTTCAACTCAACTCTGTGGCGTTTTCCTCTTGATTCCTACAGGTATTTGAGTTTGCAACCCCTCAACGTGTTTTTGGAGAATTTTTTTCCAAGGCCCTCAGAGTTGATGATTCTTATCCAAGTTTTTCTATTTCTTTCTTTAAAGCTGAGCCACTTGTGAGGTAAGGGTACATCACTTTCGACGCTCCACCTAACCTCAATTTTCCTTTGACTTTCTCACTCTTGACAGGGAGCCAATGTGGGACCATCTCCAAATCACCCAGTCAGTCTGGGGTGCTGTGTCGGGGTCCGAGGATCTGCGACCCCCATCCTGTATCTGTTCCCCTTCTTCTGACCCCACATCCTCCCCCAATCCAATCTTCCCCGGCGAAACCAGAACTGTCAGCTTCTCGACAACCATTTAACAGATTCGAGGAAATAACAGCTTTTAACTACGCTTGAAGACTGTGATCAAATTCCAAACCATTTCCAGAAGTGCCCCTTGGGGCTCAGGGGGGATACGTGGTTTCCATGATAACAACTCTCCGCTGTCTCCCATCTCTGGCCTCTCAGAAGGGAAAGCAGATCTTACCTCCCTATGGTGCTAGAGGAAATTTAACTACAAAACCGGGCAGAGATGTCATATACAGAAACAACAGCATCACCTTGATGGGGACCTGTAATCAAATGTGCTGTCCATGACGGCAGCTGTAATGGAGAGTCTTGTGGCACCATTCCCTCCAGACATCTCTTCCAGGTCTGCCTGGGCCAGCGTACACAATGGAGAGATGGGGGAGCTATGCTTAGAAGAAAGACACAAGTTCTTTCCCAACAGGATTATAGCCTCTCCTTCACACTGTCTTGGGGCTTAAGTACTTTCTTGAGAATTATAAAAAACTAAGTAGACAAAAGAGAAATCAGAAAATGAAGCTAGGAAAGGCTGGGGAGGTAGGGAAGAGGCTTCCTTCATTTAAAAAAGATAATACATGTAAATTACTTTGAGGCTTTGATATTAAGAAAGCACCCCGTATATGTGATAATATTTATTATCACCTGATTGGCTGTGCCTCAGAAGCTACAGTGATAACCGTGGCAAACGTCCACTGAGTACTTAATTTATGTTCATGATCATTTTTAAGTCTCACAACAGTCTTACCTGGGCATTGTTATGGCCATCTCAGAGATAAACTGAGGCTCAGACTGGTTAAGCTTGCTGAGGTCACATAGCCTATTAGCAACAGAATTTGGCCTCAAACTCCACTCTGTCTGATTTCAAAGTCCATGATGCTACCTACCACATTACACTGTGTTTCCTTATTACAGTCTGAGTAGAATCAGAGTTAAGTCTGCAGGGAAGTGTAGAAGAGCCTCTGTACTTCTAAAGTCAACGGATGTATCTACCTTATCTGTCATTTTACCCCCCCTATGCCTAGTGTAACACCAGAAACATAGTAGGTGCTCAATAAATATTCATGGGATTAATGAAAGAGCAATGATTAATTCAAATAGATGTATTTTTATCGGTAGGCTTTCAGGCAGGGTAAAGAGATGTGTTTGTGTTGTAACTGTCTGTTTAATTGTCTTTCTCTGCCTCTTAATTGTGAACACCTGTTTCTGCGACGGTGCCTGAATTCATTTGTTAGGGCTGCCATAACAAAATACCACAGACTGGATGGCTTAAACAACACAAATTTATTTTCTCACAGCTTTGGAGACTGGAAGTCCAAGATCAAGGTAACGGCAGTTTGGTTTCTTCTGAGACCTTTCTCCTCGGCTGGAGACGGCCGTCTTCTCACTGTGGGTTCACATGGTTGTCTCTCTGCACTTGAACGTATCTGGTATCTCTGTGTCCCCATCTTCTCTTCTTATAAGGACACCAGTCATTTTGAATTAAGGCCCATCCTAATGACCCCAACTTTAACTTAATTACCCCTTTAAACACCCTATCTCCAAATACAGTGACATTCTGAGGTCCTGCGGGTTAGGGCTTTTACATAGGAATTAGCGAAACGGAGTATATAATTCAGCCCTTAACAATGTCTGTTTTGTTCACTTTTATACTCCCAGAACTTCACAGAGGGTCAAGTGTACACAGTTGGATAAGTAGATTTAATAAATGAATGAAGAAAAGAATAGAAGACAGAAGAATAGATGGGGGGATGGACAGGTGTCATTTGGATGGATGAATAGATGGGTGGATGGGTAGATAGATGGATGGATCGATGATGGATAGACGATAGGTAGATAGATGGGTGGATGCATGGGTACATGTATAGGTAGATCTGGAGTATGATGGTTCACCTAGTCGGAAGCTTCCCTCCAAGATCTCACCACTGGACAGTGACCCATGCTTATATAACACCATCTTGCTTTCAGATTTGAAATATGTTTCTACCAAGGTCTCTGCTTTTATTTTTTCTTTTTAGCACTTATCACTGTCTTACAAGGTAAGTATTTTACTTACGTATTTTGTTTATTGCCTGTCTCTCCCAGCTAAATCCATGAGAACAGAAGGTTTTAAAGTTCAGTGTAAACATTTTTATTATTTGCTTATTGATTTATTTGTTAGAGACAGGGTCTCACTTTGTCACCCAGGCTGGCCAAAGCACAGTGGCACAATCATGGCTCACTGCAGCCTTGAACGTCTGGGCTTAACTCTTCCTGCCTCAGCCTCCTAAGTAGCTAGAACTACAGGCATGCCCTGTTGTCTATCCTTTTTACTGCTCTGTTCTTAGAACCTAGAACAAAGGAGTCACACAAGAGGTATTCAGTAAATATTTGAAATATTTGGCAAATGAATGCATGAGTAAGTTAACCTCCTCCTATTTCCCCCCGTCTAGATACTTCAAGATCCAGCAGAAGGCTCCCCTTTTCAAGAGGCCTTCTCTGACCACCCAGTTTGCAGTAATCCTCATGCTTCCCCAGAGGTCAGAGGTGTGACTGACTATTCATCCCCATCATTAAGGTGCCTTGATTGGTAAAACAGCTTGTATATCTACAAAATGCAGATTCAACCCCACCCCAAAATGGACTAATTCTAAGTATCTAGATGCAGGACCCTGGATAGTCCTCCCCCAGAATATTCTAAATTACATCGTTCTCTAATCAACTTTGAGAAACTGTGTAAAACACTGGGGAACCTGAAGTCATAACTGCTTGAGAATCTAGTCAAGTCTTCTGGCTTTATTTCTTGGAAACGGCCACCTGGTAACTTTCCCCTCTATTTGTCTTACAGGGTTTTATTTCCTCTCGTAGACTTGTACAAACTGTGCTGCGTGGAAACCTTTTCTGATCACTGACAGTGAAGTGGAAAGGGGCTTGAGCCCCCACAGATTTTTAGGAAGTCCAGCTCCTCTGGTGCTTCTGTTACAAGGTCTCAAGTGTGGGAGCTGTTACCTTGTAACAGAAGTGAACAGGAGACCTGGTTCTCAGGGCAAAGGTTGCAGATCCAAGGGCAAAGGTCCCAGGGACCTGCTGATTTATTTCCTTGCTTTTATTCACACATTCCTTCTCTCTCCCTACCCCCATCCATGGGTTTACAATGTGGGTGGTTGTGGCATTATGCTGGGAATTGGTTAGGGAATCTTTCACTGGGGAAATAGCACTGTTTCTTCTTTGTTATCTTAGACGTGTTTGGAAACTGACCAGGAGCTCTTATTTCTCTCTTCTCCTCTTCCTCTGCCTCTTCTTTTTCTATCTCCTCTTCCTTCACCTCCTCCTCCTCCTTCCAGCAGCTACCATATATTGAGCATTTAGCATAGGCCCTGCCTCTATTTCAAGAATTTTACAAGTTTTGTTCCATTGAATCCTTATGACAATCCTCTGAAGTACAACTACAACCTTCCCCACTTTACTTTTTTTTGAGATGGAGTCTCACTCTGTTGCCCAGGCTGGGGTGCAATGGCATGAACTTGGCTCCCTGCAACCTCCACCTTCCAGGTTCAAGTGATTCTTCTGCCTCAGCCTCCCAGATAGCTAGGATTACAGGTATACACCACCATACCCAGCTAATTTTTTGTATTTTTAGTAGAGATGGGGTTTCACCATGTTGGCCAGACAGGTATTGAACTCCTGGCCTCAAGTGATCCACTCACCTCGGCCTCTCAAAGTGGTGGGATTACAGGCATTAGACACCGCACCTGGCCCCCACTTTTAAGGAGGCTGAGGTTCTGAGAGGCGAAGTCACTTGCTCAAGGTCATACAATTTGTTACAAGGCAGAAATGGGATTCAAACTCACTGTCTGATGCTCAGTGAAACTTACGCCTATAACTGTGATACAAGAGCAAGTAAACCCAAACGCCTTCATGGGATACTTAGATGACAGGGAGTGGCGCGGACTGTGGCCAACTGAAAAATTCCTACCCTGAGTAAAGGAGGCTTCTGCTACCCATCTCCGTCTGAATATTGCCAGGTGCCGTGTGTTGGGGAGGGGTGGGGGTGGGAGTGTTGTTGTGGGGGGCTTCTGATTTTTCAAGATTAGCTGGAAATCCAAATCTTTATGCAAAATCTCTTGCATAAAGATTTTTTTATCTTTTAAATGTCAGCAACTAATTAATTTTTTAATTGTGTAAGTCAAACATGCCTACAGATTGGATTTAGCTTGAAGACTACCAATCTGTGACTGCTGCTTGAAACAACCACTAGAGTGCAGCTCTCATGGGCATGGAGCTACAATCCATGACATACATCCATTGGCCCCAGATTCTGAGAGTCAGATTAATCTTTGTCTTCTTGTATGTTATCTGCTGACTCACAAAGAACTATGGCTTTTGTAAAAGGAGAAGACCCAGATAGTCACAGAATAATATCTTGTAGGGCTGTGTTGTCCAGTATAGTAGCCATCTGTTACATTTGGCTATTTATATTTAAATTAATTGAAATTAAATAAAAGATAACATCCCATTTCCTAATGAGACTAGCCACATTTCATGTGGTTTGTGGCTACGATGTCAGGCAGCACAGATATAACACATTTTCATCATCTCAGAATGCCTTAGTGGACAGGCAGCCTTATTGAGACTCAAACTCTAGACCCATCCCTTTTCTCTGCCTTTTATCTCCCATAAAATACATCTGCAGTCTGGGTGCTGTGGCTCATGCCTGTAATCCCAGCACTTTGGGAGGCCAAGGCAGGCAGATTGCTTGAGGTCAGGAGTTCGAGACCAGCCTGGCCAATATGGTGAAACCCCATATCTACTAAAAATACAAAAATTAGCCAGGCGTGATGGTGGGCACTTGTAATCACAGCCCTAGTCAGGAGTCAGGAGAATCACTTGAACCTGGGAGGCAGAGGTTGCAGTGAGCCGAGATCATGCCACTGCACTCCAGCCTGGGTGACAGAGTGAGACTCTGTCTCATGAATAAATAAATAAACATAAAACCAAAAAAAAAACAAACAAACAAACAACCTCTGCATGCCCTATCCTCCCAGGGAAATATCTGCTAGTGACAAGGTAGCTGGCCTGGTAAGAGAAAAGGAAATAATCTCATATATGTTAATGGGAGCAATCTAGTTGATTAGTCCACCTTTCTCTCATAGTAAATATGGACATCATTAGTGTCCTTCTGGAGACTTTTGCCTGCCTCTCATTAGTTGAGACGACTTAATTCCTAGAAAGCATTTCAGAACAGACAGATGAGCAGCAAGCCCTTGGAAACGATTTTTGAGGGTGCACAGTGCCAGCTGTCTACCCTTGGGAATGCCCACCTTGATGCTCTGTCTACTGCTGCTTCTGCAAGGACATTAGTGTAGTAAGTTAGTCCATGTTAGTCCTAGCTCAGTGATGGGAAAGCAAGTTAAATGGAGGCTCTCAAATGCATCAAGAGGAAAGAGTTCTTGGTGGGAATGTAGGACAGCTAATAAAAGAAGACAAGCTTGAAATTAATGATGATTCAAAAATACCAGTTACCAAGGTTTTTTTAAGTAGTCAACGAGAAAGACGAAGTGCAGAAATTGGAACATTTACCAGACATGAAGAAATTGCAAGAATAGTTATCAGCCAAGAGGTAATTAGAAAAGACTTGGATGAGCTGGGGCATCTGCAAGGCTGGCAGAGGGTAAGGCAGGGATATAAAGTAGATCTGCCAAATTGCCCCATGATTCAGGACCTGTGTGGTGGGGGAGCCAGAATATTAGGGGAGAAGAAAGCCAGAGGAAGAGCTCTTTGTAGAAAGTTTCTTAGGATAGCCATCTGGAATTGTAACAAGAAGACTTAATGAAGAATTGAAGTGAGCAATATAAAGAGAGGAGTAAACCTTTTCAGGGCAGTACAAAACTAATTACAAGAGACACGAAAGACTCAGTCAGATGGAGATCAAAGTGTCACCTTTATTACTGACAAAAAGCTCTGCTGGAGGACACAGCTTGCAAATACTCTCCTGAATTGAATTTATCCCTCACTCCACTTCAGCCAAACCAGTAGGACAATGTCCGATCCTCTAACCTCAGAATGCACATTTTCTGCAGGCAAGTGGATCCCAAGAGAGTGGGGGGGATGACTCAGATGAGTGCTTTCAGTTCCTTCTTCCAGAAGCACCAATCAAGTGGGGCAAGAGGTCTGGAATGTCACTCTGTTAGAGGTCCCTCTATAGAGAAACATGAGGAATGGGGAATAAATGTTCCCCCTCCTGTTCCACCCCCTGCCCCAACAACAACAGATTGTTTCAAGAAAATGGTATGTTGAATATGAGAAAATATTGTGAAATCATCAGAATTTAAGGAAAATACATGGGGCTGCCAGGAGTAGCCAGTCTCTCTATCTCTCTCTGTCTCTCTCTCTCTCTCTCTGTCTCTCTCTGTCTCTCTCTCTGTCTCTCTCTCTCTCACTCACTCTGTTGCTGTTTCCGCTTACTCTTTTAGTTCCTCATTACTAGATTTTTACGTGAATGGATTTTGTACTGAGGTCCTGACTCAATCATCTTCTTACTGCAACTGCTTTTCATGGATTATCACATTGAGTCTATGAGTTAGGTACTATTATCTCTCCATTTTACCGATGGAAAAACTGAGGCTCAGAGATATTAAATATCTTGTCTAAGATCACTCAGCTAGCCGGTGGAGGAGCCAGGATTTGAACCCGTGCTTGTGCCCTTGTCTACTCCACTCCACTACTGCCTCAGGATAGCCTCTTCTTTGTTTGTTTTCATATCAGACCATGAGAAAAATGTGTGAGTCCACAGGCATTTGGAGACTTGTCCTGTTCAGTGGCAACTAGAAACCCCTCCCTCACAGTGTTGCCTGTTACAGACATAATACAGGTATCGATTGTATCATACAGATATAATACAGGCATTGGATGGTTGAGAGAATAGCTCTAAAGTCAGACATATCAACATTCAAATTCAAGTTTAGCTAGTGACTTGCTCTATGACCTTGAGCAAGTCACTTCTACTCTTTGGGCTTCAATTTCTTTTCCTATAATTGGGTATTTTTCCCATTTGTAAGAATTCAGTGAGCTACTGAGTGTTAACACTTAGCAGAGCAAACGTGGAATGAATGCATATTTTTTGGTTGTAGAGGAGTCAGAATAAGGAATGTTAAACTTTTCATTGTTTGCCCAATTATGGCAAGCCTCTTTGTGTCGCTGTGTTTTTGCCTATGGTGTTCCTCCTACCTACATTGTTCTTCCCTGCCCCCCCCACCACCATCAACTCCCGCAGTTTGATGACTTCCCACTTATCCTTCAAGACCTTGTTTAACATTCACCTTTTTTGAAGCCTCCTTAGACTCTCCCAAGCAGAATGAGGTGCTGCTTGTACACATCTCTGCTAGCTCCTTCTTCCTTCTCCTATTAGATATTATGATGAGCTGATAACTTGTCCCTTTCCCAACTCCCAACTAGGCTTAGAGCTCTTAAAAGCTCTACTAGGGGGAGGCCAAGGTAGGCAGATCACAAGGTCAGGAGATCAAGACCATCCTGGCCAACATGGTGAAACCCTGTCTCTACTAAAAATACAAAAAAATAAAAAAATAAAAAATCAGCCAGGCATGGTGGTGGACACCTGTAATCCCAGCTACTCAGGAGGCTGAAGCAGGAGAATTGCTTGAACCCGGGAGGCAGAGGTTGTAGTGAGCCGAGATCATGCCACTGCACTCCAGCCTGGATGACAGAGCAAGACTCCGTCTCAAAGAAAACAAAACAAACAAACAACAACAACAAAACTCTACTAGGTCTTTCTTTCTTTTTTTTCCTATTAGAGTTCTTAAAATATGATTTTACAATAATATAACAACTTGTCTCTCTTCACAATTTTCCTCTAGGCTAGCTAGAACTTTTCGAAACTAGAGAACTGATTCACCTAAGTGTTCCCTCATTTCACTTGGGCAACATGTTAAATGCTCAACCAATGTTTGAGTAAATGGATACTTAATGTATAAGTTATCTATTTCTGGTTAACAAATCATCCTATAAGACAACATACTTAAGATTTCACATTCTATGGTTCAAAAGTCTGGATATGGTTTAGCTGAGTCCTCCAGCTCTGGATCTCTCACTAGTCTCAGCTGGGAATGAGCCACTTCACAGACTCTCTCATGTGGTTTCTGGCAGGACACAGTTCCTTGTCATTGCTGGACTGAGCCCTCAATTCTCAGTTGAGCTGTTGGCTAGAAGCTTTCCTTGATTCTTTGTGATATGGACTTCTGCATAGAGCATTTTACAACATGGGAGCTGCCTTCAATAGACTGAGCAAGAGAAAGGACGAGAAAGAGTAGCTGCCAGGAGAGTGTTAAACAAAAGGGAGTCATGTTTCTTGTAACCTCATCATGGAAGTGGCATGCCATTACATTTGCTGTTCATGAGAAGCAAGTCACTAGGTCCACCCTGCACCAATGGGAGAGGATTGCACAAGGTTGCAAATATCAGGAAACAGGGATCAATGGGAGCCACATCAGCAGCTGCCTGCCATGCTTAGCAAGGCAGAGGGGAACAGAGAGGAGAAAGAAGGAAAGGAAATACCAAAGGGAGAGGATGAGGAGGGGATGAGGAAGAAGAAATAATGTTACTCGCACAATGTTGGGTTCTAGCACTTGTCAGGTGACAGCCCAATGACCACAAACAAAGAGGATTTAGCAAGGGAATTTTATTACTCGCAGTAAATAAGAGAAACAGGAGTGATAGCTCCCAAAGCAGTGCCTTCCTGAGCTGGAGGCTGAGTCAGGTTTTATAAGGCTAGGGCAATGAGATGTGATCTGATTGGATCTTGCAATGAGGTGATGCCAAGAGGAATGATCTGACTGGCTGCCACCATGGGGTGATACCAGAGCTTGATCTGATTGGATGTTGGATTCTGCCATGTGATTTCCATGTCTTAATTCAGTCCCTGCTCCTTGGTCTGAGCACTTAGGTTCCCCTTGTGGTTGCACACTTGGTTTATCTGGGCATGCTAAGATTATGTGACCTTCAACCTCGGAGTCCATGGCAACTAAAAAAAAATGACTCTACAACTTTGTTACATAAAAGTTGACTCAGATTGATCTAGTGCAGTTACAGTAAGAAGAAAGAAGAGAAAGGAAGAGGCGAGAAAGAGATCAGTCATAAAATACTAGGCATTTACTGTGTTTCCAGTAAGGTAATTTGAGAGACAGGTGCCATACATGGCTCCACCCCATGGGTGTTTGTCAAGATGAGAAGCCAGAAAATACACATGAGGGATGATTGTTAGCAGCTTGGGGTCATGGATGAGGGATGCCACATGGTTCACCAAACTCCAAGTGTTATGAGATTAATATTAGGGTGAACTCATTGGGCCTGGTGTGCTGAGAAAGCTGGAACTTGAACTGGGGCTTGCAATATGAGTAGATTTGGGATTGGAAAACAGACTGAGGAACAATGTGGGAGGATGCTTAGAGGTGAAAGAATTCTTAAAGAAAGGGGGACTCCAAAATACCAGCCATGGAGGATTCTAGGAGGGTGCTATTGGGAGACGAGATTGCAAAGGAGGTGGAGACCAGGCTTTAAAGGGTCTTGAGAGTCTGTGAGATAATTCTGAACTCCATTTGGTGGACAGCTAGGAGACTTTGAAGGTGGTTGAGTGGAGGCGGTGTGAAGCAGGGTTAAGCACAGAAATTTGGAATTGGAAACACTGGCTTTCCAATCCCTCTGCCACTTCTTACCAGGTGTGCGAAGCTCTTCAGGCAATTTAAGTTCTCTGAGCCTCAGTGTCTTCATCTGCAACATACTAATGTCTCCCCCATGGGTTTTTTCTGAGGGTTGAATAGAATAATGGATGTGAAGTGTTTAACATAGTGCTGGTCACACAATGAGCTCTCAGTGACAATAATAAAGTTATTATTACCGTTATTATTATTTCTGGGTCGGGGATGGGAGACACGAAGAGATCTGGAGAATTTTTAAAATGTCGAAGTCTTCCTCTTGGTGGCAGAACATTCATCTGGCCCCTTCCCTTGTCTCTTCTGGGTTGTGGACTGTGACAGATGAGCAACAGGGACTTAAAAGTGACAGATGTGTCCATCTAGGATAGGACAAAGAGGGGAGGGCCAGAGGGAGGTAGGGCTGAGGAATGACCTCACAATGCCTGGAATCATGGTCAATGGAGCTGCAGAGGTTGAAGGGGCTGTCTTTACAGAAATGTAATTCTGAGGCCCAAGCCAAGGGCAGAGTTCCCAGAATTTGCTTGGGGCACTGGCCCCGCAGTTCTCATCTAGAGGGAGGGGCCTGACATAGATTCTGGACAGGAGGGTCCTTGGAGGTCAATGGGATGCACGTCCTTCCTTGTACTGTATTGTTATTCTTTGAAGGGGGTTGCTGACCTGAGCAACTGGATTAGGGACAGTTGGGAGGGCCTCAGGCTCAAGTAAGTTAACTTCCTGAGCTCCGTGATGGTGGGGTTCAGTCCTAGGTGTGTTGGGAAATAGGGAAAGTTTGTTTTCTTTCTTTAATTCCTCATTTTACACCCCCAAACTCCTTTTTAGTCAGATAAAATATCTTTCCACCTGTGTCTCATGCTGTCTTTCTTCTCTTCTTCTTCAAGTGAAAATGTACCAATCCTGGATGATATCACCTGCAATTCTGCTTTTTACTCATTTCATAAAGCAGTGGTTCTCAGACTTGTGAATTTCAAGTACTAGTGCATTTTTCATGTTGAAACTTCCACGTGGAAATATAGAGAGAGACAGTGATATAGACACAGATACAGAGACATGGATGGAGCTCGAATCAGAGATTGCCAACTCCTTATTCTTCCAAATACCTTTAAAAATTGTTAAATGACATAAGGACACAAATGACATGGTTTTTAAAAAACTCTAAACAAATAAGAATAGTCTCAAATGAAAGACAATCCTTTAAATAGAATAATTTTAGCTTTGTAAGAAACTCCCTTACATCGACTTTATTTTTTTGCACCGTGGGCTATCATTTAGAAACTGCCATCACAGATAATTTATGCCAAAGTGTTAATGGCTTGATAACATGTTCATTTAGGAAATATCCAGCTCCTCCTATGTGTCAAGCCCTGTGTTAGATGCTGGACCTGTGGAGATGGAGAAAACTGGGTATCTTGATGTCAAAACATTTACAGTCTAGTTGGGAAAACATTTATAAACAGTGATGCTGATACCAATGCAATACCTCAGAGTGATGTGGGCCTCCCTAGCAGTTCAGTCACAATTCTTTAAGTGTTCAGGAGGGAAAGACGCAGAAAGCCTCATGAGTAAGTAGGAGTCAATGGAGGGCATTCCAGGCAGAAGGGGCTGCCTACTAGAGGGTGTATATTAAGAGGTGTCATTTATCCAGGAGCTACAGTGTGCTGGGTGCTTTAATGTCACCTCATTTCAACTCAGCAACTGTAGGTGAATATTAAGGCTCTCGAATATTAAAGAAGGCTTAGGAGCGGGGAGTCACTTGCTGGAGATCATGTACTGGGAGGCAGGCATGGGGTTTGAATCTAGCCCTGCCTGACGTTAAAACCTAGATATCAAACCACCCCAGTGATGTCCTCCAAAAGCTTTCAAAGGCTCTCTGATCTTATCCATGTCCACCCCCACTGCCACACCCCCCATACTGCTTATAATAAAATGAAACAGGAAATGAAAGATGGAGTTAAATTGTCAATAGGTAAGGTTGCCAAACAAAATATTACAAGATGCTCATTTAAATTTGAATTTCAGACAAACAATGAGTACATTTTTTTTCTTTTTGGGTCTCACTCTGTTGCCCAAGATGGAATGCAGTGGTGTGATCTCAGCTCACTGCAACCTCTGCCTCCCTGGCTCAAGTGATTCTCCTGCCTCAGCCTCTCAAATAGCTGGGATTACAAGTGTGTGCCATCACGCCCAGCTAATATTTTTATTTTTTAGTAGAGATGAAGTTTCACCATGTTGGCCAGGGTGGTCTGGAATTCCTGACCTTAAGTGATCCTGCCACCTAGGCCTCCCAAAGTTCTGGAATTACAGGCATGAGTGAGCCACTATGCCCAGCTGAGTATTTTTTTTTTTTTTAAGTATAAGGATATCCTAAATGTTACATGGGATATACTAATACTTTAAAAAATATTCCTCGTTCACCTGAAATTTAAATTTAACTGGGTGTCCTACATTTTTATTTCCTACATCTGTCCACCTTTTCAACAGGACAACACCTTTGCGTTCATATTCCAACCAGAACTTTCAAAACCTAAGAGCAATTTACATAAAAATTTGTTGCCTCCCATGAAAACCCAAGTTCTCACATTGCCAAGCGGAAGTTGAATTTCACTGAAACAAGATGTAGGTTAGATCCCTCCTCCAGACTCTCAACAATCTTTCTGAGCAGTTTCTTTTGTTCAAGAATATGACTTGCTGTATGGAGAATGTCATGGAACAGACTGGTTTCCAATGTCGTGATATCTGTGGAAAAAGGTGGGAGAGCACATGAGTTCTCAACCTTCCCAACTTGAGAATTCCACAGTCCTATGCAGGCTTTTCAGGGTCTGCCATCCCCATCCCATTTCTTCTCCTAGTCTAAGCAGTTGAAGTCCAGCCTTGCCTCCCAGCTTGAGAATCCCTTTGTAGGCACCGGCACACCTAACCCATCGAGAGCTGGGAGGGAGTGCACTTTTAGAGCACTTACCAGTGACAATAGCTTCCCTTTATTCTCATCTCCCTGCTATTTGACAAACAAAAGAGTTGTTTAATCACCGAAAGCAGACTGAAGTGGAGTTTTTTTTATCTTGAGCCATTCACTATCGGGATCAAATTTGGGTTGCCTTTGAAGAAATGTAAAAGAGAGTGGCTTCCCTTCCTTCTTCTTTCCTGTTCCATCAGCTTTGAAAAAAAAAAGCCAGCAATTATTTGAAGAAAAAATGCTTACAGACATAAAAAGTTCCCTATTGGTTAAAGATGCATAATCAAACCTTTGGGCTAATACTATCTAAGAAGCTGTTCAATATGTTTTATTTTATTTTTTGTTCTATGTTTCTGCAAGCCCTCTGATGCAAGGCTTCACATTTTTTGTCATCTGTATTACTGGAACTGCCTAGAATGGGGGGTTCAACAGCTACATTAACCTAAAGGTTTCCTGGAAGTGTAGGCTAGTATACAGGGAGAAAGACATATAGAGGCAGAACCTTTGCATATGTTATCTCATGTAATCCTGGCAACAATATTAACAGATAAATATTGTTCTCAGCACTTTATAGATAAGGAGACTGAGGCTCATGAAAGTTCAGGCTAGATGAGGTAACAGGAAGATTTAGAGGAGTCTTGGCCTTCGGGGTAGGAGTTATAACAAGGAGGCTGATTCTGCTAATTTGACATCCACTGAAATACTTCGTTGACTCACCCTAGTTGCACTCTTTGCCTTCAGAATTACTCATCCTTACTCTAACAATATTAAACCCCAAGCTGCTATTGTAATGTGGGTATTTTTTTCCTCTTCCCTTCACACAGGATGATGTAGAACAAATGAAAGTCTTCCCCACCTTCCTGACAGCTCAGAAAGAAAGAATAAGCAAAGTAGGGCAACAGGCTCACTGAAAAATAGATATCAGGTTCTCAAAAAAAAAAAAAAAAAAAAGAGGAGTGAATAACATGCTGGTGCTGGCTAATGATGGGGTTCACTGACCACTTTGGAAAGGTCCCCGGATTCTAGCATGTAGACTGCACCTGCTCACTAAGTGATTAAAAACATTCGGTAAAGTCACCAGGACAGGTTTCAGAAACCTGCCCGGTACAGTCAATTTCCTACTGCAATTCTTTTCCACCATACTATGGTGTAATGATCAGCTATGTGAATCCACTCTTTTATTCAAATATTCATATAATCGCTCAGTAATGTTTATTGAGGCCCCACCATGTACCTGAATCTGTTTAGTGTATTGAGATTATAGCTAAGATGTTATCTGCCCACAAGGAGTGTTTACTAGTAGATGGGGGAGAGCAGATAGCTTTGAGTGATGAATTATGTTATGTATTATATAATTATAACATGTGACAATTGTTTCGAAGAAGCTCTGGGTGTGTGTAATGGGGGGGTGATGTCATAGGGGAAGTCAAGCTAGTCTTTTTCTAAGGGGGAGGATTTTGAATTGAGATCTTAAGGATGAATAAGAATTATCTGGGTGAGAGGTGGGTGGCAGTGGGGGATGAGAATGAGTGTCCCAGGCAGAGACAACTGCTGTGGAAAGATTCAAGGGGAAAGAAAATAAAAGCATGGTGAGCTCTTCTTCTATCACTGCACCTTCTACCCCAGTGTCTGATATTTTGTTGCCTGCACAGAATGAGCCTAACCAATGGAGACTCCCAGGGATTCTTATCTATTTGGGGATCTAAAGTCCCTTGGAGAGTCTGATGAAAATGCAGCAGTTTTATCCCAGGATAATGCACATAGATATATAAGCACAACCTTTTCAGGGAGTTTATTGACCCCATATACCTCTGGCTTCAAAACGCAATACAAATGCATTAGTAGGACATTCGAGCCCCTTGGACTTCACCAGACTCTTTTCTGGCTGCATCCCCGTTTCCAACGCCCAGGAACTGAGCTACTTCTGGGGAGAGGCTCTGTTCTCTCTGCCTCTTGTGTTAGCCACCTACTCTCTCTCCTCTGCCTGGGACCCCCTCTGCTTCCACCCACTCTTCTGGGGCTCATACTTATCTTTAAAGGCTCAGCTCAGCCGTTGCTTCCTCTAAGAATTATTTCCCAACTCCCTCAGGCTGGACCAACAACCCCCCCCCACACACACACTCAAAGGCTTCCCCCACTAAAGTGATCCCTCTGAATTCTGGGTTTCACCTGTTTTATGGTTTGTCCCCCTTCTACTGGACTGTGAGCTCCTTGAGGGCAGGGACTGTGGTTAAAGCTAGACCCTCAGTGCCTACTATAACACTGTGCTCTAGGAGATGCTCAGTAAATATTTCCTGAACAAACAAATGGGGTGTGCTAATTCTTATCCCCAAACATTCACTTCCTAGCCCCGAAGCGTGGATTCCTGTGTGACACAAACCCCCATGCAGTGTGAGAACTGAGACTCCAGCTGACTCCGCGGCAAGGGTCTCTAGTTCATGATGATAGTTATTCTTAGGCCTTCTATTCCCATCTCTCTGAGCAACAGGAGCTACTGTGAAGTTATTCACATCAACTAAAGCCCACGCTATAGCAACAGGCCCTTTGCCTCTTGTAGGAAACTTCGTAGGTTTACTTCTGTTACTGGATCACTCTCCTTACTCCAGTACCCAGTGGGCATCTTAAACATTACGTCTAAGGACATTATTACTTCTTACTGACATCTACAACACACTTCATCCAGATCCAACCAGTCCTGGGGTAGTCTTTTTTCAAAACTTTACTCCTCAAAGTGTGGTTTGGGCACCAGCATGCCCTGGGAGCTGTTTAGAAATATGGAATCTCTGGCTCCACTTCTGACTTGCTGAATCAGAATCTGCAATTTAAGAAGATTCCCAGGGCTGGGCACGGTGGCTCACGCCTGTAATCCCAGCACTTTGGGAGGCTGAAGTGGGCAGATCATGAGGTCAGGAGATCGAGACCATCTTGGCCAACATGGTGAAATCCGTCTCTACTAAAAATACAAAAGTTAGCTAGGCATGGTGGTGCATGCCTGTAGTTCCAGCTACTCAAGAGGCTGAGGCAGGAGAATCACTTGAACCAGGGATTTGGACGTTGCAGTAAGCTGAAATCACGCCACTGTCCTGCAGCCTGGCGACACAGCAAGATTGTCAAAAAAAAAAAAAAAGATTCCCAGATAATTCTTGAAAAGTACTGGAACACACTGTTTCTCAAATTTGGTGCTCCTTGGAATCACCTGGGGAGCTTAAAAAAAGAGGAGGACAGGCACAATCTCAGATTAATTGAATCAGACTCTTTGGGTGTGGAGCTCATGCATCAGTAACTTTAAAACTGTCTAGGTGATCTAATGTGCCACCAGGGTCCAGCAGCATTCGGATGAGATGATCTAGCAGCATCAGCAGCATCAGCACCATTTTCATATCAATTCCTATGAGATAGGTACTAGTGCCCCATTTGACAGATGTGTAAACTGAGGCTCAGAGAGAGATTATCTCTTACCATAAGTGACAAAGTTGATCATTGGAAGAGCCAGGAATTTGCACCCAGGTTTGCAGCCTCTATCCCAAATCCACAAGTAAGTTTTTCTACCTCTTGCTGTCCTAAGGCTCGAGCTTGTATCATGGGTAGGCATCTTATGCCTCCAAATTTTGCTTTTCAGTTATTTAGAAGCAAGCCTTTCTTTTCTAGGAGTAGCCCAGAGTTCTGAAGTCAGGACATTCCCATCAATTTTCATTGCTTTCTAACTTCTCCCAAGGTGAAGATGCTTTCCCCTCAAGCACTTGAGCAAAAGTGTTCTAATTTTATTCCTATCCATTTCTGGACTTACTTCTTCCACACTATTCTGCTCACCCCGTCTCTTAGGTTGACAGTTGTAGAGACATGAACATTTTTGTGCTTGGCCCAGTATTGGAAAAACTGCAGAAAAGGAGACTCTCCTGCCCTGGGATACCCAGCGCCCGTCACTCACCTTGATCATGGCTCTCTGGTTTCTCCCCCTCCGTCTGTTATTATCCACTGGGATTGACAGAAAGTCCAGGAGTCTAGTTCCAACTCTACCACCTCCTTAATGCTGTGTGACCTCAAATCCACTCCAGTCTTCAATTTCTTGATTAGAATTACCACATGATCCAGCAATCTCACTCCTAAAGGAATTGAAAGCAGGGACTCAAACAGGTATTTGTACACCAATGTTCATAGTAGCATTATTTACATTAGCCAAAAGGTGGAAGCAACTCAAGTGTTCATCGACTAATATATAGATAGGCAGAATGTGGTATATCTATACAATGGAATATTGTTTAGATACAGAAAGGAATGAAGTGCTGAGACATACTATCATGTAGATGAATCTCAAAAACATTAATTTTGGTGAAGTAAGCCAGACACAAAAGGACAAATATTGTATGATTCCACTTTTTTTTTTTTTTTTTTTTTGTTGAGACAGAATCTCGCTCTGTCACCAGGCTGGAGTGCAGTGGCGTGATCTCGGCTCACAGCAACCTCCGCCTTCTGTGTCCAGGTTCAAGCAATTCTCCTGCCTCAACCTCCCGAGTAGCTGGGATTACAGGCACGCACCACCACACCCAGCTAATTTTTGTATTTTTAGCAGAGACAGGGTTTCACCATGTTGGCCAGGATGGTCTTGATTTTCTTGACCTAGTGATCCACCCACTTCGGCCTTCCAAAGTGCTGGGATTACAGGCATGAGCCACCATGCCTGGCCATGATTCCACTTATATGAAGCACCTAGAATTAAATAAGAAATTATAGAAAGAGAACATAGAATACAGGTTACCAAGATCTGGGATAGGGGGTGGTTGGATGAAAGGGGAGTTATTACTTAATGATAGCTTGTTGGATAATGAAAAAGTTCTGGAAATGGAACTGGTGATGATTGCACAATGTTGTGAACATATTTAATGCCCTTGAGTTATATACTAAAATGGTAAATTTTATGTCACATATATTTTACCACAACAAAAAATGCAAGTATGAAGACTGAATAGGTGACTCTATAACACGAGTGATCCTGTAAGGTTAACTTCAACTTTCTAGGCTAGGTAAGAAGCCACTGATTTTGCCATTTATTTTTATTTTTATTAGTTAATTATTTTTGAGACATGGCCTCTCTCTGTCACCCAGGCTGGAGTGCAGTGGCATAAACACAGCTCACTGCAGCCTCCACCTCCTGGACTCAAGCAATCCTCCTGCCTCAGCCTCCTGCATATCTGAGGCCACAGGCACGTGCCACCATGCTGAACTAAATTTTTTATTTTTTGTAGAGATGGGGTTTCATTTTGTTGCCCAGACTGGTCTCGAATTCCTGGGCTCAAGCAATCCTCCAGCCCCAGCCTCCCAAATTACTGGGATTACAGGCATGAGCCAACGTGCCTAGCTTTATTTTAAATATACTTACTTGGTCCTCACCCAGCCTCCTTCTGGGGCTGGCTATATCACATCCAAGGCAGTGTTCCAAATGCTTACCTCTGTTCTAATGTGAGTCTTTCTCACCAATCTGTAGCAACAGGAGAAAAAAAACAGTATGGACAATGCTGGGAGTTCGTCAGCAAGTGAGATTTAGTCCATTTAGGAGAAAAATCTATAATTCTGAGATAATGTCTTCCACTTTCCTACATTTTGGGTTTAAAATATATTTCCTTTTGTGAAATGATCATGATAATTTATGATAGTTGATTCTTTTTAAAAAATTGTCTACGCTTGACAGAAACAGTGACAGCCTCTATTTATTTCATTAATTTACATTTAAAAAGTTATGTTTGTTTGTGGAAACCTACTATCCAGGAATGTTCGTTCTAACTTGGAAGGAATCAATATCCCGAGAAGGATGGATGGACCGAGGGACAGAAAGCCCACTGGCACTTTCAGCAATGGCTAAGGAGGAAGAGCTCGTTAATGTTCTCCAAGTTCATGAGGCTCCCCCCGAATCACACCTGACTTCCTGCTCCCCACCCATCTTCTTCCTCATTCTCCTTCCCTGGTTTACCTTTACACACTTAATCTACTTAGACTCCCTGCCTTCCACTTGCTGGTTTTGACCTCTGAGCTCATTTTGAATCTACTTTCTGAATTACTGCCTCCCTTCTTTTTACCTCACCTTATTGTCCTAAAAAAAAAAAAAAATTAATTGCCTGCCTCTTTCTGGAAGACATCCCAGGTAACCCACCTGGTCCAGAGCTTCTTTCCTCTGAGCTCTCTCAGAGTCTATTTTGATGACCATTGTG
The DNA here is from genome assembly GCA_036589455.1 of Ateles fusciceps. NCBI lineage: Eukaryota > Metazoa > Chordata > Mammalia > Primates > Atelidae > Ateles > Ateles fusciceps. Next base: position 7,863,164 of record JAZHEH010002317.1, on the reverse strand, counting down.
GGAATTCATGGTGAGAGTTGCCATGGGCTTTGCGCTTCCTTTATTCACTGAGTTTGCTGATTGAAAGCACCTACTATGTGCAGAGTACTGCGCTGGGGGAGTGGTGATGCACAGGGGTGAGGAAGGCAGACTGTTTTCCTCCTTTATGGAGTTGCATTTTAGTAGAGGGAGACACAACAAACACATACTAAAGAAGATGATTGCAGGTGCAGATAAGAGCTGCAGAGATAAACCAAGCTGATGGAAGAGGGAAGCAAAAGGACCACTTATTGTGGGGTGATCAGAGAAAGTATCATTTGAACTGAGATCTCAACAAAGAGGAGTTCATATTTTAAAAATCTGGAGGTAGAGTGTTTCAGGCAAATGCAAGAGCAAACACAAAGGCTTAGAAGTAGTAACAAGCTCAGTAATTTTGAGGAACACTTATGAAAAGTGTCATGTCACTGCTCTTATTAGAGTTCCTTCAAAGCACGTTACCCTGAAGATAAAATTTCAATCACATCAGCCTTCTCAGGATCTGGTTCCCACCCTTCTCTCCAACCACACCTGTGACCGCTCAACCATGAAATTCTGTACTCAATGTTTTTTGGCTTAAACTTGAATTAGAGCCACCTGGAGAGCTTGTCAAAACACAGATTGCTGGGTTCCACCTTCTATAGTTTCCTTTGCTGTGCGGAAGCTCTTAAGTCAGTAAGGCTATGGTAGTGCCTGGGAATTTGCATTTTTATCAAGTTCCCAGGAGATGCTGATGTTGCTAGCCCACAAGCCACTTCAAGAAACACAGCTTTACTGTAAGCAAAGTGAGTTCTGTCTTACCTCTGGGTCTTTGTACATGGAGAGCTCTCTCCCTCAGGTGCCTCCACCCTTTCCCTGCCTCCTTGGCTTGGATCACTCATACTTTGGATCTTAATCTCCCCCTGATTGCACTAACACAGAGAAGGATTCTTCTTTCATGCATGTCCTCAGCCCTCTAAGTTTAGCCTTTAATATCACAGATGACTCCACCCACACCCTGGATTGGAGGCAGAGATCTTTTCCTACTGCTTTGTTGAAACCTCAACATGTGGTACAATGCCTGGCATTTAGTCTGTGCCCAGTACATTTTGTCAATGTGTTATGATAATTAGAAAGGGCTCCTGACTTGAGTTACTTTTTTTAGCAGTCAGCCACACTCTCTCCATGGTTTGGGGCCAAGCCATGTTAAGTGGTCCACTTAATATTAACTCTGGCCCCATTAACTCATGGGGAAACCCACTTACCTATCTTTCTAGGTCAACACCATGTTCCTTTCTTATTTATGAGTTTCTGCAACCAGGGAGTCTAGCCATTGTTTCTGAATTTCCCAACCTCCTCATCTCCCAGGAGACCCCGTCCAGCCCCAGAATCACCTGGTCTTGCTGCCCTCTGGTCACTGTCACAATCTTCGTATTTCTCAGACGTAGGCTTTTTTTTTTTCTTTTTCTTTTTTAATTATACTTTAAGTTCTGAGATACATGTGCAGAACGTGCAGGTTTGTTACATAGGTATACACGTGCCATGGTGGTTTGTTGCACCCATCAATCTATCATCTACATTAGGCATTTCTCCTAATACTAGCCCTCCCTTACCCCCCCCATCTCCCAACAGGCCCCAGTGTTTGATGTTCCCCTCCCTATGTCCATGTGTTCTCATTGTTCAACTCCCACTTATGAATGAGAACATGCAGTGTTCTTGTGTCCATTTGCTGAGAATGATGGTTTCCAGCTTCACCCATGTCCCTGCAAAGGACATGAGCTTATCCCTTTTTATGGCTGCATAGTAGTCCATGGTGAATATGTACCACATTTTCTTTATCCATTCTATCATTGGTGGGCATTTGGGTTGGTTCCAAGTCTTCGCTATTGTGAATAGTGCTGCAATAAACATATGTGTGCATATGTCTTTATAGTAGAATAATTTATAATCCTTTGGGTATATACCCAGTAATGGGATTACTGGGTCAAGTGGTATTTCTGAATCCAGATCCCTGAGGAATTGCCACACTGTCTTCCACAATAGTTGAACTAATTTACATTTCCACCTACAATGTAAAAGCATTCCTATTTCTCCAAATCCTTTCCAGCATTTGTTGTTTCCTGACTTTTTAATGATCGCCATTCTAATTGGCGTAGATGATATCTCATTGTGGTTTTGATTTGCATTTCTCTAATGACCAGTGGTGATGAGCTTTTTTTCATATGTTGGCCATATAAATGTCTTCTTTTGAGAAGTATCTGTTCATATCCTTTGCTCACTTTTTAATGGGTTTTTTTTTTTCTTGTAAATTTGTTTAAGTTCCTAGTAGGTTCTGGATATTAGTCCTTTGTCAGATGGCTATATTGCAAACATTTTCTCCCGTTCTGTAGGTTGCCTATTCACTCTGATGATAGTTTCTTTTGCTGTGCAGAAGCTCTTTAGTTTAATTAGATTCCCAGTTGTCAATGTTGGCTTTTGTTGATATTGCTTTTAGTGTTTTAGTCTTTGCCCATGCCTATGTCCTCAGTGGTTTTGCCTAGGTTTTCTTCTAGGGTTTTTATGGTTTTAGGTCTTATGTTTAAGTCTTTAATCCATCTGGAGTTAATGTTTGTATAAAGCATAAGGAAGGGGTCCCGCTTCAGTTTTCTGCATATGGCTAGCCAGTTTTCCCAACACCATTTATTAAATAGGGAATCCCTTCCCCATTGCTTGTTTTTGTCTGATTTGTCAAAGATCAGATGGTTGTAGATGTGTGGCTTATTTCTGAGGCCCCTGTTCTGTTCCATTCGTCTATATAACTGTTTTGGTACTAGTACCATGCTGTTTTGGTTACAGTAGCTTTGTAGTAAAGTTTGAAGTCAGGTAGTGTGATGCCTCCAGCTTTGTTCTTTTTGCTTAGGATTGTCCTGGCTATATGGGTTCTTTTTCTGGTTCCATATGAAATTTAAAGTAGTTTGTTCTAATTCTGTGAAGAAAGTCAATGGTAGCTTGATGGGGATAGCATTGAATCTATAAATTACTTTGGGCATTATGGCCATTTTCACAATATTGATTCTTCCTATCCATGAGCATGGAATGTTTTTCCATTGGTTTGTGTCATGTCTTTTTCCTTGGGCAATATGGTTTATAGTTCTCCTTCAAGAGGTCCTTCACATCCCTTGCAAGTTGTATTCCTAGGTATTCTATTCTCTTTGTAGCAGTTGTGAATGGGTGTTCAATCATGATTTGGCTCTCTGTCTATTATTACTATATAAGAATGTCTGTGATTTTTGCACATTGATTTTGTGTCCTGAGACTTTGCTGAATTTACTTATCATTTTAAGGAGATTTTGGGCTGAGACGATAGGGTCTTCTAAATGTACAGTCATGTCGTCTGCAAATAGAGACAATTTGACTTCCTCTTTTCCTATTTGAATACCCTTTATTTCTTTTTCTTGCCTGATTGCCCAGGCCAGAACTTCCAATACTATGTTGAATAGGAGTGGTGAGAGAGGGAATCCTTGTCTTGTGCCAGTTTTCATAGGGAATGCTTCTAGTTTTTGCCCATTCAGTATGATATTGGCTGTGGGTTTGTCATAAATAGCTCTTATTATTTTGAGATACATTCCATCAATACCTAGTTTATTGAGACTCTTTAGCATAAAGGGCTGTTGAATTTTATCGAAGGCCTTTTCTGTATCTATTGAGATAATCATGTGGTTTTTGTCATTGCTTCTGTTTTTGTGATGGACTATATTTATTGATTTGTGTATGTTGAACCAACCTTGCAACCCAGGGATGAAACTGACTTGATCATCATGGATAAGCTTTTTGTGTGCTGCTGGATTTGATTTGCCAGTATTTTATTGAGGATGTTCATCAGGGATATTGGCCTGAAATTTTCTTTATTTTGTGGTGTTTCTGCCAGGTTTTGGTATCAGGATGATGCTGACCTCATAAGATGAGTTAGGGAGGAGTCCTTCTTTGTCTATTTTTTGGAATAGTTTCAGAAGGAATGGTACCAGCTCCTCTTTGTAACTCTGGTAGAATTCAGCTGTGAATCAGTCTGGTCCTGGGCTTTTTTTAGTTGGTAGGCTATTAATTACTGCCTCAATTTCAGAACTTGTTATTGGTCTATTCAGGGATTCACATTCTTCCTGGTTTAGTTTTGGGAGGGTGTATGTGTCCAGGAATGTATCCATTTCTTCTAGATTTTCTAGTTTATTTGTGTAGAGGTGTTTATAGTATTCTCTGATGAAAGTTTGTACTTCTGTGGGATCGGTAGTAATATCCGCTTTATCATTTTTTATTGTGTCTATTTGATTCTTCTCTCTTTTCTTCTTTATTGGTCGGGCTAGTGGTCTGTTTATTTTGTTAATCTTTTCAAAACACCAGCTCCTGGATTCATTGATTTTTTTGAAGGTTTTTTTGCATCTCTGTCTCCTTCAGTTCTGCTCTGATCTTAGTTATTTCTTGTCTTCTGCTAGCTTTTGAATTTGTTTGCTCTTGCTTCTGTAGTTCTTTTAATTGTGATGTTAGGCTGTTGATTTTAGGTGTTTCCTGCTTTCTCCCATGGGCATTTAGTGTTATAAATTTCCCTCCAAACACTGCTTTAGCTGCGTCTCAGAGATTCTGGTACGTTGTGTCAGAGGTAGGTTCTCAAGACACCACAAATGCCTCCTGGTCAGCATGACGAAGGGCAAGTGGTGTGTTTAAGAGCTGGACACTCAGCCAGAGAGCTTTGTCCAGTCACACTGGATGCTGAATGTAGAAATACTCCCATTTAACTTGAGAAATAGCTTCTCCTATGATCTCACTCCAGTGCCCACCTTCTGCACTGACCTGGCCACTGCAACCATTTCCCTGGAACCCCAGCTGTCCTATACACAATATCCATCTGATGGACCAGAGCCCTGCCATCCATATAAGTTTTGTTTGTTTGTTTGTTTTGTTTTGTTTGATTTGGTTTATTGAGACAGAGTCTCATTCTGTGGCCCAGGCTGGAGTGCTATGGTGTGATCTTGGCTCACTGCAATTTCCACCTCCCAGGTTCAAGCTATTCTTCTGCCTCAGCCTCTGAGTAGCTGGAATTACAGGCACACACCACCACACCCAGCTAATTTTTGTGTTTTTAGTAGAGACAGGGTTTCACCATGTTGGCCAGACTGGCCTCAAACTCCTGACCTCAAGTGATCTGCCCACCCCTGCCTCCCAAAGTGCTAGGATTACAGGCATGAGCCACCTCACCCAGCCCATAGGAGTTGTTAAGCACTTTGAATATTACTCTTGGGTAAGAGGATGGGCTTTGGGCTCAGAAGGACCAAGATGTAAATTCCAGTTCTTTCATCTACCACCACTGCATGACTATAGATAAGACATTTTATCTTGCTGAGTCTCAGCTTCATCATATACAAACGATGGATTCCAATAACAGCTCCCTCATTGCGTTGGTATAAGAAGGGAATGAGATGTCGTCTATACTTAGTTCCAATGCAAGGCACATAGGAATCACTCAACAAATGCTAATTTCTGCTGTTATTGAAATTATTGTTATGAATATTCTAAGGAAAGAAAAATACAAAGACGCTACAGAATGTCATTCCTAAGAGCACCCTTAGAGATCCTCAAGCCCAGGAGTTGCAGTGGTCAAGAGGGGAAATGTATACGCATGAAAGGCCTGGATGAAATGCAATTAGAAGTGGTGGGGGTCTGTGGCAAAAGGAGAACATTGTCCTTACCTGTGGTCATTCACATTCTCTCTTCTTAAAGACACTGTGACCATCAAACAAAACACATCTGTAAGCCAGATTCATACTCTGGGCTGCTAACTTGAGACCTCTGAGAGCTTAACCCTTTAATTTCACAGATGGCAAAACTGAGGCCCGGACTTAGGAGTAAGAGTTGCCTAAGTTCAATGAGGACCAGAATGCCGGCCCTTCAAGCCCTCAATGCGTTGCCAAACCTCATCTAAAGTCCCCCTTGAAGGAGATCAGACTGGGAGTCATGACTCATTGCTCATATTCCTGAATAATAGACCTAGGGAATTCTTCATAAAGTCTAATTGAAAGGGATTTTTAAAAATCAGCATTTATCACCTTTAAAGACAAAATTCTATGGCATATTTATTATAATCATGAATACATCCTCCTCATCCCCTGCCATGGAAAAACAAAAGAGAAATGCATTCTATATGTCTAGATGTCCTGGCTGGCTGACCTCATACATGTCCCTTCGCTTCTTACAGAGACTGCTTCAAAGGGTCACTGTGAGAATTAAATGCGAATTTGTACATAAAGTGCTCATACCAAAGAGGAAAGATTAAATGCTCCAGAAATTATTCTGGGTTTTTGAGTTGTCAGGAGCTTACATAGAATCTGGCCTGCCTGTAAGGCAAACTAAGTTTCCAGGAGGAAAGTGATGCATTAGCAGACGTGGTCACATCACAACACTGACTATCGATTTGTTCAGTAATTATTTCTGCAACATCCAATCCGGGGGCAAGGCGAAAGGGAGGGTGCTGCTGCAGAGAGCTTTCCCCCAAAGCCCCTGGTTGTGGAGGATACTCATTTTTCAGTTCTGCCTCCAAATCTTCTGTGTTCGGGGGCATGTGAACAGCCTTGATTTTCTCTTCCTTGTCCTTTTTTTTACCTTCCAAACCAAAGGTCAGTTGCTTTTGTCTTCTGCTTCAAAGCATTCCAGGAGAGAATTCTGTACTCTTTTCAGTAGAAAAGAGTAACAGACAAGACAAAACAAGCACATTCAAAAGTTGCAGCCTATCTTTAAAGGCAGAAGGCACTTGATGCAATGTGTAATATGGACACACAGCACACACACATACACACACACGCATGCACACACAAATAAGATGAGCCATGACAGATGAGAGATGCTTTTAGATGCAAAACTGGATTCTTTCAGGCAAGTTTTTTTTCCCCTTTCCTGTTTATAGGAACAGAGATTTGCACATCCGTATTTAAATATTATACTAGCTTCATACAACAGGTGAGATGCTCACAGTGTGTATATGTCAAATACATGTTGTTTGTAAGGAAAGGGACTAAGCTACACACCTCTACACAAAAAGGCTGTTGAGTCAAAGGCTAGAAGTACCCTTTCTAGCCTTGGCAAAGGAAGTCTCACCGATATTAGGCTATTACTCATAGATAGGTAACACGATGCACACAGATGTTAATGGCTTGAATACTACTTTAGGGTTTCCATAGCATCTTTCTCTCGCTGGTGCTCTTATATACTACTTACGCTTTTTAAAAATGGAATAATTCTGAATGAGGACTATTTTTAAGTGAAAGGATAAACCATTAAAAATGTTTAAAATTACCTGTGGAGAGGGAGGGAATAGGGTGGGCAGGACCGGGTGTGTAGACTTGTTCAAATATACCTTCTTGATGATTTTGACTTCAGAGCCATGTAAATAGTTTACATTTAAAGAAATAAAGTTATATCGAAAAAGCAATCCTTAAAAATCAAAAGTAAACAGATAAACCTCAATGCAATCCCATTCCAGTTGACTTTAAAACAGTCTTTTGAACGTACATCCAAATGAGAGGCGAAGAAAAAATCTTTAACTGATTTTAGTAATCATATAATGGAGGTAGGATAAGTATAGTCCTTCTAAAATATATGCGTGTGTGTGTGTGCGCGCGTGCATGCTGTAGGATAAAGAAATGAGTAATTATGTTGGTGTCAGTAAATGTAGATTGTGGGCATATCAGAAAAAGAGACACAGGGGTACAATTTATGAGGTTAAAAAAAACTGTAGCCCTTATTTTAACTAGAAATACAAGTTAAAACTCATGTTATATTTTTGGACTTAAAATAAAATTTCCTGGGTCTGTACGCTAAAAAAAAATCCTGGAAACAATGACCAACTAATCCAATAATGATGAAAAACTCTGACACCTGTTAAAAGGAACCATTGCGTTTTGGAGAAATGGCTGATTCCTGGTCTGGGTCAGGAGATTTATGTTAAGCTTGGAACACCTTGACATATCAGAAAGTGAGGATGCCACCGAAAGCCTTCTAGGTCATATTAAAGGTCTCAGGAACCAGTTGAATAGGCTCTCCTGGCTAAAGGTGGAACAATTAAAGCATCAGTAAGAATAATAATGACAATTTATTGAAGCCCATAAAATTTATTTAAATCTGAGTTCATCATGAGGATTAAAAATGACAAGAACAAATCAATCAGTAGTACCTTATAAGGATACTAGTAGTTCAACCTATTATTTTATAAACTAAGAAATAAAAGGGAAAGAATCAAATATCTATTCTGCCATTTCTATACTAATGGTGCTCTGAGTTAACCAAATAGTTGATGAGGGATATTTCTTTATAGAAGTATGCCAGCTAATACATGAAAAAATAAATGATAGATTAGAATATCACTATTCTGCAACCACTAGTAAATTAATAAATTAGGCAATGGTCTTCAGTATCAGCTAGCATCCCAGGAAAGAGAAAACCATACATTATTAACCTCCCGGTGGATTTTCTTTTGAACCTAAACTGATTAAGCCGTTAACTTACCACCACTTAACAAAAAATAGAGGGTGCAGAGAAACATATTATCAGTGCCACAGACTTGCAAAATCAGCAAAATACAGATTATGGAAAACTCTACTAGGCAAATAATCAAGTTTCTTATGAAAAATAAAGAAGACAGAGGTAGAATGCTTGTCTGCATGTTGGCAGTGGCGGAGAACCTAGGAATTAAAAGATATTTAAGGAGATATGTCACCCAACCATGAGGAATGGGCCTTATTTGAATTCCAATTCACACAAACAAGCCAACGATCAAGAAACAAATACTTAAAAGACAATTGAGAAAGGGGGACATTGACTGGATACTTGATGATATTCAGAAATTATTGTTAATTTTGTTTTGTGTGATGATATTGCAGTTATGCTTTAAAAAAAAGTTCTTATATTTTAGAGATGCGTCTTGTATTTACAACTGGGAATAATGCAGTGTCTTAGATTTGCTTCAAAATAATTTAGTAGTGTGAGAATGGATCAGGGTACCAATGAAACAAAATTGACTGTGTAATGATCATTGTTGAAATTAGACAATGGGGACATCAGGACTCATTATGTTAGTCTCTTTATTTTTGTGTATGTTTTAAATTTTCTATAATAAAAAGTTTTAAAAACTGTTTACTTCATTACTTAACAAATTTACCTAAGGAGGACATTTCAGAAATGAAAAACCAGTATCACATGCCAATGATGGAAAATTACTGTAAAAATAAATTCAGTGAAAGCAAATCAAGGTCATTAAATTGTAGTTGTCCAAACCTCTGAATCTGAAGTCACTTTCTTGTTGAAAAGCAAGGGCTAAGACAGGTTCAGGACATTTCAAGAAAATCAAGGCGTGTAGATTGACTTCTGGAAGTAACCCAATGGCTAGAAAGAGAACTGGAAAAAACTTTCTTACATGTGTTCCATTGTTATTTAGTGTGCTTGATCTGCCTGGATATCACCTAAAACCTACTCGGGGAAGGGGGATACCACTAGGGTTCCAAGGCTCCTCACTTTGAGAAATAATGATATAAAATAATTGGCTTTTAAAACTGGGTGTAATAATGGTGATTCTCTCATTTTGCATTTGAAAGAGAAATGAGACTCACTTAAAAGGAAAATGAGACTCAGTATAATTTCATTGCATGTAGCACATATTTTCATCACTAACTCCAAAATTCTGCCTCCATTTTTTTCATTCTCTGGGCTTCAGCTTCTCCCTTGAGTACACCCAACTCTTTCCCAGTGTGTGGTCTTTGTGCATATTGACCTCATTTCCTGAAATGCTATCTCCCTTCTTCACTTGGCAAATACCTCTTACTCTTAGTTGAAACTTAAATGCAACTGTCTGGGAGAGACTTTACCTCTTTATACTCAGCACAGTCTCTTTACACTTAATAAATTCTCCAGTTATCCAGTTTTATATCACTTTCTCCTTGGAGGCAGGGTTTTTTTAATGATGTTTATTTAACATAATTACCACCACCCCCAACCGGACTGAAGCCTTCAGGAGAGCAGGACCTATTTTAGTCCCTGTCCGATTGCTATGCCCAATATATACTTGCACATTGAATGAATGTCACTTCGTGATATAAAAATTATATTAGAGGCAGTATATAAAAATGATTAAGGGCTGTGCAAGTTGGACTGACTGAATCCATATGTTGGCTCCACATTTTTCTAGCTGTGTGTCCTTAGGTAAGTTACTTAAACTCTCTGTGTTTCAGCTTATAAAATGTGGTTAATAGCAGGACCTAATCCATAGGGTTTTGGTGAACATTCAATGAGATACTATTTGTAACAGTACTTAGAAAGATGCCTGACACTAATATAAACATATATCGTTATAATTGCATATTATTACTGTTATGCATACTATAATGCTATGCATAATATATATAGAGTATATATAAAATATACTGCTTTTCTCTCATCAATTCACAGTTGTACAGTGTGAATACTATATTGTCATATATGAAATACTTGCCTGGTACTACCCTAATATGATAAACCTGGTATTTTATAGGTAGTTGGCAGGACAGGACATGAGTCCCCAAGGCTACCATATTGCACAGTGTGAATACTATATTGTAATATGTGATTATAAAATCAGGCCTTATCACCTGTGGGCCTGGATAACTCGAACATTAGTATAGTTGTGTACCGCATATGGAATCTACTCATTACACCAGCATTTACTGAACTTCTCCTTTGTGTCAATTCTATACTAGGCATTAGTGACCCAAATAAGAAATAGACATAGTCTGTTCTTGCCAGGATCTCCTGGCCAATACTATGACAAGTAACTCTAAATAAATTATAAAGTATACCCATGACTCAAAGGAGGCCCAAGAGAGGAAGATGTTATTATGGGTATGGGAAGCTAGCAATGCATAAGATAAGACTTCTGAGATAATGTGATTATGAATTATCAAAGAACGAATAGGACATTTTCAAAAGGACAGAGACATCAGAGGGGTTCGTTTCCCATGATTTGGAGAGTTATGGAGTAGAACAGGGTATATAGAGATACGATGAGCAATTCAAAATGACTGGAGGGTGAAGTTCAAGGACAGACAGAAGGCAGGCACCAGATCATGAGCGCCATAATGCAGAGGGGTTAGCACTTACCCTACTAATTTTGGGGAGTCAGTGTGGAGTTTTCAACAGAAGGAAGTTATGGGTAGGCCCCCGCTTTGAAGGAAAAAATGCCCTGGAGAGAGTCAGCACAAAGGATGGGTTAGCAGAAGTTGAATTCTTGCAGCAGGAAGGGAGAGTGGCCCCTTTAGTCCAGTCTTGATTTTGAGCATCCCCATCCTTCTGCTCCCACTAGATTCTTCAGTTTGATTTTCTTCAACAAAATCAATATGGTAGCCTTGGAGATTCATGTCCTGTCCTGCCAACTGCCTATAAAATACCAGGTTTCTCATATTAGGGTAGTACCAGGCAAGTACTCTTTGCTATTCCATAGGAAGAAGGTGGAGTGTCTGAAAGTAGCATCCTTGGTAGCATAAATAGATATGCAGACTAATGGGCAGCTCTAGACATGGACACAATATAAAGAGGGGATGGATACACTCTCCTAATGTTATACTTTTCTTATCCTGTTGCTGGAGGTCAATAGAGCCTAGAATTTAGAGTAAGACATATCTGGATTTGAAAGCAGACTCCTCTACTTGCTAGCTATGCAACTCTGGGCAAGTAATTCTACCACTCGGAGACTCAGTTTCCAAATCTGCAAAATTTAGATGATGACAGTTTCTTTATCATAGAGCTGTTGTGAGAATTAAGTGAGATAATGTTTATCAAGGGCTTAAGCACATGTTGTGACTAGAACATAGAAACATATACCTGATGAGTGTAGCAATTATTATTGTTTGAGACAGAATGAATCCATCTGTCTTGTAGAATCTTGGGATCTATGCAGTCAGAAGGAGGCTTGCTGGTTTATCCATGCTAGTCCAGGAGTATTTGAAGTAGTGCATAGGTATGTCCCAGAAGAAGAATGGACAATAAACAACAGAGGTGGGATTCAGGTTGGACACAAGGTAGAACTTTCAAGAAGTGAGGATTAAAGGCAGAAGTCAAATTTGGAACGAAGAAGTCAAGAAGTGAGGATTAATAAACCTTGAGTAGTGCAATCCTATTTTTCTCCCCCAGACATCTGTTATACGTGAAGAAATAAAGAATGTTGTAATTTGAATGGTTTAGCATGATCTTGTTTAAAGACACAAAGACAGATGAATTGATCTCATTATCATATTTCCCATCCTCTCAGTAATTATTTGAATCTTTCACTGTTCCCTGGACTTTTAGAAATGGGTACAGACTGTCAAGTTCCTGGATGTATCTGGTGCTGGTAGGTCATGGTTGGCTCCATAGTACTCAGAGAAATCGAGGACACAGACAGATTAAGAGATTTACCCAAGGTAACATGGTAATGTTAGTGAGGTGGGGATTCGAACTGCCTCGGGAGCAGGGGTAGCTATTTCTCTGAGCTGGAGGTGCTGTATCCTTGAATCACTAGGGAGACAGATGCATAAGAATCTCTTTAACTCCTGCTCTAGAATGCCTGGGTTTGCAAATCCTACAATCATTTCTCCTTGCTGCCCCCTTTTTCAAATGGAAAAACAATACCAATTAGGTAAAGAAACACCCTCTAGACATGAATGGCAAATTGATTTTATCTGGAATGCCATGGCCAACTTAGTAGTAGTGGCTATCTAGAAACTGTGTGTTGAGAAGGATTCTGAGGGTCAGTCTGAGAAAGAGGATTGTGGTGGATCAGTGCTATCTACCGTCAGTATAGCACAGAGGGTGAGGGATAATTGTGCCATAAGTGTATATTCATTAAACAGCATATTAATAGGTCCTTGTTTATGGAGTGGGCTGGCTTGCATCTGGGGAAGAGAAAGCAAAACCCTGAGGGAATGAGACTCACGATGGTTCTATTTTAATGCAGTGATGGAGGAACTGGAGTTCATGTTATACTGGAGAAGCCAGACCTCAAGTATAAGTCACTGTGATAAGATGGAAAGGGGAAAAGTGTTAGTGGGAATCCAGAAGGTGAATCAGGCTGTGAACTGCTTCAGGGAAGGGACTATGTCTGGTTTATCCTTGAGTCCTTCATGCCCAGGACTGTGCCCGAGCAAGATCCAAGACTGGGCATTAATTAGTGATTATTGAACTGAACATGGCCTGACTTAATATACTCACAGGTGATTATTCCAAGATCATCAGCCAGAAGAGCTACCACTGAATAGTCACTAGCTGTAAACTGGACAATGTGCTAAGTCCTTTGCAGGTAACATTCCATTTAATCTTCCCAACCACTGTGTGGCATCTCCCATTTTTGCAAATGGGGAAACAAAGGCAGAGGTTAGTTATTAGCCCAAGGTCATCCAGCTAAAAAATGGCAGAACTGGGCTTCATATCCCAGTTCTCTCTAAATCCACAGGCTGTGCTTTTAAACACCTGAGTAATTGATCTTGTCACTTGTACACTTGTTAATTCCTTCAATCCTCACAGCTATTTCATCTAAACATATTACTTGTAATCTTTACATAATCTTCATAGTATTGATAAAGAAACTGTGGCATAGGCAAATGAAGTCACTCCTCCACCATTACACAGCTAGGAAATGGCACACCTGGAATTTGAACCAGGCATTCTGGATTCCAAGTCCTGAACTTATTATTGCAGATTCCCAGTTTAGAAGCCTCAACCCCAAGTGCTTCTAAATATGTGGTTCATTGTTACCTGATTTATTTTTAGATGCACCTCCATCCTGGTATACATAGAATGCCACTCCATCCTCCACTCTACCAAGCAAAAACAGAAACTGTATTTTTCACAGATTTCCTTTGCTCTCTACAGAATCACTCTGGGGAAGTCACTTGGTCATCCTCAACTTCTTCATCTTTATTTTTATTTATTTATATTTTTAGAGTAAGATTCCAATTTATTGGGTCAGAGATGTGTGATCCCACAGGCAAAGGCAAATACAGCAATCCTTGGCATGGGGCCTCTCCTGGCATTCATTTCCAACTTCTTCATCTTTAAAACAGAGTAAGATTGAATAGCAGGTCTATGTTTTTTAACTTTTATTTTAAGTTCAGGGGTATAAGTGCAGGTTTCTTACATAGGTAAACTTGTGTCATCCAGTTTGTTGAACAGATTATTTCACCACCCAGGTATTAAGTGTAGTACCCAATAGTTATTTCTCCTGATCCTCTCCTTCCTCCCCAACCTTCACCCTCCAAAAGGCCCCAGTGTGTGTTGTAACCATCTCTGTGTCCATGTTCGCATCATTTAGCTCTCATCAATAAGTGAAAACATGTGGTATTAGGTTTTCTGTTCCTGGGTCAGTTTGCTGAGGATAATGACCTCCAGCTCCACCCATGTCCCTGCAAAGGACATGATATTCTTTTTGATGGCTGCATAGTATTCCATGGTGTATATGCACCACAGTTTTTTATCCAGTCTATCACTGATGGGCATTTAGGTTGATTCACGTCCTTATTATTGTGAATGATGCTGCAGTGAACATACACATGCATGTGTCTTTATAAAAGAATGAGCAGGTCTACTTTTAGTTCTTTGAGAAATCTTTATACTGTTTTCCATGGTTGTTGTACATTCCCACCAACAGTGTATACGTGTTCCCTTTTCACTGCATCTATACCATCTATTGTTTTTTAACTTTTTAACAATGGCCATTCTGGGGTAAGTTGCTATTTGGGTGACAGGTATATAAAAGCCCACACTTCACCACTATGCAATTCATCCATGTAACCAAAAAACACTTGCACTCTCAAAGCTATTGAAATAAAAAATACATAAAATATAATAAGAGCAGCTTTCTCTCCCACCTCATCTGGCTACAGTGGGATTTTAAAAAGGCAATGTCTTGCAAATGGGAGCTTTATCAACATGCTAGGGGTTAAGAGCAGGCACACAGCTGGAAGATGTTGATTGATCTTGTGGGAGTAGGATCCCACCTACCTCTCTCCTGCAAGTGATTCAGTTCATACCCTAAATGTCATGACTAAGGATAGTTTTAAATATGCCGGGCTACTTAAGAAAGAAGCCAGTTCTGGATTGCATTTACAATGATATCAACTTCTGGGTGGGAAATGGGTGTCTGAACCAATCGAGGAATGGGGGAATTTGACGCACGGTAAAAGGGAGAGGGAGGAAGGGGCTAGCCTAATCTCCACTTTGCTCCACCTCCAACCTTCCCAGGCCTGACCCCACCTCTGGTCCCCCCCCACAACCCTCTTAAGCCAGCAAATGCTCCTCTCGTTGTTGACCAGAAGGGGTCAGTGCAGAGCGAGCAGTGTTCTCAGGCTCTCAAATAAGCAGACGCAGGAACATCGAACACATAGGCTTCAAACGTAGATACTCGTTGGGACGGTACTCATTTACTCCAAGGCTCTTTCTTCTCCCGCCCCATCTAATCCTCGCTGTCCCCCTCTTCCTCTTCACCTCATAGTTATCTCCTGCTCCCCTTCAGAGAATTTCTGGAATTGCCATTGTTTGTTCCCCCAACCTCCCGCCCTACACCGCCCTAGGGGTCCCCATTGCTATCTGCATTAGCAAGGAGCAGGAGTTTATTCTCGCTGTGGCTGGGACCCAACGCCAGGTACTTGGAGGCCATTAAGACTGAGTGAGGCCTCCTTCTGGGAATTTACAGCCTGGAAAGTTGGGGGGTGGGGGGACGTTAGGCAGGAGATGGGAGAGTCACATCTCTGCTAAGATTAAAAGGCTTCCAGGAAGGCAAGGGCTGAGGGGGTACCGCCACGATCTCTTTTTATAATGAAAACCCTTGGGGGGGAGACAAGAAGTCATTCTACCCAGATCCTCTGTGGGGTTGCTTTGGGATCTAAACCTTCACTTGCTTGGGATTATGATTGAACTGCGAGACGGTAAGAAGATGGGGAGGAGAGACCGAAAAGTAACTATACCCCTGCTGATCCTCGAGATTTTCCTCTCCAACCCTCCCTCTAAGCGCTTTCTTTTCCAAAACGCACTCCTTTCCCAAGACGTGCGGCAGTAGGAAAAGTGGCTGCCAGCGGATTCCCGGAGAATGGATGGGGGTGGGGCGGGGTGGGGTGGGAGGGGGGGACTCTTTCCCTTTGACGGGGTTGGCGGCGGGGGCGCTGGGCAGGCCGGCTGTGAGACACAAAAGAGATACCCTTGACAGCTCCGCATGCACAGATGTAACGCTGCGCCCCCTCGGCGGGCTGGGGCCCGGCTCAGCAGATGGCGAGAAGCCGAATTGGTGACGGATTGCCGATCAAATGGCACTTTCTGGGTGATGGAGACCTCGCTCATCCCCGGCGCAAAGAGGAACGCAGGGGACCCTCTGTACCGGCCTACGCAGTCTCTCCCAAAATGAGGGTCGGGGGGAGGCCTGCTGGGGCGGATAGGTTAAGTTTTTTACTTACCCCAACCCCCCTCACTCCAGAAGGCCAACTACAAGACTTGTGAAGGGGCTGGGAAGAAAGGTGGCCTGGCCCCAAGGGCACCCAAGAGAGGACTGGGCAAGGCCGGCGATGATGGGAGAGGAGAGGGGTCTGGGAAGCAAGATCTCCTGCTTGGGGTGCCAGGACTGCTTCTCAGAGGGGTCAGCGCTGCAACTCGGTCACCGCGGGGCCCCGGTGACAGGCGCACGCCCCTCCCTCTCTCCTCCCAAGACCTGCAGGCTTTTGTTATGCAGATGGCGGCAGGAGGCTGAGCCTTAGGAGGAGGGGGGGTGCTGGGGAGGAGGATGAGAGACGGAGCGGGGGGAGGAAAGTGCAGCTCGCGCGACCAGCCTCCTCTTCCAACGTCACATTGTGCGAGAGACAAAACCCGGGCGCGCCGGAGCTCACACGCGCACGCACACACAAACGACCCCGTCGCCTCTTCTCTCTTGGCACTGCCCAGAAAGCCAGCCCTCCCTTCCCTTCTCGGGGCGCAGAGGCTCAGCCAGCTCAGAGCGCAGCCCGGAGCCGACCCAGAAGGGCGAAGAAAGCCAGCGGACGAGGCTCCTTTCTCTGCTGCCTGCCCGGGCTGGTGCGTCCCCTCCCCCGCCCCTAACTCCGATCTCTCCCACCCCACCCCTCTCTGGGTTTCACCCGGACAGAGCCAGGAGCTGGGTGTCGCCCCCGTTTTGGAATCCACGTTTCAGCACTTCGGACAGCGCCCGGGCGCGCTGGGCCCTTTGGGTTGGCGATGGCGAGCGTTCAGCAAGGCGAGAAGCAGCTTTTTGAGAAGTTCTGGCGAGGAACCTTCAAAGCGGTGGCCACCCCCCGTCCCGAGAGCATCATCGTCGCCAGTATCACGGCCCGCAAGCCGCTGCCAAGGTAATGATCTCCTTCTTAAAAGGGGGAATCCTGAAGGTCCTCTTTTCTGGCTTGTGCCCCAGAGCCCGGAGGGGTGGATGCAGGCAGCCGGGCTAGGGCGCCTGCCTTTTCCGTCACTACTCGGCGGCTCCCGCTGGAACATGGGAACTCATTGCTTGTGTGAGGTGGAAGATGGTGAGAAGGGACAGAAATTCTTTGGGGGAAGCAACGCTCAACGGACCCCCGTAGCTCCTATTCAAGAGGCTTTGCTACCTGAGGGTGGGCGGTGCAGGTGGGGTACGACTTGACTAAAAAACTTTTCTTGGTGTCATAGAGTCCAGAGGGCAGGTGGGCCAAGGTACAGTGGATCTGAGGTGTTTGGGGGGTGTTGTACCAGAAAAGGAGACTTGAGCCAGCTCAAGCAGTGCTCGGAGATAGCAGCACATTTCCATCCTCGGCTCAGAAACTAGAGAGCTTTGAACATTTTTGACGAAAGCCCATATGCTGTTCCCTCAAATACACCCAAAACAGCACCCTCCTCCACGCCTTTCTGGCGGCTGCTGCTGTTACTGCTGAATTCTCTCCTCTCCAGCATCCAAAACCAAGACTCTGAGCTCGGGAGTCAGGGAGGAGCCTTCCAAGATCGTGAAGATGATCTTGGAAGAGTTTTACTTATTTATTTATTTTTTCAAAAAGAATCCGATTGCTTTGAACTCAGGGATGAGAATAGATCTTTCCATGGTGGTGGACGTGGTGCTGATGGAAGGAAGAATAAGGGAAGAAATGAAAGAAAGAGGGGGACAAGAGGTGGGGTGAGAGAGAGAGAAGGTTGGGGGGAAAATGGAAGCATTCCAAGATAGGGAAGAAATCCAATTCTTTTCATAAATCATTCGATTTAGAGGAGTTTGAGAATGAAGGGAAGAAGGCAGTGCCCTCTGTCAGGGAAAATGAAGGCGGTCTGAAAACTCATCTTTTGCTGGTGTTGGATGAGTGGTTTGGAGGGAGAAAAGAAAGAAGTGGACCAGGGGATCACTTGGAGGATTGATTAATCCTGGCAGTCTGCATTAGGGAGCAGATTGAAAACATGTCTGCAAAAGTGCTTCGGACAGACTGAACGTCTGTCTGGCACAACTGATTCTGAACTTTCCGGTGGGCATGAGGTGGAAGATGTATGGGGAATTGCGTCTGAAGAATCAAACATTATGTCTGAAGAGGAAACAGACTGGAGAAGTTTCCGCTTCACCGTCTTATAGAGGATCATACAGGTCTTTAGAAAAATGGGTGTCCCATTTTGGGAATGGGCGGACAAGCAACACCACAGACCAGTAGGGTATAGCAGGCTGCAAGCAGAAGCAGCACCAGCCAGTGTTTGCAGATGGGAAGGAGGGGACACCCACCCACCCACTGACACAAGCTGGAGAAGGGGAACAATAATACCAAATGCCATTAAAAGCTGATGCTTCTCTGCTTGGAAGGAGGTTCTTTGTATGGAGTTTTGACATCAGCAGTTTTGTCTTCCTGGGTTTCTGCTATCTATTCCACCTTTGACACTTATCTACTGTTGGCTAATCGGGTGCTGCAGTGGCCAAAGAAAATGTCCTTGTAGAAGGAACTAGAGGAAATTTAACTGGAAACTAGAAGTATGGCATTTAGTCCAGAGTCTTCCATCTATTTTAGGGGTATAGGGAGAGGAAAGCGGATTCCTCGTGGTGTTTTGATTCAGGAAAGCACACCTAATGCCCACCTTGCTTGGTGCTTTCCACTTTTGTCTCTCTGTCTGTTACTGTCCTGCCCTTTTCTTGGTCATATTTGCCATCATATGAATGGCCCACAAGATCTTTCAGTCCTCATGCTTTCTGCAGCTTTTTGCTAATTCTAATGTAAGCTCCTTCTGAGACTTTGATAACACACTACTCTCCCTCTGCAGCCAGTATCATTTCACTCTTGGTGTCTTATACTGTCATGTGTCTCCTTTCCCTGAGAAAGCACCCCTGGGATGAAAACTTGAGCCATAAACCCTCGATTTATGTCAAGCTAGGAGAATCCTGTGTAATACTTCTGTAATAGGCGTGGCTTCTCTGTAGAACAGATTCCAGTTTCAGTAGAGCTGTTACTCCTGGTTTGGGGTAGAGAGTGAGAAGGGAACATTTGTTTCCAAGTCCTCAGGAAAGGTTGGGTTGGAGTTGTCTTTTAACAGACCAGATAAAACCTGAATCATCCCCCATTCTCACCCAAGCCAGCCACATCCAGTGACATTCAATTTCCACTTCCTTTTCAATATTCTACTCTTACTTAAGGGTGCCGTGTTTCCAAAGCTGAGTTCTCAGTAGGAAAAAAGACAGAGACTTTAGCACAATATCAGCTGGGTTTTGGTGGCTTCCTCTAGAGGCAATCTGGGGACTTGGTCTCATCAGAAATGCTGTTTAGTTACATGAGTCAAGCCCAGATCACAGTGGGCAGATCAGCACATGTAGCAGTCTGCAGGGAGACAGTAGGGAGTGTGTGGAGGAACAATTAGTCAGTTCTGTTAGTGACACATTTAATATTTGTTTATGGATGAAGGCCACCCCCCTGAATAAACTTCCTCAGGATTTTTTAATCTATCTCTGAAGGTAATTTAGTACCAGGATAGAAGCATATATTCAATTTGTGGATTTCATAGCAATATGCATACATCATACAACTGCAATCCAAGCAACCCCCCACTTAGTCTCTCTTTCCCCCTCTCCCCCCTCTGTGAGGCATACTTGATGAGGCAATAGCTTTATAATGTATCAAATTGCAAGCAGATGTCTGACTCAAATGTCAGAACAGTATAGCAGAGTGGGAAGCAGTATATCATAGTGGTTAAGAGCTCAGACTTGAGCATAAGACAGCCTGAATTCCTGTCCTGGTTCTATCACTTACAAGCTGTGTATCCTGAACAAGTAGCTTTACCACACTGAGGTTGAAAATAGAAATAATAACAGCAGCCCCTTAGAGAGCAGGTTGTAAGGATTGAATTAGGTAAAGCTCTACCCCTGTGTGTGATACATGGTGTTCACTTAGTAGATACTGACTCTGTAACAAGGCTTATAGTGGCCAAAGGAAATCAACAGTTTCTCATTATTGTATTCTCCATGCCTATCCATTCTCCCCCCAAGTAATGCTGATGGTTTTTATTGGGATTTCAACTCCTGATGGACAACTACATTCAGATGAAATTAACACACATGAGGCGGGGTAGAGAGTGGTCCCATAATTCTCATCTCTGAGAACAGGTTAGCTTCTTTCTGATCTGACTGTTTTGCGTAAGAGGGTTGGAGATAATAAATAATAATCTGGATTTGGAATTGATTGGTGTAACATTTCCATGGAGCATTCTGTTGGTTTGTATAGAGAAGATCAGGTACTGTCAGTCTAAAGAAAGCTCAAACTCCTTGAAAAATTACAATTTCAATTCTGTGGTTTCATCAAATCTACAATGCCTATGTGATTTATAGTTTATATCAAAATGTCTTTCATTAAGAATGAAAGAGGGTGTCATTAGTAATTATTCTAGGATGGAAGATCTAACAGAAATAACTCCAGGCAAACCAGGATGTAGAGTGGTCCTAGTCAAACTTCATCTACCAGCAGGAAGGGAACCAGTATGAATCTATAAGTTATGTGAATTTCTAAAGTGTAAAGAACCATTTCCTTTTTATCTCCGCCACAAAAAGGGTAGTCATTTTGCCTGGCATTAACTTAATTCTCTTTCTTAATTGCTTAGTCCAGAAAAGTTTGTACCTATGAAGTTTCAGCTTAGTGAAAACCTAGTGTTTAAGGCTAGATCAAACCACAGTATGATTTCATATCACCATAGTGGCAAATAGTAGCAGCTAAGGACTTAATGAACATATAAAAATGATTTGAAATTAGCATATCGATTGTTTGTGGATGCATGATTGTTAGTAAAGGGCTAGAAAGAGACTCCCTTAAATAGAATATGCATTTTCCTTACGATTCTTTTCTCAAGCTATTAATTTTCTTCAAAAATCCTTTCTATGCTGAATAGACCAAAAGCAGACTTCAGCCCAGGCCCTGTCCAAAAGGCCATAAATTCCAAACTATTGGAGATTTTACTGCATAAAGGGAAAGATGCCCAAATTGTAAGGCAGAAAAACAAATGCCTTTGAACCATTTAATTCAAGACTCCCCCTCAGTGCCAAGAAATCAGTTGGCATGTTTGTGCTGACTTGGTCACCAGGAGCAGAGTGAGGGGCTATTGAGAGGCGATTTTCTGGCAGTGGCCTGTGGTTAAGAGCCAATGTACTGAGGGTCACGGAAAATGCTTGCCCTGGTGTGAATGAGCATTTTTTTCTAGGAAGGGAGCATTATTGTTTGGGTCAAACCTTTCTCCTTTTGAAAGGCTAATTTTGTTGAATGAGGTGCAGGGGTCGGTCAATTGCAGGGGTCATTTCTGACATTCTGCTGTGTTCACTTGGCAAATGTGCTATCTTAGAGAACCAGGGTGTGGGAGATGTTCAGTGAATGTTAGATACATTAACTGGATGAGTGTGCATGGTTCAAACCCAGCAACAGATTAGCTCTCTCCCCACCTCCTATTCTGAGACACTGAGGCTTCTGATCAATGCAACTTGAAAGACACACACACTGCAAATAGATTTCACTCTCCCTGGTGTCAGAATGAGGTTCCCTAGATAGAGACATTTGTCCGGCTGGGCAAGTAGATGTGTCAGCCAGTATGGGGGCAGGAGGTTGGACTAAATGCCACTTGGACGTGCTTTCTAGGCCTCTGAGTCTCTGTTACCTCCACCTCTGCTCCAGGCCACCAAAACTGGGAACATCCTTAAAACTCTATAACTGCTTTAAACGGGGAAGGAAGCCTGAGTCATGTGCCTTCTTCTCCAAGAATATTTCAGGCCTGTTGCAGGAGCACAATACATTTAAAAAATATCATTTTTTTTTTTTAGAGTGGCTGGATTTACTCCTATGAAGTGGAAGAATTCACAGGGGCTTAGCAAAACTAGAGCTCTTTAATTGCTTGTTCCTAAGACTTTCACTGAAGTGTGAGAGAATATTTCTGAGGTGGAGAAAGCAGAATGATGAAGAGTTTGAGCTCTGAAGTGAAATCTATCCAGGCTCAAATCTTTCTTTGCCACTTGCAAGCTGCAGGACCTGCTAGCCACTTCACCTCTTTGTGCCTCGGCCTCCCCATCTGTGAAATACTCCCCTTTTGGGGTTGTAGTGAGGAATGAATGAGCTAACTTATACACAGAGCATGGCACTGTGCCTGGTACAAACCCAGACCTCCATTAAAGCAGATGCTCTTGTTACTATGTCAGGGGCTACCCAATGAGATGCAGAGGTGGGATGCTAAAGCCCCTTACTACCTGGGCCGTGCTTGTTCAGTAGTGATGCTTGGGTTCTGTGGACTTGACTCCTGAGCACTCCAGTGCTCCATATTCACTTTTAAATGTGGTTTTGGTGCTCCCTAAAGAGCCACTGGAGATCGGTAGAGCGGTTTAAAACATTTGACAGAACCCAAGGGCACACTAATCAAAAGAAATGTTTTATTTTATTGGTTGCAAATGCTTACAGGCTAGGCGCTTGGCAAGCAGCTTGACCCTCTCAATCTCAGTTTTCTCATCCATAAAATGGGGCTAATAATAGCAGCTCTCTCCAAGAGCTGCTATGAGGATTGGTTGAGCTAATTTATGGAAAGTGCTACTTGGCACCCGGTCAGGGCTCCATCAGTGTTGGCTCTTGATATTAATAATAAATTATTATTATTTAAAAAATTGCTATGTGCCAGACCCATTGGAGAGAAAAAGGTTGAATGCAATGCAATGCCCTCCTGTGAGGGCCTCAGAGTTTAGCAGCAAAGGTAGACACAAAATAAGTACGTATTTCATAAGGCAGATAGCCTTTTTAATTTTTAAAATTTGTTTTCACATAATAACTGTACATATTTGGAGGTATATAGTGATGGTGTGATATGTATAATGTACAGTGATCAGATCAGTGTAATAAACATTTATCATTTCTTTTATTAGAAACATTAAGTATTCTTCTTCTAGCTATTTGAAACTGTAAAACATATTATTGTCCTAAGTACGATAACGTAGGGAGGAATAAAGACAGAGGAATGTAAAAAAAACAGAGGAGGGAGAGACCTTTAATGAAGCGTGGAGTCCCTTGCTTATAGTCACACAGTTAGTTATTTTTAGTTATCTGATCTGAGAAATGGGGATGATTCTTCCATCTCATCAACTTTATCTACAAATGCAAAGAATGATCAGAAAAAAATCAGGCCTTCGCCCCCCAGTAGGGTCCTGAAGACCATTTCTTTTCCCAGGAGAAAAAAAGCAGGCTAAACTCTCTGAAGGGAACATTAACTGCTGGGGAATAGTCAATGCTAGTGGAGGGGGAGCAGTGAAAGGGAGCTGCCCATATAATATAAATTTTCCAGCTCAAGGATGCAGTCTCTGGTGTGGGCTATTAGGCTTCTTGTCCTTCATGGATCAGCTCTGGCTAATAGGAAATCCAGTCTGCATTCCATGAACAACCACCAGTGATGGGGGCATTATACAAAGCCTGCAAGTGTTGAAGATAAAATTAATCACAGGGGGAATGAACACACGAAGTGGAAGAAGCTGCACGTTGGCTTAAAAAAAAATTAAGTTGTACTTTCATTCATTTAACATTTTTATTGAACCACTACTCAATGTAACAGTGAACGAACAGAGGAACTGTCTGTTCCCATGGAGGAGAAAGACAATGAATGAAGAACCAAATAAATAATTGAGAGCTGGTGGTAATGCGTGCTGTAAAGAAGAATAAAGCCAAGGAAAAGAATAGAGGGTGAGGGAAGGAGCTGCTCTGTTGGACAGCGTGAGCAGAGACCTGAATGAAGGGAGGGGGTGAGCTGTGAGGATAAGTGAGGGAAAAGTGTTTGAGGCAGAGGGAACAGCAAGTGCAAAGGCCCTGAGGTACAAGGATGCTTGGTGTATTTGAGGTATAGCAGGGAGGTCGGTGTGGCTAGAGCAGAGTGAGTGAGTGGAAGAGTGACAGAAGATGATTCCCAGGATGTAGGCAGAAAACAGATCAAATGGGGCCTTGTAAGCCAGTTCAGGAAATTCCTAGGTCCTAGGCTGGGGGCAGGAGGTGGTCCCAGGGGGCCTCTTGCCTCCTCATTCAGGGTTCCAGGTCTGATCTGCTTCTCTCGACTCCTCTTCCCTGACTCTGATGCAGCCAGGGATGACTTCGAACAGCAGTATCAAAAGCTTGGCTGAGCCCCTTCGTGTGTTATGGACAAGCATGAAATTTACAATCTCTTTGATTGTGATCAATCAGATCAGGAAATTTTAAAGACTCTGTTTAGACTTTCAAATAGCAGTGATAGATTTTGTTCCCACAATGCAAGGGTTTGGTCTTTCATGTTCATGCACGCAAACCTAGACTATCCCTTGGACCCAATAGCCCCCTCCAACTGCACACCCTTCTAACTACAGTCTGCTCTTTCTCTCTGTCTCTCCCTCTGTGCATCTCTCCCCCGATCCACCCCCCACCAGCCTCCACCACCTTCCAGCCCTCCACTCCATTTGAAATTTTGCTGAGGGAGCTCCCATATGCTACAGCCTGTGTGCGGAGTTCCGTAACATAAAACACTGAATTAAGATGTCATAGAGACAAAGCAAAACCAAATACAGGAACAATGCCGAACCCTAAAACAGTCATTAAGTAATTCATGTCTACATGTGTCTGTTCAAAACAAATATTAAGATCTTCTGGACGCAAATATTTCTCATCCGGAGAATCCCCTGGTTGCTGGATTCCCAGAGCTCAGATGCTGCTGTCGGACAGCTTTGCTGAGTGCAAACACCAACGGATCACTGTTCTCTGGCTTCGTTAAAAGTTAGGCTTAGGCAAGTGAGCAGGAATTTAGAAGACAGTTGCCACTTCTGCAGAAGAGAGGTGCCATTTGGACCTGAAGCATGCGTCTTCATGGTGTGTGTGCGCTCACTCGTGGTGGGAATGTGTGTGCCGAGAGCCTCATGTTACTATGTGCCTAGCCCTGTGATGAACACATTTCATCTCTTATCCAGTTCTATCCTTATCATAATTCCAGGAGAGAGCTGTCTTCAAGACCCTATTTTACAGATGAGGAAATGGATGCTCTGAGAGTAGAAGTGACCCACTCACAGACACATGGCTGGTGAGAGTCAGAATTGGGATGAGAACACAGAGCTCTTAACCAACATGGTTATAGGATAAGACACTTTGCAGAGGGGGACAAAATGATATCAGAGAGGGGGAGGTAAGCCCTGGGAATTCAGCAACCAGGGGAGTCTCTAGATGAAAAATCTTTGCATCTGAGGGATCTTACTATTTGTTTTGAATAGACACATGGAGATGTGAATTGCTTAATGACTGTTTCAGGGTTTGGTATTGTTCTGTTTGATTTGGCTTTGTCTCTACGTAATCTTAATTCAGCGTGTGCCCACGATCACACAGTTTGTAAGTGATGAAAGCAGGAACTGAATTCAGGTCTGCCTGATTGCAAGTATATTCTTCTCTCCTGGCTGGACTTCCTGTCACTGTGGTTTGGGTTTTAAGGTTGGGGGTGTTTTTGTTTTGTTTTTCTCATCTTGTTTTATGTTCAATCAGCTTGGGTGATTGCCATTGTTATAATCCCATCTCATATCTCTTGCAGCAATACTGCCTTCCTCTCTCCTTGCCCCTCTTATCCATGACACATATAGACTCAGAAGAACCTCTTTGAAAAGCACATAGGACCATGTAAGACCTCTCTCCCCTCCATTTAAAGCCCTCTATCACTTTCTCATGTTTGTTTTTGTTTTTGACATGGAGTCTCGCTCTGTCGCCCAGGCTGGAGTGCAGTAGTGCGAACTCAGCTCACTGAGACCTCCGCCTCCCAGGCTTAAGCGATTCTCCTGCCTCAACCTCCCAAGTAGCTGGGATTACAGGTACCCACCACCACACCCAGTTAATCTTGTATTTTTTAGTAGAGATGGGGTTTCACCATGTTGGCCAGGCTGGTCTCGAACTCCTGACCTCAGGTGATCCACCTGCCTCAGCCTCCCAAAGTGCTGGGATTACAGGCATGACCCACCATGCCTGATCCCGTGTTATTATTATTATTATTTTTTTAAGTATACAGAGCCAGCTCCCTGCCACGGCCTCTAGTCTCTTCATGGTCCAGTTCCTGCCCACCTCCCTGAGACCATTTCTAAAGCGTCACCTCTCACTTCCTCTGCTTCAGTTGCATCTCATTCCTTTTAGTTACTCACATTTCCCCAGGCTCCTTCCTGCCACGGAGCCTTTGCACGTGCTGCTAGGAAAGCTCTTCCCCTCCCCCAGTGCCTGACTTATACCTACTCCACTTTCCAGAGCTCAGAGCAAATGCTGTTTCCTTGGGGGATCCTTCCACAATGCTGGAGACTAAGTCATACCCCTCATTACAGACATTACTTTCTTATCACTGTTTTCAACGCATTTGTAATTGTATATGAATTTGGGTGATCACAGGTTAAAGCATACCTCTCCTAATGGATGAGGCATGATGAGGAGAGGGACTGTGACTATGAGCTCCTTGTTGAATGAATCTCTTTCCCCAGTTACACGGCAGGGGACCAAACACATGTTGGTAGAATGCATGAATTGTAGCACTTTCCCCTCATTGAATCACTTTCACGCCTGATAGTCTGAACCACATGTAATTGCCAATATTCAAAACCAGCAATGTTATTTTTTTTCTGATTCATGGGAGAATTGTTTGAACCACTGTGGATGGGGACCGTGCCTGTCTCATTCCTTGCGGTATCCCAGCACCTAGTAGAGTGGCTCAAGGTTGGTGATCTTTAAATATTTGTTGAATAAATTGTTAATGAGGGCAATACAACCGTAAACATACTGTACAGATGAGAAAAGTCAGAGACCTACAAGGGTGTGGTATTAGAATCACGGAGCTAAAAGGATCTTAAGGATCATCTGATCTCATTTTGCACGTGGAGAGCTGAGGGATCTGTTTGGTAACGTGTAATATATTGGAACAATAGTGCACATGTATAATTTGTAAATAAGTACACATATATTGGGGTTTCGTTCTCAGCATTTCCCACTGAGAGAGATACGAGATAAAAGAAACTTTGGGGTCCACTGATGTAACTCAGCTCCTCTTTTAGCAGAGAGGGACACTGAAGCCTACAACAGGAGAGAGATTTGCCTGAGGTGTGTAGCCTGTAGGTGAGCTCTGGGTTCAGAGAAGTGATGTTAGCCCAACAGCAGGGCTCCTGTTTGAATTTCTCTGCTGCGACCAGGTACCGGACACCGGTTCTCTCTGGTCACCCCACTCACTCTGTGAGACATGACATTCTGCCCCCTCGAGGTCTCCTGTGGCATCTGCTGCCCACCATGGGTCTGGGGATCCTGACAAGATGTCCATCTGCCTAGCAAAGCAGGTGAGCTTATGCCTATGCCTAGCAGAGCAGGTGAGCAGCTCTGGCTGTTTCTGGAATCAGATTTCAGAGCTTCCGGCTGATAAGGGGCTTTTGTTTGGCCAGTGTTTTGCCCCAGCCTCTCATCTACAGCCAGGTGGCAGGTGATTCTGGGACCCAGCCCACACCCAGAAGGAGTAGGTATCTGAGCAGTGGTGTGGGACTTATCATATGGATGGTTGTTTGCTGCAGGAACGCATTAGAGCACTTTCAATGGTCAGTTCTTTATAACTCCTCATCGCCTCACCAAGGCATTTAGTCCACAGCCAGAGGGGACATTCAGAACTCAAATATAGCCTCTTCATTTGATAGATGGGGAGACTGAGGCACAGAAAGAGCACCAGGCATTCCACACTGCATCGGAAGATTAGTGTCAAAGCTGTAGCTAAATGATGGGCTGCTTGGCACCCCGTCCCAAGACACCACACTGCTCAGAATTCCTTGGGGAGAAGAGACAGAAAAATCAATTCATTCACATTTTACAAACGGACTAATGAGGCTCAGAGAGTGAAATGATTTTCCTAAAGTCACATCATGAAATAATGATATATCATTATTATTGTCACGTTAAACAGTTACTATTGATCTTGTTTGATCCTCACCATAGTAAGTACCAGTTTTATGTCCATTTTAAAGATGAAGAAACTGAGGCTCAAGGTCTTATGAAGACGTGAAATAAGCTCCAGATCTCTTGACTCCAAGTTCAGTGCCGTCATACCACTCTGGGGCAAGATTTGTGACCCCCAAGAGGTTGTGCGCTGAGCAGGGATCACCAGGCAAAGGTGGGAACAGTGTGACTGTCTTTAATCACTGAGCCAGGCTGCACTGCCTAAGCAATCCCATTCAATCCACCTCATTTCTGTTCACCCATAGAGTGCCGGCATCATGCCTTCTTCAACTGCTCTGTATCTACTGTATCTTTTTCATCTTTTTCCTGCATGGAGAGTCTCTTAGAATGACATTCTTCTTAATGGCCTTGGTGGCATGGAGGGATTAGAGTGGGCCCCCAGAATTGAAAGGGGAACCCAGACAGAGATCAATAGCCTTAGAAAGAAACATCATGTACCCCATTACGGCAAGGACCAGACTGAGGGGAAACAGGCCCCCCAAACTGCAGTGAGAAGAGTGCATGCAGGTCAGGAAAACTTTCCATGGTGGGTCCTGGTTATATATGGCCCCCAAAGAAAAGACACCTTGACAACTAGAAGAAGTAGGGGTGACCTCAAGATTATTGTAGCCCAACCCTGCCTAACTCTTCATTTCACAGAAGGAATCTGGCACAGAGTAGTCAAGTCACTTGCCTAAGTTCTCACAAACAATTAATGCCATTGACAATGGGTTCCTAGTAGAGCACTTGTGGGTTTTTGGAAAGAGAAAAACAAATATGATTGCTTTCTGCTGGGTGCTACAGCACATGCTGCTACTCGAGAGACTGACACAGGAGGATCCTATCCTTGAGCTCAGGAGCTCTGGGCTTAAGTGTGCTATGCCAATGGAGTGTCTGGACTAAGTTTGGCATCAATATGGTGACCTCCCAGGAGCTGGGAACCATCAGATTGCTTAAGGGAGAATGAACCAGCCCTCAGGTCAGAAACAGAGCAGATCTAAACTCCCATGCTGATCAGTAGTGGGATCGCATCTGTGAATAGCCCATGCATTCCAGCCTGGGCAACATTGCAAGACTCCAACTCTAAAAAAAACAGTAAAAATAAATAAAAATTAAAAACAATTGCTTTCCACTGACGACTCCTATCCACACCCCAGAACATTGGCTGTTCCACCCTGCCTCTATAGCATTTATGTCCTTTTAACAAATCAACTCTCAAACTGTCCCCATTTGGTGATTTGAATGCAGGAGCTAGAGGCTATGGTCTAAGTTCTCCTAGATGCGTTTAACGTTTTCCAGGGAAGCTCAAGCTGAGGCTTCCACCACAGGGACTCCCAGCTTGTGACTTGGGCAAGACGCCATTTCTGCCACCCTGATGTTTACTATCCCTACTTCAGTTCTTAAAAGGCTTTTGCCTTTCTTCTCCCCTGGAAAATAGTGTGCTCTGCATTTCCACCCCTCCAACCCTCTAGCCTAAGGACAGCATCAACTGCCAGTCACCAAGCAAATGTTAGTTATGACACATGCAAAGGGAGGGGTGTTGTATAGTTAGAAGAGTGCTGGCTTTGCAGTTAATGTGCATGGGCTTGAATTCTACTCCACCATCTACTAGCCATGTGACCTTGGACAAATCCCTTTACTACCCTGAGTGCCCTCATCTGTAATATGGGGATAGAAATTCTTAACTTAAGTGGTTGCTGATTCCTGGTATGACTGAGTATTTGGAATGGTTGTCTTGGCCATTCAGGCTCATTTTCAAAAGTGAGTCAGTTTGATAGTGGTTGTGGAGTGAGAAAAGACACTAGGATTATACCCCTGGTCAAGAATGCTAAACCTCACAGTTTGTGGGTTTCATTATTTATCATGCAGTTGGAGAAAGTAAGTCTCAGAGAGGGAAAGCCATTTGCCCAAAGTCACACAGTAAATGGGAATCAAGGTCTCCTCACCCTAAAGCTCACCTCTCTGTCTCAGTGACCTCATAAATGTAAATTTTTCAACTTCTTCATCTGCCAAAAACCTTAATACTTACTAATAATAGTTTCTGACTACTTACTATACACCCAGCACTGAGAAAAATGTTTTGTCTGCAATATGTCACTTAATCTGCTCAATTATCTTTTGAGGTAGATACCCTGGAAATTTCCATTTTGTAGATGAGAAAATAAGGATCAGAGAGTTAAGTGATTTGTCTAACTCGCACAGCCAGATAATGTCAGAACCAGAATTTGTATCCTGTGCTGGTAACTCTCACTAACTCTTATTGGGAACACCTGTTCTGCCTGAGATAAGGAGAGATGAGAAAACTTAGGAGCACCGTATGGAAACAAGAAAGTTCTTGACAAGCTGTTTACATCTTCCAATAAGCGACTCCATTCTGCTCCATCCCAGGGCCACAGTGACGCATCAGAGAGAACGTGGCTCAGGACGTCTGTCCACCAGCACTGCCCCATAGTTCTATTTTGGGACTTGCCAGTTTGACTCTACACTAATGTAGACCCCTTTCTGGAAACAAGTTTCCCTAGGAATGAGAAAAAGACGAGGAGAATAAGTCTTTCTCAAGTGAGAAATTTGGGACTTCTAATTGCAATGCTTAGCCCAAGCTGACCCACTTAGATGCAGTCATTGTGCAATCATGGTGATTCTTCAGATGCACAATATCACATGCTTGATGAGAACTTGATTCATGCATCCACCCATCCACTCATCCATTTATCATGCATTTACTCATCATCTATTCCTTCATCCATTTATTTATACACCCAGCACCTGTTCATCCATCCATCCATCCACCCTTTATCCATCCATCAGTCAAGCAACAATTAATGCATTTATTATTTCATTCACCCATCCATCCATTTTCCAACTATTTGTCTATTCATCCATTCTACAATTATTTTCTTTTCCCGTTCATCTACCCATCATCCATCTACCCATCCATCCACCTCATCCAACCAACATTTATGGAGCATCTAAGTTAGCTATTGATGGGGAGTTATTTATGGTTTGGCAGTCAGAATTTTTACTGACTGATCAATTGGTGTAAGAAATGGTACCTTTCTTCGCCATTTCCCTACATTTATGGTAAAGTGAGATTTATTCATTTCATTTAACTGACAGTGAGAACTACCAGCTCAAATTATTTTTTTCAAGACCACACAGGGATAAAGTTAAACCTGATCTTCCAAGCCTACTTCTCTCCAAAACACCTAAAACACTGTGGTTCCAAAGAACCACAGGCATCTTGGGTTTGTTTTTCTTCTCTGAGGTTTTCTGCTATGCATATTTAAATAATCATGCATATTCATTTATATCAGCAACAAAGGATCACAACAAATGCTATGACCCTTTTATTTTTCACTTGTGCAAAGAGATTTCACATATGCAAAGCACAATGAATAAAATTGTCTCTAGTCTCAAGTTGTTTACATTTTAGTATGGGAGACCTGTTTATAAATAACTAGTGACTAGGAAGCAGGGCAGGAGTTAACAGTATAAAAAAGAAAATTAAGGCCAAGGCAGGTAAAGTGACTTGCCCAAGGTCATACAAGTTAATACTAATACTGTGTAATTTAACTTCTATTCCTAAACTAAGCTCTGTGTTAGGCAATTTATAGACAAATTGCACTGCATCCTCACCCCAACTCTGTGAAATAAGTATCATCGTCTCCATTTTATAGATGATAGATGTGAAACTCAGAGAGTCTAAGCAACTTGGTCAAGGTTATCACTTCGTAAGGGTCAGAGTCAGCCCAGGCATGCTTGCTTCCACAGTTTTCTCTCCCATAAAACTTTTCCCAGAGTCAAGGTACAGAGCAGAAAATGTCACTTGTGAGGCCCAACTGTTCTCCTGCTTTTGAGTTTCCAGGTGATCCCTTCTGTGGAAGTCCATCCCAAGACGGAGTTCAGATAGAGGAGGAAGGTTCTGCAGAGATGAGGTGGACCTCATGGGGCTGAATAGAGCAGTGGTGGGGTAGGGATGGGTCCCAGCCTGCACTGGGCAATCACTCAGAAGAAGAATCAACCAGACTGGAAGTATCTTCTCAGCAGGAAGATTATCCATGAAGAGGAAAAACCCTTCAAGACGAGGGAATAAGAGATATTAGTTAACCATATGTGCTCTTGACCACAGCTCAACTCAAAGATGGCACCCCAGAGGGGCATAAACTGAGTCACTGGTAGTGAGGAAGGTGTTGGGGGGAGCAGGGTAAACATTCTCTAAGCACCGGATTTGCTAGGCATTTCTACTTCCTTATAGTCACTTAAGGGGTGATTGAAAACAGCCTTGTAATGTAAGGGAGAACACAAGCCCAGTGAGGTTATTTTATTTGCCCGGGGCTGCCCACTTGGCAGAGCTCTGGCTATTGGCCATCAGTCCACACATGTTACTGGGGAAGTGTCCATCATCCCTGCCCATGTGG
This sequence comes from Ateles fusciceps, assembly GCA_036589455.1. Classification (NCBI taxonomy): domain Eukaryota; kingdom Metazoa; phylum Chordata; class Mammalia; order Primates; family Atelidae; genus Ateles; species Ateles fusciceps. The sequence continues at coordinate 7,830,298 of JAZHEH010002317.1, read as the reverse complement.
TACCTTTCTGGTCTTATGGGTCTCTCTCTCTCCCTTCTCTCTAGCCTGGAGGCAATCTCTTTCTATTCTGGAGAAATCTTTCTTCCTTTGTGTTTCTTCATGATTCTCTCCTAAGTCCATAAATTCCCTTCCCCTAAGGGCTTTGAGTTTTCCAAAAAGCAACGCAAAAACACTCTCATATTCTTTCTGTTTTCAGCCTGACACATGCCTCCCTGAGGCAATAAGAGTAGAGCCCATGGTCGGCTTAAATGGTAAAAAAGGAAAGGGGAAAATACAGGGAGAGGGGAAAAAAAATCCACATAGATCATTATCTCAAAATATTGTCCCATTGCACGCTCAACATCTACTTCAAGCTGCTTAAGCTTTTGAGGTGGATACTGTCATTATCTCCAGTTTACAGGAGAGGAAGGTGAAGTGTGGGGACATTACATGCCTTCTCCAAGGTGACACAGCTAGGAAGTGGATTTAGGAGTCAAACTCCAGCTTGTAAGGCACTAATTGTCAAGCTTTTAACTACCGCATCCTACTGACATACTACTTGTGTGGGAAAAATATGTATCAAAATTGTTCCCTAAGGAAAATGGACTTGCCCAAGATTGTTCAGCAAGTCAGTAGAATGGGAGCCAAGTTTGCTGGTCAGAGGCACATCAATCAAGATCTACATTTAATGGACACTATCTGCATACGTCTGGCTCTAAGGGTCACCTAGCTTGGTCTCTGAGGAGGCTACATTCAACACCCAAGAAGAATGTTCAGAAAGAGATATTTCTTAGAGTGCTAGCCAAGCTACAGAACCGTGCAACTGAGTGGGTAAGAGCAATAAGGGAAAAAAGATCACAGAGAGTGTCAACATCTGGAACCAGTTGGTAGTGGTTGCCTGGAGCACTGTGTTGAGATGGACTCTAGGGCTGTGTCTGAGATCAGTAGCAAAGAGTGCTTGGATCACTTAGTAATGTCTGTCATTGGTTCGGGAAAGGGAGGTTGTAGCATGCATATGGTGTATTTATCTTTCCCCCACCTGGAAGTCCCCTGAAGCTTTTGGAAGAATCAGATTAAGTGCTAACTATTGAACATTTACTATGCTGTTGGTGCCATGCTGTTTGCATTCACTATTTCATTTAACGTTGGTCACCGGATTCCCCTCTCCTGACACATTGTGCAGAGGAGAAAACAGAATGTCAGAAAGGTGAAGTTACTTGCCCAAGGCTAAAGAAGCTGGTCCATGGCTAACCAGCTGTGATAATTACTGTGAAATACATAAACCATGAGGTTGATGAATAGAAATGTCAATAGAGAAACAATCCTGGAACCTGTTAATTGGTGTTTGAATGTATATATTTGGCCAGAGGGCTCTGTCTTATTTATCTCTTTATTCCCAGTGACTAGCACAGGGCTCTGGACACAACTGATGCCCAGCTCATATTTATTTAGAACTGTGAGCAGGCCCTGTGCAAGACAGTGATTTGGGGTGTAAAGAGATTTCTTTATGCATATCATGGGAAAGTATCTAGATTAAGGTTGGGCACGGCTAGATACATAATAAATATTTGTATAATCCATGAGTGCTAGAGGACTTGGCTACTGGGTGGGAATGGGAAGACAAAATGGAGAAAATCTTGGTGAAGACAGGACAAAGGTATTCTTTATCCTTTCTGGAAGGGTGCAAGGGGCCCAAGGACCAGCCCCCATGCTGCCGATTCCTAGGATGCCAAGCTATGCAGACACATTTCGTGATGCCATCAGGCAAGTCCAGGAGGGAGAGTCCTGCACCTGGGAAGCTATTTCTGGCTGTGTGTTCTGCCAGCAGTGTGATAGGAGGCTGCAGGAGCCGGATCTGCTGCTGGGGCTCTGGAACTCAGAGTCGGGACAATGCCAGCTTTGTCTTGCCAGGAGCACCTGAATGTCATGGCCGGAGGGGAAGGCAGCAGGGAGGGGCAGCCTCAGTGAGCCCAATCTTATTCTGCCACATCTTTTCCCAGTTGTGTCCTGCCTGTGTTCAATTTGGGGGCTGATTTATCTTATTTGCAGCATTGGCATATTGCATTTTAAAGAGTCTCAAATTATGAAATCACTGTGAGATTGGAAGAATTGGATTTTTTTCCATTTTATAGATGAAACAACTAAGACTAACAGAGTTATTTATAAATATATATAAATATATTTAGAGTTATTTATAAATATATAAATATAACAACAGTAACAATAGTATATGTTAGGTATTATACTAAGTATTTCTTATGCAGTAACTTATCAAAGCTTTATAATACCCTCTAAGGCAGGAAATATTCTTTTTTTTTTTTGAGATGTAGTTTCGCTCTTGTTGTCCAGGCTGCAGTGCAACCTCCACCTCCCAAGTTCAAGCGATTCTCCTGCCTCAGCCTCCTGAGTAACTGGGATTACAGGTGCCCACCACCACGCCTGACTAATTTTTTGTATTTTTTAAAAATAGGGTTTCTCCATGTTGGTCAGGCTGATCTCGAACTCCCAACCTCAGGTGATCCAGCTGCCTCGGCCTCCCAAAGTGCTGGGATTACAGGCGTGAGCCAAAACGCCCAGCTTAGGAAATATTCTTATAACTATTTTGCAGCTGAGGAAATTGAAGCTCAGAGAGGTCAAAACTTTATCAAACCCAGTCCCATCTGATACCAGAGCCCATATTCTTAACCTCTGTGCTATGCTACCTCCACGTCATGCAACTAATTAACTTGTTAATGAATACTTTACATGAATACAGTGCTTTAAATTTCCCAAACACGTTATGTATATTTGTGCTTTAGAGTGGCACTCTAATACTAGGTGCTAAGTGGATCGAGTACTATGTTTTGTTGACATCCTCTGGCACATCAAAAATAATGCCAGGAGCTGGGAAGGCACTTACTGCTCTGCGCTGTACTTTGTACAGTATTATGACACATGATGTTTTGTATTTTGTACAGAACGTACTGCACAATATAACTTTCTACAGTACAGCAAAGTAACCCTTGTACTATACTATATTTCACTTCCCCAAGCCTCAATTTTATCATCTATAAAATGGGGGAAGTAACTTTCTCCCAAGGCCTGTGAGCACTGGAGATGATACATGGGAAAAGAGCCCGGCACACCTCACACATCAAAGAAGCGCAATATGCTGTAGCTGCCCAGCCACACACTCGGAGTCGTTTTACAGGAGTGAGCTAATATTTCTCTTGCTGAAGTGAACAAGGTGACTGGCTAAAATAAGCCTAGTCATCTGTAACTGAGGAGTAACACAAGTTTATTCTTAGCATTCCCTTCGTGCCCTCCGTCCCTGGAAAAAAGGGACTCAGACCAAGGAGCCGTGAACTTGCCAATACATTTGACCCCAGTGGACCCTGTGTTTCTTGTGACTGGCCCCGTACTAAAGACCTCAGTGTTCTTGGTCTCCACGTAGGCAAGGTCAGACCAGAGCTTTAGTCAGAACTGGGTTAAACTATTTCTAGGTGCAAGAAGCATCTCTGGGAAAAGAGAGGCAAAAAGAAGGACAGATAAAATAGATTTACCATTGGAACATAGATTTTGTGATTACAAGTCATCTAACCATGCACAGCCCTATCCTTGGGCTGTAATTATATTTGTTGTGAGTTTTCTCAAGAAACAGCTAGAAAGGGAGGCATTTTGCTGGAGCCTAACCTAAATGGAAGCTCATCACTGTTCACAGTTATGGGATCATTAGGCCAATGGGGGAATCTGAGAGGAAGGTGAGGTTTTCCTATTTCCTATCTTCTTTCCCATGAATCTCTCAGACCAGCACCATTTTTCTGCCAAGGAAAGTGGTCTCTGGCCATGAGGAAGCATCTGTTGGCTGCACACACCATTTGGGCTCAAAGAATAAGCAGAATAGCGCCATCTTGGATTGTCACAAAAAGGCCATCAAATGAGGGTGGCATAGTTAGGATAGGCAAGATTGGCAGCTACAATAGATGAGCTCTGGGAGTTCGGTGGCTTCATTGATACATTCACTTCTTGCTCTTGTCTTTTTTTTTTTTTTTTTTTTTTTTGAGACAGAGTTTCGCTCTTGATGCCAAGGCTGGAGTGCAATGGCGCGATCTCGGCTCACCGCAACCTCCACCTCTTGAGTTCTTCTCCTGCCTCAGCCTCCCGAGTAGCCTGGGATTACAGGCATGTGCCATCACGCCCGGCTAATTTTTTTGTATTTTTAGTAGAGGCGGGGTTTCACCATGTTGGTCAGGCTGGTCTCCAACTCCCAACCTCAGGTGATCCACCTGCCTTGGCCTCCCAAAGTGCTGGAATTACAGGCATGAGCCCCGTGCCCAGCCTTCTTGCTCTTGTCTTCATCCTCCACATGTTGGTTGAAGGAGAGCTGTGCTTCTCATGGCATACAGGGACCCACCCTCATGGCATGACTGTAAAGTTATGTGACGTGGTCCAGAAGGAAGATGAGGAAAGTGAATAAAGTTGGAGAGGTCCCACCTACTCTTAGCTGTCTCAGCTGGAAGTGACTCAACACTCCTCTTTAAATTCCATTGGTGAAAGCTTGTCACAGGCCTCCCTGGGTGCTAAGATAACTGGAAAGGGCAGCCTCATAGCATGTCTGAGTGGGAAGGGAAGGAAGCTTAGTACCAACCTCTCTCAAGATCAGAATTACCTTTCAGCCCAGGAATCACACATTAAGGTGAGCATCTCAGACTTCTCTGATGAGTTTTTTCTCCGTATAAGTGGAAGGAGACAGGAAAAATAACAGTTGCTATTATTTGAACATTTACTATGGGCCAGGCATTATGTTAAATTTTTCTAAGCCTTACTATCTTTCATATATGAACTCTGTCATGTATGTATTGTTACTTCTATATTATAGATAAGGAAAACCCAAATGAGAGAAGTAACTTGATCAACATCACACTGCTAGGCCGGGAGTGATGGCTTATGCCTGTAATCCCAGCATTTTGGGAGGTCAAGGCAGGCTGATCGCTTGGGCCCAGGAGTTTGAAACCAGCCTGGGCAACACAGCAAAACCCCACCTCTATAAAATAAACAAAACTTAACCAGGCATGGCAGCTCATGTCTGTAGTCCCAGCTACTCGGGAGGCTGAGATGGGAGGATCCGTTGATCCTGGGAGGTGGAGGTTGCAGTGAGCTGTGATCACACCACTGCACTCCAGCCTGGGTGACAGAGTGAGGCCCTGCCTCAAAAAAAAAAAAAAAAAAAAAAAAAAAAAATCACACAGCTAGAAAATGCTGGAGCCATGATCTATTCTGATTCAGGGTCTGATTCTAGAGACTGTGTTCTACCCGTTAGACCACACTGCCTATGTGAAATACAGCTTTCAATGTGGCTCTGAGGGATTAAACATGACAATAGACAAAGTGCTTAGCCCATTGCCTGACATGCCATTAGTGCTCATTGGATGCTGATTATGAAAAGAAAACAAGCAAAAAAATTTTTTTAACTATCAGAAAATTTCTCTTTAACCTTCAAAGAGTTAAGTTATCTGCTCTGATGGTTTTTTTCCGTTGCAAACTGGTATCCCATTTTTTCATTTGCACATTCAGTTAATGTGTCTACTGAATGTGTTCTGTGGGCTTATCACAGTGCTAGGCACTTGGTATGTGAAGATGAGCCAGATACGGTCCCTCCCCTCAAGGAACAGAGTGAGGGTGTGGGATGGATTCACTCTATCCAAGTTCTGGGAGATTCTGAGAAATGGCACTGGAATTGTCGGAAACTTGGGGTCTGGTTGGATGGTTGGGATAGGATGAAAATCCAGTGGATTAGGAGTGGTTATTTCCCATTTGTTAGGCAAACCAAGTAAGAAGGTAGATATAAGGAACTGTAAATTTTTATTTCATTCTCTCCAGAAACTCTTCCCTATCTGACACAGCCTCATCTCTATCCCACCTAGGGCCACAATAGACACCATTACAGTTGTCAGTTACCCTACGTACCTGAGGTGCAGGACTAGCATATGATACTAGGAGAGCCAGTCTCAGCCCTTCCCTGGGGCTAAGTATGGGAGAGAGTGACTCTCACTGGCTCTGGTGGTGACAAAGGCCATGCTGGACAGGAAGTATCACAGTAACACCCAGCATCTATTAGGTGTCGACGCCAAGGCCAGTGTTTACCCCATGCTGCTGGACACTGCCTTTGAGTGAAATTGCTTCAACCTCACAACCACCCTGTGAGGTAGGTACATTTTCATTATTCTTATTTTACAGTTGAGAAACCTGGAGCTCAGAGGGGCAACAACACTCATTCAAGGTCACACAGCTAGTAAGGAATCAAGCAGGGGTCTGAATCCCACACCCAGTACTCACAATCACCATGCCACAGTGCTACCAGTTATCTCTATGTAGGGACCTCTGGGTCCCAGCGAGAAAGGGCATATGTGAAGATGGCTAGGCTTGGGCTGCAACCTATGTTCAAAGACCAGGGGCAAGTAGATTTAATCCAGCCACTTGGACTGTGCTCTCTCTACCCACCCCTCGGCCCCCACCACCAGGGTCATCCAATCTAAGACCCAAACTGAATAGCTCTGAGCCTTCACAGTTTCTGGTATCTCCTGAGCCCCAGCCCGCAGGACTCTGTAGCATCCTTGATTTTTGATTCTCTCAGGGACATGCTATAAAAGACTGAAGTCAGCAATTGCGTAGATTGCTGTCAAAAATAAGGGCAATTTTATACATGTTTCAGTTCCTATTTCCCCTCCTTGCTTTCCCCCCAGGGGTTTGAGATTGTTAAGCGGCAGAGCTGGTAGAGTTTCCGAGGGGGAGGTCACCGACCGGAATGAGGCACCTGCCAGATAGAGAGAACTACATGTAGCTAAGGTACCACACCCGGATCAGCTTCAGAAGGAAGCCCTCCTAGCGGGCAGTAGAAAGATCAGAGGGACACTGGAAGGTCTTGTCACCTTCAGTTCCTCAAGGGCTTGCTGCAGTAGCTTGAAGTCTGTCCTTTCCATGTATCTCCTCCGCCTTCTTATCTCAGTGGAACCCTTGGACCTCTCTGGCCCCTTTTCCCCCCACAGTTCTCTTAAGCAAACCATCTTAGAGAAAATGCTGAGTTATCCCTTTATTCTCTCTACAGATGACGCTATTACAAAATAGTCATAGGAAGAGGTGATCAGAATATGCAGGTAAAAGTGCAGGGAATAGAGTATGACAGAGATGTGTCAGGCTGTTAATTACCAATGAATTGTTAATGGATCCGTTGTTTAATTAATAAAAAGTGTGTTCTCGTCTGGATTTTGAATGTTTGTGGTTTCTCTCAGCTTTTAAAAAGGAGTCATATGTTATTATTGTCTGATTCTAAATATCCACCTTGGCACCAAACAGTTTTTGAAAATTTGATCTTCTTTTTCTTAAAGGGGACCTCAAAAATTGTGTAAGCTGCAGGTCCCCCACACCCAGTTATGTCCCTGTTTCTAAGATTCTGAGACTGTAAGATTCTACAGTTTGCATGTTCCCCAGATCCAAAGTTTGTCACTGCCTGATCCCTTTAGGGTCACTCCCAACCATTCCGCTCCCCACCTCCTGTGGGATATTGCTCATTAGAACATGGGCCCCTAGACTTCACAGTCCTGGAGGTTTTCTCTGTGTCCCCCAAGCATTTGTAAACCAGGACTGCAAGGTCCAAGGGGTTTAGGAAAGCAGAGTAGCTTCTGAGGCAGCTGCTCCTGAGATGGGGAGGGGAGCCTTCAGCAGCGAGCTTCCGAGGAGGACTGGTTTTGTTCAGAATGCTCTATTCATTTGGATTTCTCAATTTTCCATCCTGCGGCTCACAGGTGGTTTGAGAGAACTAGTCTCCTGCCAGCAAAGGGTGGGTCAGAATCAGAGCTCCAACCCCCTTCTTTTACAGGCAAGTTTCTTTTACAGGCAAGGAAATTGACCAGAGTATGGCAGCCGCTGATCCAAGCCCATTCCACAAGTCAGCCCAGCTGATAGCTAAGACTCCTTTCCTCTCCTCTCGGCTCCCCCAGACTCAGAAAAGAGGACAAGCACTGAGAAGGCACTTTACTTCCTGCCGAGGAAGAAGTAGGGAATGATTTTAAAGGCAGAAGCGAAGACGATGTCTGGTGTCTGAAAAATAAATATCTCCCTATTGCCACCAAACTACATATCCTTCTTCCAGGATCCGTTTTCCTTTATTCCCTTGGCAGAACCTGGGGCTCCACACTCCGCTATTATTTTGCTGTATTTCAGGGGCACCCAACAGTTCACCCAGAGAAGATAAAAACAGGCTGCTAGCAGCATCACAATTCCTTTGGCTTCAGATTTCACTGTTTGTGGTTGCACAAAAACCTATTTGAAATAAACATAATAAAACTTTTACAACAGGCTCACTGTAGGCTCCCCAAACTCTGGCTGACTCTGGGGGAAAGGAGGAGAAGGGACAGTCAGGAACAGAACTGCTTCTGGAGCTCTCAGTTCAAAGCACTCAGGGATTAACGTTTTCCTACCCCAACCCTGGAGAGGATGGACTCTAGTCTGTCAAAACGGAAGGAGCCTCATTTTATAGACAGGGAAACTGAAGGAAACTCAGCTGCCCCATAGTTCCTCTGAGGTGATCAATGGAACCATCTTTGAGGAGAGTGTGGTGCAGTAGGTCTCAAACTTGGCAGCTCATTGGAATCAACTGCGAAACTTTAAAAGGTACTGACACCTGGGCCCCACCTCCAAACATTCTTATTTAATTAATTTGGGAACAGACCTGGACATTGGGCTTTTCTTAACCGCTCCCTAAGTGATCCCAATGGGCACCACTGTTGGGGACTGCTGGTGTGGAGAAGGGACAGGGAGGCGTATCTCTACGTCTTTGTTCCACTGTTTTATAACTGTGTCCTTCAGCAATCACATGGGCTTCTGTCTCCTTCCTCTGTAAATTAGAGCTAACAAATTAGAGCTACCTCATACAGGGTCCAAGTGGGAATTAAATGAAATGATATGCATTAATTGCTTAAAGTAGTGATTATCACAGAGTAATTGATCAATACATGTTTGTATTATTGTTACTGATGTTACTGTTGTTACTTCTCATGAATGTCACCATTTCAAGGTCTCAGGATGGGAAATGGGGGAACACAATCCCCACATCCATTGATGGTTGAATTAGCATTCAGGAGATCTGATTTCCTTTTTGACTGTTCTGACAGCAAACAAGCTGTGTGACCTTGGGCAAAGCTCTTAACCTCTCTGAGTTTAGTTACCACATCTTGCCAGATGGGTCTCATAGCCCCTGGCCATCTATTGTCCAGGAAACTGTGAGATTCCAATAAGATAATGGATTTGAATGAGATTTGAAAACAGGAATGCACCAGAGGAATTTGAGATATTACGATTACGATGCCCATGGCATCCCCCTTGTGCCCTGGCTGGCCCATCTGTTCTGGGAGCTTTCCATTCTCTCTCTGCCTCCTTTGGCCGCCAGTCCTGGGCTGCTCCGTCTGACATTTGGGCAGTTTCCAGGGAGGATTCTGTCCCTCTTCCATCTGCCTCTCAACTTAACTCTTTTCTCTCCCCCTCTTTTGGTGTACGAGGATCTGACGCTAGGGTATGAGGTGATGGTGTATGAAAAGAGACACTAGGGAGTGATGACTCCTTCTTTTCCTGGGGTCAGGAGGTGACCAGTGATCTTGGATTTCCCATCATGGAAAAGTTGGAACGTCCCTATGAGACCTTCTAGATAGACCAGGGGATGAGGTCGAGTGGGAGGTAGAGCCGGGATCCAAACCCAGCTTCCTGGACTCCCATATAGTGCCCTTCTGCTCCCCCACTCCCCCACTCCACCCAATTGCCCTGAGCTCTTGGGGATGGGCTCTGCAATATGGGATCCCTCCTGGCTCCTTAATTTCTCTTGGAGAAGTTACTGCCTGTGGGAGAGTATCAGGCCATGGGGGTTTGCTGCTCCCTTCAGGAGCCTGGGCTATCTCCCAAGGAGAATGTGTGTCCTTGGCCAAGTCATAGAGCTTCTGCAAGACTCAGTTTTCTCTGCTATACAATGCGAAAACCACCACTGCTTCTACTGGTCAAATGCAACAATAAACAAGAAAGAGTTTGCAACCTCTATTGCCTAAAATGCCAGTGCTCCTGCTGGAGACGGGCATGGAGATGGGTTGAATCTGCCAGGCTGATCTTCCCTGGCTGGAGACCGAGGCCAAGGCAGAGGCATCTGGGCTGCTCCGAGCTGTGTGGGCTGGGAGGAGCCTGCGAGAAGGCAGGGCCTGCTTGGGATTGGCAGCTGCAGGCCTGCTGGCAGATGGTCTCCTAAGTGGGCCACCTCAGGGTCAGCTTTATGGATCAGCACATTAACCCTTCCCTCGCTAGCAGCCCCTTAGCTGCTGGTTCTTTTTTACTTTGGCCTAACTGAGCTGTAGACTAGACCCTGGCTCACATCCGATCACTCCCCAGCCCACTCTGAAGACATGAGCCATCCGTTGCACATGGGGTGCAATTTAAAAGTGTGCGGAGTCAGATTCTAAAACCTCATGACACTCGGATCTGGGCAAAATTGAGGAGAGAACAGCCTTTTAATATTCATCACTTGTATTAATACCAAGTTTTGTAAATACTGATGTACAAAAAATGGAAGTATCACTGAACAGGATAACCAACAGAAATATTTTGGAGTTTATCCTTCTAGACTCACTAATTTACTCTTATTTCTCATCTCTCCCTCTCTCTCCCCCTTTACCAATATGAGATAATACTGGACATGTTGTTTATTCCAGACTTTTTAACAAATTTAGCAATACAGTCTGAGTACCTTCCCATGTAAATATCCATCCATCTCATCATTTTTAATGCCTTTATAGTGTTCTATTATTGACATCTATCCAAAGAAGTTCACCTACCTGCCATTGTTGGATGACACCATTAGAGAATGAGGAAACAAACTCAGAGAGGTTCAGTGACTTGCCCAAGGTCACACAGCTTGGAAATAACAAACCCGAACTTGAATTTTGGTCTTGTGACTTGAAATATGGTTCTCTTTTTTAGGTTAGAAGGAGTGAGGGTTTAGCAGCACTGGTCCTGTAAACCAGTACCGACCAATCACACTCCAGGAAGGGCTCAGATGAGTGTTGCCTTCTGGTTGTCGGTTGGCTCAGTTCTGGGTTTGAGTAGCAGCCCCATGTTGATCGGCTGTGTGCTTTTGGGTAGACTGACTCCTCTCTCTAATGGGGAGGCCTCTCTGCAGCTTCAACTTCTTCATCCATAAAATGAGGCTATTAAGATCTAACTTGTCAGGCCATTCAGGGAATTTGTTAGAGAAGAAACTGTCCAGGTACGTGACACATGGCGGGTGCTCAGCTGTGAAGCTAATGCTCTTCCATTGCTGCTAGCATTTTGGGTATTATAAGAACATGAATAGGCCTGCCGCAGTGCCTCATGCCTGTAGTCCCAGCACTTTGGGAGGCCAAGGCGGGCAGATGACTTCAGCCCAGGAGTTCAAGACATGGCAAAACCCCATCTCTACAAAAAATACAAAAATTAGCCAGGCGTGGTGGTGCATGCCTGTAGTCCCAGCTACTTGGGAGGCTGAGGTGGGAGGATCACCTGAACCCAGGAAATTGAGGCTACAGTGAATGGGAGATGGCGCCCCTGCACTCCAGTCACAGGGAGATCCTGTCTCAAAAAAAAAAAAAAAAAAAAGAAAAAGAAAAAAAAAGAATATGAATAAAAATATTAATGTTATCTAATGTCTATTCATATTTTCTGATACCTACTATTATCTAGTGTTATGTAACATCTAATCATGGTGGAGCTCTAACGGTGGGAGTAGCTCCAGTCCTTAGTAAGTTTTGTCTCCTCACGTTTCTCCACCTTTGAAAGCCTTTGATTATTTCTGAAGGTGATTCTCCTCCTCACCTCCAGCTCCCGGTGAGAACGCGGTTAACCTTTTGATGGGCGCAGGCCCGGTCTTGAAACCCCTCCCTCATCAGCGCTCTCTTTCCCCTCCCCCACCAGTCAGAGCCAACGGGCCGCCCCTCCCCCCACCTGCTCTCGGGCCTTTGACACTAATTGATACGGAGTTTCCCCCTCTAATCCTGCCTCTGCCTGGGGCCCTTGTTCCTAGGGCATCTGCTTGGTGAGAGGAGGAGGAGGCAGGGCCGGCCGCCACCCGCCTGTCTGCCATCTGGTCCCCTTCTCCTCCCTCCTCTCAGCGCCACCAAGAGAAGTCTGTAATGAATCCGTGGCCCCCCGCCCAAAGGGGTGGGGTAAGACCGGTCGCACGCTGACGGTCTACACACACGCGCACACACACACACAGACGCACACTCATTCGCGCATGCAGCTCGTAGACACAATCATTAGCAAAGCTTTTGTGCGGCCCTCCCAGGCCCGCTCCAGCTGAACAGCTGCTGGGAGGGCTCCGGAGCGAGATGCTAACAGGAGGGGAACTTTAATTATCCCACCGAATGGCATCTTTGGCAGACCCCGGGGACTGGACGAGATGGGGAAGGAGGACGGGAGTAGGGGAGAGAAAGACAATTAAACTAGAACATCCCAGGCAAGAAAGGGATGGGACGATGGGGGAAGCGGATGGGAAAGGGAAAGCCGATGGGGAAGAGACGGTAGAGGTTCACCTCTGCTCCCTGTATCAGAGGGCCACATCTCTCCCATCCAGGAGACTGAAAACAAGATGATTTTGGAAAATTACCACTTTCTTCTATTTTCCTGACTGAGGTTACCCTACATGAATTTCTCTTCCTCGGCCATCAGGGCTGCCTTCTAAAAGCCTGACATTGGCTGGGCACGGTGGCTCACACCTGTAATACCAGCACTTTGGGAGGCCGAGGCAGGAGGATCACGAGGTCAGGAGTTCAAGACCAGCCTGGCCAACATGGTGAACCCCCATCTCTACTAAAAATACAAAAAAATTAGCCGACTGTGGTGGCAGGCACCTGTAATCCCAGCTAGTTGGGAGGCTGAGGCAAGGGAATTGCTTGAACCTGGGAGGCAGAGGTTGCAGTGAGCCGAGATTGCACCACTGCACTCCAGTCTGGGCGACAGTGCAAGACTCTGTCTCAAAATAATAAATAAATAAATAAACATAAAAGAATTAAATAAAAGCTTGGCATCAAGTGCAAGGCTTTGAACTCTTCACTCCTGGGTCTAATTTAGTTTTGCTCCTTGCCAGCTGCGTGACCTTGGGCCAACTACTTCACCTCTCTGAGCCTTGAAGTTCTGTGCAAAATGGAGATCACAGCAATAGCTACTCACCAGGTTGCCAAATCAGTTAATATCATTCATTTAAACAGCAAATGTCCACTGAGTGCCTGCTGTATACAGGCACTGTGCTAGGAGTCAGAGATACGAGAGCACATATGATGGGGGGTGGGAGTGCAGAGAATAAACAAGGGAACCAACTAATGTAAAAAAGAAAATTGTGACTAGGGCCCAAATACTGATTGCTTCAAGCAACGTTTTCAGATGTTTCCCCTTTGACTCCTGTCAGAACAATTTTTTCCCTGTCTTCCTTAATTCCCTAGGTGATGTCCATTACTGCTGTAACCAGATCCCATAATATTCCATGAGTGTTTGCCAGCAGGAGTGGATTTTCTTTGTATGAGAAGCTCAGTGCTTGGCACATAGTAGGCTCTCAGAAAATATTTTCTTTTTTTTGAGAGTCTCATTCTGTTGCCCAGGCTGATGAAGTTCAGTGGCATGATCCTGGTTCACTGCAACCTCCATCTCCCAGGTTCAAGTGATTCTCCTGCCTCAGCCTCCTGAGTTGCCAGGACTACAGGGGCCCACCACCATGCCCAGCTAATGTTTCTGTCTTTATTAGAGGGATTTTGCCATGCTGGCCAGGCTGGTCAGAGTGCTGGGATTACAGGCATGAACCACTGCTCCCAGCCTCAGAAAATATTTTCTGAGATGAATCATCGGAAACCCCATATATATTAAGTGGTTGAAGATGAAAAGTGCCAGCCCTTATATGGGAGGCCAAAAAGGGGTTTGTCCACTTTGAAAGTTCTCTTTGTTCAATCAGGGTTTAAATTATACATTTTATACCTTCCAGATTGGTCAAAACTAAAAACAGTGTGGTAATACCACATTTGCTGAAGATGTCAGGGAACAGATACACTCATACATTGCTGTTGTGTAAACTGTTGCAGCTTTTTGGGAATATGATATTACAGCATTTATCAAAAAGTTTTAAAAATTTGCCTACTCCATGACCAGCTCTTGATGTCACTACTAAAGGAAAAAGGAGGTGAGTTCAAGAGTGTTTATTGCAGCCACGTTTGTATCAAGAATAATCTGCAAACAGCCCAGATGCTCTTCCTTAGGAAAATAGCTAAGTACATTATGAAATGTGCATAATTATGGAATACAATCAACAATTGAAAAAATGTAAATTAACGTGTATTGATGTTGATCTCTAAGAGACTGTAACAGGAAAAAGCAAACTGTGGGATGACACACAAATTGTAGTGTTATTTTCTATGATATGTGTATAAAAAAGCATTCTTGCTATCTACGTATATATACAAAAGAAAACTATATACTGTATATAAATATATATGTGTAGAAAAATGCTTCAAAGGATGTACATGAAACTGTCATTGACAGCATCGCCTATGAAGAAGAGGGGGATATTTTAGCTTTATCTCTGTGACTTACATATTTAATAAAAACGTTTTCATAATTCACAAGCTTTCTTCCTGTATTATGTATATAAATATGAATCTGAAAAAAAACAAAAACAAAAGAGAAGAGTAGGTGGAAGACACATAAATGGCAAAAAACAAATAAACGAAGTCCTGTGAAGAAGATTAGATTTCCACAGTCAGGTTTTTCAGCCTTGGCACTACTGACATTTAGGGCCAGCCAGATAATACTTCCTTGTGGGGGAGCTATCTTGTGCACAGCAGGATGTTTAGCAGCATCTCTGGCCTCTACCCACTAGATGTCATTAGCACCACCCTCCCTTTGGGCTGTGACAATCAAACATGTCTCTAGACCTTGCCAAATGTACCCTGGGGAGCAAAGTTGCCACTAGTTGAGAACCACCAATCCAGAGATACATTCCAATCTACCCCCTAGATGATTCAGTCAGAAAAATCTGAAATGCTGAAAACATCAGGATCATTAAGACCATGTTTGCAAATCAAGAGATGGCTAAGACTTTGGAAAGTAAAAAATAAAATAAAAGTCACATAGGTTTGTGTCTCCTGCCTTCCCATGGGTTTCGGGAGTGGCAGAGCTGCACAGCGAAAGGAGCATGTGATTGGAGTCTGACAGTGCTAAGCTCCTTGAGTCTGTCCCCTCCTACAAAGCAGGGAGACTAGTGCCATTGTCAAATGTCAGTTGTGGGCTTCTTAGTGTGTGTAGCTTGAGCCTTAGGATTGGAAGACCTGGTTGCCAATCCAAGCTGGGCAACGCTGGGCAGGCTACTTTGCCTTCCTAAGCTCTAAGCTCATCTGTAAAATGGGGGATGATGTTAGTATCCATCTCGTGGGCTGAATTTGAGGATTAAGTAAGATGACATCTGCAAGCATTTAGCACCATCCTGATCTCCAGTTAAGAGCTCAGTAAATGGTAGCCATAGCGCTCTTGGTGATAGTGTTTGTAAATTGTATATTAGTCGGTGTCCTGATATAAATCAATCGTTTTTACATGGCAAAAGAGGACCAGAGCTTTTCTTTCTCACCTCCCTGGGATCATAGTCTGGGAATTCAGATGTCTGCCTTGAGTGAAAGGGCACCATTCATTCCTTTGTGCATCAAGGGTTTATAATTTGCTGACCAAGGGCCCTTCCTTAAGATAGAGATGAGTGAGTCCTGCTCCTGGGGGGACAGAAACGCTACATCGTAACCTGGCATCTGAACTGGACTCACCTGGGTGTCTTTTTCATCAAGGTTGCCATGATGTAACTCCTGAGAGGATGTCCCCTGACTTGGCAACATTCCTCAGAGACAAAGCTTTCTGTGAACTCTGTGAATTCTTCTCTCCTGACCACATTCCCTGCCCCCCACACTCAGCCTTTCCCCCACTTTGGAGCTATCGGGTAAATTGATAACAATCGTAAGAACACAGTTTTCTCTTGTTCTTCTCATTCATCTACTTGTCTGTTCTTTTCTTTCTCAACTGACAGACTCCCTCCCCTAAGATGATCTTTGTCTGCCACTGAGTCCGTCTCTCTTTCTTTAAGGGCAGTCCTGCTCACTGAGCCAACTTCTTCCTTCAGCCACATGTGGACTCCATCCTTATTCTTTAACCCATGATTCTTTGATATTTCTCTGCAAAGACCCTACAATGTTCCTTTATCTTCACGTGGTCAGATACTTCTCACTTGTGCATTTCTGCGTTTCTTGTCGCTATTGATACCGCCTCTGTTTGGTGATTGTCTCTGTTGATATTTATTATGTCTCCATTGACTCCTACCCAAGACATAGATGGACCCAATTACCTTCTAAACATTAGGGAAGGCACCAAAGAAAAATCTCATCAGGTGTTTTGCATCAACCTGGGAGGTAATGCTATTTACTCCCAGCATGCACTAGGTCACATGTGGAATTAACAGAAGGAAAAGTGAACACTAGATCACCCTCTAATGTTTCCAGATAGATCTTCACGTGAGGAAACATTATTGTTTACTTAACTAAGTAAGTGACTTGATCTTCAAGAATACTAGATCAATGTTTGCACGTAACAACCAAAATTTTGAACTCAATCAGGCTGTTTACTTTCTGTATCATTTTGCCCCTCCTGTAGCATAAAGAACATCAACAACAACAAATTGTAGCATTTCCGGATCAGTAATGAGAAAATCAGGCCCAGAAAGGTTGAGCAATTAACCCAGTGTAACACAGCCACAAACAGAACTTGAACGGGGGTTAAGATTCAAATGATCTGATTTTCAGATTTTAAATTCAGCGCTGAATTATCTTCTTTCTGCTAAATATTTTGTAAATTAGTTTTAATCTTAAAAGTAACACATGGCAATGGTTTATATTAAGTACTGCAGAAGTACCAAAAAAAAAAAAAAAACAAAAGTTCCTTCATCTTCACTCTGTGCTCCTTTCTTTTAGACACAACTACTACTGTGCTTTCTAATGTATTCTTCCAGAAATATTTCATATGAAAATACAATGTATTATGCTGGGAAACTTGCCTTTCCTTCTTAACTTTGTATTTTTCAAATATATGACTGCATTTAGAACTACCCTGTTATTTAATGGCCTCATTGTATTTGATTGTATAGATGCATCATTTATTTAATCAATATCCTATTGATTTATCATCAGGTTGTGATTTTTACTATAATAAACAATACTACAGTAAACATTTTGGTACATTTATTTTTGCCCACCTTGGAGGGTATATCTATACTATAAATTCCTAGAAATGGAATTATGAGAAATTTCCAGAAAATGATACTGTCTCCTTGCCCACCCCAAAGTGAGCATGCTACCCTCCCCTTCTTCCCAACCCAGGGTATAAGAATCATTTTATTTGACCATAACAAGTTGAGGAATTATCACACTCTTTCATCTATCTCATTCTGAGAATTAGAAAGTAGTGTATACTTGTTTTAATTTCTCTTTCTTTAATGAGTGAGGGCACACGTCTTTGCATGTTTATTGACCATTTTATATTTTGCTAGGATTACCTTTTCACGTCTTTCATCCGTTTAATGGAATTTGATTATTCATTTTTTAATTTATAAGAGCTCTTTGCATATTAAAGGAATTATTCTTCTGTCATGTGTGTTGCCTCAAACTTTGTTTGTTTCTGATGAGTACAGAGATTTAGAACAGACCAAAAACATTATAGGTAGCTTTTGGAGAAGGGATAGGAATTAAAATGGGATTTTACCTCCCTCCCCAATCCTCTCTCTCTCTCCTACCAAGAATGACTTGCTGTAACAGATGGAGAGCTATGAGTCAGAACAGGTATGAGGCTCGAATCTCTCCTCCTGCTGCACCTGGGTTCAAAGGAAGGCACATATTAGAGGAAAGAAAAACTGTCTGCAAGAAGGCTTGGGCTATTTCCCAGATCCAAGTTGCAGTTGGCAGCCTGATCCCCATTCCCAAAATGCCACTCCATGTTTTTAAAGACTAGACACAAGGTAGCATATGGCCTACAAGAACCCTGCAATTTTTAAATTTAGGAAGGCACAGGAAGTGAGGAGGTGAGAAGGGAGGTACAGCGGGCTCCTCTGGGACTGTTTAGCTTCAGAGGGTTGGGAAGAGATGGGCCTTTTCTGCTTCATAAGAGATCAGCTCGTCCCTGCCCACTGAAACTATGGGAGTATCTTATGATTACATACAATTCCACTAAAGCAAAAGTACCCTGCAACCCAACTACACCCCTTCTAGCTTGGAGAAATGTGCCCAAATGCTGTTCAAGAAATTTGTTGAAGAACTGAGTGATTTAATTGATATTTATGGCACCATTGCTGTGACTGTGAGAAATTATAAATAACCTACATATCCAACAAAAGGGGAATTAACAAACACTAGATTGTGATCTGCCAATGAGATGGAATGCAAGGAAGCAGTCAAAATGAATGAGGATGAACTATAGGTGTGGATATGAGAAGATGATCAAGGTGTTTGTTGAGAGAGTGTAACACTGAGGACTCCAGGATCATCTTCTGCCTCCCCAGCATATAATCAATCCACCAGCAGGTCTGTCAGTTGTAAATAAAGCTGGAATCCCTTTTTCCTCCAGCTCCAGTGCTACTGAACTAGTCAGAGCAGCCATCACCTCTCAACTGGACTTGCAGAAACCATCTCCCAAAAACCCCACTGTGTTGACATTGTTCACTCCCCCACAGAGCGGAGCTGCATGCAGTGGCCACAGTGATCAGTTATAAACCACACCAGTCTCATGTCACTCCTCTGCTCAAAACCTGTATTGCTGTGCTCTGAATAAAACCCCAAGCTCCTGTCAAAGCCCCAGCCCCCACTTTCCTTCCTCCTTTGGCCCCCACTCATCCTTCTACCTCCTGCAGGATGTTCCTCAGACACACCATCCTTATCCCAGGCTTAGAGTCCTCACACTTAACCCTGGACTGTCCTTCCCCCTGATCTGTGCATGGTCAAGTCCTCCTCATTCTTCTTCATATCTCAGCAAAATCATTGCCTTCTCGGGAAGGCCATCTCTGATGACCTATAGTAGGCTGAATTGCATGCCCTGCAAATTCACACCCACCAAGAACCTTTGAATGCTACCTTACTTGGAAACGGAGTCATTGCTGTTACATTGTGGATATAATTAGTTAAGATGAGGTCACACTAGAGTAGGATGGGAACTTAATCCAATATGACCGGTGTCCTTGTGATGAGAGGAGAAGACACAGATGTGGAAGGAAGACAAAGGCAAAGGCGGAGGTTGGAATGATACTGCCACAAGCCTAGGAATGCCAGACCCACCAGTAGCTGGAAGAAGCAATGCAACATCTTTTTCTAGAGTCTTTGGAGGAAGCGTGTTCCTAACACCACCTTGATTTTGGATGTCTAGCCCCCAGAACCATGGGAAAATATCTGTCAGTCATTTTAACCCACTCAGCATGTGGTACTTTGTTATAGCAGTACTAGGAAATGAACACGCTCCCCCCAGCCCCCGTTCAATAACCACTTTCACATCATGCTCTGTGAGGGGACCCTCCCTGGAAATAAACAAGGTGTGGTTTTTGCCCTCCAGAGTTCAGGATTCAGTAGGATGTAATTTTTTAAAAAAAGAAAAAATAGACTGCTACACTTCCCCAAAAGAACTGTTTTCTAATCAAGAATTATGAAAACCATATAACGAAGACTTTGTATTTTCCCTTTGTCTGCCAGGAGACTCATATACAAATGTATGGTTCAACACTTGTCACGCTGGGAAAGGCTAGAACCTAACAGATCCCTGTTCCATGTTCCCCTCTATCACCTTGGCTACTGAATGCCGTTTATTTCCTCTTAATTCTGACTTTGCATTGTTTGTTTGTATTTTTATCTATTTGACTATGTTGTGAGGGGCTTATTGGTAGTTTTCTTTTTTCCCTTACAATATCATGCTATGGAAGTGCTTGGGACAGGCAGGGTGGCGTACTGCAGACAGGCAGACTGAGTCTGAACCCCAGCCCTGTCAGTTCCTGGCTGTGTGACCTTAGTCACTTCACATTTCTGCACCTCTGTTTTCTCATGTGTAAAATGGGAATTAAATATTACCTACCTCAAAGGAATGTTGTGATAATTAAATGAGATGATATTTGTAAATACTATGGGGTCTGGAATATGAAAAGTACTATCCCGCTTGTTAAAGTAATAGCAAACTTTAATATCCACATGGATTATAAGACAGTTTGATGGAGGCATGTCACCATAGCCTAGTCTATAAATCCCCTGAGGTTGTTTTATTCAATTTTTAATCTCCAGCTTTTATGATTGGCACAGGGTGGCTGATTGATAAACCTTCCTTGGATAGGTGAATGAATGAAATGCATCAAGCGTGTGGTGGTAGAAAAGTCACTCTCCCTTTTTGGACTTCACTGTGCCCATCTTGAAACTGACATCCCCTTAACATTTCTTCCAGTTCTAAAATTCCTTGATGCTATGCCTGGAAAGGCACATCAGCATCCCTTTTCCTTAGGTTAGGCATTTCATTCTTTCTAGATATTTACTTTTGGAGCTTTGACTAAGCCCCCTCAAGACTGTGGACTTGTGTGTCTGGGCTGAGGACTCAGCATATACTCAGTGGGCAGATGGCTGCTGCATTCCCTGGGCTGAGGAGGACAGGAAGCAGGAGGAGGCTGGGGAGGAGTGGAAGGGGGTGTCAGGAGTGGGAGCAAGGGAGATGTGGGTGTGGCTATGCAGATGAAAGTGGAAGACTAGCATCTTGGGGACTTGAAGAGGAGTAGCAAACAAGGAGTGGAGTTCATTGCGGAGGCCAGCCAAGAGTGAAGGTTTCTGGCATCCTTCGGGGGGAGGGGTCCATCTCATCTTTGCTCTAGCAGAGAGCCTCCCTCACCCCCTTTGAACATTCTTTAGGCTCATTAAGCCACAGTGAGCTCACTCTGCCTCACTCCTCTCAGCTTGTCTGTCCCACTCACCTGCGTGTGGTAGCTCCACTCTGTCCATCCTCTAAACTCAGGCTAACCTGAGTTCAACCCTGGTTCTGCCACATATGGGATACATCACCTTGGGCAGGTTACTTAACCCATCTGAACCCCAATTTTCTCATCATTAACCTGGAGCAGAATAATTTAGCGGGATGGTTGTGAATATTAAATAAAACAGTGTCAATCAAAGGCTTAATACAGTGTTGTTGTTAAGCAAAAGGGGCTTACTGCCCCCATGTGCTTTGAGCCAAAACTATGACACCTGGTTTTTGAGAAAAGAAAAGCTTTACATTGAAAGTCGACTCCCAAGGAGACAAGAGTCAGACTCAAATCTGTGTCTCTGTGCTGGCTTTAAGGCAATATTTGCATTAGAAAAGCCTCAGAGGATAGATTCTGAGACTAGCAGGTGATTGTTGGAAGAAAAGGGGGGGTTTTGGAAAGAGCTTTGGCATGCACAGTTATCTCTGCATGCTGCTTCATGGGTCGCGTGTGCAAATTTGAAGGAAGTTAGTATGAAACATGCCAAGGAAATTCAGCATGGACTCGTCAGCCATCTTGGTTCCAACTGACTTCAGCCAAGGAAGTTTCAGTGTTTCAGCAAGTTGTTCCTTTTCTTATTTGTCATCTTGCAAACTCAAGAATTTTTCTTATTAGGCATTGGTTTCTTTAACTCTTTGGGTCACAGTTTCAGTGTTAGGATGTAGTATGAGCTCAAAACATTACAGCTATTATAATTATTATGAGAAAAAGAGAAGAAGAGAGAGAGGTAGAGAGAAAAACATTTGTTCAGACACCTGAAGAACAAGAACAGGAAGAAATGGGTTTAATTGAGGATGCTGGGTGGCCACGTATATTGAGAGAGAATCCTATGGCTGGTACTCTAGAGTAATGGAAAGAATTACTCTACTTAATTTGTTTTGTTGTAAGTTAGAAATTTTGTATCCTCTGTTTTTTAAAAAGTAGGGTATCCCTATTCTCAAGTACCCTAGGAATCATAGATACCCCACTGAAAATTCTAGGGAATCGATTCTGCAATCACTCACCCCCAGGAGTGGCTGAAGTTTGTGAGTCTCCTTCAGAATGATTTGCTTGCAAAAAGTCTCAAACTTAATGAAGCTCAAGTGGAAAGAAAGAGGTTTATCACAGGGAACTCTCCTGGAACTGAACTGCTCCAAAATGTCAGGGATGGTCCCCAACCCTTCATAATCTTCCTGGTCCGCTCCCCAAAGCTGATGGACCAAATCTCCTTGCCACAATGCCACCTTCCCTGCAGAGGGGATCTGATCGGTAAAAAAAATGTGTAAATCAAAGTGACATAAATCAAATTCTAATTCAAATGCTCTGGGGGCTGGCTACTTAAATATTTAATGGAGGCTTTAAAAAGTTGAGCCCCAAATCCTTTGTGCAATGTGAGCAATCAAATCCTAATCAAAGACACGTCAGCCACCCCCTGGGTTGAAATAATGGGTGTTCGGCAGATGGGGGCTGCCTGCAAATCTGAGCCTGCTGCCTCATTTCCTCTGGTCAACATGGATAGAAAGGGGATTTAAGTTAGTCCCCGAAGCTTCTCAGGGCTTGAATTCCTCCCAGCATTTCCCCCTCCACCCACTCACTCCAGCTGTGTTTGTTTTAATTTTTTTGCTCTCAGTCTGAGACCTCAGACAACAGCAGCTCCTTGCCTTGTCTGCTGGCAGCTGCCCAGGCACCCTGTTACCTTCCGAAATTACATATTTTATTAACTTGTTACCCTAACCTACATCACCCTTCCTAAGAACTCCCTTCTCTGCCCACGAACATCCCGCCACAGTCTCCCCTGGGATGAAACTGCTTCTCTGAGAAATGAAACCATTGCCCAGTCCAGCATCCCCTTTCCTACTATTTTATTTGAAGAGTAGGGCTCTGTGGTTATTGATCACTTGAGAGGTAGAAGGGGAAAGTTTGAAAGGAAAGGAAACACGAAAACTTACAGAGTGGCAGGGAAGCCTGAGAGACCTCATAAACTAGTGGCTTGGAAGCCTTCATGGGGACTCAGATGCTTTGAGAAGCTGGAAAGCTCTGGATACTTCCCCTCCTGACTCCCACCCCAAAAAAAATCACGCGTACGCAACAGCATCCAGGCTGCTGCTTAACCGTACAGCACCTTCGTGTGAATGAGGGAAGGGAGCTGCTTTCTCTGGGTGGCACAGTTTGATCAGCAGAGTAGGACTAAACTCCACCCTCACTTACCTTCTCAACAGGGTATCCTCGTGCAGATCAAAACTTGCACCACTGGCAGGGGTGGTGGTGCATGGACCCCCCACAAGTTCCTCCCTCTCTGACTTAGTTCACATCCCCTTCATCGTACCGATGCGACCCTGAAGCCCAGCATGGGGAAAGGACACTCTTAAGGTTGCACAGTATGCCCTGTGTCCTTGCTTTTTTATTTCCCTGCACCCAACATACACAGACAATCTCACCTGCCTCCTCATTAAATAGCCCATTGATTATGCTCTCTCTACTAAAAGGCAATACGACCAGTAAGGTAGATAAAAATCTGTTGTCTAAATATCTAAATTAAATCCTTGTAGAAGCCGCTTACATCCAAGTGTCGGTAAACCCAGTGGCCCCAGGCAGGGAGGAGCTATTCGTCTTATCAGTAACTGTCTGGGTAGAATGATCCATTTCAAACAGCGCAAGGAATGAAATCATGAAAAGGATAAGAGTCCTGACGGAGGGGGGAGTGAGTCGGAGCTGGTGGCATTGAAAAGGTGTAGCTCAGAGCCAGCAGGCTGTCCTGAAGAGGATCACTCAGGTGTGTTAAAGACAGGCCCGGTGTGAAAGCACAAATGAATCGCTCAAAATAGATGAGATTTCTCTCCGTGGTAATTGCAAGAGGAGCTGGCGAAAGGTTTTATATCAAGATCACAGAAAGGAAAGAGCTGGGGAAATAAAGAGGATTTTATTTTGGAACCGAGAATGAGGAAGGGCTTTTACAAAGAAAGCGGGGAGAGGGTGTTCTCTTCCAAGGAGGGAATGGCCCTGCTGGGTAGACAGGGAAAGGAGATGCCTTTTGCCCGTAGATGGCGCTGTAGGGGCAGCGGGAAAGTGATTCCTAGAGATGGCAGGGAGGAGGCGCTGTGATCTGCTGGTTGTCTGGGTGACTGTACCTGTGATTCCTCCCTCTGAGCCTTAGTTTCCTCAAAACCCAGACAAAACACATCTAGAGGTCAGGTAAGTCAGGGAAAGGAGGTGAGAGAATCACTGGAGATGGGCGAGGGGGTGCTTCTGGACATTGGGAATGTTGTGTTTTCTAATGTAGAAATTGATGGAGTTCTACCTTGATCATTTGGGGTTCTTCCGTAAGTATATACTAGTTTATTTAAAAGTTTACTAAAAAAAAAAAAAAAAGAAGAAGAAGAAGTGATCCTATGGTCATAGTGTCTCAGAAGAGATGGAAGCTGTAGTTCAAGGCAGAAGACAAAACCATGTGGAAAAGAGGCAGAATGACTATCAGAAGAGATTGGCCAACTCGAAGCTGTGGAAGCCTGTGCTTTCTTCAGGGTAGGGGTTCAGAGAATAAGAACATGTAGGACTCCTTGAGTCAGATGGGCAGGCAGGAATCTGAGCAGACTAGAACTTTCCCAGTACCCAAGATGTGTGTGTGCACATGAGTGTGCACCAACTACCCCCCCCAGTGGTCATTATTGCCAGATGTGCATTTTGAGGAGGTGCCTTCTCATAGATGACTGAAAATTCCAGCTTTTGTCTCCTCCCACTGGGGACCTCACCCCTGAAGTAAAGTTAGCAGAAATAGATGTGCTTGTGACCTCATCGAAGAGGAGAATGCTTGCTGAGGATAAGGCTTCCAGTTTCATCCATGTCCTTGCCAAGGATATGATCTCATTCCTTTTTGTAGCTGCATAGTATTCCATAGTGTATATGTAATACGTTTTCTTTATTCAATCTATCATTGATGGGCATTTGGGTTGATTCCATGTTTTTGCTATTGTGAATAGTGCTGCAATAAACATATGTGTGCATGTATCTTTATAATAGAATGATTTATACTCTTTTGGGTATATACCCAGTAATGGGATTGCTGGGTCAAATGGTATTTCTGGTTCTAGATCCTTCATGCAGGGAGGGGAACATCACACATTGGGGCCTGTTGGGGAGGCAGGGGGAGGGTAAGCATCGGGATAAATTGTTAATGAATGCAGGGCTTAATGCCTAGGTGATTGATAAGTGCAGTAAACCACCATGGCACACGCTTACCGATGTAACAAACCTGCACATTCTGCACAGAGGAAAGCATCTGCTGGGCAGATAATGATGTGTCTCAGTGACAAATTAGACACCATGAACTAATCCCCAGGTCACAAAATGGAGATCAAACTGGGTGATTTTGCATAGAGGTGAGAACTGAGAACAGCTTCGTACCTGAGTGGTACAGTTAGTTCTGTTTATCCTTTCTTCCTCCTCAACTTAGTTTCCCTTAGGTGAGGGTGATAATGGAAGCCAAGCTCCCAAAAGACACAGCAGTTCCTTTGGTCCCCATCAAGAGCCAAATGATAAAGAAAGAGGTTGCAGGTCTCCAGTCACATGGCTAAGGGCTGCTTGCTGTGTCCTAGGCGAGCCGAGCTTGCGCAGCCCTTTAGCATCAGGCTTTGGGTCTCCCGAAAGTAGCCAGTATGGCCTTCCCAACATGCAAACCAGGTTATGTCACACAGCTGCTTAAAACCTTCCGGAGGGAAATAGGGGAGGGACAGCGGGGGGTGGGGAATTGGGGAGAGATAACATGGGGAGAAATGCCAGATATAGGTGATGGGGAGGAAGGCAGCAGATCACACTGCCATGTGTGTACCTATGCAACAATTTTACATGTTCTTCACATGTACCCCAAAACCTAAAATGCAATAAAAAAAAAGAAAAAAAAAGACTAAAGAGAAATTAAGGAAATATTCAATTAAATATATATAATTAAAATAAAGTTCTGCCTTTATGAAACTTAAAAAAAAAACAAACCTTCCAACATCTTTTCATTACTCTCGGAGAAAACTCCAATTCTTATCTTGCTATCCAAGGTCTTGAATGATCTGGTCACTGCCTCCACCTTCTACATAAAATCATCCCTTTGTTTTCCTTCCATTTCTTTGTTCCTGCCTCAATGAACCCTTTCCTTGTCTTCATTGTTTCAGACCCCAGCACATAATAGGTGTTCAATAAATATTCAAATAGATAAATACTGTCCTCAGCCAAATACCTTACTTACCTCTTCCCCTACACTCCACATTTCAATTAATTCCTTCTCATGCCTCGACCTTAACAAGACTTTCTCTTCTTGCAGGTGAGAACTTCCCTGTAATTCTCTCATTGCACCCTTGACTGTTCCTCATATTACCTATCACATTCGTTTTTATTTACTTATGTAATTATTTGTTGAATGCCTACTTTCCCCATTGATTCATGCATTTCAAGAGGACTGTTTGACTTTCTATCTTGTCCTCAGCTGTATTTGCAGTCTAAACCCAGCTCCTGGCCCATAGTGGGGGTTCAAAAATTGTACCTGAAGCCCCAGGAAGGAGTTGCTCTACCCAATGTCATTCAACATGTTGAGGCTGACCAGGGCCCACAACTCAACTCTGCTGACCCCCCAGCTCCAAGTTCTTCCCCAGAGTGCAGCCGTCCTCACCTAAGCTCACCGCTAGCTTGCGGCATATCTCTGTGTAGTTACCAAAGGTGCCTTCTCTGTGTTGTTGAATTATAGCCCATGCAGCCTCACTGCAGGGCATGCCGGGCGGTGGAGGGAACATGGGCTGAGTTTCAGCCCCTACAAACCCCCTAGGCTGGGCACCTTTGTGTAACTCAGCAACACACACACATAGAAGCCATGCTCTTCATAAGCCCATTGTCTGTGTGTATACTACTCGACACATCTCCTGGATGTCCTGGCTGCCCCCTCCCCTAACACACAGCTTGTCAGCTTTGATCTTTTAATCCAGGATTCTCCAGAGCATGATTGACGTGCATTTAAACTGAGCTTCCTTGGGGCTGAGAACTGCTCCTGTCTAAACCCAACGATGGCCAGGATGGCCAGGCCTCTAAGCTTGATCTTAGTGCCTTGGGATCTTTTCCAATCCCTTTATGTCCAACCGAGGCTGATGCTGGGAGTAAGTGTAACATGAATGTTTTTCAGGACACTCTATCCTCAAAGACAAGAATTCTCTGTGTCTCCCTAGCCACATATGGGGATGATAGGAGGAGAAGGAGACCATAGGGCCACAAGCACTTACTGTGTGCCAGGTCCTATTCTGGGAATTGGACAAATGGGGAATGAAAGGATATGGTGCTGCCCTACACAGAGCCTCATCCTATGTGGGGAAGCACTTGAGTCAGAAATTGCAACAGAGACGGATGTGTGCTTTGATGAAGGTTGGAAGAGTGTTCTGGGCATTCAGTGCAAAGACATGTAACCCTGGTAGATGGGTGTGAGAATGTGTGTGTGTATTTGTGTGCAGGAAAAGGGAGAATAAAGAATTCCAGGAGAAAGAACACTTACACTGAGACGTTAGCCAACCATG
This sequence comes from Ateles fusciceps, assembly GCA_036589455.1. Lineage (NCBI taxonomy): Eukaryota > Metazoa > Chordata > Mammalia > Primates > Atelidae > Ateles > Ateles fusciceps. The sequence continues at coordinate 7,802,704 of JAZHEH010002317.1, read as the reverse complement.
GAGTGTAGGTGGCAATGGTACTGGGGTAGAGCAAACACCAGTGTGTAAGGGGAAGTTGTCTGCATTTCAGGAGGGTTGGAGTCGATGGTGCAAGGAGTATGCATGGCACATGAGGCTGGACAGTCAGGCAGAGTCCTGATCTTAGAGGCTTGTTAATCCAGGCCCTCATATATGGGGGGTATCAAGACAACATTGCTCATATACCGATTTTACTAGGGGAAAGTGCCCAAAGGAGAAATGGGGAGAGAGGCTGAGAAAGCATCAGACCTCCATGCAAGTGGTCAGAACTTGAACCAAGGAGAAAGGGGCGGAAGAAAGCTTGGGCAAAAGCATCCTAGCCTGCTGTGCAGTTTGAGAAGGGTTCGGCAAGGCATTTTGGAAGCCCTCAAACCAAAGCTGGGCAACAGGGGAGTCCCATGTGTCCCTGCCTTAGATCACGGCCACTGAGCCATTGGCTGGAAGCAACCGTGGGAGGTTTGACCTTCCACAAAGTCAGCGCTCCACTTCAGAGGTCCCGGTGCCCTCTGTGGTTGAAGATCGGGAAGTAGATTCTCTTGACCACCACATCTGGGTTTGGTTTTATTCTAGGGAGAATAGGAAGCCACAGAAGGTTTTAAGCAACTTACGTTATGAAAAAAATCACTCTGTGGCTGTGGAGGAGTTAAGTAGGAAGAGTTCAATCATAAAATTAAAAAAGAAACTGTGGGGTGGAGTTGCTGCCGAGGTTCAGGAGAGAGAGAATGTTGACCTGGACTTGGAAGGTGATAGGATCACATAGAGAAATGGACAATTTGAAGTTAAATTAAGGAGGCAAAATGCACAGAACTTGGTTCGTGTATGTGAGCCGTAAGAAAAAGGACTCAAAGAGGAAGTGACGGAGGATGAAGGCCACCTCTATAAGTGTCACTTGTGTGCTAGACATAGTGTATGTACAATGATCTCATTATCACCTCAAAGATCCTTTTTCTAAAAGGCTGGAGTGCAGTGGCACGATCTCGGCTCACCACAACCTCCGCCTCCCGGGTTCAAGCAATTCTCGTGCCTCAGCCTCCCAAGTAGCTGGGATTACCAGGGTGCACCAGCTAATTTTTGTATTTTTAGTAGAGACAGGGTTTCAACATGTTAGCCAGGCTGACCTCAAGTGATCCACCTGCCTCAGCCTCCCAAAGTGCTGGGATTACAGGCGTGAGTCACCTTGCCTGGCCCACAACGATCTTTTCAATTTGGTTCTAGGCATGGCATTGGATAACCCCCAGTTTATCCACAATACCGCTGGTGATCAGCGTGAACTAACCATGGTAATCCCATTCTCACCCCTGCAAATGTTTTAGGAATAAGAGAAGTCTGCTGCGGATCTTTGGGGAAAGATTTCTTCTTCTCAAGAAGGAGTCACATTTAGACAGTTCCTTTTTTCCTCTGGACATTGATGTCTGGGCGTGATGTCTGGGACTGCCTGGCATCTTGGAAATCCCGAGGGGAGTAGCTGAGAGCACAGCCCTCTCATCAAGAACAGAAGAGGAAAAAAAGATGAGAGGAGCCTGCGCCCCAAAATGACATCATGTAGCACCAACTAAACCACCACTAGACACCCTCCAACCCACCCACCCAACCACCAACCACCAGACTCCTGGGAATTGAGATCCTGTATTTTTTTAATGGTTTGCACCAATGTGAATTAGGATTTTCTGTTTCTGAACTCATATAAAGTAGCAACCCCTGTTTATAGACAAAGAAATAGGATCTTAAAGCCACAGAATGGGTAGGTGGCAGAGAAGGGACACAATCCTAGGTCCTCCTGAATAATCACATCTGTTTCGCAATGGCAATTTTCTTTTGTGATGTCAACTCAAGTCACCTTATCATGAGAATGCTAGTGATCTTATCTTGTAAGATATTAATATATGGTATGATGAGAGTCAGATCTATAAGCATTCATTGTGCCCTTACTGTATACCCTGCATGGTGCAAATGAGCTAGAAGATATCAGCCCTGCTCTTGAAGAGTTTATGATATAACTGAGGTGAGATGAACACAATTGGAGACTATAATAAGATAACTTGGGGGGGGGGTGCTTATTATACATTAGACGGTGGACAAGCATTCAACATCTCTTGTCAGGCTTTACTCCCCCACTAAAACAACAGAGTATTTGTTATTACTACCATTATCTCCATATTACAGGTATGTAGACACAGAAAGGATATGAACTCACCTGAGACCACAAAGCTGGAATAAAAGGAATGTAGAGAAGTCTGAGTCTGACTTCAGAGCCTGTACTTTTATAACCACTATGCTCCTTTGCATCTCCATATAGAGATTAATTAACGCAAGACAGCATCAAGCTGAGGGGGTATGCAGAGTAATAGCAAAGATTCTTAAACATATATATGCAGGTGTTTTGCGCGTGTTGCTGCTAATTCTTGGTGGGTCTCAAACTTCAGCATGAATCGGAATCACCTGGTGCGATTGTTAGAGCACAGATTGCTGGGCAGCACCCCTAGACTTTCCAGGAGATTTGAGGTGGTGGTCTTAGGATTTGCATTTCTAACGAGTTCTTTGGTGATATTTGTTCTGGGGATCACATTTTGAGAAACACTGCGTTAAAATAACTCCATGAAGGAAGGGTGACTACCCCCATTAAACAGATGTGAAAAGTGGCTTAGCATAGGCAACTGATATGGTTTGACCATGTCCCTACCCAAGTCTCATCTTGAATTGCAGCTCCCACAATTCCCAGGTGTTGTGGGAGGGACACTGTGGGAGGTAACTGAATCATGGGGATGGGTCTTTCCCATGCTGTTCTCATGATAGTGAATAAGTTTCACGAGATCTGATGATTTTATAAAGGGGGAGTTTCCCTGAACAAGCGCTCTTTTCTTATCTACCCCCATGTGATGTACCTTTCACTTCTGATGATTGTGAGGCCTCCCCAGCCACATGGAACTGTGAGTGCATTAAATCTCTTTCTTTTGTAAATTGCTCAGTCTCAGGTATGTCTTTATCAGCAGCGTGAAAACAGACAAATACAGCAATTCTTCTGTCCATATCTTCAATGGGCAAGTTCCAGAACCAGGATTTGAACCTGGGTCTCCCAGGATCCAAAGTCCATGCTGTGTTTTTGTACCACACTGTCCCCAGATATAAATGCACCACAAATTTCAGAGGAGAGACAACAGTGGGCTGCACGTGCAGGACAGACTTTTTGGAAGAAAAAGTCTTGAAGGAAAATAAATCTGAATCGGTGATCCGAGGCTATAGGCAAGATGAGAGAAACACTGGGCTTGCCAAGTTACAACTGATAGACACTTTCCCTGCCTGGGGTTTCTACGTAGTAGGCGGGATTATGGTGAGGACACACAGTCAGGATTGCTCCATAAAAGGGAGCAGGAAAATAGCAGGGATCTTAGACACAGAAAGGGACAAGAAAGAAGTCACCACTGCAGAAAGTACACAGATGGGAAAATACTATGCCCTATATGCAAAGGTGAGAAATAACTTACAATATCTTTTTTCATGAGAGGGATGGGTAGGCATTATATCATCCCCATTCCCTCAAGGAAGAAGGAAGAACATGGCTTGCATATACTACCACCAGAACCTGCTCTCTAATTCCCATTCTAATTTCCTTAATCAAAGCACAGGACAAGGACAGTGATTTCTCCTTTGTCACTGAGTGGAAAATGATGCTATTCTAAGAGTGATTGAAGGTACTGGGAATGTTAAGCCCCGATGAAGACATGAAGATGCAAGCATGTGAGCCAACAGTTCAAAATCTATATGCAAAGGAGGGAAGGTTTGTGCTGTGTGATTGCCAGGATAAGAAAGTGGACCAATGGGTGAAAATTCCAAGGTAATATTGCGCTAGAAATTCATGTCATCCATTCAACAACCACTGAGTCATTCAACAACCATTCATTAGGAGCCCTCTCTGTGCCAGGGGTGGACATAGATGCCTGGTGAGTCAAACAGAAAAGATCCTTGTCTTCCTGGTTGCTCTAAATCCATCTTGTCACAACCTAGACTTAGCTTTGAAGTGGAAGTATTTTAAGACCTTTCTCAGTGAAAGAAAATGTAGAGTCACCAACTCACTTTTCTCCTACACGCTTGTTTCTTCCTGAAGTGATAAAACATGTTTTGATGGTGATGGAACTTGCTGAATATGCCAAAATCACATTACTCAGAGCCCCTTATCCTGCAGGTAGTAGGAGCCTTGGATTTAATGCAGACATGGCGTGGTCATGTAGGCAGACAGCACCAGGTAAATCTGGTAGGAGCAAATTATGATGCAGGGAAATAGATTTCTCGGTGAGGATGACCTTCCAGCTAATGGCGCATCCCTGGGGACCTGTACAGCTGTCCCAAGGCATTTCTGGAGTCTGAGAGAGAAAATCCATCAGCCATTCTTGACTAAGCTGGGGAACATTTCAGCTTTCTAATAGGGCCATTAGCTGGGTAACAGATGAAACGGAACAGCAACAGAAGGGCAGAGGTAACTGAAACGTGAGAGAAAAATGCATAGTGATTTTCCTCATTCTTTCAGCACACATGTTTTTCTCAAAATTCCCTCTACTGCCCAGCATTGTGAAATGTCAGGAACCAAGGGATTTGGAGTGAGCAACTCAAGGAACCAAGGATATGACACAGGATGGGAGGAACCTGCCCACAAGAGAGGATAACAGATTTCCATAAGGCAGAGAAGTAATCCAGTAGAGCTGTTGATGATATCACAGGGTGCCTCTAAATACACTCTCAGGGATTCTGTACGCCCAGGAAATCAGGCAGAGTGATTTGTGAGCAACAAGGGGCAGTGTTCTAAACAGAGAGTTTAGTTCTGGCTTAGGAATGTATTCCATTGTTGACTTGTACTAATTAATCTTGTTTTCTGATTACAAAAATAATAATAATATATATCCATTGTGGGAAGTACAGAAAAAAGATCCAAAAATCACCCCAGATTCTATCATTTGAAGGTAAACATTGTTCACTTTTTATTGGTATATCTGCAGTCTTTTTCTCTATGCATATCTGTATATCTCTCTTGCAAAATTAAAATCATATTTTCATAGTTTTATAGACCATTTTTCTCACTTAACAATATATCATGAAATTTTATGATGTTTCCCCATATTGTATTTTTCATAAATACTATTTTAATGTCCATATTATATGAATGCATTGGGTTGAAACACATAAAATTAGTGCTATTTGACCTTTTTAACCTGCAAAAATGATTTCATATGGTTCACCTATATTATAATTGATTTCTCCAGCCTTATTTTCATTGACATTTAAGCTATTTCCAAATGTTCTCAATTATTAAAAAATTTGCAGTGAATGTCTTTGTGTTTATATCTTTGCATACATCCATGATTATTTTCTTCTGGTAAATCCTTACACACTAGTTATGTATTGCCGTGTAATAAGTTTCCACAAATTTAGCAGTTAAACAACACACTTTTTATTTTACAGTTTCCATGGACCAGGTTAAGTTGGTTCCTCTGCTTCAAGGTTTCTCTTAGGGCTGCAACCTAGGTGCAGATGAGCATTGGGTCTCACCGGAAGACTCAACTGGGGAAGGGTCTGCTTTCAAGATCATTCAGGTGGCTGTTAACAGGATTCAGTTTCTTGCTGGCTATTAATCTGACCTCCCCCAGTTCCTTGCCAAGTGGGCTCCTTCATAGAACAGCTCACAGAAAGGAAGCTGTCTTCATTAAAGCTAGCAAGGAAAAGAGTCAGATAGTAAGATAAATGTTGCAATCGTATGTAACTTAACTACAGACATGATAGCTCATCACCCTTGCCATATTCTATTGGTTAGAAGGAAGCCCTAGATCTTGCCCACACTCAAGGGGAGGGGATTATACAAGAATGTGAATACCAGGAAGAAGGGATTATTAGGGATCATCTTGGAGTATGCCTACTACATTCTAGAAGTGGATTGCTAGACAAAATGATGTGAACATTTTTAGGGTTTTGAGATTTATTGATAAATTGACCCCTGGAATAGCCACATAAGTTAGTCTTCCCATGAGGAGTATACGAAAAAGCTTAGCTGCCTGAAGTCTCACCAATGCTATCATCATTTTTAAAGTCTTTTCAATTTGATAAGAAAACCATGATATCCTGTGTTTATTTGCATTTATTTGAGAGCTCATTTATTTCTTCTTTTGTAAATTGCTAATTCATAATTTTTGCTGATTAAAAAAAGCTGTTCAAAATTTTAATAGAATAAAGATTAACCATTTGTCTTTAATGCATATCTTAGATATTTTTCTGATTTTATCATTTGTTTTAAAGTTTTGGCTGCAAAATTTACAAAAATATTTAATTTTTAAATGGTCAAACCCAGCAATAATTTTAATTTTTTCCTTTGCTTTTTTTCCTAAAATTCCACCAACCCCCAAATTAGATAGATTATCATCTCAAGTTCGTTTTTGATAGCAATTAGTAATTTTGTTGTTTCATTGTTTATCTTTACTCTTTAATCCACAGTTCATCTTTTCCTCACTCTTCTCACCTGAGCAATGAGTGATGGTGTGATAATATCTCATAGTGTGTACCCTGATTGGGAATGAGGGGTTCCCTCCCAAGAAAGGGTATTAGAATCTCTCTTGTTGGTATGGAAGGAAAGGATGGGGTATGGATATACTGATCCTGTTATTTCAGTTTTCTGCATTAATTAGAACTTCTGAGGGAAATTGTAAAATAAAAAGATAGTAGTGAGTGTCTTTTTCAAGAATGTCCCCCAGTGTTTCACCATTAAGCATGGTGTTCTATGTAATAAATATTCTTGATCAAATTTATTTCTTGTGCAAAGACATTTCCAATACATCTATAATGAGTGTTGACTTTGGGGAGGAGAATGTAAATTTAAATGATCCCAATATTTTTTCTTACTTGACTTTTTGGAATAAATCTCATTGGTTGTGGCCCTCTTTCTCTCTTTAAAAACTTCCGTTTTCCATTTGGTAATAGGTTATTAATAATTTTGACATTTGTATTTAAAGTGAGATTGATTGCTTATTTATCGAGATTAGGGTTATGCTAATCTCAAATACTTTTGGGAAGCTTTCTCCTTTCTCTATGTCTTGATATAATTTATGAAGTATAATATTGCTGGTTCTTGGAGGTTGGAAAGATCTTCCTCTAGAGTGGCCAAGGCCCAAGACTTAACAGAGTTAACCATGTTACAGTCCTTCAGATTCTTTATTGTTAATAGTCTCATCAATTTTCTGTCTTTTATGTTAATATGGTAATTTATGTTTCGCCTACAAATTGACCGTTTTGTTGACAATTTAAAATTATCAGCTGAAGTTATAATAGTCTTATAGTATTTGAACCTAACTTTTGATCTGTAATTATATTCCTAATTATATGTATTCTTTGGTTCTTGCTTTATCCTTGGTTAGATATGATGAATCACCTATTTTATTGTCGATTTTTTTCAAGATCCAGTTTTTATTTCCATCCTGTTAGCTTTCAATTTTTAAAAACTTTATTAATATCTTCAGTCATTTTTATTATTCCTTCCTCCTCTGTTTTAATTTTTTTAATGAAAACGTTCAAACACACTCAAAATTAGGGCAAATAGTATAATGTATGCTTCCTCACAGATCCATGAGCAATATACAACAAATACCAACATTTTGCCACATTTACTTCATCTTTTTTCTCTTTTCTTTATATTATTTGCTGAAACGTTTTAAACAAAACCCTAGAGATTATGTTATTTCACCCCTACACTACCTCAGGGTGCATCTCTAAAAAATACTTTTCTCATCTTCTTAGACATGTTTTGTGTCTCTTCCTCCACCTTACTGGATTGATTTTTCTTGGTTTATTGATTTTTCATTCTTTCTTTTATAATAAAAAAGCATTTAACACTATGAATTTTCTACTTAGTATAGAATTAGCAGCACGTATTAATAAACTTGATATGTAATTTTCCCAATGCCAATATGTTCAAAGTCGGCTATAGTTAAAGTTTTCAGTCTTGTTCCAGTAACTATATAGAAGAAACACATACATTCATATATATCCTTCTGGTGTTTTTGTTTAAATATTTTAGAAACAATTCTAATATTAGTTTGTTTCACAGGTTGGGTTGTCTGGATAGTAAGATATGAGATGGAAATTAGCATGCAGGGGACTTAGGAGCAAGGGGCCTTGGGGTCAAGTGACATTTGTGGAAGGAAAGGGAAGGGAGCAGAACTGGGCAGAGGGAGAAGTTGAGTTGCAAGGAGGTCTCAGCGGAAGCCTCAGCCCACCTCGCAGAGACCTCTGAAGGACCTTTTCAAGTTGTCTGGAGTTGGGAACAAGGGGGATAGACCTTCATTCCCCACACCAATCATTGAATACAGGCTGCCTCAGGAAGGGAACATGGCTTTGGACTCTTCAGTGGGAACAGACTCTGGAGAGGGCTGACAGCTGATGCTGTCTGCTGGAAGGACCCTCAGTGGCTGGGAGAATACACTCTTCCTTGTTGAAGATGAATCTGGGTGGAGCATCCCCGTGTCTCCACCACAGTTGCAGAATTTCTAAGTTTGGGGATTTGTTTGTTTGGTGCTCAAGAATTGTGTTCATTTTTCAGCACTGTAAAAATCTAATGCATGCCTGTTACTCAAACTCACTAATTTTACCTACTTGGCTTGTTGAATGTTAAAGTAGCCTAATAAAATTATGATTTGGCTGTTTCTCCTTGTATTTTTATTTTTTGTAGTTTTTGCTTTATACCTTTTGAAGCTGTGCCATTCAATACAGAAATATCTGCAGTATTGCATCTTCCTTACGGCTTGATTCTCCTGCCCCTGCAAAATCCCCTTTCAATACTGTTTTCTCTTGCCTTGACTTCTATGTTTGTAAACATTTTTGCCTCTGGTTTTTTTTGGTGTGTCTGATGGATCTTTAGCTGTACTTTTATTCCTAATCATTTTTTGTCATTTTTAAGGTGCATCCCTTATAAAAAGCATATAATAGACTTGGGTTTTTATTTTTGACTCACAACTGAGAACATTGGTGGTTAGCACTGAAATGTAGCCCCTTTACAATTACAGTCAAAACCAATATAACATCTTGTTTTATTAGGGAAAATTTTCATGCTTCTTTAAATTTTACTTCATTTCCTGTTTCTCGTCCTATGAACTATATAATTCTTTATTTGATTAATTTCTTACTTAACCACTGTATATTCTTGAATAATTTTTTTCACAGCGTATAAATTAAAAAATTAACCCTCACATTTAAAAAAACGTGGCTTTGGCCAGGTGCGGTGGCTCATGCCTGTAATCCCAGCACTTTGGGAGTCTGAGGCCGGTGGATCACCTGAGGTCAGGAGTTCGAGACCAACCTGGCCAACTCGGTGAAACCCCGTCTCTACTAAAAATACAAAAATTAGCCGGGCTGTGGTGGTGCACGCCTGTAGTCCCAGCTACTCGGGAGGCCAAGTCAGGAGAATCGTTTGAACCTGGGAGACAGAGTTTACAGTGAACCGAGATTGCCCCGTTGCACTCCAGCCTGGGCAACAAGAGCAAAACTCTGTTTCAAAAACCAAAAACAAAAAAGTGGCTTTTCTCCCTCTTCAATTGGAATATTACCTTCATTAACTATATAATTCTTGGGTCACATTATTTTCCCCTGAAAACTGCACTGTTTGCATTGTAGAGAAGACATTTGGGGACTGCCTGATTTTCTGTTTCTTAGCAGTAGCCATTCTCCCCCTGCTTTGCTGTTAGAATTGCTTCTTTGTTATTGAAATTAAAAAAGTTTGACCAATGTATTTAAGTGTTTGTTGCTTCTCATCATTTCTTCCCTGAACTTACTAGGTGCATTTAGTTTGCAGATGTAAGTAATTACTCAGCCGAGCAAAGTTTTCTTCCCCTGTTTCTTGGTACTCTTGCCTCCTCCTTCCCATTCTACAATTTTGGCTGTTGTGGATCCATGCTCTGTATCTTTTATTTTTCCTTTTCCATTTCCATGTTTCTAAGTTTTCTTAACCTTATCTTTATTTTAAAAAAATTGATCCTTTATCATTTTCAATCTACTATTTAAGGCTTCTATTGTAATTTTATTTTTAATTGGGCCAAGTTGTTTTTCATTTCCATGGCATTTTCCAGATTTCGTTGGTGCCCCTCTCTGACTATCCCCCTCTGGTTACAGAGATGTGATACCCTGTTATATCTTACCAGGAACATTTCTAAACCTTTCTGCTTGTAGTAACTCTATATTGTTGAGTCTCCTTCTTTATCCCTTTCTTCCATACTTGGAGTCTTTTCATATGGCTAAATGTCTTTTATCTGCTGGCCCCCACTTTAGAGAGTGAAGTCCTTGCTTCTAATAAATGGGAGGCCTACATGTGGTCTAAGAGGGACTTAGTCCACCTCTGATTGGATATTTCAGGCCACATGAAGGGAAAAGAGAAAACTCTTATTGTCATTTTCCTTTTTGTTTTAAAATACTGAGCACCTTGGAGAGATAAGAAAGACAGAGCCAACTATATCTTTGGCAAGGAGTTTTGTCTGCATGGAAAAAACTCTTTTTCTTGTTTGTGGGGGAAGCTAGAAGTGGGGTCAAACTTCAGTCAGCAAGATCTCAGCAGTGTCCCACATCTTCACACTTCAAATGCTTTACAAACCAGTGCCACAGGCTCCATTTGGTGTGGCCATCGGCTCCGCTTTGCTTTCCAAAGATACCGGTAGGTTCCAAAATTTGATCGCAGTGTCTTTGATAGCCTGCCCTGCCTTCCAGGCAGGTGTTTGTGAGGCTCTGCGAGGGTCTCTTCCATTTGCTTCCAGGCCATCGTTCTGAGCATACGGCGGCTTGCAGCTGAGCTTGGGCCTCCTTCCACACTGTCTGTACAACCCCATACCCTGCTGCTTTTTTCCAATGTGTCTTTGGCTGTGAGAGCTTCCCTTCCTCCGCTTCCGGCAGAAACAGTGTATCTTGAGGTTGAATAAAGGAGTAAACAGATTTCCCTCTGTGTGTATATTTCACTCATCATCTCAGTGGCAGTTTGGGGACCACCAGGAGAGGAAGATGGATGACACCCCTGAGGAGTTCTTGCTTGCCAGTTAGATTTCAAATAATGTCCCAGGGAATGATGGTCCAGGTTTAAGGGGGAAAGAAAGCGGAAAAAATGTAGTTGAGTGCAGAAAAGACAAGGAAAGAAAGAAGACACTGGACAGAAAGGAAAACAGTCCCCGCCACGTGTTCTGTGATGCCCATATGTGCCTTCTGAAAGTACCCACTGCTCAAGCCAACTGTGTGTGTGGCTCCTAGGGCAGTCCCACCACCCCAACTTAAGCTTCAGGGATATGATGGTGTTAAGGGTACTGTTTTGGGTGGGCTCCTTGTCCATTCTCTTCATTTCAGCAACTCAGGCTTCTGGGGAAAGAGGGCGTACAAAGAAATTTCTGTCCCATTCCTGAAAGGTCTTAGAAATGGATTGTGAGAGAGAGAGAGAAAGAAAGAGAGATTGAGAGAGAGAGAGAGAGAGAGAGATCTCTATCAGAATGAATGCTACCCCAGACTGCAAAGTACCATACCATGTGGGGGGTAAAATGCCCCAGGAGTTAAGGATCGTCATCAGAAGATAGATTTTCCTGTCCAGAATGCAAAACAGATAGCGGGGCCTTGTGGGTGGAGCCGATGGGGAAGCTGGGAGGCAGAGGGGAGACACAGGGTGTCACCAACCCTTCAGAATGAGGATTGGATTTCTGTTGAATGTTTTGTGGATGTCTGTAAGCTTCCCCATCACATTACAGTCTGGGATGAAAAATTATCCACCAAGGAAAATAGATCTGCGTGAATCAAGATTTCATTGCCAAGGGCCAGGTTATCACATGGAATTTCTTTGTGGGTCAACATGGTTGATTTATTTATATGTGTACCCTGTGGGTGTCTATTAGGCCTCCCAGACGGTGAGCACTATGGGGACAGCTGGCTTATATATATGTGTTGCTGGGGATGTGTTGGAACTGAAGCTGAACATTTGCCAAGAGAAGGGGAAAGAAAGCATGGAAATGTATCTGGGCTGCTTCTAAGCACTCAAGGCCAGAGCCCAGATCTAGGACTTGAAATATCTGGGTTCTCATTCTAATTCCATTGATTGCTGGATACGTAAATTTGAATAATAGCATCACCTTGCTGAATTTCAGTTTCCTCAACCGTAAAATGAGGATAGTAATATTCTCTGCTGAGCCAGTTGGTCAGTGAGGTATGACGGTGGCTGAAATACGATAGGAATGACTAACTTGGGTAGGGATTAATAATACTATTATATCTATTTATTTAGTCATTCAACAAACACTTATTGAGCAACTACTATGGGCCATGCACTTTGGTAGGTGCTGGGGAGGAGAGCAAAGATCAAGTAAGCACTGCCTCTGCCTTCTTTGTGACAGTCCAGCGGCAGAACAGATCAGTAATTCTCCTCTACTTTGCTAATACACTTGATTTTTTATCCTTGAAATTAAAATTTTACCAAGATTTCTAGGTGTTTGTCTTTTCTCACGGTTTGTTCCTGGAACTTGCTATGTCTGTTTGACTTGCAGATAGAAGTTGTTCTCAACTCAGCAAAGTTTGCTTCACCATTTCTGTGTGTTCTTTTGTCTCCTTCTTGTCCGATAGTATCAAGTATCCTGTATCCCTGCACCACGTTTCTTAGTGTTTCCTCTTCATTTTCATGTCTTCATGGGGGGCTACAAGAGGGTTCTGTCCTCAGGAATTTGCTAGTCGTATCTCCCGCTGCCCAGTTAGATCCGAAATATTATCAGCGATTTGTAGAAAAGCATTATGATTCTCTCTCACTGTCCCTTGGCCTCCAAAAACATACTGTTATTATGAGAGCCAGGAGCATGCAATTGAGGAGCTGAACGGGCCTGAAGAGGCCCAGCTGATCCCTTGAGGTGTAACATCACCTATTGAGAGCAGATCTTGTCCACTTCAGCTTTATATTGCAATGCTCAAAATGCAAGGCTACTGAACAGGGAGCTGAAGAAATAAAGAAAATCTGGGATGGGACTGGCTTCAAACACAACAAGCATCATTTCAGCTCTCACTTTTTGAAAAGTGCTAAGAGTTGGATCAAATCAGCTCTCATCACGGAAGTGGAGCACCAGCATGCCATGTCCTGCCATGGGGTTTTCCCCTGCTCTCACAGGGGAAAAGGTCAAAACCAAGCTCGGTGGTGTTGCGGTCAGGGATGATACAACTTCACAGCATGCCAAGAAAGCACCATGTATGTTACAGCCTATGTAAATGGCGTGCTCTTGAGTACATGCAAGGGTGTCTCCTGGCGGGCCTGGCTGGGGTGGTCCCTGAGTGATGGAATTATGGGTGACATCAACTGTTTTCTTCTCCTTTTTTTTCCTGGGTATTTCAAATGTCCTATTATTTTCACATTTTCCCACTAGTATTATTATGTCTATACTATTATTATTATTTGTTTGTTTAAGGAGTTTAGTAAATCACTCATCACTTCAAAATTTGAACCAATATGCAGGGCGCCCACTTCATCCCTGTTGGTGTGGGACTTCCTCAGTTTTAGCATTGAAAGTTCCACATTCCAGATCTCCCTCAGTCTTAGACAAACTAAGATTGTTGGACACCTTACCAAGGTGGTGTATGAACCATGCAGCAGATTAATAACCAAACAAAAACCACACAGTATTATCATAAATAGCCAGTGCTGAACTTGAGAAGGCTGCAATAGGTAATGTAACCTGGTTCTGAGGCTGAATTAGGACATTTGCCTTTGATACCTGAACTAAATCGTGAAACCTGAGACCCACATTTGCAGGTGTGGCTGGAGACAGAGAGAGAGAGCTTTTCTCAGCCACCTATACACCAGGGCAGGAAACAGCAGGTGAAGCACACGCGTTGACCCACGTGCCAACAAAGCCTGTCCCAGTTATTTCCATTCTCTGACCGTCAGGCTGCCAACTTCCTCATAGAAGGGTGTGAATATGGGGAGGACAGAAGGTCAGAAATGGTAGTTATATGTAACTTGCCCCATATGGAGAAAGAGTGGGTAGAAGTCACCTCCCCTAAGGGTCAAGACATGTATGTGAGGAAAGGAGAAAAAAGGCACCTGTCCCAACATTAATAACAAGAAGAACAGTAATAGCAATAGCAGCTCCTTTTTATTTTTATTTTTGTAAGTTATTGGGGTGCAGGTGGTATCTGGTTACATAAATTCTTTAGTGGTGATTTGTAAGATCCTGGTGTGCCCATCGCCTTGTCTCCCTCCCACTCTTCCCCTCCAAGTCCCCAAAGTCCATTGTATCATGGTTATGCCTTTGTGTCCTCATAGCTTAACTCCCACATGTCAGTGAGAACATAGGATGTTTGGTTTTCTATTCCTGAGTTACTTCACTTAGAATAATAGTCTCCAATCTCATCCAGCTCACTGCAAATGCTGTTAATTCATTCACTTTTATGGCTGAGTAGTATTCCATCATATATAGATATATATCACAATTTCTTTATCTACTCGTTGATAGATGGGCATTTGGGTTGGTTCCACGATTTTGGAATTGTGAATTCTGCTGCTGCAAACATGCGTGTGCAAGTATTTTTTTTGAATAGTGACTTCTTTTTCTTAGGCCTATACCTAGTAGTGGGATTGCTGGATCAGATAAGTTGCCCTTTATTTTTATTTTTATTTTGGGGGAGAAGGAGTCTCACTCACTCTGTTTCCCAGGCTGTCATGCAATGGCATGATCTCAGCTCATTGCAACCTCTGCCTCCTGGGCTCAAGCAATTCTTCTGCCTCAGCCTCCTGAGTAGCTGGGATTACAGGCAAGCACCACCATTCCCAGCTAATTTCTGTATTTTTTAAAGTAGAGATGGGGTTTCACCATGTTGGCCAGGCTGGTCTTGAACTCCTGAACTCAAGTGATCCACCCACCTCAGCCTCCCAAAGTGCTAGGATTACAGGCATGAGCCACCATGCCTGGCCAGCTACCCTTTATTAAGTACTCATTATATCCAGGCATCATGTTACATTTCTTACATATATTAACTTATCTGATCCTTAATAATTCTATGAAAGGTACTTATATTATCCCCATCCCTCACATGACGAAAGTGGGGCATAGAGAGGTGAAGCCATTTGCCCAAGACATCCAGCTTAGAAGTACAGAGCTAGGATTCAAATCCAGTTCCATGTGGGTCTAATTAGTTGGAGTCACACCTCTAAATTAATATGACTTTGGTTGAGCCCCTTAACTTGTAGATGCCTCAGTTCCCTCATTTGTCCAATGAGGATTATATGTCTTGATTAATCTTACAGTGATATTCTGAAGATCCAGTGAAATGGTGGGTAGGAAAGTACTTTTCACATCTTACCCACATAAATTATTTTGACATAACTTACATAATATCAATGGCATTTCAATTTCAAGAATAAAACGATGAGCCATGCGGGTTTAAAAGACAGCCCTGCAGTCTGGATCCCATGGACATCTCAAAGCTGCACTTTGTATTGAAAAGCAGAGTCAGGTGATAAGGTGAGGCCTGTTTCCAGACCAAGATCTCTGATCTCTTTAGCTTTTGTAGGATGCCTTTGTATTTTTAGAGAGAGCTGAGGTGGAATGGGTAAAAATGGAGTCCAACCAATGCCCCACTTGATTCTTGATTGAAAATCAGGTAGTGCTGAGACTCCTATTTTTAGGAGGGAATAGTGGTTAGATGCTCTGGATGGTTGTCAGAGGGTGACGAGCATTCTCAGTGAAAGTGGGAGAATGCCACCCGTCTACAAACAGCAATCTGGAGCTCCATCTTCTCAGCATGACTTGGTCCTACCAGGGACCTTGCTTTAAGGCAGTGGGGAGAGGGTGGTGACAAATCTCTCTAGGACCCTCTATCTTTTGGAAACTTTAATGTCATTTGTGGTCATAGAACCAACTTCACGAGCAAAGAATGACCCTGGAAATCACCCAGTCCAATGCCATCCTTTGCCAGATGACAATAGTCTTAGAAAGACTCCAAGACTTTCCCAAGAACAGAGTTAGTGGCAGAGCCAAGAACAAGAACTCAAGTCTCCTGACTCCCAGATCAGTGGTCTTTTCGTCTGACTAACTGCCCTATAATGAAGTTTGTGAATCCCAGGTTGAAGAAGCAGGTTGTACAGTGAGGCGGGTGGGCTAAAGGGCTGTAGGCAGGACTGCTGGGAGAGGAAAGGAGAAGGGGTCAGAGAGTGGGGAAGAAAGAAAACCAGAGGAAATAGAGGAGACATGTAGAAGGAATGGAGAGGCAGTGGCAGAGAAACATGATTTGCAATAAATAGGAGAAATGCTATGAAAATTACTTTTTTAATGGTGTTTAATTGGTTTATTAGTATAATTCAGCTGCAGTTTGATTTGATTCAAACTTCCAATGTGTGTGATCCACCACCCACAAAGGACGCTACCAGCCTTACACAAGCAACAGCGAATGGCAGATCTGAGGGGAGAGGGGATGGTGGACAATGCACGATGAAAGAGAAGGAGAAAAAAGGAGAGAGCAAGAGGGGGATGAGAGGAGGAAGAGAAAAGAAAGGAAGAGAAAAGAAAGGAGAAGAGGAAAAAAGGGCGGGAGAGGGAGAGAAGGAATGAGAGTGGTGGAGGGGGAAATTGGAGCTGAGGAAAGAAAAGAGAGGAGAAAGAAAAGAGGAGAGAAAAGGAGATAAGGAACAAGAAAGAGAGCCAGAGCTGGGGGCATGTGATAGAGTGATTATGAGAAGCATGAGAGGGAAAGCAAGGAGCTAGGGGAGTTTGAGAGACATGAGGGAAAATAGAAATACAGCAAAGAGGCTGGTGTGGAGAAATAGGAACGCTTTTATACTGTTGGTGGGAGTGTAAATTAGTTCCACCATTGTGAGAGACAGTCTGGCGATTCCTCAGAGATCAAGAGACAGAAATACCGTTTTGACCCAGCAATCTCATTACCGGGTATATATCCAAAGGAATAGAAATCATTCTATTATAAAGATACACGCATGTGTATGTTCATTGCAGCACTATTCACAATAGCAAAGACGTAGATTGAACCCAAATGCCCATCAATGATAGACTGGATAAAGAAAATGTGATACAGATACACCATAGAATACTATGCAGCCATAAAAAGGAATGAGATCATGTCTCTTGCAGGGATGTGGATGGAGCTGGGAGCCATTATCCTCAGCAAACTAACACAAGAACAGAAAAGCGAACACATGTTCTCACTTGTAAGTGGGAGCTGAACAATGAGAGCACATGGACACAGGGAGGGAAACAACACATGCTAGGGTCTGTCAGGATGGGGGAGGGAGAGTGTCAGGATAAATGGCTAATGTATGCTGGGCTTAATACCTAGGTTATAGGTTGATCTTTGCAGCCAACCACCATGGCACACGTTTACCTATGTAACAAACCTGCACGTCCTGCACATACATCCCAGAACTTAATAAAATAAAATTTCAAAATAAATACATACATACATACAGCAAAAAGAAGTTTAGGAAGACCTGGGAGACCAAGGAAGTCAGGGGGCCCAGAGCAATAGATGCTGAGAGACAAAAACAAAGAAAGGGCAAAGAAAAAACAACGGGTATGGGGAGAAGAAAAGGCGCACACAGACACACACACACACACACACACACACACACAGCCCTGGACATCTCCTGATGCCCTTGAGGACCCATTGGCCAGACATTCCCTGGACTTCTGACACTAGGGTGACACCAGGAGCTGCCACTCTCCAGGCTATTTTCCAACCCAGGAAGACTTTCTATGTCAGTTGTGCTAGTCCCCCCACCAAACCCTCTGGTGACACAGGTGGTCCTTAGATGCAGCTCCTGGTGGGTGCCTTGGCAGATGAGGAGGGCAGGCTTGGGCAGATACAGATAGTAGCATTTCAGAGCTGCACAGGCGCAGTTTTTATTAAAGCTAATCCTCTTCCTTTCACAGATGGGGAGACAGGACTCCAGGGAGGGGAATGGAGTCAGAGGCAGAGCTTCCTAAGCCATGTGTCCTGCCTCCCAGAGCTCCCACAGCAAGCTCTTGGTACAGTGGCATGCCATGGTTATGGGCACAAGCTTTAGACCCAAACAGACCCAGCTGTGTAGACTTGGCCAAGTTCTTTTGCCTTTCTGAGCCTGACTTTCTGCAAAATGTAGATTGAGACAGTTCCTAGGTCATAGGGCTGCTGAGAGAGGAACCAGGGAGATAAAAATATATGGAAAATATCTAGAAAAAAAAAGCCTGGCATGTACAAAGTGCTTGATACGTTATGATTTCTGCTATTAATAAAAGAGAGCACCTGAGACCCCCAGAAGAGTTGGAGTGGGGATTCTCCTCAGCTAAAATTTCAGAAGGGCAATGGGGTCATCGTGGGTATGAACATGAACTTTATGCATCGGAATGCTTGGATTTGGTTCCCAGCTCTGCCACTGAGTGACCTTGAACAAGTTAATTACCTTGCTGTGTCTCAGTTTCTTCAGCTGTGAAATGGGAATGAAGCTAATTCCTACCTCACTGGATTGTTCACGAGAATAGATACAAAGGAATTACTTAGAACAGGGTCTGACTCATAGTAGGTGTTAGATGTATGATAGCTCTCATTGTTAGTATCATCGCTGGGCTCAGCTATATGGATGTGGGGACTGAGATCCAAAAGGTGGACACGCCCAAGGTCACATGCAGTTAGTGCAAAGCTGAGATTTGAACTCAGATCTGCTTACAGGCCCAAGACTTCCCAAGACTCCAGAATCCCTGTTCAGAAAAACTTTCCACATTGCCACACTTTCCAAAGTGGAAGACCCACCCCCCACCCCTTCCCCACAGCCAGCATCACATGTCTTGTTTCTTCTGACTTAACCATATCTTTGATGAAAATGCCTCCTTTCCATAAGGAGAAAGGGCAGAGTGTGTTATCATCAAGACTTAGGAACTCCCAGAACTTTATCTCTGTCCCCTACATCCCACACTCCCCTTACACACACACACACACACACACACACACACACACACACACCCTGCTTCTCTGTCTGTAATTATAGAAGCCAACTCCATGTGACTGGTGGTAATTGGTTGGGACCCTGGTTAGATTTTTCTCCAGGACCTGCAATTTTCACCAGCGCTGTGTGACTTTTTATGGAACTGGAAGATGCATGGCACAGCCAATGAGCTATAACTCTGAAGAGCTTCTGCCTTGATTGGGATTAATTATTTTTTATAAAGAAAATAATTAACAATCCTAGCAACCCGCCAATGGGGAAAGGAGGCCTGCTTTGGGCACCATTATATCCCAGGGCTGGGTTTTAGAACCTCTTGACTCTTCTCAGCCTGGCCTGGACAGAGCGAAGGGGAGCAGTGATCCTGTCTTCACCCTCATTGAAGAGTTTTTGCCATGGGTTCCTAGGGACAGGAGGAGGAAAGCTGAAGTCTGACCTCAGCCAAGAAAAGAGATCTCTTGGTCTCTATCTGAAACTCACCTAGTGAATCCAGGAGCAAGAAGGGACCCTGGAGCTCTGAAATAAGTCTGGCAGTCTGGGTTTGGATTCCAGCTATCTAACCTTAACTTCTTTGGATTTGGAATTGTTAGCAGGCCCTGGAAGAGTTTTTTTTTTTTTTTTTTCCTGAGACAGAGTCTTGCTCTATTGCCATGCTGGAGTGCGATGGTGTGATCTTGGCTCACTGCAACCTCTGCTTCCCAGGTTCAAGTGATTCTCCTGCCTCAACCTCCCAAGTAGCTGGGACTACAGGTACATGCCACCACGCCCAGCTAATTTTTCTATTTTTAGTAGAGACGGGGTTTCTCCATGTTGGCCAGGATGGTCTTGATCTTCTGACCTCATGATCCACCTGTCTCGGCCTCCCAAAGTGCTGGGATTACAGGCATGAGCTGTCGCGCCCGGCCCCTGGAAGAATTTTGTATGAATTAAATGAGACAACCTGTGGAAGAAATATCTAGAGCTGAATGGAGACATCGCCTAAATGATTTTTATAAACGATTCACAGTTCAACATCATCATTGTGCAGTAAATGCCCAAAGAAGGGAGAGCATTTAACCAAGGACACACAATTTGCAGCGAAGTCAGAATCAGAACTCACATCTTTTGAGGCCTCTGTGTTACTGTTTTCATATGTCTGCTTTTAATTTCACCATGGTGAATTCTCCATTATCCAGTCTCTCTGAAATATCTTGAACACTGATGATATGGCCCTTATTTAGCTTGAATTATCTGGATACAACTTGGTCTTCTATTTCACAGGTGTAAGGAAGCAGCACAGCCTGGAGCATAAAAATGTGTAGACTCTGTCTTCACACAGTTCAATGATTTATGGCTTGGCTATACCATTTCTTTGCTGGATAATCTTGGGAAAATCTCTGAAACTTTCTGTGCTCAGTTTCCTTTAAAATGGAAATATTAAGGAAATTTACCACAAATTTTATTGAGATAGTAAGCATAAAGTGACATTTAACAAGCACGTACATCTGTCAGCTAATGCCACAATACTGCTGTGTAACAAACCATATCCAAACTCAATGTCTTGACATTACTCATTTTTTATGTTATTATTAACTTCTTTATTATTTACTTTTTAAAATTTCAATAGGATTTTTGGGAACAAGTGGTGTTTGTTACATGAATAAATTCTTTAGTAGTGATTTCTGAGATTTTAGTGCACCCATCACCTGAGCAGTGTACACTGTATCCAATGTGTAGTCTTTCATCCCTCACGCACCTCCCACCCTTCCCCGCCAAGTCCCCAAAATCCATTGAATCAATCTTATGCCTTTGCATCCTCATAGTTTAGCTCTGACTTATGAGTCAAAACATTAATCATCTATTCTCACTTTTGCAACTGCAGTAAGTTTATCTAGGCTGAGCCCAGCTGGGCTTGGGTTTAGACCTGTTTCACATGCACTCATTCCCTCAGACCAGTGGTGACCTGGGCAAGTTCCAAAGTGATGGTAGAAGTGTGGGGAGAGGCAAGTGGAAAAACACAATCTTTCTTAAGGCCTAAGCCTGGAGCTGGTATACTGTCATTCTTTCCCTACTCCATTGGCTGGAGCAAGTCACATGACCAACCCCAATACTGATAGGTGGACAAATAAGCCAATCCCTAGTAGGAAGAACAGTGAAGTCATATGACAGAGAGTGTGGAAGTCACATGACAAGGAAGCAGAAGACAGAACCCTAATGCAACCTGCTACAGTACGCAATCAACGCTAGCAGTTCTTATAAGAGACAAATGTTGCAGCTCTAAAGCTTGAGAAAGAATTCTGCCTTCCGTGTGCATGCCACTTTGCAGTTTTCAGAGTTTTCTTCTCTCAAATATTCTTTTATGTTGCCCCCCAATGCAACCCTAAGAATTAGAATCCCCCGTTTTACAGTGGGGACATTGGATCTCAGGGTGATAATGGAGCTTGCCCCAGACCACAGCTGGAGAGGGTGGAAAAGCCAAGACCCAGCTCTGGGTCTCCCTAACCCAGTCCCAAATCATGGGTGAGCCCATGAGTCCAAATGAAGGGAAATAATTCCCAGTGGCCGTTACCTTTCTTCTTCTTCCTAAAATCACATCATCAAGACATTTAGCGAGCCCATGTGATGGAGGTGAAGGAGCTCGATAATGCAGTGAGAATAAACATGAATTGTGAGTTCTGGGAGATATCCTCACCACCTGCCTGGGGTAAGAGTTCTCCAAGTCCCTCCTAGTGTTTAAGAGCATGGGGAATCCAAGGCAGAGAAAACTGGGTTCAAATCCTGCCACCAGCTCTCCTTCATTATTTGTACCTGGACATGTGAATTCTCTGAGCCTTGGTTTGATTACCTGTAAAATAAGGATAATAATAATAGCAATTGCTGGCCAGGTGCAGTGGCTTGTAATCCCAGCACTTTGGGAGGCTGAGGCAGGCTGATGGCTTGAGGTCAGGAGTTCAAGACCAGCCTGGCCAACATGGAGAAACCCTTTCCCTACTAAAAATACAAAAATTAGTCTGGCCTGGTAGCACTTGCCTGTAGTCCGAGTACTCAGGAGACTGAGGCAGGAGAGTCGCTGGAACCCAGGAGGCTGAGGCTGCAGTGAGCAGAGATCACACCACTGCTCTCCAGCCTGGGTGACAGGACCAGACTCTGTATCCATAATAATAGTAACAGCAATTGCACCAAGAGGTTATGAGGACAGATTCATTCATTGAAGACATATTTATTGGATACCCTACAGTGTGCCAGACACAGTTCTAGGTGCTAGAGATGTAGCAATAAATATAGGAAAGCCTTTGCCCTTATGAAGCTTAAATTTCTGTGTCAGAAGACAGGCTATAGACAGATACATAAGTAAATATACAGCATGATAGTGATAATGAGTGTAAAGGAGAAAAATCACACATGGTAAGGGGGATAGGGAAAGTCTGGTATTGGGCAGGGATCCCGGGTTACTTCTACATCTGGTGTTTAAAATCTCACCGATGAAGTCACGCTTGAGTAAAGAGTCAAAAGAAGTGTGGAAACAATCCAGGGATATCTGGAGAAGAGTATCACAGGCACATGCAAAAGCCTGGTGGTGGGTGTATACTTGGCCAGTGTCATTGGAGCAATTTGAGGGAAGAGGAACGTGGTAAAATGAAATTAGAGAAATAGCGGGGAGCCAATTTGTACAGCGATTTTTTTGTTATCATAAGGACTTGGCTTTATAACTTGAGTGAGATAGGAAGCCTCAGTTTGAGAGAAGGACTGACGTGATCTGACTTCCATTTGAAAGGATCGCTCTGGCTATGGGACAAGGCTCTGCTTTCAAGGGGATCCTGGGGACTTTTCTCAGCATAGCCAATTGCGTAAACAAATCCATCCTGATGCCTCAGTGGGGTGTTCATAAATTTTCCTCTTGAGGTAATATGTGTGCCTTTTAGAGACCTTGCAGTTCAGTGGAGTGCATATGGTGGAACTTTCAGCAGAGCAACAGGCCTGTAGGGGAAGTATCTTTGGTCATGCAAGCTCAAAGCATACATTGCCTTGTATCCGACATAGCTTACTTGTCAGTGTCTAACAGTTTGGTGAGAACAAGAGCCATGTCTGCCATTTTCCACTATATATCCAGTGGGTGGCATCTTGGCTGGCACCTAATAGACACTCAACAAATATTTGTTGAATGAATAGATGGACCTCAAACTATGTTATCTAGAACTGTGCTGTTCAATATGGTAGCCACTAGCAACCTGTGGCTATTTATAGTTACATTAAAAAATAAATAAAATTAAATGTTTATTATTAAATGTATTATTTAGTTAATATTAATGCATTATTAAAATTAAAAGTTAATTTTCTAAGTTACCCTAGTCACATTCCAAGTGCTCAGTAGCCACATGTGGCTCCCATATTGGACAGAAAGATACCAGATGCAAAACATTTCTATTGTCAGAGAAAGCTTACAGAACTAGAACAGTGGTTCTCAACTAGGAGCAATTTTTTTCCTCCAGGAGAATTTGGTAGTGGTTGGAGGTGTTTTTGGTTGTCACAACTGAGGGATTGCTATTGGTGTCTGCTGGATAGAAGCTAGGGATGCTACTCAGTATTTACAGTGCACAGGACAGACCCCCGTAGTGCCATGATTGAAAAACCACGTGGTAGATTATCAGTCTCTAGGAGAGCCCAAGGATTTCTACCTGAAGCAATTTGTATTTACATAAGATTGTGATGCTATTGTGTGGATTACATAAGATGCTATTTTATGGGTCACATAACACTGTGATGCTATTTTGAGTGTTGTAAATATGTGAGCTCACATATTTACAGCACTCAACAGTTCACAGAGTTGAGTTATCCAATGTAATCCTCCCAACACTGGGAGAAAGTAAGTCCAAAACCACTCCTACTTTATTGGGGAAAAAAGCAAGGCCCAGAGATGTGTCTCAGAGGGCCCTGAAATGGAACTTAACTGTTCAAGTTACAAGAAAGCCAGGGTTTTTTGTCTTAGTTAAGGGAGAATTTTTCCAAGCATTAGAGGTTTCTGAAAGTAGAGGTAATGAATTTCCTCTTATTGAAAGTACTCTGAGATTACTCCATGGGGCTGTATTTCTCCAAGTGCACACTAGACTACAAAAGAAAAATTCCATGACCCAAAATTTCTAAGAAAGACTACACAATACTTTCCCTTCTTTAGCCTTCACATTGCATTGAACACATTAAAGGCACTGATAAGTCCTGCAACAACAAAATCTGGATCTTTTGCTTAATCTCATGTTTCTTAATCTCATTTGAGTACACAATCCCATCCCCACTCCATGATAGAGGAGCAGGCAACTATTAACCTATGATAGAACCAGTGTTTGATGGAGTACATTTTGGTAAATGCTTTACAGCATCATCAGACATGGTAATTAATATCAAACAATCTGTCTGTCTTCTGGGTCCATCCGCACTCTATTACTATCCAGGTGACCATGGGCAAGTTTTGGTATTCGGTGAGAAGCACCTAGAGTGTGTGGATTTACGCTAAGTGACTTACCCATGGCCACATAGCTAGAGTGTACCATTTTAGAGCTTGGCTGGCAGTTATTTATCATTTTCCTCTCTCTGCCTCTTGGGAGTCTATTTGGATCAGTGTGAAGTCTTTCTCCTCAAGAGGCTGAATCAGATGCAATGTGCCCAATTCATCTGCTTGATACCACACACCCAAGGGGAATTACATCACCTGCTGTGTTTAGAATAATCACCGTGGCAACCGTGGCTTCTCTTGTGGATGTGGATGGTTCCCATGTAGCAGTGATGGGTGCTGGCTCATGCAAAACAGAGAGACAGGCAGTACATTTTTACTGCTAAAGACCGTTAGCTTTCATGTCTGTCTGTCTGGTAATAATTGTGTAGGTGTATATGTCAACGTGCAATTTGGTGTTTCCAGACTCACCTGGAAAAGACATATGTAAACTACAAACTTTCTTTTATAGCTTAGTTTAATTCCAACCAAGTACCAGTGTAGAGATTACCTAGGATGTTTAACTGTTGAGAGACAGAGGGGACATGGTGTAGTATAGAAAGGAAGGTCCTTTGGCAATAAATAAATTGGAGATTGGAGTGCTATGTTTTTCAAAGTTCTGTACCCAAATTATTATTTGTCTGAGAAATTTGAGGTAGCTGCATAGAAACAGAATGAAATTTCATGGAATCTCATGGTGAGAAAGTGATTGTGCTTTCAATTCACTTCTCTCCTTCCAGTTGTCAAAGAGTTGTCTCACTTTGGGCTACTGTGTTTTTAACACCTCTCAACACTTGCTAATCTTCAATTTTTTTAACAAAAGAAGGAGCAGGTGTCAGGCTCAGAGTCTGGGGCGAGTAGCAGCATATAGCTGAATTTAATAATGTTCTTTTGTTTTCATTTGTATCTATTTTAAGGCCTTCTTCTATTTATAAACAGGACACTTACTTTTCATTTACAATTATAATATGAGCTTTTCTCTTTAATTACATGTATTAAGTTAAAAAGTAAGTCAATTGCAAAAATAATAATAAGCGAATAATAGCATAGGAAACACACACATAAATGGACAGTAATCATTATCGGTCTTGTGTGACCAGCTGACGTTTAAGAAATGCTCTGTGGGAGACACGGCTTAGGAGGAAGGAAACCTGGATTAAGAGCCAGCTCCATCATGCACGGTGTTGCCTTGAGAAAGTCTTGTGACTCTCTAAGTCCGTTTTGTTGTCAATTAAATGCAGATAATAAATTTCCTATCTTATCAGATAGTCAATGTGAAATAATTATATAAAGCACATAGTAGGGACTTGATAAATGGAAACACCCACTATGTGTATTTTGTTACTAACATATCAATTTGTACACATGGTGCCTCTAAGAGTCCCACATTTGGGGTAAAACGACCTTCCTTGTGATCAAAATCCCAACAGTAGTACTTTTTTTTTTTAAAAGGTTGTGGGTATGTAGTAGGAGTATATGTTTATGGGGTACATACGATGTTTTGATACAGTCGTGCAAAGCTTAATAATCACATCATGGAGAACGCAGTGTCCATCCCCTTAAGCATTTACGCTTTGTGTTACAAACAGTCCAATCATTCTCTTTTATTTTTAAATGCACAATTATGTTAATATTGGCCATAGTCACCCCGTTGCACTGTCAAATAGTAAATCTTATTCATTCTTTCTATTTTTTGTACACACTAACCATCTCCTCCACCCCCTACCAACCTCCTCACTGCCTTTCCCATCTGCTGGTAACCATCCTTCTACTCTCTATGTCCATGAGTTCATCTGTGTTTATTTTCAGATCCCACGAACAAGTGGGAACGTGCAGTTTGTCTTTCTGTGCCCGACTTATTTCACTTAACATAATGATCTCCAGTTCAATTCATGCTGTTGCAAATGACAGGATCTCCTTCTTTTTAGGGCTTAATAGTATTCCTTTGTGTATCTGTACCACATTTTATGTATCCATTCATCTCACAGTAGCACTTTTTGAGCACTCACTCTGTGCCAGATGCTGTTACAATCTTTAGATATGTATTATCTCATTTAACATCCTCAGTGATTCAGTGAGGTGGGGAATATTATTATCCCACTTTACAGACAAGGCACAGGGAAGTAGAGTAAGTTACCAAAACCAAACAACTAGAAAGTGGAAAAGGCAGATCTCCAAATTCAGACAGCCTAATTCCAGTGTGCGTGCTCCTCACCATTCTCAGAAACCAGACTTTCCTGCATTTTGTGGACCCACAGCAAAGTTTTGTTGTTGATGATGAGGGTGATTGTATTAGTTAGGAGTCCTTTATGTACAGCGGATATAAGACACACAAAGCTGGATCCAATAATAAAGGGGATGCATTGGTTCTCATACATGAAAAGTTCGATGGCTTCAGGTTCAGATGGATCCAGGAACTTGAACAATGTCATCCCTGTATTCATTTCGTGGCACTGTTCCCCATGGTGTTGATTCCAAGGCAACTGTCCCTTGGGGTGGCAAGAGTGCTACCAGAGTGCCACACTTTTGTCCTTTTTTAGCAACCTCTAATGAAGGACAGTTTCTTCCTAATGGTTTCAATAAAAGTTCCAGAATTGGGTCTCACTAGCTCTGGTTGTCCTGGCTTTGATAGATGTTCATCTCTGAACCAACTACTGTGGCCAGGGGCATGTGATGTTTAAAATGACCAGGGTGGAGTCATGACCCTTCCCTGGAACTGGAATGAAGCCACCTCTACTTGCGTCAGATGGACTGAAAGTAGAGAAGGGGCTGGTCCCTCAGAGAAGAATCTGCTGCTTGTCATAACAAGAGAGAATGGGTGTTCAGCAGAGAAAATTATGCTCTCTGTGAAATCTTATTTATAATCTTCATTGAGAAGATTCATGGGCCACACGAAGAGGGAACAGACTGGAGTTCGTCACTTCTCTTCTACTGGTTTGCTCTGTGTCAGACAACCCAATAAACTCTAGTGGGTCTCAGCGTCTTCAGTTGCTACATGGGGCCAGGAACTCCTTCCCCACATGCCTCGCAAGACTACCCTAAAAAGCACATGCAACGATGTTATTTATAAATGTAATTAACATTGTGGCTTTTTCCCCCTCCAGGGTTTCCATAAGAAACATATTTTAGTTCAGGGTTTTTTTTTTTTTCCAAGTGACAAGTACCACTCTCAAAATCCCAATTTAGTCAGCCTCTGCTGGATTTTGAAGATCTGCCTTTACTCCCCCCCTGCAAGACCGAAGTGCCACACATTTGGTATGGACTCAGTAGCAGTTTCAAAGGGGCATGCTATGTGCCAAGCACTGTGCTGGATATTTTTATGTGCCACCTCATTCAGTTGTCAGATGAACCTGTTCTGTCATGAGTAATAAGAGGGAGAGAGAATAACACAGGACAATGAACTCTAGAGAACTGAGTTCAAATCCTGATTCTGCCTCGAATAGTAGCAGAACCATGGTAAGTCGCTTAACCTCTCCTGAGCTTCAGTTTCCCCCATCTGTGAAATGGGAGCAACACAGAAGCTGTCTCACCAAGCTGTTGGGAGGACACAAGGGGTTCCTGCATGTGGCAGGCATCTGCTGAAGGTCACAGAGCAGGCGTAGATACCTGCCCTTTCTGCTTCCAGGACTCATGCTGTACTGCGTAACAACAGAACCAGATCTCTTCTGGGGCCACGTAGGGACGTCCTTTAGCTTCCAGTAATTGCAGGGTCTCTGGGTCCCCTCCAGTCTATCCAGATTTGCTCTGTACCCCCTGGTTACAATTGCCTGCTGCAATGTCTTGAAATAACTCTGCTCTTCCGGCCAGCCCCCCTCTCAGCCTCCCCTCCCACAAGGCTCAGAATAGCCATGTACATCCTGGCTCCAAACAGCCAGCACGATGCTCCCTCCCCTTTGATAATAGCTCAGCTTTGTCTAAGTTCTGGCATCTCCAGGACCACAGTGCCTGGTGCAGCCACAGTGAGGCTTAAGTATGCTATGCTATCATGTAGAGATGTCATTTGATGTCAGTTACAAGGAGATGCCATCTCATCATTTTACCTGGGTGGTTGGCGAGGCAGGAAAGATGATGTTATTTTGCTTTCCTGTTGGAGAAACCAAAAGACTAGTGACAGGTCCATCGTGATGGTCTTATGTAATATTCCTGTGAAGCCTTAACATTGATTAAGACAGCTCACATTTCTCTCACTTAGAATCTCTTTGCTTTGACCTGCAAGGCATTCAAGACCTGGTGCCTGCTCACCTCTCTGATCTTATCTTCTGCCTCTCTTCTCCTTTCCCACTTTTCTCAAGTCTTTCTCGCCTCTTTTCAGTTTTTCAAAGCCACTAAGCTTTCTCTTCCACCTCAGGGCCTTTGTGCATGCTGTTCTCTCCGCCTCACTTGTTCTCACTCAGCCTTCTTTTGCATGTATGGCTATTTTTTTCTCTCCATTCAGATTTCAGGCAATGCCCTCCCAGCTGCTCGCCCCTTCTTCTTCGTTGCACATATCACAAATACAATTACACATATTTTTTCCCAGAACACTTATTTACTTAATGCCTGTCTCCCATGCTAAATTGTGAGTGCCATTATAGTAGAAACCTACCTGTCTTGTTCACTAAGGTTTCTGTAGAGCCCACTATAGTACCTGAATCTTGGAATCTTTCTGGCAGTAAATATTTTTGAAGGAAGGAGAGATATATTTGCAACAATGTTAACTGGTAAGCGACGTCACTCCCATTCCGACAGATGATAAGATATAGGCACAGAATATCCAGGGATTTTCCACGGTCACCTCAAGGCTAAGAACATAAAAGAAATGAAAACCCACATCCTCAGATTCTTGGTCCATGGTTTTTTTCTTTCTTTTTTTTTCATTAGGTGAAGAAAGAAATAGTCGTTTTTTTTCCTTCAACTTTTAAGTTCTGGGATACATGTGCAGGATGTGCAGTGCAGGTTTGTTACATAGGCAAATGTGTGCCATGGTGGTTTGCTACAAAGATCAACCCATCACCTAGCATTAAGCCCAGTGCCCAGTGTCCACTAGCTGTTCTTCCTGATGCTCTCCCTCCCCAAACCCCTAACAGGCCCCAATGTGTTATTCCCTCCACGTATCCATGTGTTGTCCTCGTTCAGCTCCCCTCTTAAGAAGCGAGAACATGCGGTGTTTGGTTTTCTGTTTCTGTGTTAGTTTGCTGAGGATAACAGCTTCCAGTTCTATCCATGTCCCTGCAAAGGACATTATCTTGTTCCATTTTTTGGCTACATAGTATTCCAGGGTGTATATGTACCATATTATCTTTGTCCAGTCTATCATTGATGGACATTTGGGTTCATTACATGCCTTTGCTATCGTGAACAGTGCTGCAGTGAACATACGCATGCATGTATCTTTATAACAGAATTATTTGTATTCCTTTGGATATATACCTAGTAATGGGACTGCAAGGCCAAATGGTATTTCTGGTTCTAGATCTTTGAGGAATCACCATACTGTCTTCCACAATGGTTGAACTAATTTACACTCCCACCAATAGTGTAAGAGTGCTCCTTTTTCTCCGCAACCTTGTCAACATCTGTTGTTTCTGGGCTTTTTAGTAATTGCCATTGCTCCAGGGTTTTTTCTATACCTCACAGCTGCTTTCCAAACAAAGGCACAAAACCCCGTGATCTTCCCCAAGGGATGCCAGGAAGGACATCTCCTGGAAAATAGACTTTTTGGGCTGATTCTGACCTATATATAAAACAATCACTGGGAAAGACGATAGGGAAGGGAGTTCCCAGAAGAGGGAACAGTAGGTGCAAAGCATGTAACTGCTTCATTTCAAGCACTGGGCATATAATACCTCTTTTCTTGATTTACTCATCTGTTCATTCATTTATTTGTATGATATTTATTTGATATCTACTAGGTACTGTACGTTTTGGCATGTACTAAAACACATAAATAATAATATTTAACACATTAATAATGCTATTAATGAAGTCATAAATAATAAAGATTAACATGTTGTTAACAAATAGTAAAGATTAACAATAATTATTCAATCTTTACTGAGTCCATATTTTGCCCCACATACTGTATTCAGTGTCTTATATGAACAATCTTATTTTTAACCCTCATAAGAATGAGATGGATATTCCCTGAGACTGGTATGGGAGTTGGCCCCATCTTACAGAAAGGTAGACTGAGGCTTGAAGAGGTTAAAGAACTTTCTCATGTTACTCAGCCCAAAGGTGGCAAAGCTGGAAATGGAATTCAGGTACTTTGAGTCAAAAGTCCAAGTTTACAATCTATTGGTCACCTTGCCTTTCCTGTAGCCCTTCTATGGTAGAGGGTCTAGCATAATATATAGTATTTCTAGTGAAAATGACATGAGCATTCCGTAGAAGTGCCAGCTACTATCAGAAACCTTTCCCCCCTCCCCCACTTCTTCTAATGCTTCCTAGAGTGGAGACAAGCCAGTTACTGTCTCTTCTCCCTAGAGAACCCACTCCAGCTCTATTTCCCTGCCTCTCCTCTTCTTTCTCCTCCTTTTTTCTTCCAGAGCCATTGTTTTCTTAACATGTTTCACCTTCTGTCTAAGGCTGCCCCTGCCAATAGCAGCTATATTTGGTGCCATCCACCCCACCCTGCAATGGTGTGTGTAAACCCTGCAGTGAAGAGGTCTGTGATCACCACCCCACCCCCCAGCAGAGCCAGATGGAAAAAGTTGCCTTCAAATCCTACAATTGCCTCTCCTTAGATTTCAGCTATTTAGCTGGAGAAACCTCCACCCAACCCTCCCCTGTGCCCAGCAAGCTCAAGGTCTGTGAACAACAGAGAAGCAATTCAGGGTCTTTGGAGCACTACTCAGCCCTGTAACCACTTCTATTTGGGTCTTGGCTTAAGAAATATTGATTCTACCAATTAAATATCCCCTTCCCTACCACCCTGTCCCTTTCTACTTTACATTCAACCCCCTGTCAACTATGTTGAAAAGACTCAGAGTGCTGTTTTCATTTATTTATTCATTCATTCATTTTGCATGTATGACAGGGTGCTGTGCCAACCAGATACAGATACTAGTTAATAACATACTTGCAACCACTGGTTCAGCAGTCAGTTCATATCTGGTTCATCAGCCAGTTCTCTGCTTCATGTCAGTCCAATCTCCTGTATGCTGAGGAACCATGATTAGTAGGGTGAAAGCCATAGGGTGGAAGTGGAAGTCTGGATTAGGCACTGCCCCCAACTTCGTGTAGATTTAACCCACTTTACCAAATCTCAGTCTGTCCTTCTATAAAATGAAGTGATTGGAGGCTCTTTCAGCTTTGGTATTTCATGAACTAATGGGTACCCAGGAAGAGCAAAATGATATATGAGAATACAATGGCTGAAAATATCTGCATATTAATATATGATGCAAAAACCGTTCTCCTTGGGATCACTCACTTTAGTGGACAGATGAACAAAATAGGAGAAAATAAAATAAACTGTCCAGGAAAGCCATGGATCCAAAGTGGAAATGTCTATTGATATGCCACTCCTATCCCACCCTGCTAAACATGGATGGGCATTTTCACATGTATCCATGTGAGCATTCCCACACATGTACATGACATGGATAACTACATGTGTGTACATTAACAAGCAGGCATGTACGCATTCAAACTCATTTACACCCTCGTCCATTTATGCAAATGCACCGAGGCTCTTTCAGTATCTCAAGTGTTCTTTATGGGAGTCAGATCTCTGAGTGTTCTGCAGGAATTAGTAGTTTCTGTATTATCTGTAACTTCTTTCACAAAATCCATCCCAAGTGTGACTCAGAAGAGCATAAGAATGAGGACTGGGACTTCAATCATGTAGCACTCAACTTCTCATTCTATCTTTAACCCTGGAGGATTTCTCCCATATGCTGGATCCTCTGCATTTTACATTCCAACTTTTCCAACTCCAAAAGGACAGATGACCTCTGAAGACAGCTTCTGGGATGAGATTAACTCACACCTGCTCTTATCAAACATCTTATCAACCTAACTCATAGAGTGAGATGTGAGGAGGAATATAATCCCTACTTGCCAATTAAATCCTGGTCACTGGCTAGTTTGCTTTAAGAATGGAGCCCTGTACTCTGTCACGTCCCTCCCCCCACCTCCTCCTGTAGGACACTGGCGTGTTACTTTCTGTTCTCATAGGAGCATGCCTACTCTCTTCGTGCACCTCTTAGTATGGAATGTGTGTGTGCGTGTGTGCGTGTGTGCATGCGTGTGCATGTGCACATGCAACAGCATGTGTGACAAGGCTGTGTACTCAGCAGCAGAAAAGTCCTTGAAGGTTGACAGAATAAATAATGGGAGGAAAACACTCGCCACCCTGTCAAGCCCCAGACCAAAAATTCTTCAAGATCGACTCAAAAATAGGAGTATTTCCTGCATGTTAATTAGCTTGTTCCAAGGGTGGGGGCAGAGTGTCCTTGAGATGTGGTTAGAAAAGGAAAAGGTGTAGCCCTGCGTGTGCACTTGGGTGTGTTGGTAGAACTTCCGCTCAAATCCAGGGGCTTTGCTGATTCATGTCTCCTAGAACCTGACGGTGGTTCAGCACCAGGGACAACGACCGCTGCTTCAGTAACTTGGGCTGCAGTGACTCCAACCATGAAAGCACTACCTGGTTGTTGCAGTCGTCCTTGCCTATTGAATCTACTAGTTACATTACTTTTCATGTGTCTCTCACTTTTACAGAATGTGTGCTATTGAAAAGTTTTGTGTAAATCTATATTTTATAATGTGATCAATCTTGAAACATATTTATTTATTTCCAAACAATCTTCCAAGGGGTTGAGGCAGGAAGCTAGAAGATTTTGTCCCCCTGATTTCTGAAAAGATAGATGTTTCCTATAACTTAGTAGTTAAGAGCATGATAGGATATACCAGGATTTCTCAGCAATATTGACATTTGGGGCTGGATAATTATTTGGGTGACTGCTCTGTGTATCATAGGACACTTGCAGATTCCCTGGCCTCTACACTCCAGATGCTTACACTACAGTTGTCACAACTGGGAAAGAAGATGTACTGTTCAAAATGCCCCCAGAGGGAAAAAAATTCCACCTCCATTGAAAATCTGTGGATAGATGTGCAGTCATGTGTCACTTATAGACAGGAATACATTCTGATGTATGCATTGTTATGCAAACATCATACAGTGCACTTACACAAACCTAGATGGGATAGCCTACTTTATACATAGGCTGCATGGTACAGCTTGCTGCACCTAGGCTACAAACCTGTACAGCATGTAACTGTACTGAATTCTGTAGGCAACTGTAACACAATGGCAAGTGTCTGTGTATATAATCATATCTAAATGAAGAAAGGATACATAAAAATGCAGTATAAAAGATCAAAAATGGTTCCTCTGTATAGGGCACCTATTGGAGCTTTCAGAGCTTGGAGTTGCTCCTGGTGAGTCAGTGAGAGAATGGGGAGTGAATGTGAAGGACTAGGACATTACTGTACACTACTGTAGACTTTATAAACACTGTCAACTTAAGCTATACTTCATAAACTGTATAAACTTAAGCTACACTAAATTAATTTTTAAAACAATTTTCTTTTTTCAATAATAAATTAACAGAGTACTTTTGCTTTTTTGACTTCATAAACTTTTTCATTTATTTAACCTTTTGATTATTTTATAGTAGCACTTAAACACAAACACACTGTGAAGCTATAGAAAAATATTTTCTATCTTTATACCCTGATTCTACTAGCTTTTTTCTGTTAATTTTTTTTTTTTACTTTTTAAACTTTTTTCAGTTTAAACAATTTAAAACTTTAAGCTGTTTTAAACTTTCAAACTGTCTTAAAAGCTAAGACACAAACACACACATTAGCCTAAGTCTATACAGGGTCAGGATATCAGGATATCACTAGGTGATAAGAATATTCATCTTCATTATAATTGCATGGGACCACCATCTACATACAGCTTGCCATTAACTGAAAGATCGTTATGTGGTGCACAGTCACATCTGGATTTGAATCCTGGCTCTACCACTTATTACTGGTCCTGGGCAATGGGCTTACCTGATTCATGGCTTTACTTTCTCATATGCAAAACAAGAACAACGTTAATGTTACCTTATGGGGTTACTGTGAGGACTGAATAAGATATTTGCTAAAACTTATTTAGCAAAGTGCTAGGCACATAGTAAGTCTTCATTAGATGCCAGTGTCACGAATAGCATTGTTTTTGTCATCCTCCTCATCATTATCATCTCAGCCATTTAACTTCAATGGTTTACGTTGTCATATTTCTAAAGAATTCATTTAGAAAACATTACGGGTATCTCCTAAATACTTGGCACTCTGCTAGACAATAGATGTTCAAAGATGAATGAGTCACAATCTTTTTCCCCAAAGAATCAGTAAGTTCCAGATGTAATGTCATGGTTATCAATGCACGTGACTCCCATGGCAAGGTATGCATGAGACTTTATCCTGCATGTATTAGTAAGGATAGGCTTGGATGTGCCATAGTAACAACCAGCCTCCAAATGTCAGGTCAGGGCTTAAAACAACAAAGGTTCCTTTTCATGCTTATAAATACATGTTTGTCATGGGCTGACCAGAGGTCTGCTCCATGTTTTCCTCTCCCAAGGGCCCAAACTGAAGGAACCATCTAGAATGTCTGTAGTTATTAAGGCAGAGGAGAAGGGGAAAGGGAAATCACCCTCTTAAAGCTTCTAGCCAGAATTTTCACACATCAATTACATTCACACCTCACTTGTCAAAGAAAGTCATGGTACCATGCCTAAATTCGAAGAGGAAGAGTAAGTACAATCCTACTACATGCCTGGGAGAACCAAGATATTAACAGCCTTAATAACTACCACACAACTATTTTACAAATGCTAGCAATTGGTTTCCTGGAAATATTATGAGTAAGAGTGACAGAGTGAATCTTGTAAGAGTAAAACCCTTCCCACTAATAGAAACAATTCAGTAGTTGCATCCTCTGATAATGAGTAAGGAATATCATCACACACAAAATATAGTGTCCTGTTCTCTTGAGAATGAAGTTGGGAGAGACAGAAACAGAGAGAGATGGGAAAATTGAGATCAGTGGAGCCTCTCATCTACATTCCTAAACCCATGTAAGAGCCCCAGGCTTTAACATACCATGATCCTGAGCTGTATACTAAAAACATAAGAAGACCTCATACTTACAAAAAGAAAACAAGAGGCAAAAAAAAAAAAAAAAAAAAAAAATATCCCCCACATCTGGTTGATCCTATTATCTTCTGAAAATAATTAACAAGAAAATTTTAATGGGAGCAGGGTGAGAGCAACTCCATTGATTTACAACTCAAATAGGAATAATCCACATCAATGGCCAATCCGCGCTGTCCATTTCATTTTGGCTACCAGAAGCCCCATTATTAATTCATTTCTAAAGTGATCTCACTCATTCCTAAGGGGTATATCCTGGTAACTATGTGCTTACAATACTCTATTTGATTAAAATTTAACAAGCTATGTTATTGGCAAATAAACTATTTATTTCAGTACTGTTGCCAATGCCAAAAGGAATGTTTCAAATAAAGGAATGAAATTGACACACTAAAGAGATTGTCATTAATAATTTACAATAGCCAAAAAAATGCATGCATATTTTTTTTTAGTGATGGCATTAGAGTATAAAACCCCAGTGGAGTCAGCCAAAGTCCTCTGGTTTCTTATTTATTAAAAGGGGACAAAACAAAAACTTGAACTTAGGTTGGCATGTGGTGTAGCAGAAAGAGCATTTCAGAAAACTAGCTATAACCCTGCTTATGTGACCTTAGGCAAGCCACTTAACATCCTCATTTCCTTCTTTTCAAAATGAGGCAAAGAAGAACCTGGCTTATTTAAAGCCTATGGTTTTGTCAGGATAAACTGAGAGAAAATATATAAATGTACGCTGGAATGCAGAAAGTGCTTTATAAATGTATTATATTGATATGTGCTTCCCTTCCTTGCTCCTCAAACCAGATACCAATTTACCTGGCAGAAATTTGTGGAAAAGGGAAAAAAGGCCTTTTTTTCTAGGATCTTTTTTGGATGTGTATTGTCAGGAAAAACCCCAAGCAAAGTTTGGCTTCCGTTGTAAATGAAGACATTGATCTGAGCAAATTGCCCCCATGAATCCTTAATTCTCCTGCTTGACTGATAACAATTAGTTATTATTTGTTTAGCGTTTTACTAACATATACTAGGAATCATGCTAACCTCTTTATATATGTTATGTATTATCTCACAACCACTGTAAGGAGGTGGGTACTATTAACATTTCCATTTTCTAGAGAAAAAAATTGAGGCTCACAGAAGTAGGTTACTTGTCCAAGGCCACCCAGCTAATAAGGGATAGGACCAGCAATCAGGAATCTACCTCAGATCTGTCTGGCTCTAGAGCCTCAACTCTAAATCTCACACTGCTTGAGAACACACTGTTCTGAGTTGCCCCCGGCCCAACTCTGTCAAGGATGTAGACAGCTCCAAGTTAGTTAGATCCCCTGACTGAAACAGGGAAACATCAGCCAATTCAAATACCAGGTCCACTTGACTAAGGGTTGTTTCCATTGAACTTCATAGAACCTAACACAATTGATAACCCAGAGTAGGAATTTAAAAAAAGATCCATGGGCAGGTGGTTGGATGGATGGTTGAATGGATGGATGGATGGATGGATGGATGGATGGATGGATGGATGGGTAGACAGATGGATAAGTGGATGGATGGATGGATGCAGGGATAAATGGATGGATGGGTGGGTGGATGAGTAAAGAAATGATAGGTGGGTGAATTAATGAAGGTATTTTCCACTTAATAGAAGGATAAATAGACAAGCTGATTTAGCAGCCATGAAAAAATAGCCTCCAATTCCTGTCTGCCTTTGAAGTCTTGCTTGACAAAGAGTAACCCCTCAATATGCCTCACAGAATTTTTGTCATTGTTCACCAATATTAGCTAATTGTCACTTTACTGGTTTCAGGCTTTGTGTACCCATTGAAGATACCATCTTTAGTCTCAGTCCTAATGTGTCATTGGCCAAGTGCTGGTTTAAGTTTTTCTCTGGGTAATAACAACAATGGCTATTATTTATTGAGCTTCTCTTATGTGCCAAGTACTATAATAAACCTTATACTTGATTTACTGTAAATACACAACAAACTCACAATGTTGACATTACCAGTCTCATTTATAGATGGAAAACAAAAAAAACCTGAATGAGGTCATCTAATTCTGCCCAGCTTAAAGAGGGAAAGAAACTGGATTCATCTCTAAGTGAATGTGGTTGCAAATAGGGTATGTTTTACTCTACACTACTGGGTCTGAAAATGTGGTCCCCATGTCAGCAGAATCAGCATCATTTGGGAGCTTGTTAGAAATGTGATTTCTTGGGTCCCAGCCCAGAAATACCAAAACAGAAACTTCGGAAGTGGGTCTGGGCAATCTGTGCCATGTAACAAGCCCTCTAGGTGTTTCTGATGCACATTCCGGTTTGACAATCACTGCTCTAGTCTAGAAATGTAGCTTCCTTAGGTTGCAAGGATGCATTTATACTAAATCATCTAGAGTCCTTCACCTGATGTTGCTTGTTACTAGCAGCGTTGACTGGAGTTAGGAAGGGAACTTGTGCTGGAGAATGAGTTAGATAGCTCCTCCCTCTTTCATAAATACACCATCATCTCTTGTCACAATGATGAGTTCCCACAAAGGCCTCCCACCTGTCTTCCTGC
Organism: Ateles fusciceps; assembly: GCA_036589455.1. Classification (NCBI taxonomy): domain Eukaryota; kingdom Metazoa; phylum Chordata; class Mammalia; order Primates; family Atelidae; genus Ateles; species Ateles fusciceps. The sequence goes on along the minus strand of JAZHEH010002317.1, from coordinate 7,764,522 downwards.
TACTGGCTGTAGCCCCTCTCCACATGATTCATATGTACATACAGACACATTTGTTCTATCCATACATTTACTAAAGCCAGGACTCTTTCCCAAGAGTGGACCTGAGTATGTCACTCTTCTGTCTAATAACCATCAATGACTCCCTGCTTCTCTCAGGATAAGGTCCAATCACCTATGCATGGCCTCCAGGCTCTGCAGTCAGCTTCTCCCACCCTTCTAGTCTCATCTGACAATTCTGTCACTCACTTCCTTCTGCTCCTGTCACTGCTTTTGCGTGTCCACACCATTTTTTTGTATAATCATGCATCTTGCGTATCTCCATCAAATCAAACCTTCCACGAGGGCAGAAACCACATCTGTTTTCCTTAACATCACATCTCCTGCACCTCGCACCACGTCTGACACAGAGTAAGTGCTCAAGAAGCATTTCTGCAGATATAGACCTGGGAGCCCATTGCTTCTTATCATATTTCTTATTGTAACAACTCTAGTATGCTTCATTATCTTTTCATGAGTCTATCAGGTCAGATCTTGCGCTCTAGAAGTCAACAAGCCTAGACTGGAATCCCAGCTCCTTCACCTACACAAAATATGGCCTTAGGCATGTGATTTAATCTCTCTGAACCTCAGTTTTCTTACCTGTAACATAAAGGTAATACAGTAGGTGGATAAATTAAATTAGATAATACACATAAAGCTCTTAGCACTATGGCTGGCATGTTAGGGCTAACACTTCATTTTTATTAAATCTGCCCCTCCCCTATCTATATTGCAAGTTCTTCAAATGGTTGATGGCACACATCTTACCTAGCAGATGTTCACAGAATGCAAGTCCACCAGAATGTCCAAGTGGGGGACAGAGCCCAGGACTGTGACAGCATAACCTTGTGTTTGAATACCAGGGTTCAGATTCAGACTGAGAAATATCTGGCTCCTTCTCATCTTGGCTTTGTGAGCTTGGACAAGTTTCTGACCTTCCCTATGCTTCATTTTTCTCATCTGTAATAGCAGTGGTAACCTAGGGCCTGTGTCATAGCTGTTGTGAGACTCAAATACATGGAGAGCACGTAGAATCATGTTCAGCTTAAGCCAGCAGCATGTGGCAGGCACCGAACACCTGTTAGCTGTCATCACTGTCATAGCCAACATCATCACTATTGTGACCCAACCTGGGAGCTGCAGGACAAAAAGGGAGCCAAGGCAGGCTTTGTGCAGACTGCTTCTGCCACTAGCCTAATTCCTTTCTCCTTCTCTCTCTCTTCTGACCTGGTCCCTTCAGCAAGCAAAGAGAAGGTCTGGACAGCTGCAGTGAGGGTGGGGGCCTCATCCGAACTCCACTTTCTTCTCCTTCTGTGCATATGCAAAATCACTTTGAAAAGCCTCTGTTTCCACGGCTTGGGGAGTTTTAGGTATTTATCTCCCATGCCGCAGACCCCTGGACATAGGAATCCACACTGGCATGACACAGATCTTCTATCGCTCCTGCTCAGGACTTACTCTTTCCAACACCCACCACTGAGGTGTCAGGAACAGCTGATGGATTTCCAAAGCCATGAGATAAAACCACACTTGTTCCCATTAATTGATCTTAAAAGGAAGGTGAAGCTTAGAAACAGAGAGGAGGGGGGATGGCAAGGAAAAGAAACAAGAAGGTCTGAAGTCTGGGAGGAATCCCTATGGGAGGCATGGGGAGGGGAGGGTGACGGGTGATGATTTGGGGTTTGTCTGATTCTTATTTTAAATCCTTTCCCCAGATATACTGTTCTGGGGTGTCCCTTTCCTGCCTGTGTAGCACCAGGGAACAGGGAATTTGGGATTCTGCACTAAGCCCACGGATCTAATTCAAGGTGGCTGAGGGAGAAAATCAAGAAAAAAACCATCAGGCTTAGGGAGATATCCTTGAAGGAAGTTCAAGGTAAGGCAAAAATAGAAACGGGAAAGCCCTAAATAGTAAAGTCAACATTTAAGGGAATGGAAAGCACACGGTGGAACAAAGTGAGCAGTTTAGCGTGTTATCACGGGTTCCCACCGCTGGCTGGGCAGAGAACCGCCAGGAGACCTTTTTATAAATACAGACGCTGGAGTCCACCCCTCCTTCACCATGACCGATTACATCAGAATCCCCAAGGGTGGGGCCGAGGAATTCATATTTATGGGAAGTGCCTTCCGTTATTCTGAAGTAGCTCTACCAGCACGGGGTGTGGACACATGCGGGGAGGCCGTGGATTTAGATGATTAAAATATAATCTTACCAGCTGGCGGCCACAACATCAGCTGCAAGGCACTGTCTAAATCTGACTGGGACTCAGCCAACATTTTAGAACCTGGGAACAAAGACCCTTGTGTACAAAAGGAGAAAGTGGGTGGCTGGGTGCATCCTCCCTACGAGCGACTAGAGGATGTGGGTTCTGACCTGTGTGAGAAATTCCTGGAGCACCCCCAGCCAAGGAGATGTAAATCCACCCTCTTGCTTCTCCACTGAAAGTAAGAGAAAAGAATGAATTTTTTCATTTTCTGGGCCAGTTTCATGGAGGTCAGCATATTCGTTAGGTGGTGCATGGAATCGGAAAGCCACCACCAGGTTACCCACTGTCACTTAAGCTATGGCTTATGGCAAGCGTAGACCCAGGCATGGTTAGCTCTGTGCATTTCCAACACCTTTGGAGGATAACAGAGGAAACTAGCCTTGAAACCAGGGAATCTCAAAATTAAACACCTACCAGGTTCGTATAGATACCATAAATGGGTAGACTGAGCCTGGTTGGGACTAAAGTGAGTTGTGAATTTTGGGGGGATGCGTAGGGGAGGGGCACTGCTAACCAGATCCAGCCGATGGTTGCCTTGGAAGAGGAATGCAGTCCCTTGCCTCCAATCTTGATCCTTTTTAAAATTCAAATTTGTACATGAAATACCTTATTTTGAAATGTTGGCAATGAATTTGAGTTTATGAAAAGTACTCTACAGTATAAGCAAATGTGTCTGTGGCCACCTTCCTTCCAGAAGCTTCTTCACACAAGGGAGAAAAAAAATCTAGCCACTTTCTACCTGTCCACCAAATGAATGGGCCTTTCAAGCATACGTTCACTCAACATCTATTTAGTGGACCAAGCACTGTTCTAAACATGAGGGATTCAGATGTGAACAGGACAGACAACAGCCTTCTAAGTTATAGATACCCAGATTTTAGAGTAGGGGCATCTTAGAGTTTGCCTATGTCTGCAGTTTCCAAACTGTGTTCTGTGGAGCTATCTCGGCTTTTGTCTTGAGGAGCAAAGAGAAGGTTGAGTACCCAGATCTCCAAATTACCACCCCTGCCTCACACAGAAGAGCTCTATTTTTTTTTTTTTTTTTTTTTTTTGAGACAGAATCTCCGTCTGTTGCCCAGGCTGGACTGCAGTGATGTGATCTCGGCTCACTGCAACCTCCGCCTCCTGGGTTCAAGCGATTCTCCTGCCTCAGTCTCCTGAATAGCTGGGACTACAGGCACGTGCCACCACACCCAGTTAATTTTTTGTATTTTCAGTAGACACGGGGTTTCATCGTGTTAGCCAGGATGGTCTTGATCTCCTGACCTTGTGATCTGCCTCCCTTGACCTCCCAAAGTGCTAGGATTATAGGCGTGAGCCACGGTGCCCAGCCAAGAGCTCTATTTTTATCTGTTTTATATGGGGGAGGTTTTAGATGGCTACCCAGTCTCTAAATAGGAAAACTAAGGACCGAGAAGGTGGCATGAAATGTCCTAGGTCATATGCAAGTAGTTGGTCCCCAAACCAGCATGAGAAACCATTTTCCCAGCTTCCTAAGAGGTAGAATGGACTGAGAAACTGCTGCTTTCATTCTCATTCGATTCATCCCGCTTTATGGTCCAAAGTCCACCGTTCCACTGTCCCCCCCAGAGTCTGACAGGATCATGCCTCCCTGACACCTGGAATAAAAACCAGATGGCGGCCGGGCGCGGTGGCTCACGCCTGTAATCCCAGCACTTTGGGAGGCCGAGGTGGGCGGATCACTAGGTCAGGAGATCGAGACCATTCTGGTCAACATGGTGAAACCCCGTCTCTACTAAAAATACAAAAAAATTAGCTGGACGTGGTGGTGCGCGCCTGTAGTCCCAGCTACTCGGGAGGCTGCGGCAGGAGAATTGCTTGAACCCGGGCGGCGGAGGTTGCAGTGAGCCGAGGTCGCGCCACTGCACTCCAGCCTGGCGCCTGGGGACGGAGTGAGACTCTGTCTCAAAAAAAACAAAACAAAACAAAAAAACAGATGGCAGGAGACTTTATGATGAGAGTCCGGGGACTTGTCCTCACCGGCCTGATTTCAGAGATGCCAGATCTTCCCCCTGTTTACTCCACTGTCTCTTAGGTTCATAGATTAAACAGAACAGGGTGGGGGGATGGTACCAGGACTGGCTATGAGCTGATGAATCCGGATGCTTGGGTATGACCTCTTCTGGGGTGGGGTGGGTTAGGTGTGTCCCCCCCCCAAGACTCAGGTTCTCCATGGCAGGCCATATTACACTGTGATATGATCACTTACATGTTTGTCCTCTCACAAGCCTGGTAGCTTCTTTAGCTCAAAGTTGGGGTATGTTTCAGTCATATGGTTACAAACCTAGCCCTAGTGCCCAGCACAACCAAACATCGAATGGCTGAGAACAATAACAAAGCAAACGCAGGATATAGCAGTGGTTGGGAGCACAGATTTTCATGTAAAACGCAGATATGTGTTGGAATCTTGGCTTTGGCCTTTTCTAGCTGTGTGATCTTGGGCAAGTTGCTTACCCTCTCTGAGCCTCAATAATGTGGTTGTGAGAATTAAATCTGTCTATGCCTGTTAAGACTCAGCACATAACGAAACACATAATAAACAGTCGCTGTCATTGTGATTTCTGTTTGCTTTCTAATATTTTTGCAATATTTTAGGGGAATTAACATGCACCAAAGTAAGTATACAATACTATGAGTTTGCACAAATGCAAGCCCCTGGAACTCGCCCTCCATGAAGACATAAGACACTTCGTCACCTGAAGAAATTTTCTCAGGTCTCTCCTTAATCAGTCCCTAATCCCCAGAACTAACGACTGTTGCCTGTTTTAGAACTTCACAAAAATGGAGTACCATCTCTTACGTGTGGCTTCCTTTGCACAGCGTGGCAGCTGTGAGATCCATCATGCCACATGCTGTTGTCACTCTTGTTACTTTTCAGCAAAGGTCTTGGCACACATCCTCTCCATCAGACTTTGAACTCTCTAAGGTGGGCTGCATGTGTTTAGGACTTTACCTTCCTGGCACCTAGCCAGTATCTGGCACACAGTCCTTGCTCACGAATTATTTGATGAGTGAATGGCTGAGTCTTAGGTGAGAAATACGAGCTCATGTTTCAGAGTAAAGCTCTGCAGCATTTGATCATTGCCTCTGCCACTTACCAACTGGGAAGTCATCAGCTTCTCCAAGGCTCAGTTTCTTCATCTGTATAATGGGTACTAATAATAGTATTACCTTCCTCACAGGGTTATCATGAGGACAAAGGAGATAATGCCTTTGCAGACATAATAGTAAGAATTCAATGAAAGGTGACTGTGAGTATTCGTTATCACTGTTCTGTCCGGCCACCCTATTTTAAGAAACGGGGTTCCTTTCCCCTACTTATTTACTCCAAACTCAAGTGGAAACCAGACTTATAAGGGGAAGGGGACGTGACAACTGTCACAGAACCTCAGAGGGAGTTGACCTAAAAATAGCCCCTTCCTCTCCCCTTTCTTCCCTACCTGCTCCCCCAGGCAGCCATTTTCCCAGGCACTGTTAGTCCTGATCTCTCATTTGAGGAAGGATGAGCAAAGCGGGCAGGGAGGGAAGATCTATTTTTTTTCCCAGGCTGTTAGGGAAGGGAGGGGGAAGCTGCTCTCTGAGTTGATTGATGTTGCGCTTGGGGATCTGAATTCTCTGATGTAATTACACTGTGTGCTCCGTGCGATAAGGAGATTAATCAGTCCATTACGCAGGGGCTGTTTTACCCACAGATGGAGGTAATTGAACAGAGACGTCGGACACCACCAGGTCCTAGCCAGCCAGCCAGTCTGCTCCGGTTACAGGCAGGTGGCCGGCCTCTGGGCAGATAGGCTATCTTCTCCAAATAGGAACAACTTCTGTTGCTACCACTACTAACTAGCTTGTTTTTCAGCCTCCCTGAGGTTCCAGACACTTCACATGCATGAATTCTCACCATTGCCCTGTGAGTTGGCCATGATTCCTACTCCCACTGTACAGAAGGAATAAAGGGAGCTCAGCGGCTTTAAGATGTCTGTCCAAAGGTCACAGCATCTGTCAAAGCTCAAATTTGAATTTAGCTCAAGTGAATTCAAAAATGCTCACAATCATCATTGCCCCCAAAAGGGAACAGAGAAATGAGATCAGGCCAACAGCTAACACCCAACTTGTCCACTATCGGGTGATTTGAGTGAGCAGGCAAGATGAGAAGCATGTGTAACACGTGAAAAGAAAAAAATGTGACACTCCAAGGAAAGAATTGAGACTGGGAGCTAGATTGCCAAATGAATTGCCTGGTCTGGGAGAAAACAGGGAAGTGTAGTGACGTATATGAGGCAGGTGGTTAAGAACATTGGGTTTGATCCTGGCCCTACTACTTTTTGCTGTGTGACCTTGAGCAAGTGACATAACTTCTCAGAGTCTCTATATTTCTCTCTCTCTCTCTCTCTCTCTCCTCTCTGTCTCTGAGACAAAGTCTTGCTCTGTCACCCAGGCTGGAGTGCAGTGTAGTGGCGGGACCATGGCTCACTGCAACCTCTGCCTCCTGGATCCAAGCGATTCTCCTGTGTCAGCCTTCTGAGTAGCTGGGATTACAGGCACCCACCATCACACCTGGATAATTTTTGTATTTTTAATAGAGACAGGGTTTCATCATATTGGCCAGGCTGGTCTCAAACTCCTGACCTCAAGTGATCCACCCACCTCAGCTTCCCAAAATGCTGGGATTCCAGGCATGAGCCATCACGCCTGGCCTCTCTCTCTTTTTTTGAGACAAGGTCTCACTCTGTTGCCCAGGCTGGAGTGCAGTGATACAATCATAGCTCACTGCAGCCTTGAACTCCTGGACTCAAGTAACCCTCCCACCTCAGCCTACATAGTAGCTGGGACCATAGGTGTACCCACTATACATAAGTAATTTTTTAATTAGTTTAATTGATTTTTTAATTTTTAGTAGAGACAAGTCTTGCTATGTTGCCCAGGCTGTTTTCTAACTCTTGAACTCAAGAAATCCTACTGCCTTGGCCTCCCAAAGTGCTAGAATTATAAGCAAAAGTCACTGCACCCAGCCAGAACCTCTATTTCTCATCTGAAAACTGCATTATAATACCTACCTTACCTACCTGATAGGGTTGCCATTGACTTAAATAAGATAATATATGTAAAGCGTTTTTAAAAGAGCCTGGCACAGAGTTTGAGCTCATTATTAATAATGCTATTTCTGATGGTGGTGGTGGTGATGGCAAGCGTATGGCAGTTTCAGATATTATGAAAATATCCTGCTTAGGCTTAATGCTGTTTCTTATCTTCCCTTACTCTGAATGCTTGCCAATGGACTTAAGAAAGGGAAATGGTGAAAAAGTCACATTTACTGGATATTTCTGATGTTCCTGTCCCCATGTAGGCCCCTTTACCCACATTATCTCATTCAATGCTTACCATAAATAGCTCCAAATAATAAATGTTCTTTTCAGTGTACAGACAGAGCAACTGAGAGTCTGAGAGGTTAAATGGAGCAGAAGCACCATCTTCGTGATGGTGCTAATGAGGGTCATGGTGTTAGTATAAAAGATTATTGCCCAACTTAATAAATGTTTGTTAAGAGCTTATAAGCCCTATGGTAAGGCTACAGTTGCAAAGACAAATATATCGACCTGTACCCAATGGGCTTCCAGTCAGGTGGTCTTTAAATGCATACGCACATTAAATGTGTGTATTTAAATGTTCTACAAGAGTAGGTATCACCTCTGGCTCTATATTAGAATAAATTGCTGGGAGGAAGGAGATGCTTTTAAAAAGTGCCAGCACCTTATCCTCTGCCTTAGAGATTCTGTTTGTCAATCTGAGATTACATCAATCAAAGATGGCCTACACAATGACACTTTGAAACCCACCTCCCACTCCACCCTATGATTTTTACAGAAGCCACTGGTCTAGAGGCTTAGGAGATTATTTAAAAGCCCTATACAACACTACAAATAAGCCAATGAATTCACCCCATCACATACATATGACATACTAACTACAAGGCAAGTTGCAGTCCTTGCCCTCATAATGTTCTAGACACTTTTTTATTTTTTTTTGAGATAGAGTTTCGCTCTTGTTGCCCAGGCTGGAGTGCAATGGTGCATTCTCGGCTCACTGCATCCTCCGCCTCCTGGGTTCAAGCAATTCTGCTGTCTCAGCCTCCCAAGTAGCTGGGATTACAGGCATGTGCCACCACGCCCAGCTAATTTTTTGTATTTTTAGTAGAGACAGGGTTTCACCATGTTGGCCAGGATGGTCTCGATCTCTTGACCTCGTGATCCACCCGCCTCGGCCTCCTAAAGTGCTGGAATTACAGACATGAGGCACCGCGCCTGGCAATTAGACACTTTCTTGTGTCTTACTTTTCTTGGTAAGAAAATGAATTCCTATGAGATGGAAGAGCATATGAGGCTAAGCAATGTGGAGGAAGCTCACAGACGGTGCAATTGAGGACTCACAGAGAGTGGGGATTTGAGTGAGTCCTGATGGATAAGCAGTGATAGAGGCAAGTGTCCCTTCGGTAAGGACTGATGGATCATGCGATAATCAAAAAACTAGTGGTTATCATTCCTAAGCTCCAACTGAAATAAATGTTAATTGGTTCAAAACTTAGATTGAGTTCGTCATTTGGATCTTTCTTATTCATTTACAAAACATCTAACAAATATTGTTGACACAGTGTGCCATACATTGTTTCTTATTTTAAAAAAATGAGCAGGGTAAAAAAATAATAATTTGCTGATATTAATAACTACTCATTGCATTAGCATGGGATCTGTACTGGATGATGAAGAGGATGATGATGATGGTAATGATGGTGGTGATGGTGGTGATGATGGTCATGATGATGATGGTAATGATAATGACAATGATGACGGTGATGATGATGGTGGTGGTGATGATGGTGGTGATGGTGCTGGTGATGGTGATGATGGTGATGGTGGTGGTAACAGTGATGGTGATGATGATGATGGTGGTGATGGCGATGATGATGATGGTGGTGATGGTGGTGGTAACAGTGATGGTGATGATGATGATGGTGGTGATCGTGGTGGTAACAGTGATGGTGATGATGATGATGATAGTGGTGATGGTGATGATGATGTTGATGATGCTGGTGATGCTGATGACGATGATGGTGATGGTGATGGTGATGATGATGATGTTGATGATGGTGGTGATGGTGATGGTGGTGATGGTGGTGATGATGGTGATGGTGGTGATGATGGTGATGGTGTTGATGGTGGTGATGGTGTTGGTGATGGTGGTGATGGTGATGATGGTGATGGTGTTGATGGTGGTGATGGTGATGGTGATGGTGGTGATGGTGGTGATGGTGATGATGGTGATGGTGGTGATGGTGGTGATGGTGGTGATGGTGATGGTGATGATGATGGTGTTGATGATGGTGGTGATGGTGATGATGGTGATGGTGTTGATGGTGGTGACGGTGATGGTGATGGTGGTGATGGTGATGATGGTGATGGTGATGGTGATGGTGGTGGTAACGGTGATAATGATGATGGTGATGAGGATAGTGACAATGAAAGTGATGACAATGGGGATAATGATGATGACAATGATGATGATAATGATAGTGATAACAATGACAGCTGCCATTTATTGAGGGTTCACTATATACAAGCCACTCTGCTTAGCATTTTGCCTGGATTAACTCATTTAATTCTCCCAATCACCCTTTGAAGTGGACAGTATTTTTATACCCATTTTACAGATGGAAAAAAATAGCTTTGAGAGGGTTATTTGCCTAAACTTATAAGCTAATAGGCGGTGGGGGATCAGAATTCCAGAAGATGAAACCCTGGCATCACGAGAACCTTGCATTCAGACCCAAGATGCCTGGGGTCCTCCCTGCGCCCACATGGTTTTGTCATTTCAGGCAAGTTACTCTCTTCTCTCTGCTTCAGTTTCCTCATCTGTGAATTAAGTCTTTGAACTTCTCAGAGATTAGAATGAAATCAAAGTTGTAAAGTAAGAAACGTAATAAAAGTGTTTGAGGAGAAAGAAGTAAGGGCTGGTCACACTGGATAGAAAATTTATTTTGGGAAGTTGTTAAGTTCTGGTATTCAAACACCCCAAGGAAGTGCAAGAGTACAGCTGGCGCTTTGCTGATTCAGAGGAACTGCTCTCAGGGAGGTAGAAGCCAAACACACAGAATCTCTGTAATCAGAGAAAATGTCTCCATGATTTGCCATTATAATTCTTGATAACAAACTCTGGGGCTCCAGCATCAATACTAATAACTCATAGGAGGTGGGGGGTTAGAAATGAATTAAAAATTTTTTTAAACTGCTTTTTGGCAAAGCACTGGGAAATGTTCTGGGCTCCTAAATTTAAAGGGGGTATTTTTAGCACCTGTAATCAAACTGACTTGCGTAAACACATCTGCTGGAGTACTGACATCAAAATGCCTCTGCTGTATTTGTTGTATATCTCTTGCAGTTCTCCTGAGACCAAGGGAGAGTTTCACTGATTTTCTTCCTTTCATTATGCTTTTCCAAATCAGTCCAGTGAGAAAGTCAAATGGGATATTTCTTCTACGTTGAAAGCTGCTGGATCTCTACCTATACAATGGCAGTAAAATTCTCAAACTTTGGAGAGTGTAAGAATCACCTGGAGCTTTGCATAAATGCAGACTCCTGCGCCTTGCCTTCAGATCCTGGGGTCTGAGGTGGGCCCAGCAGTTTTCATTTCATACCGTTATCCTAGGTGAATCTGATATAAGTGATCCATGTGCCTCTCTGAGAAATTCTGGACTTGGAATTAACACACTTAGGATTCTGGCTCCAACACGTGCCAGCTATTGACCTTGGGCAAGTTATTTTATCTTTTTGAACATAAATCATCTCATCTGTAAAGCGGGATATTAATGGTACCTACCCCATAACTTCATTGTGAGGATTAAATTTGTCATATTAGCTTAGCACAGTGCCAGGCATGTAATAAATGACCCACAAATGTCAACTATTGTCATTATTATTAATTATAACTAGGTAGGCAAGTTATTTTCCTTTCTGACTTCTGGTTCTGCATCTGCAACATGGTAATAATTATAAAAATATCTTAAAATCAACTTTAATTCAATGGTCATGTATTAAGTGAGAAAATGTCAGCAGAGCTCTTAGTACCCTGTCTGGCATGTAGTAGCTATCCCATAAATTCAATCACAGAGTAGAATGAATGAATTTAATGAGTGGTTCAACAATTACCTTCCATAATCGACAGACAACAAGTGTGATTTTAGGGGAACTTCCTCTCTCCCCAACACTACAAAGTGGACCTTTTCCAGATGCCCAATGTATAGGGTTCTTGATCTCTGAACTTTCACTTCATAGAGTCACTTTGTGTCTCACTAGCTCAAATCCTAGCCTCACTAATGCCAAAATGCATCCAAGCATATCCATCTGAGGTCTTATTCACTGGGTCTGCCTATTGGTGGTTCTGAAGACCCTCCCCTACCCAAAGACAACATAAGCAACTTGAGCGGTGGCAGGTGGAAGGCATGTTATTCCCATGTCTACTGGAAATCATCTTTGTGACTTTGGGAAAACCATAGCACATCTCTGCACCTCAGCTCCCTCCTCTAAAAGGAATCATTGAGGGACTCTATTCATTTCTTATGTCCAGTATTATAAGCATCCATTTGCCCACCAGTTGTGTACTGAGCTATGAGTTATTGTGGGGCAGAGATACCACCTTAGTCAGTTTTCTGAAGCTGAGGTGCCCAGTTTGATGCTGGGCAATTGCAGGTGCACAATAAATGGGGGGCTGGATGCCTGAATGACTGGACGACTGAATCAGTGGTGTTCATTTCCAAGAGCCCTAGTCACTGTTGCACATATCCTTAAAGGGCCAGAAGAGTAAGGAGACAGTGAGCCTAATAATACTCTTTCATAGTCAAAAAGGCAAGAAAGCATCCTGAGAGAAAGGTGGTGTTGCTAATGCCTCATCTTTCAAGGGGGAGGCTATACGTCATCCAGTATCACTAGCAAATCTACAGTCATTCATTCCACAAAGTCTTTAGGCTGGGCCTGATGGGATCATGCCTGTAATCCCAGCACTTTAGGAGGCCAAGGCAGGAGAATTCTTGGCCCCAGAAGTTACAGACAAGCCTAGGCAATGTAGTGAGAACCCATCTCTACAAAAAAATTAAAAATTCAAAAATTAGCCAGGTGTAGTGGCATGTGCCTGCAGTCCCAGCTACTCGGGAGGCTGAGGCAGGAGGCTCACTCAAGCCCAGGAGTTTGAGGCTGCAGTGAGTTATAACCACACCACTGCACTCCAGCCAGGGCAACAGAGTGAGACTTGTATCAAAAAATAGAATGGTGAAAAACAAAGCACATCTTTAAGAACGCAGTCTGGGCTGGACACTGTGTTGCTAGATTCTATGGACAAAACAGAGCAAAAGCACAGGAGAGGGGCTGCAAACCCAGCCGGGCGAGGGAGGAGGTCCCAGGAGGATATGATGCAGGTGTGAGTGAGGTAGGAATGGGAGGGAAAGATGTTGCAAGTGGGAGGGAACTGCATATGCCAAGACATGAAATCACGAGAGCAAGAACGGTCTGGTGCAGCACCATCAGGATGGTATTCTTGGAACCAAGGATACAGAAGGAGGAAGCAAGAACTGCAGAAATGATGCACTGAGACCAGATCGTGTCTGGCCTCCTGAGCCACGGTCGGGAGTCTGGACTGTTCTAATCTCAAGGGGGAATCCAAGGGGTTTTAATCATGAAAGTGACTCAGTGAGGTATGCTTTATAAAGATGGTCCTCGCTGCAGTGGACAAGAGATCAGCAGGGGAGAGATGGGAGACAGAGAGACCAATTAGAAGGCTACAGTCCAAGATCTGGATAGCAGGGATACTTGTCAGAGCAATTTTTTTGAGGCATTTGGTCTCTGATTGCCGGCGATCTTACCCGGCCTCGTGTGTTGGCAATTACTCTAAATTGTGCAGAGAAAAGCCATTTAATCATGTTCACCTGCCGCATTGCACACTTAGCCCTGCCCAGTGGTTGCACACTTTGTCGAGGATAATTCTGAGTTGTGCTGAAAAGGAAAGAGGACCTAGGGGTGAGTTACCTCTCAGTAAACCCTCAAAGCATCCCATGTTGTCACATCCTTAAAAAGTGCTGGCTATTATGCCCGATCCTTTCCACCCTTGAAACTGTCGGGATTGCCTAGTCAATTACTAGTCAAGTGGGGTAATGCGCATTTCATTAGGAGCCTCTCGTTTCAGATACACAAGGCCGTATATGAAATGAAATGTTCTGAAGTTATTTTTTTTAGCCAGTGATTAGGTGTTGTAATTAAGAAGGCATTGTGCCTGATTTCCAATCTTTTTTCTTTATTTAAATTTAATTGATTTTCTCCTTGATTTAATCAACCTGAATTCAGCTACCTGGCGCCCCTCTCCACTCAAATGCTCAGGAGAACTCTGATTCTTAAAGATGTACTTCCATACCTGGAAAATGTGGGGTGTCCGCCAGTCTTAGCCCCTAAGCTTTGTTAGCTTGTATGAGAGATGTAGGATCTCAGGGACCTCAGTGGTTCTATTTAGGGAGGAAGAGGAAGGGTTGGTTTTACATCTTTGAAAACTTGCTTTGCTGTGTGAACTTGGGTGAATTCCTTAACTACACTATGCCTCAGTTTCCTCATCTTTAAAATAGGAGAAAAAATATTATCTTCATAGCATTGTGGTGAGCACCAAATAATGTGTAATTTTATAATTAACATATATATGTTGCACTTAGAACAATGACTAGAATATAAGTGGAATTACATGTTATTATCTCCATATCCATTGTCTATGTGGTAACTCATTTAATCCTTACAACAATGGTCTTAGGTTATAGCAATTTAAGGTTATCAAACAGAAACTCAGCGATAGTCAGTGGCTGAGACTGAAGTCCTGATATTCATTCCAAAGCTCACACTCATGTATTTCATTTCTCCCACCATGTGGCTCCTTCTTCCCGTGTTCCTCCGGAAAAACAGAAGCTTCTGAACTTAAGTTCCTTACTCAAAATCACTCAGCTAGTGGTGGCAGAGCTAGGACCTGAGCCAAAGTCATTCTGGGAGCAATTCCCATTGCATTATTCCTCAGCTATCTCTCTGAGAGACAGCAGGCAACTGCTTGAAAGCCACACAGCAATGAAGAGCTGTGAAGTACCCTAAGTCTGTTCATTCGTTAGTCCTATTATTCTGGATCTTTTTTATTCAAGAGTCCAGACGTATAACAGCTGACATTTACCTGCATAACATGGCTCCATGCATAAACCCAAGACCACATGATGTTAACATTCTGAGCACATAAGCTCCAATCCACACCTTTCTTTCCTGTTCAAGAAAGCATGACAGAATGCAACTGAGGGTAAGGAGCTTTATCACAGAAGGAATTTGGAATCCATTTGCTTATTCATTTCACAAATTTTGAGACTTTACTGACTAGCAGGCATGATTCAAAGATCTGAGAAATAGTTGTGAATGAAACAGACCAAAACACTTACCCTCATGAAACTTAGATTCCAGTGGCAGTAAGGGGCTCCTCTAATAAACAACATAAATATGCAAATGATTATATTATATTACAGGGTAATAAATGCTATAGAGAGAAATAAAGCAGGAGAACATGTACAAAGGAGAAACATGTGCAATGGGGAGGGAGGACTTTTTTTTTGATGGAGTTTCACTCTTCTCGCCCAGGCTATAGTGCAATGGCCCAATCTTGGCTCACTGCAACTTCCGCCTCCTGGGTTCCAATGATTCTCCTGCCTCAGTCCCCGAGTAGCCAGGATTACAGGCATGCGCCACCACACCAGGCCAATTTTTGTATTTTTAGTAGAGACGGGGTTTCTCCATGTTGGTCAGGTTTGTCTCAAACTCTCGACCTCAGGTGATCTTCCCACCTTGGCTTCCCAAAATGCTGGGATTACAGGCATGAACCACTGTGCCTGGCCTGGGAATACCATTTTAAATCACGTTTGTACAGGGTTGTCAGGGAAGAAGTGTCACTGAGAAAGTTGAGCAAAGCCTTGAAGAAAATAAGGGAGAAAGTTGTAGCTATTTGGAGAAGGAGTGTTCTAGGCAGGGGGAACAGCCCGTGCAAAGCTCCTGAGGCAGAGATGTAATTAGTACATCGGAGAACAGCAAAGAGGCCTGTGGGACCAGAGTGGAGAGAACAAGGGAAAAGGAGTAGGAAGTGAGGTGAGAGTGGTAACAGGGGCCAGACTGTGTAAACCTTGTAGTGACTTTGGCTTTGGGGAAGTGATCAGAGGGCTTTGACTGGAGCAGCACCATGATGTGGCTTAATTTTAGTAGGATTCCTCCAGCCGCCTTGTGGGGAACAGGCTGTAGGAAGGCAAGAAGCAGGGGAGACCTGTTAGGAGGCCTTTGCAATAATACAGGTGAGAGATGATGGGGGCTTGGACCAGGGCGCTAGCCACGTACAGGAGAGAAGTGATTGGATTCTGAATGTATTTTGAAGTTAACATCTAGATCTGCTGATAGGTCAGAACTGGGGTTTGAGAGAGAGAACTCAAGGACGACGCCAAGGTTACCACCAGAACAGCTAGGAGGAGCTGCCGTTAACTGAGGTGATGAAGATTCATGTATTTATACCTTTATTTTAATTGGAAACCATTCTCAAGTTTTAGTCTTTAATAATCATTAGTAGCAAAGCCATGGCAGAGCTTACAATTGATCATGACAGATGAGCACGCCACACTGTGGCTGACAGCCACTGGGTTGTTCTGCAGGGAGAGATTGTTTCTCCAGTTTGTAGCATTCCTGGCTCAGGCTTGTGGGTCCCAGGATCAACCTCATTATTTGGCAGGAATTACTGAGAGTGGGCTGAAGTCCCGGCAGGGGGTGTCTAAAGGGCTCAGCATCTCCTTTGAACAGGAGCCAAGACCCTCCACTAAATGAAGAAGTCCCACACCGTCCAGCCTCTGTTTCTCCTCCTCCTCCATTAAATGTAAAGCCACTCCCCGCCCCCGCCACCACCACACTGGCCTCGTCACTTCTTTCTTAGTATTTCCCGTCTTCCTTTCAGCCAGTGTAATTTGGGAAAATGTGGACCTGTAGGGGCTTTGGCAGAAAACATTTGATTGATCTTCTCAAATGGGCTGCTCTCTAGCGAGAAGGAGAATGTGCTCGTGATTTTCCCCCCCCTTCTTTTAAATTGCAACAAAAGGCAGAATCCTATTTTCTTCCTCAGACTGTTGCAGCCCATAAGGATGCATTTGAATGCTGAGCCAAGCCAGCCGAGCTGGTGATTCAGCCCTGGGGGCGCTGGGATGGGATGAAGCCTTCACTTGCTGCCAGCGCTGCACCCAGCAGCCCCATTTGACCTCCTCATCCTGGAGCCAGCCCCATCCCGGGCCTCCGGCCAGGGGGAAGCAGTTCTGGCAGAGTGAGCGGTGATGGGAGTTTCCAGAAGAGCCCCTCCAGAGTAGCCTGAAGCAGAAGATGTAGGGGTCTGCTTGCCACTCTGCCACTCACTGGCTATATGACCTGGAGCAGGTCAGGTCCTTCTCTGAGCCTTATGGGAGAAGGGTTTGGACTTGGGAACTTTGCCATCCTGCCTGATCTTTATGCTCTAAGAGTGCTTGGCAGAGCAGAAGCTCAAGAACGATCCGAGGAAGGAGAGAAAGAATGTAGGAAGGAAAGCGGGGAAGGAGAGGAGGATTTGATAAGGGGAGTGAAGGCTGGTGTTTCCTTGAATTCAGGGCCCCCTTGTGAAAGCTCCGGGCAGTTAGGCAGCTGATCTTTTTACTGGGGCACCGCCATGTGCTGCAGCTCTTCAGACCCTACTCAGTGCCTATGCACAGACTAAGTAGGCAATTTTGCCAGTGACTTGCCCATATCCCCCCCCAGTGCCCACCATATCTGAGCACACCAACTTGTCTTCTGACTCATGGGATCTGCGACTCCTTACCTGAGTGTACTCTGGTCATCGAGCATTTTCATCTTACTTCCTTCAGCTTGATCACCTCCTGTCCATTTTTCAGATTTTAACATAGGCATCACCTCTTCCAGGAAGCCTTCCAGGATTTCTGCCATACACAGGAATTAATGTCTCTTTGGAGCAACCTTCAACCAATGACTGATGGGGAGCTGGTGGATAATTCTCCCAGCTCCCCCGGTGCTTAGGTAGAACAACTCTGAGGTGTATGGCCTACACAGTTTCCCAGGATTCCCCAGAGATATTAAGCTCCAGATAGCTACAGTGGTAACTAGCTTCCTTCCCTGTTTCCCTTCCCAGCTTCCTTACCAGAGCATCCTAGGATCATGTCACAAATAAATGACTTACCCCAGAATTCTTATCTCTAATGCTGCATGTAAGGAAATGGTCCCATTCCCAAAATGATCAGGGACATTTGCTTGTCAGCTGATGCTTTGGAAAACGGACTCAGAACCATTGTGCTCACAGCTGAGCTGACAGTACAGCTACCCGGAACATTGCCTGGTGCCTACAGTGAACTTGGATTTGCGCTAGAGGAGATAACAGCAGCTGGGCATCTAAATACACAGAGGAGATCCAATCAATAGGACTTGGCCATGCAGAGACATAGGGAGAAGGCATTAGAAGGGCAGAACAGCACAAACAAGATATAGAATTTGGGATCATTATTTTTTATGTTTTGAAAAACATCACTGAGCTATTGCCATAAACCATGCACATTACAAAGCGCATCACCTCATTGAATCCTCACCACAGCCCTACAAAGTAGGCGCTATTGCACTTCCCATTATACAGGTGCAGGAACTGAGGCAAAGAGAGGGTCAATTTATTTGCCCCAGGTCACGTAGCAAGTCTGTGGCACAGCTGGAATTTGAACCCAGTCCTCTGAGTTCAGAGAGTCTGACTGCTATAGAAGGTGAATATTTGGAGGAGAGGAGAGGAGAGGAAGGAGAGCAGGGGAAAGGAACTCCTGAACACCAAGCAGAGGGATCTACTGGTCCTCTGCACCCTGGAGCTGAGGAGCTACCTCTTCTGGAAGGTGGGAGGAAAAGTCAGGCAAATGACTGGACATCACAGCAGGATACTGGGACTAGAGTCTTGCACTATTTCTGTGTGCAGTATCCTCAGGGGGAAACCCATATGCCCTTCTGTACCTGCCTATCTTGGAGAAATAGCTATTAGAGATGCCAGTGTATTGGGATTCAGGAATTGTCTCCAGTAGGCTATGTGTAGACACATTGCTAGTGAGACACACTGCCATCTGCTTCCTGTCCCCTCAGTTAACCTCTCCCTTGCTGGCTTGATTGGGCTATTTCTCTGGTCGGTTCTCTCATTCAACCAATGTTTATTGAAGACACATTGAAGGCCTATCATTTTCTTAGATGCTGAGGATAAAATGAAGCAGAAGTCTTGGGCTATGCCTCAAAATTCACATCGTCCAGTGGGGGAAAATAGAGAGTTAAACAGACAACTGCAATGGAGGGGAATTGTGCACACAGAGAAGGAACACAAAAGACCTAGTAGTCAGGGGAAGGCTTCCTGAAAGAAGTGCCATCTGAGTTGAAATCTGAGAAATGGACAGGAGATGATCAAGTCGAAGGAGGCAAGGTGAATGATGTCATTTTTTAAATTAACAAACACAAAGTACTTACTATTCCAGGCACTATTCCAACAGTTATATATATATATTCACCATTAATCCTTGCAATAACCCTATGGGTAGGTACTATTATTACCCTCATCTCACAGACGATGACCTGAAACCCACAGAGGCAGTCAGTTGCTCAAGTTCACAGAGTGGCAGCACCAGTGTTTGAACCCAGCAGTCTGGCTCCAGGCCATGCCCTTGAATTTCATTCTCTGCTGCATCTAGCAGAAAGAACAAAGACAGCCAAGATGCAGGGGCTTTTGAGGGCACTGCAAGGCTTTGGGGTGGTTTGAGCATGGTAAGTGAGAAGCAGCTGAGAATGACAAACCTGGAGAAGTTAGCTGGGGCCAGAAATTGAAGACGCATGACAACCATGTTGAGAAGTTTGGACCTGCCTTGGGGGGATTCTGCAGAAGAGAACAACATGATCCAATCTGTACTTTGGAAAGACAGCTCTGTCTCCTGCATGGACATCAGGCTGGGCAGGGTCAGCATGAAAGCTAAAGGCTGTTCTGGAGGCTGCTGCAGTTGTCTGGGTGAGAGACGGTGGTGGCTTGGACCAGGAGGTGGCAATGGAGATGGAGGCTGAGAGGCTTTGGAGTCAGAATGGGCAAGAAAGTGAGAGAAAGAGGATGCAGGATGGTGGCCAGGCCGCTGCTTGGATGAGTAGGTAGCAGGTAGAGGTGACAGATTGAAGGGGAGGTGACAGGTTGACGTTTGGTCACATTAAGTTTGAGGTGCCTATGGGACTTTCACATGGGGAGGTAGAAATAACACTCAAGCCTCTTCAGGACAAAGAGATGACCAGGAGGGCCACACATACCTGGGCACTTATTGTCACCTCCCTCTTTGTTCCCCAAAGCATCCCAGTTTGGACAATGGATTACATGGTCACCCTAGATGTAACTAACCTGCCTGTAGGCACATCTGGATATTGAAAACATCTGGGTCCAGGCTCCACCTCCTTCATACACACACACACATCTGGATATATCCTATATACTCATTTGGACATTCTTACTTGGGTACAAGTAAAAACATGGCCTTGAATATGCACTTCCTAGAGAGGCAGTTTTGTTGCGGCTGAGAGATGTCTGATCCATCTAAAGTCCTTTGCCTCCATCCTGTCCCCAACCCTTGTCTCAGCCACAGGTCCCACCACCAGGGGTTGAGAGATATTTGTACAGTGAAACAAGACTCTGTCTTCACCCCCACCGGCCAAATAGGTAATTGGTGGAATCAAGCCATATCCATGAGTTTTTCTGAATGTTATGCCTTTTCTACTCAAACTATACCCTACAGCAACCAGAGTGGTTGATGTTTCCCTCCCTGAAAAATAGGATGCCATCGTGTACATCCACAGAGGAAGTGCACTCTGGGCTTATGCAGAAGGATGCAGCAGGTCCTTTTCACGGGGTAGGGGGAGTGGGATGGTACATAGCTTTCTGGGAGTGTGTTTCTTATCTGTATCAGCCCTATAGATCAAAATAGCTTTAGGAAGAAGCCAGAGCTTTGGCTAAATGGTTGATCCCTAAGGTCAACCAATACCCCTAGAGCTTTGAACCTAGAAAAGGTCCTTCTCAAAGTCCTTGCCACTGAGTTTTTTTGAAGGCTCCCACTCAGCAGTGTCCATTGTGACTGAAACCTGGAGGTAGCTTTTCCACTGAGCTTCAAACCCTGACTCTAAACACCAATCTCACAGCTGTAGAAGGACACAAAGCTTTCTTGCCCCATTTTGTGATGCTCTCAGAGGACCAAGGTGGGAGGCAGTGTGAGGCTAGAGGATCTACACATGACTCCCGCGGTGCCTAGCCCCAGAAGTGTACTATGGTGAAAGGGTTAAAACCATGGACTCTGGAGTCAGATTGCCTGGGTTCAAATTCCATCTCTACTACCTTTTAGTGGGCTCTCCTATGATCTAAGTTTCCTCATTGGTAAACAAGATTGATAATTGTACCAGCCTCTAATAATTGTGATGAGAATGGCAAGATGGAACATATGCAAAGCACTTAGAACAGTACCCAGCACATAGCTGATGCTCCATGAAGATCCTCTGTTACTACTGGTAATAACAGCATTGACAATGGTGCTGTCAGTCATAAAATCCAACCATAGAGATGGATGCAGGCAAAAGAAGCCCAGAGAAGGAACAAGGAGGAAAGGAGTGGAAACAGGGCCTTTAGCCTGCCAGGGCCTGGCTCAGAAGCTCCCAGGGGTCCGTGTAATGACATTTCATTCAGACGTTTTTTATTGGAATGAGAAATGCAAGTTCTGTGTCAGAAATCATTGCAAATTCCAAATTAGTGAGGTTTCATGGTCCCCAGAAAGGCGCTGGAGGGAAAATTGGTCGACGGGGTGTTTTTTAGCTGTCAGAGCAAGCTGGCTGATTGATTGAGTGTCTCAGTCTATAGATTGTGCAGACAGCAGCCAGGGAACTGGGTGCAGGAGAGAAAATAGGGAGAAGACGGAACAGAAGTCAGCATAGGGGATGCAGAGACATGATCCGCAGTGGAAAGAGACACAATGACACCAAAAGCTGTGTAGACATAGGTCTTCCTGGACTGGGGGAGCCATGCTCAGTCTGGAGACCAGGTCCACCTAGCCACAGTTCCTTGAGAATGCTGGGCTCCCTCACTTGCTCACTGTGTGTCCTCAGGCAAGTCACTGCACCTCTCTGAGCCTGTTTTCTCATCTAAAAACAATCCTTACAATACCCACCTCAAGAGTGTACTGTGGGACTTAAATGAAATAATGGTCCATTTTTTGTTTTTTGTTTGTTTGTTTTTTGAGATGAAGTCTTGCTCTGTCACCCAGGCTAGAGTACAATGGTGTGATCTCGGCTCACTGCAACCTCTGCCTCCCAGGTTCAAGCAATTCTCCTGCCTCAGCAGCCCGAGTAGCTGGGATTACAGGTGCAAGCCATTGTGCCTGGCTAATTTTTTGTATTTTTAGTAGAGACAGGTTCACCAGGCCAGGCTGGTCTCGATCTCCTGACCTTGTGATCTACCTGCCTCGGCCTCCCAAAGTGCTGCGGTTACAGGAAAATAATGGGTTTTAATTGTCTGATGAGGTGTTTGGTACGTACTAGGTGCTCAATAAATGTGAGATCTCTTTACTCTGACACAATGAGTTGGAGAAGTTGGTAGACCCATGCTTCAGCCTTTGAATTTAAATGCTGTTTTTGGAGATGACAGCTCTCATCCTTAACTTGGGGGCTCACGGGCCACATTGGTAAATTCTGGGTCCTACTGTGCTGCCCCACAGTGTTTCAGAAGGAGATAAAACGATGGGGATGACTTCCATCCAGAGAAGAATTTAACTTACAAAAATCCTGGAATTGGACAGGTTCATCAGAGGTCATCAGGGTCAGTCCCTTGATTTCAGGTTCCCCAAAAGATTCTGGGCAAATTAAAAGTCATGCACCCCCTCAAAGATAACTGGGAAAGGATAATCCACAATACTCCTCACCAAGCAGAAAGTATTTCTTATATTGGAGTTACTGACACTCTTTCAATAATAATTGCAATGATAATTATAATAATAAAACATTGTACTTAGTTTAATATGTATTTTCCACAACTACTGCAATACATAAGGTATTATTATCCTCATTTTTAAAATGAGAAAACCAAGGCTTAAATAGACGAAGGACTTAGCCCAAGGCCATGCAGTGATGTCTTAGAGGGATTCACAAAGAGATGCTGGAACACACTGCAGTGAAGAATCGATTCCCAGGCCAGGTGCAGTGACTCACGCCTGTAATCCCAGCACTTTTGGGAGGCTGAGGCTGGCGTATCACGAGGTCAGGAGTTCAAGACTAGCCTGACCAACATGGTGAAACCCTGTCTCTACTAAAAATACAAAAATTAACCGGGCATGGTGGTGCCTGCCTGTAATCCCAGCTATGAAGGAACCTGAGACAAGAGAATTGCTTGAAGCCGGGAGGTGGAGATTGCAGTGAGCTGGGATCATGCCACTGCACTCCAGCCTGGGCAACAGAGCGAGACTCCGTGTCAAAAAAAAAAAAAAAAAAAAAAAAAAAAGATTCCTGTTGCAGGGCACAGGGCAGGGTGGATAGTAAGTGGGGGCCGGAAAAGGAGTTTGGGATAGTTGAGCTGAGCTATGAAGGATGAGTGAGGCTTCTCCTGACAGACAAGGGTAGAGAAGGCACTCTGGGCAGAGGGACAAGCTTGAACAAAGACAGAGAGTTTGGAAGACTAGGCCCCAAAGACTATTTACAATGAATAATTACAATTACAGTGACAGCTAACATGATTAAGTGCTTACTCCGCACAAGGAATGGTATTAAGCCCTTAGCGTGCATCATCTCTATGAGCTGGACGCTATCGCTATCCCGGTTTTGCAAAGGGAGATGAAGGGACTTGCCCAGGAGCACAGCTTGAGAATGGCAGATCAGCTTTTCAGCTCAAGTCTGCCTGATTCCCAAACTCCCGGGGTCTCCTACTTATTCAGTCCCTGCCTCTTGTCAACAGAGAAGCCATGCAGTTTCAGGAGAGTACATGAGAACTCATCTTAGCACAGACCCTCTGCCCATGTGTCAGGAGGGTGCTGTGCTAAGATGACCTAGTCAGGTGGGTGCCACAACCCACCGCACCACCTCAAGTCCTCTTGGAGCCACGGGGGAGCCCACCAAAATTGATAGGAGATAATCATGAAGCTGACTGCCTAATAAAGATAAAACTCTCTAATAAACCCACAATCCTGAGGTAATGGGTTTGACTTTAAAAGGCAGATAAAACTCCCAACGGAAGGACAGATATTTCCCATCAACTCCTTATTCAGAATCACTGTGGAGGAGGCATTTCCTACAGGTGGGAACAGCTGGATGCCTGGGCTGGGCATTGAGAAATGGCCACTTCTGCGTAAAGCCAGATATCTCCTCTCTCCAGAGCACCCTCTCTCCCACGGAGAATCCTTTGTCAGAGAAGAATGGTAATGACAAAGGATGGAGCCTACGGGATAAGCCTAAAGCAGTGTGAATGGAAAGGGCAGATTTGAGAGCTTGCTGATGATTGGTGCTGGAGCTGCAAAGGTGGAGTCTTCTGAGAGCTTTGTGTAGATTGGTGGAGTTGGTATAGACCAACCTTTCTATTCATCCCGCCCTCATCGTCAATATCATCATCATCCTACTCACCATTATCACCATCAGTAACATTATCACTGTCAGTCATCACCATCACCATCATCATCAATCAACATATATTGAGCATTTATTAGGCACTGGGAACTACGCATTTATAACTGCCTTATGAAGCAGGTAATATTAACATCTCTGCTAACCTTTCCCATCCTCAGATGGGAAAACTAAGTCTTGATAATATTAAAGAACTTCCTGTGGGTCACACAGCCAGGAAGCAGCAAAGCAGAGATTCAAACCCAGGTCTATTTGTCTTCTGACAATACAATCTGGCTTCTCTGTTGACAAGGAGCAGGGACAGAATAACTGGGAGACCCCGGGAGCTTGGGAATCAGGCAGACTTGAGCCGAAAAGCTGATTCTGCCATTTTCAAGCTGTGATCTCGAGCAAGTCACTTCATCTGTCTTCTGCAAATGATGGCTAAATGCTTAACCATCATTTTGCATTTAGGGTTAATAGTTTGATAGAGGAAAACATGGTCTGGGTCTATGTCTTAGATGGAATTCACAAGAAAGAAAGCCTGAGATAGGGGTCTGGGTGCATGTGACTTATTGAGAGAGGAGAAAGGGAGTGAAGAAGCGGGATAGGACAGGGAAAGGAAGCTAAGAAAAGATGTAGTTTCAATTAGACTCAAGCCTCAGCCTGATCCTAAGGGGGAGCTCCAGAATGTGGATTCCCTCCCCACATCCCAAGAGGAGTGGGCGAAATCTTCCAGAAGGGGCATCCCTGAGGCATTTGCAGCCAACATTCCCACCAATCTGGAAAGAGGATCTAGGATCTGACCGACAGCATCCACTATGGCGGCAGAAGAACAGAGCTGATGGTCCTGTCTCAGCCCCTACTGGACCAGTGCCCCCCTACTGGACCTCAGTTTCTCCAGGCTTGGACTCAGTGCCCTACAAGGGCTGGCCCAGTTCTGACAAGTTCTGACTCTGATCTGGCAACAATGCCATTGACCAAGCTGGCAATCTCAGTTTCTGTAACCCAGAAGGAGAGACAAGGAGACCCTTCTGGTGGCCCCAACAGTGTGAAGCAAGGTGTCTGACAGCTGCTCGCACCGAAGCCCTTTATCTCACTTCTTGCTGTGTTATTTTAAAACTAACGAGCCCAGACCTCAGGAGCTCACAGCCTGCCATGGAGATTTGTGGCTTGTCTGGTCTGTCCTCTCTGCAGATTTCAGCAGCGGCTTACTCTCAGCTTGTTAGGAATTTTCTCCCAAGCCTCAGCCTCTGGCATGAGTGTGCGTGTGTCTGCAGGAGCACAAAGTCCTAACTGAGCCAACCTCTCAGAAGCCCCCTGTCTGCAGTTCTAGCTGATGAGAAGATCCTGTGAGTGACTCTGCAGTGGAGGGAGAGACAAATTTATCCCTGGGCTGTGGAGAGAGAAGCCTGAACTCAGTAAGAATTGGGGAAGGGCCATTTCTAGGTTCTGAAGTAGCCACTCTGCTTGGTGGTAGGAAGCCAAGGCCCCAGTGTAGGAGGATCTCCTGGGACCCTCAAGGGCACTTCAACCTCGTGTCCCTCTGCTTCCCAGAATCCCTTGCCTTGGCTGTTTGAGGAAAGGCAATCAGAGTCACAGTGAGTGTGTCCCCAGAGGCAAGTTTGCAAGTGAGGCTGCAGACCAGTGTTGTCTGTTCCTGGAAAATGTGGCTGATATTCAAAGTACCACCATGTGACAGATACTGTCTAAGTGCTGGACATGCATCATCTCATTTCATTCTTGCAGAGGCCTTATGAAGTGATGGCAACTTGTGGTTTCATCAGGGAGGCAAAGGGACTTGCCCAAGGTCACCCAGCTGGTGAGTGGTCAGCCAGAGTCTATCTGATGGGTCTACTCACTATGCTCTCCCAACCCTCCTGGATTAGTAACTCTGTCCCCTCTGTGCAGCTTGCCTTGCATCCTCCGAGCATATGTGCCTTTCCTCACTCAGGATGTCTCCTTTCTCAGCCACTTCCACCCCATACCCCTATGGGAGAGTTTCTAATGTACCTGCTGTATCTCCTCCTCTGGACTGTGCACTTGAGGGGGAGACTCACGTCTGGGTCATCTTGAAACAACTCTCCTTGGGAAGAAGATGATGCTTAGCAGATGAGTGCGTGAATGCATAGCTGGGGAATAAATGGATGAATAAATGCACACAAAATAAATGAATCACTGTGTCTAAATAAGTGACTTGGAGCTGTTGTTTACTTTATATTTTAAGAGCCAGTCTGCCAGGCTGGGGCTCTTCTATTGAGCTATCTTGTTATTTAAAACCCCACTAGTAGAATGCCACTGGAGCTGACCTCCCTCCTCAGCTTTCACCCTTAATCTAGGTATTTACTAGCCAGGTGTTGCATCTTACTCCCAGAAGATCCAGTCTCCCAGTTTTAAACACTGTCCAAATGCTAATATCTCTCAAACGCATTTCCCTAGCTCTGATCTCGTCTCTGAACTCCAGGCTCATGTACCCTATTGCCCACCTGCCATTTCAACATACATGTCTAACTGGCATCTCAAAATCTCATTGGCATCTCAAAAACTGAACTCTTAGAAGACTCTTCCAAAAACAACCTTCCCCATCTGCAGTTGTTCCAGCTCAGGGCTTGGCAGCAAGATCCTCCCAGTCGCTCAGACCAAAAACCTTGGAGTCATCCTTGACCCCCTCTCTTTCACACTCCATAGCCAATCCATGCAAAATCTCTGTTGATTCTACCTTCAATAAAATGCCATAATCTGACCACCTCTCACCACTACTGCAGAAAAGACACTGACCCCAGCCACCATCTTCTCTCATATGGATTATTATAGACATTTCTTCACTGGTCTTCCTGCATCTATCCCAGCTCCCTTGCCGTATATGCTCAGCAAGATGCCAGAGAGATCCTTTAAAACCTCAGTCAGAACATATCTCTCCAATGAAGCCTTCAGTGGCTTCTCATCTCACTGAGAGGAAAGAGCCAAGTCCCTGCGAAAGCCCACCAGATTCTTATGACCTGATCCCTCATTACCTCTCTGACTTTGCCTCCTACTAATCTCCGCCTTGCTCCCCCGGCTCCAGCCATACTGCTATTCTTCAGTGTATTGTGTATGTTCCTACCTCAGGGCCTTTGCACTGGCTGCACTCTGCCTGTTATGTTCTCCCCCACAGCTCAAGGTTCACTTCCCCATGACTTTCAAGTCTTTGCTCAAATGTCACTTTCTCGATGAGGCCTTCTCTGATTACCCAATTTAAAATTGCAAGCCCCTCCCAGTAGTATTCCATCTCCCTTATCCCGCTCTGTATCTTTACTCTGTAGCACTCATTACCTTCTAATATTTACTACTTAATGATGTTTATTTTCTGCTGTCCTCCTACCTCCACCCATTGCCGTACAATGCAAGCTACATCAAGCAAGGGGTTTTTTTCTTCTATCTTGTTCCCAGTGCCTGCACGTAACAGGAGCTCGATAAATATTTGTTGAATGAAGAATAAGTGAATGGTCTCTGGAAGCACCTCTTGGGCCAGTTTACACTCTCCCAGGTCTTGTACCAAGCCTCCTCCTTTCCTGGGTTGGGGGTTTCCTCTTAAGCTGAGGGTTTCTTCCCACTTCCCAGTAGACTCTTGATTGCTTCATCTTTCTTCTAATAGTGGCTGTGATGATGCCCAAAAGAGACTCACTTGTCCTGTCCCTCCCGTGGCAAGAAAATGTAATTAGCAACCCACCCTCCCCAGAGAAATCCAAACTCTGTCTGCAATTCCAGCTGATCCCCCAGGGGGCCCTGGGCTGGAAGAAGAGATGTTATTCTTGCCCCGTGATGACACAACTTAGCAGAATCAGGACTTGAACCCAGGACAGCAGGACTCCAGGCCACATGCACTTTCTCAGCATCACCTAATTACCTTTTGCACACCCAGCTCAAGTGGAAAACCATGACATTTTGGAATTCAGTCCCTTCCCCAGTTGGGGGCAACCTGCATTTTAGGCAGTCTCAACAATTGAATCCAATCCACTTCTCAGCAGTTTTATCTCTCACCAAGCAAATAGGCAATCGACAGGCCAGCCTGTGGAGGGAGAAATGACTGGGTGGATTTGGGGTTGATTGGAGGGCAGTGGATGGATGTGTTTTGTGACCAGAGTTCAAAACCCAGGCAGGTTGGGTGCCTGACCTGCTTGGCTGAGCTGGGCAAGAAATGCTGAGCTGATTTTTCTCCATATGGTTCTTTTGTCCTTTGACCTGAACTTGAGAACAAAGCAATTATTGATATACAAGAGTGTTTACCATGCACTCATAAGTGCACGCATATGCACGCGTGCACACATACACGTTCACA
This sequence comes from Ateles fusciceps, assembly GCA_036589455.1. NCBI lineage: Eukaryota > Metazoa > Chordata > Mammalia > Primates > Atelidae > Ateles > Ateles fusciceps. The sequence goes on along the minus strand of JAZHEH010002317.1, from coordinate 7,736,149 downwards.
CACTTACACGCTTGCTCTCAGCCCTGAGAACTGGACTAAGCCATTCTCATCAGTTTCCTGTGGAGAGGCAGTGGTGGGGGAGCTGTGCTTGTCTATGTTGCTCAGCCCTCAAGATCAAGTTCAAATTCCTTGTAGGATCTACAACCTGGCTACTCAGAGTGTGATTTATGGAGCAGCAGCCTCACCTGGGAATTGATTAGAAATGCAGAAACTCAGCCCCTTCCCCAGACCTACTGAAGAACCAGCATCTGCAGTCTGACCAGGTCCCCAGGTGACCCGTGTACATGAAGGCTTGAAAAGCACCTGTCTACACGGCCCTGAAGGACCCAGTCCCTGTCTTCCTTCCTAGACTCAAGTCTTGCCTCCCACCCTCCACCTTCACTGTCTGTTCTAACTTACGGCATCCTCTGCAGTCACATGAAGGCCCACTGCTGTGTCTCGGTGCTGGACATTTGCACTTGCTCTTCTTCCTTTTTTCTCTGCTTTCCTGACCAATTTCTATTCATCTACTAGAAACACATTCCATGACCACCTTCCCACATTCCCCAGGCTGGGTTAGGTGCCCTCTCTATGGGTCCACTGCCCCCTAAGCCTCTCTCTATTAGAAAACTTATTATATACCACATTGTAATTCCTGGTTTAGGGATCTGTCTCCCCCTTCCAGGGTGAGAAGTCCTGCAGGGCAAAAACAACATCTTGGTTATTTTGGGGTCCTTGAAATCTGATACTAAGTAGGTATTCAGTAAACAACTGTTGATTAATGAATGAAATAATGAGAGAAATGACAGCCTCATAAAACTGCCTTTCATTTTTCATTCGATTTCTACCTAAACGAACATTACTGCCCCTGTATCCAAATGATTTCTCCCACAGCAGTTCTGTGCAATCCCGTTTCCCCCAAGCTCTACTGCTTTTTCCAGCCACAATGGCAAAGCTCAAAGAGTCACAGCTCCTGCAGATTATCCCCATCCAGCCTTAATGAACTATATTCACCTTGAAAAGGACTTGGAATGCCAAGACCTCAGGCCAGGACATTATTAACACAGCTCAGACTGAAGTCCCAGGAGCCAAGGCACAAATTGGCCAACTTCCTCTTGTCTCTGCACTAGGTCAGCCCCACAGTAAGTCTTGGGCTTTCTGGCGAGCTCTTTAGCATGAGAGTCTAGGCCTTCATTCTCTATCAAAACAGGTAAAGTGTGGGTGTCTGGCAAGTGTGGGAATGAGGATGGACCATTCACAGCTCTGGATGTAAGGGTAGAACAAGTACCTGGGGCATGAGCCCTGGATGGAAGCAAGTCCTTTTGCCTCTCCAGGTTTCAGTGCCTTTGGCTATGCAAGGGAAGGAGGTTTACCATGCTGCTGCTGCATACCCCACAGAGGGCTGCAGGAATCAATGGAGACACTGGATTAGACACTGGCCCTCTACACACAGAAGGAGCCCTATTTGTGGAATGGAGGCAATAAATGTCAGAGATGTCTCCAATCTCCTGATCAAGTGCCATTTCTTTTTGTGGAATATTGAGCTACAGATCCTCTCCAAACACGTAAGACCAGTCTTGTCTTACAGTGAAATTACCAATATTCCCCCTGTATCTTTACTTATCCCTTCTTGTATTTTCAAAACGTTTTCTACTAAAAATACAAAAATTAGCCAGGCATGGTGGCGGGGGCCTGTAATCCCAGCTACTTGGGAAGCTGAGGCAAGAGAATCACTTGAACCCGGCAGGTGCAGGTTACCGTGAGCTGAGATCGCGCCACTGCACTCCATCCTGGGCAACAGAGCGAGACTCCATCTCAAAAAAAAAATGTTTTCCAGAGTCTTCTCCTTTTGTTCTCGGTTGATTCTCATAAACAGGCAGGGCAGCCACTGATGTTCTCTCACCGTCTCAGTTTGTTCTTCACAGTAGTGATGGCAATGCTGGCTCATGGGTTTCTTTGAAAGCTTCAATGAGAAGATGAGTGAGAAGTGCTTAGTTAGCTCACTGTCTGGCAGGCAGGAGGTGCTTGACAAACACTAGCTGCTGTTATGATCGAGTGATGTGGAGAGAGCACTGGGCTGGGAGTCAAAACGTGGCAATTCTACTAGCCAGAGCGATGATAGGTGTCACTATTTACCTTGGGCAGGCCCCCTTGCCTCTTGTGCCTCCGTTTCTCCACTCTGCACAGAGCTGAGCTGGATCTGGGGTTCTTCCCGCTCCACCACTGTTGGTCTCTGATTCCCCAAATGATGTTTAACTCAATCTAGGGCTTGGGGCACGAGGATCTGCACCCAGCACTGGGCCAAACGAGCACTTTGTTGGGAGAAGCTGGCTGATCGGCTCAGTGAGCAAGAGCTTTGATGGGAAGCAGGGAAGCAGCTAGGGAGCCAGGCCTCTTGAGGAGTTTCACAGAAAAGTTCAGCCCTGACTCTCAACAGAGCCTTGGAATCTGCCAGTTGCCATGACGACAGAGACAGCATCTAAGCTCCAGGTCTCTGATTAGCAGGAACAGAGCCGGGAGGCCTTGAGGAATTCGGCACTCGTGGCTCCCTCCCTCCCTCTGTGAAGTGGAGTGTGCCAGCCCTTGACTCCACTGTTTTAGCTGTCCCCGAAGATTTCTCTTTCTTTTAAGTATTGTTTTAATGCGATATCGCAGGAAAATGAGGCAACTGCCAGCACTCCTCAGCAAAGATGGAACACAGAATTCTTCATAAGGACCTGCAAAGATGCAAGGCTGGAGGCAGGGAAGGGAGATGGGTGGGGCTGTGGAGGGCTGGGGACTGTGGCTGAACTCTGATTCCACTGAAGCGTTGAGTGACCTCGGACTGGGCCTCCTCCCCGGAACCTCTGCTTCTTTATTTGTAAGGAGAGTTAGGATCCCCACCTGTGGTTCCCACATGAGATCAGTAATCACAATTCATTTGTTCACCCATCCGTGTATTCATTTGTTCATTCAATAAATGTTCATTAAGCAGGAAGCTACAGGATGTCAGGCACTGTATCTCTGGGGATTCAGGGCTGAGGAAGGAGACGAGTTCCCTCTCGTAACGCTTACATTCTAGTCCAGAAGACAATCATTTGGCAAATAGACATATAAAATGATCATTTCAAACAGTAACAAATGGGGTGAAGAAAGACACCGCAGGCTACCATGATTCCCACTGTAGGTGGAAAGGACAGCAAGGGAGTCAAGGAGGGCCTCTCTGAAAAGGTGATTTTTGAATGGAAAGAAGGAGCTGGCCATGCAAAGAGCTGGAGGAACAGCATACCAGGTGGAGGGAAGAGAAAGTGCAAAGGCTCTGAGCATTTGAGGAGCAGCAATGATGTCATGTGGCTAGAACAGAGTGAGATATGAAGAGGAGTAGGAGTTGGGTAGGAGAGGAACTGAAACCAGGGTCAGAGACCAGATCATGCCCAATCTTTTAGTCTGGACAGCCAATTTGGATTTTATTCTTGATCCAATAGGAGGCTGAATTGCCAGCGATATGTCTCAAGATACAGATTCCTGGGTTTTACCCCTTTGAGACTCTGATTTACTATAGCTAGGATGGGACCTAGGAATCTGTATTTTTAAAAGCTCCTTAAAGGCCTCTGATACTGTGCCAATCATGGAAAACCCTGGATTACATGCTATCTGAGTCTCTTTAAGTTTTAAGAAAGCTGAAAAGCAACATATTGGGACATCCTGAAAAAAAGACTTTAAATGTTATGGTATATTAAAGAAGATTTCCTTCTTCCTCCCCTCAGCACTTCCTGTCTGCCTGGCAGAATTCATTATATTTCTGTTGGTTTTACTGCAAAATTTCCGGTGGGGTACCCAACACCAGGAAGGTGAAACCAGTACTATTGGAGAAAAAGAAAAATCTATCACATCAGAGAGTATAAAGTTACAGACATTCCTGCAACTCCATTGTGTCTTTCCTCAACAAATCATCTTCAAGATTTCCCCATATCTGATTTTGACCCCTGTTGCTGACAATGATGGATGAGGCATTGTCCTCACCCTAAGCCTTGCACCCCAGGGCTCTGGCACTAGCATCCACCAGCTTCCCCTACACTTCAGATAACTCACGCCTCTACTCTCTCCATTAGACAAGTCACTGAGACCTCCCCACCCAATGCCAGCACACTCACCATGTGTTTATTCACTGCCAAATTCCTCACAGCTCTCAGCTTTTGCCTATCATGACATTGCTTGTGGTGAGGATTTATTTTCTACAATGCCCCAGAGAGTTCAAAATTATATTCTTTTTTTTTAATATATATACTTTAAGTTCTGGGGTACATGTGCAGGATTGTTGCATAGGTATACACGTGCCATGGTGGTGGTTTGCTACATCCATCGCCCCATCATCTACATTAGGTAATTCTCCTAATGCTATCCCTCCCCTAATCCACCCAACCCCTGCTATCCCTCCCCTAGCCCCTACCCATCGACAGGCCCTGGTGTGTGATGTACCTCTCCCTGTGTCCATGTGCTCTCATTGTTCAATACCCACTTATAAGTGAGAACATTCGGTGTTTGATTTTCTGTTCTTGTTTCAGTTTGCTGAGAATGATGGTTTCCAATTTCATCCATATCCCTGCAAAGGAACTCATCCTTTCTTATGACTACATAATATTCCATGGTATATATGTGCCACATTTTCTTTATCCATTCTATAATTTGATGGGCATTTGGGTTGGTTCCAAGTCTTTGCTATTGTGAACAGTGCCACAATGAACATACATGTGCATGGGTCTTTATAATAGAATGATTTATAATCCTTTGGGTATATGCCCAGTAATGGGATTGCTGGGTCAAATGGTATTTCTATGTCTAGATCCTTAAGGAATCGCCACACTGTCTTCCACAATGGTTGAATTAATTCACACTCCCACCAACACTGTAAAAGCGTTCCTGTTTCTGCACACCTTCTCCAGCATCTGTTGTCTCCAGATTTTTTAATGATCACCATTCTAACCGGTGTGAGGTGGTATCTCATCTGGTTTTGATTTGCATTTCTCTAATGACCAGTGATGATGAGCATTTTTTCATGTTTGTTGGCTGCATAAATGTCTTCTTTTGAAAAGTGTCTGTTCATATCATTTGCCCACTTTTTGATGGGGTTGTTTGTTTTTTTCTTATAAATTTATTTAAGTTCTCCATAGATTCTGGATATTAGCCCTTTGTCAGATGGGTAAATTGCAAAAAATTTTTCCCATTCTGTTGGTTGCCAGTTCACTCTATTGATAGTTTCTTTTGCTGTGCAGAAGCTCTTAAATTTAGTTAGATCCCATTTGTTTATTTTGGCTTTTGTTGCCATTGCTTTTGGTGTCTTAGTCATGAAGTCCTTGCCCATGCCTATGTCCTGAATAGTATTGCCTAGAATTTCTTCTAGAGTTTTTATGGTGTTAGGCCTCATGTTTAAACCTTTAATCCATCTGGAGTTAATTTTTGTATAAGGTGTAAGGAAGGGATCCAATTTTAGTTTTCTGCATATGGCTAGTCAGTTTTCCCAATACTATTTATTAAATAGGGAATCCTTTCCCCATTGCTTGTTTTTGTCTGGTTTGTCACAGATCAGATGGTTGTAGTTGTGTATCATTTTTTCTGAGGCCTCTGTTCTTTTCCATTGGACTAGTACCATGTGGTACCAGTATCATGTGTCTCCACCTTGACATAATAATAATGTGTGACTTGCAACAACTGGTCACAAAAGGCAGTTTTGGCCTTGCTTTCTTGGACTGATTATTCTGAGGGAAGGCAGCCACCATGTTGTGAGGATACTCAAGCAGCCATATGGAGAGGCCCATGTGAAGAACTAAGTAAGGCCTTCTGCTAACAGCCAGCACCAGCTTGCCAGCCATATGAGTGAGCCATCTCAGAAGTGAACTATCTTATGTGTCAAGACTTTGTTGGACAATACACACAAATCAATAAGCTCACTGATCTTTTCTAAAAGAAATAGGTTGAACAGAGAAGACATGGGTTGAGCAGTCTGAGTAGACTGAAGCATTGGCTGAGTTATTGGCCCTCTCCGAGACTCCATTTCCACCAACTATAACGTTAGGAAATTAGTCCAAAGCACCTCAAAAGCACTTTCTAACTTTCTGAAACAATATTCTCTTTGAACAATTTTTTGGCTCTTTTACTGGTTCAATGAAAAAACATTCCTAAGGGTTCACTAAGCAGCAGGCTCTGGGGCAGTAAGACACAGTCCCACTCTCAGGAGTTCATAGTCTAGTTTGATAGAAGACAATTAAATGACAACAACATATTATTAAGAGCTGCTGGGCCAGGTGCAGTGGCTCATGCCTGTAATCCCGCCACTTTGGGAGGCCAAGGCAGGCAGATCACATGGTCAGGCGTTCAAGACCAGACCTACCAACATGGTGAAACCCCATTTCTACTAAAAAATACAAAAATTAGCTGGGCATGGTGGCTGGTGCCTGTAATCCCAGCTACTTGGGAGGCTGAGATAGGAGAATTGCTTGAACTGGGACCCGGGAAGTGGAGGTTGCAGCAAGCCAAGATCGCGCCACTGCACTTCAGCCTGGGCTACAGAGTGAGACTCCATCTTATAAAAAAAAAGAGCTGCTGGTAGGGGAGCAAAGGAATATCACATCCTAGAAAAGGGGATAGATCTCCCCAAAAGCTTGCTCCCTACCCTATCTTCTCCATCTCCTCAATGTTAACTCCATCCTTCCAGTTGCTCAGGCTTAAAACCCTGGAGTCATCCTTGACTCCTCCTCCTGTCTTACTCTCTTACTTCTCACATTTAGTCAGCAGCAAATCATGTCAGTACTACTTTCAAAATTTGTTAGAATCAGACCACATCTCATCCCCCCTTTCCATTGCTACTACACTGATCAGAGCCAGGACTATTGCAACCATTTCCCCCATCTCTGCCCTTCTCTCCCTTCCGCCTTGTGTTCCTCAACCACTAGAGTGATCTTTCTGAAATGTAATCCAGACCCTAGCGCTCCTGTTCCAAAGACTCCTCTCCCATCTCAGCAACAGAGCCCCAAAGGTTTTCCCATGACCTGATCCCTGATCTCACCTCTTGCCACTCTGGCCCTTGCTCACTGTTCCTTAGGATGATGATTATTATGATGATGATTATTATTTGAAACAGAGCCTCATTCTGTCACCCAGGCTGGAGTGCAGTGCCACAATCTCAGCTCACTGCAACCTCTACCTCCTAGGTTCAAGCAATTCTCCCACCTCAGCCTCCTGAGTAGCTGGGATTACAGACATGTGCCACCACACCAGCTAATTTTTTTTAATAGAGACAGGGTTTCACCATACTGACCAGGCTGGTCTTGAACTCCTAACCTTAAGTGATCCACTTTCCTCGGCCTTCCAAAGTGTTGGGATGACAGGCATGAACCACTGTGCCCAGCCACTGTTCCTTATATATGCTAATGATTTTTGAACTTGCTATTCCTTCTACCTAGGGCACACTTCTCACTTCCAGGAGATACCTGTGTAGAAGCTATATATAACTGTGTAACAAATTATTACAAATCATCTTTTGGCTGAAAACAACAATAAACAGTTATTATGGTTCATAGTTTCTGTGAATCGGGACTTTGGCTGAGTGGTTCTGGTTTACCATCTCTCATGGAGTTGTGGTTAGATGTCAACCAGGTTTGCAGTCTCATCTGAAAGCTTGACTGGAGCTGGAGAATCCACTTCCAAGGTGGCTCACTCATAGGGCTGACAAGTTGGTGCTGACCGTTGGCAGGAGGCCTTAGTTCTTCTTCACCTGGGCCTCTCCATATGGCTGTTTGAGTGTCCTCACAACATGGTGGCTGGCTTCCGCCAGAATATTCAATCCAAGAGAGCAAGGCAGAAGCTACCTTTTTGTGACCAAGTCTTGAGGGTTATGCATTATTACTTCTACCACATTCTCTTCATTAAATGCGAGTCACTAAGCCCATCCAATATTCAAGGGGATATAAATTAAGTTCCATCTTTCGATCTTTTGATGACAAGAGTGTCAAAGAATCTATGAACACATTCGAAACCACCCAAACTTTAAGATTAGTCCTGAATCCTTCAAGTCTCCACTCCCTTGCTACTCCTCAGGAAAGACTTCCCTGATTATTGTATACAAAATAGCAGCCACTCCTCCCATCTCTTAGCTCTGTAGGTTGCTTTATTCACATCAAAATCTATTACTATTCAGCTGAAAATGGTGGCTCACACCTATAATCCCAGCACTTTGGGAGGCCAAGTCAGGAGGATTGCTTGAGCCCAGGAGTTCAAGACCAGTTTGAGCAATATAGTGGCACCCTGTCTCTACAAAAAGAAAAAAAAATGCTGGGTGTGGTAGTGTGTGCCTGTGGTCCCAGTTACTTGGGAGGCTGAGGTCAGAGGTTCACTTGAACCCAGGAGTTCAAGGCTGCAGTGAGCTGTGATTGTGCCACTGCACTCCATCCTGGGCAACACAGTGAGACTGTCTCAAAAAAAAAAAATGTGTTACCATTCAACAAGCCATATTTTTACTTGCTTATGTGTTTATTATCTATTCCTCCATCTAGAATGCAAACATTCCATAATTGCAGGTGGCATCTCTGTCTTGTTCACCGTGTCTCCACACCTAAAACTGGCCTGGATACATTTTAGGCACTCAGGAAACTGGAGTTAATGAATGCAGGTTACCCTAGGCCAGGACAAGTATGGGAAGAGGTAAGTCTTGCTGGGTGTTAGGCAGAAGATAGAAGCTTTTTTGTCTGACAGAATACAGGACAGCACTTCTCAGGGATAGATGGGCAGAAGTAAAGGCATAGAAAGGTAATACCCACAGCAGGGAGGTTTAGGGAAAACTGAGGCTGAGCAGGATGGAAGGGAGTTCTGGAAGCACAGAGTTGGCAGTGAGGACTGAGAAGCCCTAATTAGAATCTCCATCCCTCCAGGGCTCACAGTGTCTACCAGCTCTGCTTCTAAAGATGCACTCATAAGTGGCTGACAGAGATGGATGTGTTTTGCTGCCCTTCCTTCAATATTGACTGGGCTTGGCTTGCTCTCTTAGAAGCCCTAAGGAGCAGGGGGCTTATCAGATGCATTCATCCTGACTCATAAACCCAATCTGGATGCACTGATGCAGGAGGCTGGTGCATGAGACATGCTAATGCCTTTGATCAATGCTTGACCTGGGGTCTGAAGGAAGGGCGAGCAGGGAGGGATGCTCACTGCATGGCACCAAAGACACCTGTGACTCTCAAACTCCTTACTCTTTCTAGTTAAGAGCCAGGAACTAGAGTGACAGTCTCTTCAAAGGCCGAGTAACCAGGCAAGTTCTTTGCCCTCTCAGGAACTCCCATGAAGAAGTGGGACTCATAGGCTCTGCAGCCTGTGTACTCTCTGCAGCCTGTGTACTCTCTGCAGCCTGTGTCAGTGGCAGAGGAGGGGACTTCAGACCATCATGGGAACTGCTCTCTCAAGTGGGTGACTCACATCAATTAAGGACATCAGATTGGAGATTTTATTTACAAGGAAGCAAAAGCAAAGGAAACTGACACTTTTGAGGCCTTTCTGCTTATGTATTTTATCTCATTTTATCTTCACAATAGCTCAGCAATACATGAATTGATACTAGTCACTGTTTTGTTTTGTTTTTGTTTTGTTTTTTTGAGAGGGAGTCTCACTCTGTCACCCAGGCTGGAATGCAGTGGTGGGATCTCAGCTCACTGCTACCTCCACCTCCTGGGTTCAAGCAGTTATCTGCCTCAACCTCTTGAGTTGCCGGGATTACAGGTACCTGCCACCACACCTGGGTAATTGTTGTATTTTTAGTAGAGACGGGGTTTCACCATCTTAGCCAGGCTGGTCTTGAACTCCTGACCTCATGATTCACCCACCTCAGTCTTGCAAAGTGCTGAGATTACAGGCATGGGCCACCACACCTGGCCACTATTCACTATTTTGTGACTGAAGAAACTGCAACTCAGCGATGTTGTGACTGGTCCCAGATACTATAGCCCCTAAACAGTTAAAACTATTTGAATTTTCATATATGTGGTCCATACAGAAATAAGGCAGAGAAAAGGAATAGAAATGGCAAAGGGGAATTTACATGAATCCTATCATGCTTTGACCTCTCATTACGTCTTGAGAAAGGAAGTGAAATGCTGGTTTCCAGCATCTCTCTGTGATTTAGTCCGAATAGAATACGCTATGCTGCTGTAACAAATAAACCTATGGCAAAGTGGTTTAGCCTAATTTCCGTTTATTTCTCTCTTGCAAAGTCTGATGGGGTTCAGGCATCTTTCCTCCAACAAATAATTTCACCTTTCAGAACGTGTGCACTCGAAAGTCACTACGACAGAGGAAGAGAGAGCTGGAGAAGGCACGTGGGTCTTAATTACCTTGAACTGGAAATTACATGTGTTCTCTCCTGCTTAGAGACCATTGGCCAAAGATAATCTATGAGCTCAACCTAACTGCAAGGGAAGCTGGGAAATACTAGGAATTCTATGAATATTTAATGAACGTTAAGTGTCTCTGTATATTCTAACACATTTGTGTCCTTATTTCTTCTTCTGTAGGACAGAGCCCCAGAATAGCCCCGTGGTCCCAGCTCAGGATGGACCCTCAGAAAAGCTGAGTCAGTGTCTGGCCACTGAGGCCTTGGGCACCAACAGCTGGGAGAGAGACAAGGGCTGTCGGGAACTGGACGCAACCAGAGCACACAGGTGAGATCCAATGGGGACGTTCAGGTTGAAGATATGGAAATAAAGTCTGCCTTTCTGGCCATGGCTCCCCACTCTCTCTTTGCAAGTTCCTCTTTCAAACCCTTAAATCAAGGGTTAGCAAATATTTACCATAGAGGAACACATTGTAAATATCTTAGGTTTGTAGACCCAGTGGTTTCTGTCACAACTACTCATCTCTGCCATTATAGTGCAAAAACAGCCACAGGCATTATGCAAACACAAAAAGCATATCTGTGTTCCAATAAAATTATATTTATAAAAGCAGGAGGCAGGCTAAATTGGCCCACTGGCTGTAGTTCATTAAGTCCTACATTAAATGATAGAGTTCCTTTCCATTTGAATGGCTCTATGAGCCACTGACTCCCAAATCATAGTTTCAGCCCAGACCTGTCTCAGGAGTTTCAGATCTTTGTATTTTTTCTTTTACTCAGTTATTTAACCACTACTTTTTGAGCATTCACTGTGTGATGGGTGCTGTGCTAGCACACATATACAGAGAACACCGTATACACACGCTCTATAAAAATACTGGGTACTCAGCATTTTACTGAGGCTGGGAGAGGTAAAGTGAGTTGCCCAGAATATGACAGTCAGTAAGTGGCAGAGAGAAGTTTTAAACTCCAGTCTCTCTGATCTTAAATCCACAACTAAAACCCACTCCATTATCCTATGGGTGCTCATGAAAAAACAAATTACCTCTGCCTCCTATTTTTCAATTTTGCAGCATACACTTATAAAGCCTGGCCCATCTTTGGCCTCTAGAAAATCTAATTCTAGAAGATGTGATTACTGAATTTTGGAGAAGTGGCTTGGGAAACTGGAGAAATATTTTTAATTTAATTATTATTTTTTAACTTTTATTTTAGGTTTGGGGTTACACGTGAATGTTTGCTGCATAGGTAAACACGTGTCACGGGGGTTTATTGTACATATTATTTTATCACCCAGGTATCAAGCCCAGTACCCAATAGTTATCTTTTCTGCTCCTCTCCCTCTTCCCACCCTCTCCCCTCAAGTGGAGCCCCAGTGTCTGTTGTTTCTTTCTTTGTGTTCCTAAGCTGTTATAAGTGGGAGTTAAGTGGAGTAATTTTCAAGGATGACGTCTACCCCGCCACCTAGGCTGCGCTCTCAGCTCCAGGCTTTAGCTAGGCTGCAATTTCAAAGAGAGAGAAACAGTGCAGCGCTATCAACTTGGAGAAGTGAAGTTCAACCTCATGTCTGGAGTGTTCTCTCCAGGAAACAGGAAGAAAGTTGTTTCCATGATAGGCAGAGGGAGACAAAGAGAGAAGTGAGGAGAAAGGGAATTTCCCTACTTTTAAAACATTGGGCCGGGTGCAGTGGCTCACGCCTGTAATTTCAGCACTTTGGGAGGCCGAGGTGGGAGGATCACTTGAGGTCAGGAGTTGGAGACCAGCCTGGCCAACATGGTGAAATCCCCGTCTCAGCTAAAAATACAAAAGTTAGCCAGGTGTGGTGGCAGGCGCCTGTAATCCCAGCACTTTGGAGGCTGAGGCAGGAGAATTGCTTGAACCCAGGAGGAGGAAGTTGCAGTGAGCCGAGATCGCGCCACTTCACTCCAGCCTGGGCGACAGAGCAAGACTCTGTCTCAGAATGAAAAATAAAAAACATTGTCTCCTAGATGGAATCTATGTATACAAATCTGGACCCTGCCACTTGTGAACCGAGCAACCTTGGGCAAGTTTCTTTTCCTCCATGGGCCTCAGTGTTCACAGACGTAAAATGGGGATGTTGAGATGTCATTCTCGAGGTCAGGATGAGGAGTAAGTTAGACCAGAAAGGTACAAGTTGTGGCAGTGAGACTAGGGCATAGGAAATCCTAAAATATGTTAGCGAGGGTGTCATGAAGCCAGAAGAGAAGATTGACTATGAAAATCTGAAAAAAATGATGCCAGGCTATACAGGTTCTCTACTGTAGAGATGTTGTACTCTTGTGTATGACATCTGTGCTTCTTGGTCCCTTCTGTCTGTGACTGACTCTCTGATGTGACAAAATCACAATAAAGATGATGACAATAATAACAGTGATAATAAGAGCAATCATAGAGCATATAATAAATTTATTATTATATAACAAATCTATAACCCAGGTGTGCTTCACCGCTATTCTGCCCCTTCCTGACCCTCTATGATGGTACACGTAGAACTAGGGTAAAGAAGAAAAGGGGGCAGAAGAAATGTAGACCTACCTGGGTAAAGGCATTTGGGATTTATTGAGGGGATTGATGATCCCCACCTCACAGACGTCAAATGTCTCCCAAATTCGAGGGCTTTCTGAGTTTTACCCCATTACTTACATGCCAATATAATAAATTTATTATAATTATAATAACAGAAACCCCTTTTACTGTCCTCTTACTCTATGCCAGACCAGGGCACATTACCTAGGTCAGCTCCTTTATCCTGACAGCAAACTTAGGACACAGGTACCATGTTTCTTCCCATCTTGTTGATGATCAAGATGAGACTCAGAGAGGTCGCTCAGCCCTGTGGGAAGTAAGAGAGCTGGATTTTAAATCTAGGTTTGCCAGCTTCTGGACCAGCATTCCTTACTGCTGCATGCTTTACTGCATATGTAATCACTGTGTTTTGAACCACTGCATATTTAATCGATGCGTGTTTAGCCACTGTGTACGTAACCACTGAGCACTTACCCACTGCATAGTTAACCTCTGCCACTTCCCCAACGTGTGCTTAACTACCGCATGTTTAACCACTATAGACTTAACTGCTGCGCATGGAACCACTGCATGCTCAGCTGACGGGCTTACTGACTTGTTGTACATTTCATCACTGTACACAGTCATGCATATGTAACCAGAGCACACACAAGCATGCCATACTTAACCTCTGCACACGTAACCAGGGTGTGCTTCACCACTATTCTGCCCCTTCCTGATCCTCTATATGGTACACATAGAATTGGGTAGGAAAGAAAAGGAGGAAGAAGAAATGTAGGCCTACCTGGATAAAGGCATTTGGGATTTATTCAGGGGGTTAATGATCCCCACTCCACAGACCTCAAATGTCTCTAAATTGGAGGACTTTCTGAGTTTCACCCCATTACTTAAGTGCCAATCAAGAACAATGTTCTCAAATCATGTTCCCCTGGATCCCTGGGATTCCAGAAGTTAGAGTAGTTGACTGAAATAATAGGCTCTTTCCTCATTTTATAAGATACACTTTTAAAGGGTTTTTTCCCCCCCCTGCCTCGAGTATTTCTCCTTTCATTTTCTTCCCCCCCCTCATATTCCCAGTAGCTGTTGTACTTGGGAAGTGTTTATATGAAACAAGATGATTTAACAAGGAGTTAAATTATTTCATTCATTTATTCCCTCGTTTGGTCACTGAACAAATATTGATTAGGCTTTTGCTCTGTATCAAGCACTCTTTAAGGAAAGAATTTGGTGGCCAGGCACGGTGGCTCACACCTGTAATGCCAACACTTTGGAAGGTCAAGGTGGGTAGATCACCTGGGTCAGGAGTTTGAGACCAGCCTGGCCAACATGGTGAAACCCTGTCTCTACTTTAAAAAATACAAAAATTAGCCTGATGCAGTGGTGGGCACCTGTAGTCACAGCTACTAGGGAGGCTGAGGCAAGAGAATCACTTGAACCCAGGAAACAGAGGTTGCAGTGAGCTGAAATCGTGCCATTGCATTCCAGCCTGGGTGTTCTGTTTGCTTCCTGGACATGCATACTGTGCCCTGTGCTTTATACCATATAAGTGTAGTTAAGTAGCTAAGTACTTAATTCCTATGATATTTATTTTTAAGGTTAAAAGGGACTGTCTTAGAAACGCAAATCAAAACCACAATAAGATACCATCTCACGCCAGTCAGAATGGCAATTATTAAAAAGTCAAGACACAACAGATGCTGGTGAGGTTGTGGAGAAATAGGAATGCTTTTGCACTATTGGTGGGAATATAAATTAGTTCAACCATTGTGGACAACAGTGGTTCCTCAAAGACCTAGAACCAGAAATACCGTTTGACCCAGCAATCCCGTTACTGGGTATATATCCAAAGGAATATAAATCATTCTATTATAAAGATACATGCACATATATGTTCATTGCAGCACTATTCACAATAGCAAAGACATGGAATGAACCCAAAAGCCTAGACTGGGTAAAGAAAATGTGGTACATATATGCCATGGAATACTATGCAGCCATAAAGAGGAACAAGATCATGTTCTTTGCAGAGATGTGGATGAAGCTAGAAGCTATTATCCTCTGCAAACTAATGCAAGAACAGAAAACCGAACACTGCATGTTCTCACTTATAAGTGGGAGTTCAACAGTGAGAACACATGGACACAGGGAGGGGAACATCACACACCGGGGCCTGTCGGTTAGAGAGTGGGAGCTGAGGAAGAGCATTAGGGAAAAGAGCTAATGCATGCTGGGCTTAATACCTACGTGATTGGTTGATAGGTGCAGAAAACCACCACGGCACATGTTTTTCTATGTAACAAACCTGCAGGTCTTGCACATGTACTCTGAAACATAAAAAATTAAAAATTTTTTAAAAATAGCATATCACAAGTTCCACATTTAGGAAAGCAAATTAGTGGAAAAGCTCAATAAGATAAATAGTCCCTCCTCCAGCTGTTTAAAAAAAATGACATCTGATAATTTTTAAAAAGTGACTCTCATGAAAATATTATAAACATAGCTATATGATCCTTATTTGCTGGAGACACAGAGACCTGACATATATTCTAATCATTTTATCATTCTTTCTACTAAGAATAGTGATCCATATTCTTAAAGTGAAATTAAATACAGCAGTATTTTATGATATTCTATAAAAAGTTGGGTAATTTCCAGACAATTGGCCACACAAACAAGTTTGAGAAGGCAGCTGGTTTTGTGGGGAAAATCTCAGGGGTAGGAATCACCCAGGCCTTGATTCAAATCCTAGCCTGGACACATTCTAATTGTACAGCCATCAGCAAGTTAATTAAACTTTCTGAGCCTCAGTTTCTTTACCTATAAAATAAGACAGTAAAAGTCATACCATTCTCAAAGTGTTTGTATCCTAATATATAAAAAATTTGGCACATAACAAGTGCATAAGTGCTGCTTGTGTCACTGCTAAAATAATGACAATAATATTAGTAGCAAGATGATGGTTTCCCCGTAAGTTTCTACTAGGTTGGCATGTTTCAATTTCCAAGCAGTTTTTCATCTAAAACCATCTTCCTTTGCCATGGGATAGTGTTTTTAAAAAATCCCCCGAGCCTGCCCCAATTATAAAGGAGATAACTTGACTTCATTTAACTGCAGCCGCAGCATTTGAATTTAATTGAACAGGAAATAATTATTCTTGAAAAGTGGAGGTTTTTCAGGTTCTGCGAGGCAACATAAGATATGTATCTCGTTACATTAGACCTTGGCAAATATACTTTTAATAATCAGCTGCTACTTAACATACCTTCCGCTTTCTATTAAATTTCCAGCAGGAACTACGAACAGGGAGGGAGGGGGCTGAACAGCTGATGAATTATTTAAAAAGTGATTTATTTACCAAGGCGAGCCATTTGCAAATTCAATAATAAACCTATTAAGGAGTAGTTAACCTCTATAACTCTGTTTTTAATAATCAATTGGTGTCTGGGTAACGTACAACGTCTGTCTCATTAGGTCGGCATTAAGTCCTTATTTAGGTACTTAGTCTGAAGTGTGACCCAATCAGCCATGAGATGGTAATGAGGCACCTGCTATGGGTCCTTGATCATCCAAGGAACTGGGTCCTTCCTTGGCGGCACCAGCTCTGGGTGTGGAGTTGGGGAACCATGAGTTCTCTAAGGCCCCTCTCGTTGCTCCTCACAGTGCCTCTCGTGACAAAGACTTGACACCACCGTCTTCCTCCAGAGGGAAGAAGAAAAAGAAGAAATCCACTCGGAAGAAGAGAAGGAGGTAAGAGCACCAGGAGGGAGATGAAACCTGTAAGATGCAGGCAGAGGCAAAATATGGGTTTCAAAGTCAGACAGTGACTCCCTCTTGGGTTCAAATCCCCTCTCTGATGCTTAACTAGCTGTGTGACCTTGGGCAAGTCACTTTACCTCTCTGTGCCTGCTTTGCTATACTTCTCCAAAATGGTGATAATACCTACCTTTTGAGATTTTGTGAAAATTAGATGAAAAATTCATGTGGAAGCAGCTGTCACAGTACCTGGCACCTAGTAAATAACCAATTAATAAGAAGCATCATCTTTAGCATGAATATTGAATTATTTATTGAGAGCTTACTGGATGCAGAGGACGACACTAAGCACTGTCATCTTCATAGCTCTTTTATTCCTGACCATTGTCTACCAGGAAAGTGTTCTTATCCCCATTTTAGAGATGAGAAAATAAAGGCTCACAGAGGGGGGTGACAGGATCTACAGGGGCTTGATCCCCGGTCCTCAGTTGGTTTTACTACACCCACCTACCTGGTTAAACGCCTAGGGTAATAGGTGGGTTGTTTTGTTTCGGCCAAATATTGACTCTTTGGTACCCTATGCATTTTTTCTATGTCCAATTTCTTTCAATTTTTTTTCACATTTAAAATGATTTCCAGATTTGCTTGTAGGCTGCCACTAACGAGACTAAAAACGTGCCACTAAAAGCATGTCTAGTGTGTCAACCCGAGGGGCAGGCTTCGTTAACCCTCAGGGCTGCCAGCTGAGAATCACACCAAACCTCTGAGGCAGTATTTATAGAAACCTGTAGGGGGCAGCAGAGAGCAGCATCTGATGACAGGCTTCAACTCCAGGTTTTCTGGAACCTTGTTTCACAGATGCCCCTTAGTTTCATTCTAAAAGGACGGGCTCAAAGTGGACCCAGAGAGAAATGTGGACGAAGTCCTAGCCATTGTTGGATAGGAGATGAAACTGGGGAGAGTGTTTTGGATTTCCTAATTGGAAGGGTGGATCAGAGAATACTTCAAAACAGGAAACCTCAAGATATTAAGATTCACTAATTCACTCGTTCATCCAATCAATGTTCACTTAGCATATGTCTGGGGACAAACTTTATGATTCTTTGAAGGCTGAATTGTTTCTCAGCCATTCCCCTCTGCAGACATGTTTTGTTTAACCTGCAAAGTGATTTTTTTTAAAGTAGTGGTCAACATTTCCAAATTGGGAGATTTCATATGAAAATGTGGAGTTTTGGAGGCTCCTTTAGAAAACGCAGGTGCTCTAAAAGCTCAGACCTGCATTTCTACACAGGCTCTTCAGCTGATCTGACAGGCAGAACCCCCTCCAGCCAGAACCTCTCTGGTTCCCCACAGTCCCCACTACACCCCGTGGTCTTCCACCCAGCCAACTTCATCCATTCATGCTATCTGAGAGGGCCCTGCTGGCATTGAATTTGTAACCTCTCATCTGTTTCAACTGTGGTCTTCTGTCAGCAAGGAAATAAGAGACTTAGAGATGAGCCTTGACGTGCCCAAGGTGACTCTGTGAGTTGGTAGTAGAGTCAACATTGGAACGTGGGTCACCTGGGCCTCAGTCTTGAGTCATCACCATGGACTTAGAGTAGCTCTGTTTCTCAGATAACCCTTTGATGTTACTCTCCATACAGTTGCAGCCTGGCAAGATATCCTTCAGGGGCTCAGTCTTACCAGGGAGACAAAGGATGGGGCAAACGAGAGACCCTGAGACTTTGAGAGGAGTGTTGTAGCATGAAGGGAGAACAGCAGACAGAAGGAAGACTTTCCAGCTTGACCAGGCAGGCAGCTATGAGGTCTGTGGTGACTAAGAGCAAAAGACACTGGGATCCCAGCTCATCTACTTCCTAGCTGTGTGTCTTTGGGATAGTCACTTCACCTCTCTGAACTTCATTTTCTTTGTCTGAAAAGAGAGGGTAGCAATTGTACCTACCTAAGAAGTGTGTGGAAGGATTGAATGAGATAATGCTTACAAAACACAAGGTAATGGTTTACATTAACTTGGGAAAAATTAAAATTAAATGAAAAGTAAAATTAAATTTGTGAGCAATTAAAAATTGCTTACAAATGCAAGCTAATATGAGCAGGGTTATTTTCCTTTGATGTGTGTTCCTGAAAGAGATAAAACCCTATACAGGGACTGGGGAAAGTTCTTTTTGAAACCAACCTTGGCCTTTAAGAGCTTGCCTCTGAAGTGTGTCTTCTCTCCCTGGCAGGTCCTCATCCTATAGCCCATCGCCTGTCAAGAGAAAGAAGAAGAAGAGTTCCAAGAAACATAAGCGACGCAGGTGTTGTCCTTTTTCTCTGCCGATAAGGCCGCCCCAGGTGGGGGGAGGGGGAGAGTTGATGGTACCAAAAGGTCATCTGGAAGCATATCATGTCATTTATGTGAAATAATTATCTACATCTTTTTACATATTTGTGTCTTGCATAAGTTGGGACTCTGGCGGCGAGGAGCACAGGTCCACACATGCTAACTCAGACCAGAAGGAGGACTTGATGATAAAGAAGGAGGAATGGCTCATGGACCAGCCAGGCCTGAGCAAGGGGCTAGAACAGGGAGTGGAGAGCTGATAGGACCCACCTGGGACCTGAAGTGCCTGCTGTTTCCTGGTCCCCATGAGGGACATGGCTGCATCTGCCCCATCTCTCTGTGTTGCAGGCCAAGTTACAAGGAGACACTGGATCTGTCTTGTTCCTTATTCCAAATTCCCAATGAAAGGCCCCTCTTGTCAGTCCAATTGCCTCCTAGAGAATGGGATCATGTTGAAAAACATGGCTGCGCTGGGATTACCCACGCTGGTGCATGGGGAGGCAGTGACGGTAGTTACAGGGCATTATGAACTGGGCCCGTGTTTCACCACACACACACACACACACACAAACACACACACACACACACACACGTATGTTTACAGGGGAAAGAAAAGACTAAAATGATATACAACAGAAGGCTCAGATTTGTGTTTTATGGCCCAAGCCAACATTTTATAATCAGAAGATTCTGCAATACAGAAATTCGGCTTTCTAGTTCCTCTCTAGAGTCACAAGTTCTGTCTTATCTGTCAATATCTCCCTAGGCCGGTTTTCCCACAGGCAGCCATGCCTGGGAGCTGAGGCACTGCCGTGCATTTAGACAGAGTGGGTACTTGTGCTCTAGCTGGCCTCAGGCAGGACCTGTCCAGCCTGCTCTACCCACTTACAAAGCCTGCTTGGCCCCTGGAGGCAGGAAGTTTGAAGCTCCCTACGCAAGTAATTTGCTGCAGTGAGCTGTGGATAATAGGGAAAGTGTGATTTGTATTTTAGTTTTGCTTATCTGTATCTTCCAATTGTCCTACATCAATTGTGGATTACTTGTGCAATTAGCAAGAGGATGAATGAGAGGTAAGAAGTTGTTTGGGGCTTCCCCCTGCATCCCAAGCCCAGTTCAAAGTTGCACCAACATGGCTTTTCCCAGTCCAGGGATGTGACCACATCTCAGTGCTGGTTGCTAGAATGATCTCAAACTCAGTTTGCTCTCACTGGTTATGTCAGCCACCTGCCCAGAGTTCCTGACTGATGTTATCTGAGTTTGTGTTTACTACAAGACATGGGCAAACCAATTTGGGAAATGTTAATTTGGTGTTAGGAATCTTTCTCCACCTGGAGCCCTTTGTAGAGGCAAGGGCCCACCTATGACTCTAGATGGCCACTTTGTCACCTTCCTTCGCTGAGCAGCTCCTCCCAATTTGGGGGGTTCGCTGGGGAAAGGGAGAACAACTTTCCTATATTCTGGAAGCTAGGTGGCTTCTCACTTACAAGTTCCTTCTCATGAAAAGAGACTGTACCAGATGATCAGAAACAGGCTTTTCCTGCTGGCAACAGTCAGCCCAGATCTTACAGCTTTACAGAGTAAGGGGTTCATAAGACGGAGATTATTAGGAGGAGAAATTCTGTTGCTGTTCCTTCCCAAACCCTTACCTCCCAAGTACCAACCTACTCCTGGTCCAGCTCTTGAAGTGTTTGGTTAATGGTAGCTGACGATTTTGGAGGTGGGAGCTAGGGATAGCAAAAGCACTGAGATTCTTTTTCTTCTCTCCTCAGTTAGCAAGGTTTCTGAGTTTTTAAAACATTTTCATTTTTCTAGCTAATGCATGCTGTACTTAATACCTAGGTGGTGGGCTAATAGGTGCAGCAAACCACCATGGCACACATTTAACTATAACAAACCTGCACATCCTGCGTATGTACTCCAGAACTTAGAATAAAAATTAAAATTAAAAAAATTATTTTTCACATCTATGTACTGAACACCCATTGTGTATCATGAATGAGGATTCTGGGCTCCAGAAAAGAAAGCAAAACCCAGTCCCTGACCTCCAATTTCTCACATTCTAGTGGGGAAAATGGGTCATTCTAATATGGAGAAGTATGTATCCTGATGATGATAAGCTCAGAGGCTCACCCAGAGCTTGGGGGAACAGAGGGGAGGCAGCCAACCAGTCTGAGGGACTCAGAAAATGTTACAAGGAGAAGGTGACCTCCGACTGGAGCACTGAAGAATGAATAGAAGCTACATAGGTGATGCTGTTTGACTCTGAGCAACTTAATCAACTTCTCTGATCTTCATGTCTTGGGGGAAGAGTGAATGAGATTGTGTGTGACAGGTGCTAAATACAGAGCCTGGCACACGGTAAGAGTTCCACATGTGGAAGCTGGCTGTTTCATGATGATGACAGCGATGATGAGGATGAGGGAGCAGGAGGACGAGGAGGACGAGGAGGAGGAATCCACAAGGGAGAGTGAAGATGAGATGGAGAATGGAGGAGGGGGAAAGGCAGAAGGACTCTCTCTTCGTCCTCCTCATCCAGGACAGATTAACTGACAGTTCTGGGGGAGGACTGAAGCACTGGTAGGCTTTGATCTGGAAATTCAGAATGCAAATCAGTATCTCCCAAACAATTTTCATATTCTCCCGAATCTAAGAGAGGAGGACGATTAGCTAGGTGTCCTGGCCCCCTGTAGCATGATCATAAACACACTGATGATACCGTCATACCTGGAAAAAAAACTTTCAGACTCACCTATATTTATTTTCTCCCCCTCCCTGCCTCCCCTTCTCCCTCTCTCCCTTTCTTCCTTCCTTTCTCTCCTTCTCTCCCTCTTTCTGTCTCTCTCCCTCCCTCTCTCTCTCTGCCTTTTTTTCTTTCATTTTTTTCATTCCTTTTTTTCATTCTTTTCTCTTTTCAGGTCATTCTCCAAGAAGAGAAGGCACAGGTAAGACTCCTGTTGTCTCTGACTGCCTGTTCAACTTTCTGCTTTCTCAGCCACCTTTGGGCAGCTTCTAGATCAGCCCTCAGTTTCCATCTGTGCTCTTGGTCATGACCCCTTCATCTTCCTGGGCCCTCAGTTTCCTCCAAAATGAAGGTTTGAGCTGTTTTTGTGAGCATTCCAAGCCAGCTTTTGAGTTTCATCAGGCCATGTGGACCAGCCCTATTGATGTCTTGACCCCTGAATGTCTCGCCACCCCTGCCACTGGTTGGAACCTTGAATTGGGGCACATAGGGAAACAGCCCTGTCACCCCCACCAAAACCTTCCCAGATCTGGCCAAGGAACAGGGGCCAAGTCCTGGTATATTGGACACATTGGGTGAACACACAAAAAAGAGTGAGGACTGTGGGGTCCTCACTCCAAACTGGATCCTGAGTTAAACGCCTTCCATGTGTAGATGAATTTAATTCTCATTAATCCTCACCACAACCTTGCACAGTAGACATGTTTATTGTTCCCATTTTACAGATGAAGAAACTGAGACTAAGACAGAATATAACAGGAATGTCCACAGATAATACCAGAAGGTATTGGAGCCAAAAATCACACCCAAATCTGTGGACAGAGGATCAGAATAGTGATGGTGGCTTCTTAAGTAACAATAACCACATCTAGAGCAATTTGCAAAATGAAAAGCCCTTTCATTTATTTACTTAATAAGTAGATATTGGTTGCCAGTGTCATCTGTCCACTCCGCTCTGCAGCTTGAGTTATGGCCCCATTTCATGGTTGAAGAAACCAGGTTTCAGAGAGGACAGGTAACTTCCCTGATGTCACACAGCAGCTGAGAAGCAGAGGTGGATCTTGGATCCAGTTGAACTTAGATCTGTCAGCGAGGTGCTGGGCTCTCCCACTGCCTGGGCTGAGTCTCAACATGAAGATAGATCCTGTGGCTAGCTTCAAGGTACAAGATAGTGTGGTGAAATAAAATTTCCTCTTCCCAGGTCCGAGGCCAGTAATGGGTTCTTGGTGACCCTCTGCAACCAGTCTAGATTAAACCACCAAATAGTGTGCTTGTCCTCCCTTATCTCTATTTGATTACACTGGGAACCCAGGTCATTCTTATTGATTGTACTCAGACCCCAGCCCTATGACTCAAAGAAAATTTAAACGTGGATACTTGAATATGCATGGGCAGATCATTTCAGAATCCACCAAGCTTCATGAGAGTTCCAATATCTTCTTGGATAGTCCATTGGCTTCCCTGTTGTTTTTTTTTTTTTGAGACAGAGTCTTGCTCTGTCATCCAGGCTGGAGTTGCTCACTGCAACCTCTGCCTTCTGGGTTCAAGTGATTCTCCTGCCTTAGCTTCCTGAGTAGCTGGGATTACAGGCACGCGCCACCATGACCAGCTAATTTTTTTGTATTTTTAGTAGAGACGGGGTTTCACCATATTGGCCAGATTGGTCTTGAACTCCTGACCTCAGGTGATCCACCTGCCTCAGCTTCCCAAAGTGCTGGGATTACAGGCATGAGCCACCACACCCAGCTTGCTTCTCTTATAAATTGATTGAATAGCAGTCTAGAGCATGGACTCTGGGGACCCACAATCTGTGGCCACATCCTAGCTCACCTGTGCAATCCCAAGCAAGTTTCTTTGCTCATCTGAGGTTCAGTTTCCACATCTGTAGAATGAGCACTTGTTAAATTGCGCCTCCACCCATAGGTTGTGGAGAGAATAAAGTGAGGTTTTTGATAGAAAGTATTCAACAGAATGCCTAGCTTATATTAAAGCCTCAAAAACTGGCAGACATTGTTGTTATTACTACCTTTATTGCTGCCGTTATTATTAACCTAGCAAAGCTGCACTTGGCGTCCTCCACACTCCATTCTCAGTGTACGTGTGTGCGTCAGTATCCCTAGCCAAACTTGCTGCGTGAAAATGTTGGCAGTGAATTTTCCAGTCTGAGGCGATGATTGGTGTCCATTTCAAAGCTGCCTGGATCTTACACTGTGTGTTAAGCATTTTAACCACTTGTTTATCTTTAACTAGAATTTTGCATCTTTCAATTAATTGACCATTTCTTGTTTAGCTCCTCTAGCCCGAAGAGCAAAAGAAGAGATGAGAAGAGGCATAAGAAACAGTAAGTAGATATGACCTGAAATGTACTCATCAGTGTGGGGAGTTGGGGGATCTGGCTTCTTAAAAGCCAGTCTTAGAGTTACCAAATAAACAGGGAAAGGGAGGAGAGGGTGAGCAGGTGAGAGGAAGGAAGGAAGGAAGGAAGGTAGGTAGGAAGGAAGGAAGGAAGGGGAAGGCAGGGAGGGAGAAACGGAGGGAGGGAGGGAGGGAGGGAGGGAGGGAAGGAAGGAAGGAAGGGAGGGAGGGAAGGAGAAGGAGGGAGAGAAAGGAGACAGAGAGAGAGAAAGGCATAACTATGTGTGTTGTAGGTTTGGGTATGTATGAGTGCACCAGGTCGTGTGTATATGTTGTGTATGTGTATGCACGCTTGTTTATGTTGCATGAAAGTGTGCATGTGTGCCTGGTGTGTCCCTTGTGAGTATGCCTTGTGTGTACATTGTGTGCATATTTCTACATAGTGTATATATATATATATATATAGCATGCACATTGTAGCTGTCTGTACATTTTACACTTTTGTACACTGTGTATACAAATGTATACAATATGGGAACATTGTGTGTTGTCTATATTTGTGCTCATACCAATGCATTTGTGTGTCTGTACTTGCGTGAGCATGAACGTGAATGATATACATAGGACACACTGAATTCTATGCACTGTGTGTGTGCACTGTTTAAATATCCATGTACATTTTGTGTACCACAGCTGTGTGGTGGTTTTTACCTGTGCATGGGTGGTCATGGGGTGTGATCACAGGGGCGCACATGTGTGAGCGTGTGTATGAATTCAGGTCCTGGCTGTTGATTTTACAGTGTGGAGATGTCAGTGAAGCTCCTAGCTCCATTCTTGGGGCCCAGCTGTTTCACAGTTTATAGCTGGTAGTAGAAATTCAAATCAGCCCATGCTGCCTGTGGAGTTCAGTTCCCAGCCAAATTAAAAGTAAATTTGGTTGCAACCTACCTACTTTATACCCTGCAAATGTTAGTGCCCCGTGTTTTCCAATCAACTAATATTTTATCTCCCGCCAAGAAGCTTCTAAAGAGAGGATCAAAGACAATAAGATGAAAGGTAGTCAGCTGTCAGGGAGGAAAAAGAGGAGGCAGGGATGCAGAGGAAGGGTGCCCAGCTTTGCTGTCCCAAAGAATCTTTTCATGCAAGGTCAGGACACAGGAGGGCATTTCAACCACCACTGAGGCCTGGGAAATGCTCCAGAAGAAAGCAGTAGAGCCTTGAGTTAGCTCAGGGAAGCACTTCCTTATCATCGAATTTGTTCAGCTCAAGTCAAGAGACAATTATTGGCCACATGTATTGAATGTGCTTTCACACTAAGAAATAGAGTACATGTTCTCAGCAATCTCAGTGTTGCCTGACCCGTGGGGCCCCAGGGCAGACAGCCACAGAGTCAGGGGGTAGGCCCAGACCTCAAGAGCACTAGGGAGGACCATCACTGAGACAAGGACTGCCTGTGTAAGGGCAGCAAGGTTGACCACCCTCCCCCGTGCCAAGAGCTGGATGAGTCCCAGAAACTGCCAGCAGGGCATCAGAAAGCTTGCACAAGCCAAAAGACAAGAGGCAGGAGAGGAAAAAGCAAGAAGAACAAGGCATCCTCAGGATAAACGATGGCCTATTCTTGCCAAGTCCACGGTCAGGACTGGCTGCTAGAGAGAGTTAGCCTCCTTTCATTCTACGTCCCTTAATGAGGCCCTGTGCTGGGCCCAAGGACAGAGATGAGCCAGACACTGTCCTGGCCTTGAAGAGCTCACAGGAGCCAGACATGGGGCAGGTCATAGCACAGCAGACAAAACCCTGGACGTTGTGGGAACATGGGCTCAGGGAAAAGGGCTTGGTGGCCTCCTGAAGGAGGTAGCATCTAGGCTGCAGGTGAGGATAGTGAGTAACCATTCCAGGCTGCAAGTTAAGCAGGTGGTTTAAACTCATTGTGCCTCAGTTTCTTCATCTGTAAGATGAGACTAATAAGAGAACCCACTTCGTAGGTTGTTATGAAGAATAGATGAATCCCTTTAGAAAAAATGCTTAGAATACAGTGTCTGGCATGAAGTATGCGTTAGATGTGGGTTACCTGGCATCATCACCATCATTATCATCATCATCCCTAGGATATCATGAACTGGGAAACATGTGAGCCAGCATACACGCAGTTCAGAGCTGCTTCAGCCCGCCAGGCCAGGGCAGAAGAGGACAAGCAGTGAGGCCAGAGAGCTAGGCCAGGGCGAGCTCCTGAAGCTGCCTGAGGTTCAGGATCAGAGTTTGGACTCGTGAGAGCAATGGGAAACTTTTAAGCAGGGAAGGGATATGGTCTGATGATTACGTTAGAGGAATCCCTGAGTCCTTTGTTGAGATAACCAGTTACCTCCCGATAGAATCATCTCTAACTCCCGCTGGCTTTCTCATTTGGCCCAAACCATTGACATCCTTTATACATCCTCTATACATCCTCAATTGCCACTGCCACTGCCACTACTATTTCTGAATTATTACTACTTAGAAGTAGCTGAAGTAACCTGTAGTAACACCGTCATTAGTGGTAGTGGTAGTAATTGTTGTTGTTCTAATTTTTGTTTTGGATGAGGTTTGTAGCCCATCCTGGAAGGCTTTTGACTCGATGTTAAGAACCTGGACTTCATTTTCCAGGTCTGAGGTTATAAATTGGCAGCCTGAAGGCCTAATTTACTCTGCAAATGTGTTTCATTTGCCCAAAAAAGTGCCTTTTAAAAAAAAAAAGCTTCCATTTAAAATAAGAATATTTACCTAAAAATCTGTATTTCCGCATTCACTTGAAAAATTAGAAGATCACCACGCAAATATTCTGGAGGCAAAGTTAGTGCTTGGCTGATGCACGCATGTCTGGTCCTGAAGCTCTGTGACATGGAGGCTCCTGCCTTGGCTGACGCAGAGGAAACATGGGGAAGTGACTTTCTGCCTAGGATGTCATCTGGGGGAAGGAGGAAGTGTCCTGAGTCATCCACACTCCCTCCAGAGGACCCCTTTCTGCTCACCCCTGTTCAGTACCATTGGGTATGGACTGACCCCGCCCCAACACCAGGCAGGAAGCTGGACAAACACATGGGGGTGAGGGAGACCAGAACTTCAGGAGGGATAGTGACTTGAGTGCAAGGGAAAAATGGGTGCCACAAAATCAAATCTCTCTCTCTCACTCAGTTTTACTCTCTTCCTCCTCTCCTCTGACTCGTTCCTTCTCATCCCCCCCAAGATCTCGAAGCCGGCCCCGAAAGTCTCACCGTCACCGCCATCACCGCTGCCCATCACGGTCCCAGAGCTCGGAGTCCCGCCCCTCAAGCTGTGAGAGCAGGTAACCCCTCGCCCCAGGATCCTCTTCCCTCAGCCGCAGCCGCGACCAGGCTGAGACACTGTTAACATTAGATTCGCCTCCACTCTTCCAGCACAGGCCTTCCTCACATTCACCAGCTGGCACCACTTCCCTATAGAGAAAGAGCTGGAAAGACTGGGCGTGGTGGCTCACACCTGTAATCCCAGCACTTTGGAAGGCCAACGTGGGTGAATCATGAGGTCAGGAGTTCAAGGCCAGGCTAGCCAACATGGTGTAATACCATCTCCACGAAAAATACACAAAATTAGCTGGGCATAGTGGCGGGTGCCTGTAATCCCAGCTACTCTGGAGGCTGAGGCAGGAGAATCTCTTGAACCCGGGAGACAGAGGTTGCAGTGAGCCAAGATCACGCCACTGCACTCCAGTCTAGGTGACAGAGTGAGACTCTGTCTCAAAAAAAAGGAGGGGAGCTGGAGACACAAAAGGTCTTACTGTCATCACTTATAGGAATGACACCAATATTAGCTTTTTTTTTTTTTTTTTTTTGAGATGGAGTCTCACTCTGTAACCCAGTCTGGAGTGCAATGGCATGATCTCGGCTCACTGCAACCTCTGCCTCCCGGGTTCAAGCAATTCTGCTGCCTCAGTCTTCCAAGAGCTGGGACTACAGGTGTCCATCACCACACCTGTCTAATTTTTGCATTTTTACTAGAGACGGGGTTTCACCATATTGGCCAGGCTGGTCTCAAACTCCTGACCTCAAGTGATCCACCCGCCTCAACCTCCCAAAGTGCTGGGACTACAGACATGAGCCACCACGCCCGGCCCTAGCTGCTCTTTGTACATCTACTTGCAGGATCCTCTCTACAACCCTAGGAAGTGGACATTATTGTTATCCCCCATTTTAAAGATGAGAAAACTGAGGCATGGAGGGGTTAAGAAACTTGCTAGTCTCTTAGCAACTAAGTGACAGAGTTAGGATTGAAACCAGGGAGCATAGCTCTAGACTTTGCACTCTTACTAAGGGACCACTCTATGCACAGAGAAGCTAAACAAACCATGAAAAACGAAACAGCGCAAAGCAGCAAGTTCATTCTAATGCCCTTTCAAGACAGTCTTCTCCTAACCTGGACTCTCTCTATGCCAATACATTGGTTGTCCCAACCTGAGAAGGGAGAGACAGGCTATCTTGTTGATGAGAAAAAGGAAGGGAAGGTGAAGGGCAAGAGTAAGAACTGGGGCTTTGCTGGTTTTTCTTTCTCAAATGCATCTCACACTTGACTCTCTTCACATCACCAGGGGGAGATTTTAAAATTTCATTCTCCTGGCCCCCACTTTACCCAAATAAAGCAGAATGTCTACGGAAAAAGGGAGGAGGAGAACCTAGAAGTGGGAGAAGGAGGAAGAGGAGGCAGGAGAGAAATATTTACCCAGATCCTGCTCTGTGTCAGACACTGTGCAAAGATTTTCAATACATTTTCTCTCTACCACTCTGATAACACCATGTGCGATGATGCCGCTTCTCTGCTTTGGCCACCCTTTTCAATCACTTGGGAAGTTTTAAAAGATGCTAGTGCCTGGATCCCACCCTCTAAATGTTCTCCCTTAATTCACACAAGATGAGGCCAGAACAGTGAGATTTTTACATCTCCCCAGGTGATGTGTGGGAAGCATTTGAGAAAGAGGTCCCTGGTACCTATCACGATTAGGCCTTGGTGTTTCTGCTGAACATCAGCAGTGTCCAAGAATATCATCATTCAACAAGGCCACTCCGCAATCCTCATTGCTCAAGACAAAACTAAGGCCCCTCTGTCATCAAGTCTGAGCCCAGATGAGAACGCTTGTGCAAAACACAAAAGTGACCAAGCAACTCTCTACCCTGCCGAATATGAGTCGCTGCTGCTCCCTCGGCGGCCAGCCTTAGCCTCAGTCTATTCCTTGCTCTTTCTGGATAAGATTGATGAAGACACCCAATCTGAATTACTCACACTTTCTGGCAGCATCTAATTCAGAACAAAGCTCCAGATCTGTAAATTCTCCCCAAACCACCTGCCACCAACCCAAAGCCTATAATAGGTTCTTTCTAACATCGTCTTACAGAGATTCCTGAAACTTCCCTATGGTATCAAGGAGCAACAACTATGCTTGTTCATCCCCCAGGAGGACTCCTGGTGTCCTTTTTCTGGAGGATGTTGGCCAACTGAGCTAAACCGTATCTCTGATCTGTTACAGCAGAGACAACTGCCTTTTGGTGGGCAAAAGGATCTGAGCGAGGTCACATAGCTAGGAAATGTCCGGCAGAGCTGGAATAGGCACCCAGGTTGGTGTGACTCAGCCTGAGCACTTCACCTACACCACAGGTTGAATTATCTCTCAGTAGCTGAGCCCTACTGGCTTGGGCCAGAGAATCATACAACGCTCTAGCAACTTACCTGTCAGATAAATGGTTAACATCACAAACACTACCCCAGGCCTCCTCTGCTGTCCCGTTTCCTCCTGATGGTGTTGGCATCTGAGCTCCCAGTGTCTACTGAGCTGAGGAGCTCCCTAGCAGAAATGGAAGCAAACTGAGACCTGGTACACAGGTTACCCATTCAGTAGAAACATGATTTTCAAGCCACAGAGCAGACAGGGGCACTACAAGGCACGAACCAGAGGCACCAGTTCCTAGGGGGGCAAAAGACTGCCAGGGCCCTTGCTCTGTGACTTCCAGGCTGTTTGACCTCAGGTAGATTCCTAAACATCTCTGATCTTTGGCTCCCTCATCTGTAAAATGGGAAAGTAATACCTGCCCTGTCTATGTCTTCAAGTTGTAGGGAGGACTGTGAAAGTGCTTCAAGAGAGGTTTATACATGCCATGCAAATCCATAATGTGCTATTTCTATTACTCCTGTGGCTCAGAGAACTAATGAGATATGAAGAGTTCAAGCATGCCCTTTCTAAGAAGTCAGACATGCCTTGGGTTTTCACTGCAGACCAAGCAGCCAGATCTAGACATGACAAACTTGCAGAAGGCATCTTTGTCATTTTTGTCAGCCATTTTTTTCACCAAAGTTTTGGGTGACAGTCAACAGGATGTCTTTATTTCACAGATGGCTAAATCACATACACAAAGACACACAGTTATACACAGTTACATTTATAGACAAACACATGGAAACACAGATGGACACACCCAGACGTACACATAGTCACATGACAGACAATCATAGAGGCATACAAGTGACATTAAACTAAATAACTGAATCAGGATGGGGGACCTTTTCTGTTTTTAAAGCT
Source organism: Ateles fusciceps (assembly GCA_036589455.1). NCBI lineage: Eukaryota > Metazoa > Chordata > Mammalia > Primates > Atelidae > Ateles > Ateles fusciceps. The sequence continues at coordinate 7,705,518 of JAZHEH010002317.1, read as the reverse complement.
GCATCCTCTGACCCCAAAGCAGTGCCAGGCACGTGAAGTACTATTTGTCAAATGGAAAAGTGAAAGAATGAATAAATACAGGAATCAATAGATGGATGGATAGGTGGATGAATGGATGAATAGATTGTTGGTTAGCTAGATGGATGGATGAATGGATGAATGGTTAGTGGTAGGATGGATGGATGGATGGATGGATGGTTAGTTGGGTGGATGGATGAACAGATGGATGGATGGATAGATGGTTGGATGAACAGATGGATGGATGGATGGTTGGTTGGTTGGTTGGTTGGTTGGTTAGATAGATGGTTAGTTGGATGGATAAACAGATGGATATACAGATGGATAGATGAACGAATAGATGGATACATGTCTGTTTAATTGGATGGTTGAGTGGATGGATAAATATATGAATAGTTAGATGGTTAGTTGGTTAGATGGATGGATGGATGGATAGACGGATGGATGGTTGGACTGATGGATAGATGAATGAATGGATGAATGGATGGGTGGATGGTTAGATGGATGGATAGATGGTTTCTTGGACAAATGAAAGGATGGATGGATGGTTGGATGGATGGATGGATGGATGGTTGGATGGATAGATGGATGGATGGATACATGGTTGGTTAGACTGATGGATGGATGATGGAGAGATAGTTGGTTAGATGGATGAATAGATGGTTGCTTAGACAAATGGCTAAATGGTTGGATGGATGGATGGATGGATGGATGGATGGATGGATGGAGAGGATGGATGGATGGATGGATGGCCGGATGGACGATGGACAGATGGACGGACGGATGGATGGACAGACAGATGGATGGACAGATGGATGGACGGACGGACGGATGGACAGATGGACGGATGGATAGATATACACACAGTCCAGCTTTCATACACACACAGACATACTCAGGAGACAAAATCACATATGAACATATACAAACAGCCCCAAACACACTTTATCATCCTCAGATCCTGTTGGTACCACATCCATCTCCCTGCCATGCTCCCCTTCAAATGACCCTCAGGTCTCTCTCCCCCACCTCCAGGCACCGCGGCCGGTCCCCTGAGGAAGGGCAGAAGTCCCGCCGAAGGCACTCCCGGCGCTGCTCCAAGACCCTCTGCAAGGACAGCCCTGAGGCCCGGTCCAGTCGCCCGCCCAGCCAACCCCTCCAGATGCTTGGCTACCTGTCAGCCAGGGGTGTAGTAAGTATTCTTCACAGCCTCCTCTGCCAGCCTTGACCACGACACTTGGGGGAGGTGGAGGCACAAGTTCAGGGCAGTGTATGACACACTTTAATTCAATTTCTGACAAAATATCCCACTGGCTCCAGACCTCATTATTGATGAAATAAATGGTCATTCATCAGGCTCTGGCAACACTTGGCTTGGGGATTTGGGGGCAGCGGGGGAAAACTAAATACCCAGGCTTTTTATCAGGGGAATGTTGACAAATAAATACTTGTATCCAGAGTGATATCTGCAGGAAGACATGTTTAAGACACCACAAGAGGGTTTGTTGTTTTGTTTTTCTATTTGTTTGTTTTTTGGAGAGGAAGGAAAAGAAGGACTCTTTGACATAACAGAGACACTCCAGCTTTTACATGAAGTCTGCATCTTTATGCCAGCTGGCTGGAAGCATTGGTTGGCAGCTGGGATTTCATTTCACCTATAAACATGACCTTGAATTTATATGAGAATTTTTCTTCCAAGGAGGCCACAGCTCTTGACCTGCATTCTCTTGTGTAGCTGCCCAAGGTCTTGAGAGTTGAGGGCACAGCTGTCTCACTAGTCCCTTCTACAGATGGGACAGAAGAATCAAGACTCAGAGAGGTTAAGGGCTGGAGTAAAGCCCAAAGCAAGGCAAGAGTTAATCCAATTTAGCAACCCAGCATTGAATAGAATTAAGCCGTGCTGCCTCAAGCAACAAGGACAAGCTGGAATTTGACTTCAGATAGTTTGATACCATCAGCAAGAGACTTAGAAATGGATCTGAATTCAGTCCTAGCTTGGCCACTTCCTAGCTGTGTGACTTTGGGAAGATTACTTAATCTCCATTTTGTCATTGGTAAACTTGCATACCACTTCCGTGTGGGATTGTTGGGAATAGCCAATAACATAAAGTATGTGAAGGCCTTTTGTAGATTCTAAAGAGACAGACAGACAAACAGGAAGAGAGTCAACACTGATAGAGTCAACAATTTCAGCAGACAGCTGTTAAAGGGACTGTCTTCTCTAGCTACATGGGAACTTGAAAATTTCAGGTAGATGCTCCCCTAAGGAAGGATGAGGTGGAAGCAAGGAAAAGCTCAGGGTGCTTATGGGGATGTCAAGAAAGGGAAAGTGATGACAACAGTTGGGCCTGGTTGATGCAATAATTGTCTGCAGTGCATTCCAGGAAACTTCTTTACCAGTCAAGGCACCCAGCATCACCAAGGTCTAATTTTACCCAAATCCTCTGCCTACCTGAAACCATCTGCAACTGTCCCCAGACCCCTTCTTGGTAGAGACGCCTGTGGTTACTAGTGCTTGCAGATGGCAAATGCCCACCTGCATACTCTCTCTCGCAAAAACCCTAAGAAGGGGTCTTCCCAGCATGACAAGTCCAGAGGCCTGGATTTGAGTCTTGTTTTGGCTGGACTCATCATTTTACCCCTCTCAACCTCAGCCTTCTCACCTGAGAAATGGGCATGATTATTCCACTTGTCTCCAGGGGGGATTGTGGCAAAGGTAAAGATAAATTTGAAATGTGAGCATTAAGAGGTAGAGGAATGTTTTTAAGTTAGTAAAGGATGCCTAATCTTCCCGGTCATAGTATTTGTGGTGGTCCAGCTGGAAGTCCCAATTGACCCTAGCTAAAAAGTGCCATTGTAAGCAACTGGCTTATACTTTCCTACATGTCTGGGATGGTTTTCCAACAAGGCAGGTCTGTCGAGATGTTGCAGAAAGCTGGGCCTGTCCTCCCACACAAGCTGGGAGGTTACCAGATGGGCTACTGGTAGTTTGATTTCCTAAAACACAGGGGTTCTTGATGGTTTTGAGACACAATACCTCACTGTTCTTCATGAACCTGGCCCTACCAGAAAAGCTAAAAGCCAGGGTTCACCTGTACCTATTAGAGAGGCTTTAAGAGCTCAGGTAGCCTAATGCTCTGATTATTAAGAAACAGAACTGAGATTCATAGAAGAGAAATGATTTACATGGGCTGTGGCAAGGCAGAGTTGTTTAAAAAACATGAGACTATGAATTTGTGGTGACATCATGTCTCTGAGGTAGGGGTAATTACTTAAACCTTTCCGAGCTGTAGTTTGCTCATCTGCAAAAAATAATAATAATAAAGATAATAACAGTCTCTTCTTCAAAAGGCAGCCCAGTACTTGACACAGGTGAAAAACTTGACAAATATTATGACAACGTTCCAGATCCTGGCTCTGAACTTAGCAGCTGTGGCTCCTTAAGCAAGTTACATACAGTCTCTGTGTCTCAGTTTCCTCAAAAACTGCAAAACAAGGATAGCAATGAGACCTACCTCTTTAGACTGTTATGAGAATTCAATGACGTAATGTAAGTAAACGTTTTAGAGTATAACAGGCAAGAAGTAAATGCTACATAATGCTTACTGCTAGTGATAGTAACAGCAGTAGAAGTAATCGTGGAAATAGCAGTGGTGATAGTAGTTAGTAGCTGCAATAGTAGCAGTGGTAATAGCAGTGGTAGTAGCAGTAGTAATAGTAGTATAGTTCTGGGCACAGGCTGAGCTGGAACTAGAGCCAGGGTCCCTGCTTCCCAGACCAATTTCTCTCCATCCTAAATGGTAGCTTCAGCCCAAATGGCTACCCCGCCCCATTCAAGGTTACCTGGCTCTTGGAAGAATCACGTGGCCCCCAAGTTGGTTCTTTGAGTGCTCCTTATGCCTGGCCCTTTCTCATCTTCTCTATTACAAAAGCAGAGATGAAAGAAGTTTCCAGATTGGATCAAAAGTTTCCCAAGGGTCCTGGCCCAAAGTTTTTCTCTCTGTTAAAGCTAACAGCAGAGTCATTTTTGTTGAATCACGCATCCAATCATTTATTTAAGTCTACAAACACCTATGGAGCATCTACATAGAATCAGGCTCTGACTTATCTCGGGATCCAATTACTAAGAAAGAAATAGCCTGTGCCTGCTAATGAGGGGGAGACAGACAAGGTAAAAACAGCTAAAGACAATGCATAACAATTGGTGCTGAGGTGCTTAGGTGGGGTACAAGGTTAGCAGACAGGGGAGGGGATGGGGATTAGGGTTAGGGTTAGGCAGAGAAGGTAACAAATACCTGAAAAGCTAAGGGTGAGCAAATGAAGTGGGGGAAAATAAAGATTGGAGTCGGGGGGTTGAGATGAAATTCCAGGGCAAGATATTGGCTCTGTAGGTAAAGAGGAGCCTGAGCATAAAGGATCTCCTATGCCATATTTGATTACAGGTATTTCATATGCACAACTCTTTTAAAAATTCAAGGACAGTTGCATAATATCAAGGTACTTATTTGCATATGTGAATATGCAAATTTGGGAGTTGGATCTTAATGGAATCTTAGTTGGTGAGCTAAAGGTAACCTGAGGCTCTCTTGCTTGGTCAGAGCCAAAATCCAAATAGAGGATCCCAAGACAGAGACCCTTCACAGCCTCATACATAGTCCTTACCTTCACTCCATCTTCTCGGTACAAAACACTGGGGAGGCAGAGAGATTGTTAAAAAACAGTCTTCCTGAACTCCAGGATCTCACAGTTTAATCGTAAGAAGAATGACACAATATAGTGTGATTGGTTTGTAATTAGGCCTGAGATTGAGTCAAGAGCACCAGTAACTTCTCCAGTTGTTAAAATATTCAAATACTTTCATGCTAGTTGGTAAATAGGCCCTGTCATTACCTCACCCCACCCCAGTCAACCTAGCCATCCCTTCTCTCCCTTGGCACCTTCTGGATCTTCTTAGAATCCTGAAACTGAAAAGTGACACCTACTTCCCCCTCAGTGTCAAAGCCAGTTTCCTTTGCAGTGGGGCAGTACTCACAACCAACTAGTCGTTGAATATTGTGAATGTCACCCCTGGCAGTGATGGAAGCAACTGCAATGTGTCATGGAAGCACAGAGTAAGGGCCAGACAATGTTGTCTTGATGTCTGAGAAGGCTTTACCAATAAAAGATCATTTGAGCTGGGCTTTGAAGGATGCATAGGAGCTCACTGGGTTGCAATGGTTGATGGACAGAAGGAGGGGAAAACATCACTATGTGTCAGGCACTGTCACATACTTTACATAATTTTTGCCTCGTTGGATACCTAAAACAGTTATTTGAAGTAGGTGCAATTATTATCACCATTTTGAAGATAGGAAAACAGGGCCTGCGAGGTGTTGGTACCTAGGAATGTAGCTAAAGTGGGAGAAAGAAGAGCTGTTATGTGTTGTGGTTTGTGCCTTGAAAGCTTACCCTGATAGCTGGCGTGAAAGGTGAATGGGAAGATGAGGAGGGTAGATTGGATGATGGAGAGGCTCATGGCTCCAAGGATTAGCCAAGCATTTTCTCTGTGGTATGGGGCTGTCTATCAAGTCTATCATAACCAGAGAGGAAATCTAGAAGGGGGCTGATCAAGACTGGAGCTGGGCCAAAGACAATGGCAGGCTTCTTTCTTCCTCCTCTTGCTTCCAGCCTGGGCCAATAGTTGCTAACCCCTGTCAACAAAACCAGCACAGATGTTGAAACCAAGAGTAATAATAATAAAAGCAGAACTCGTAGTCTATAAAAGAGGGCCTCATGAAATTTGTAAACTGGAAGAGGCAATGTGATTAAGACATGGGCTTTGGAGTAGATCTGGGCATTCTAGAGTTCTTGATCTCTCCCTGTGAGACCCTGGGTGACAACAGTAATGCCTATTGAGCCCCTACTATGCACCAGGTGTTTACTGAGCACCTACTATGCACCAGGTGCTAGGCTGATTCTTCACATGTATCATCATTATTGCATTTATTTTTATAAAGCTTTTCAATAGAGCTTCCATGAATATCTCCCGCTTTATAATAAGGAAACCCCAGGCAAAAAAAATTAAGTAAAAGACAGCTATTCAACAGAGAAGTTGGGGCTTGAATCCGGGGGAGTCTGACCTCAGAGTCCACATGTTTAATTACATGACCCCCTCTGTGCCATTTCACGTCTTTGGGCCTCAGTATCCTCATCTGTGCCTTGGGCTAATAATTATACCTACTTATAGGATTGTTACGAGGATGGAGTAAGATAAGGTATCCATTCATTTCGAAAATAAGCATTGAGCCTCTACTCTCCTGCCCTCATGTAGCTTATGCTGTGTGTGAAAAAATTTATCCCAGTGCTTAGAACATAACACACAATGTATGCTAGTTGCTACAATATTATTTGTTATCATAGCAGTTTTGCTAAACTTATCCCAAATGACCCCAGATATGATGTCCTCAGAGTACCTCTAGCCTCAAAAAGCTGAATCCATCCGAGATCTCAGGTGAATTTCGCAACGACCCCAGGAGAAGGGTGAGATGGGAATATGTTTCCCACTTTGTAGACAGGGAAAATAGGGCTGAGGAAGAATCTGTGGCTGGCTCAGGCCTCTCCGACCCCTGGTCCAGGTGCTTACACTTTCTCCAAAGCCTTTGAGCTCTTGCTCAACCAGAGACTCAGCATCCGACATCCAATACCATCGTCATAGTTGAGAGAAGAGAGGAACCAAAGTACAGAAGGTGGATGAGATGAGATTTGGGGATTTTCTGGGCCATTGGTTTCATTTGGTTTGGTTTTGTTTAATGGGAGGTGACATGGCTTTGTCAACTTTTACTTTTGCTAAGGAAGGACAGAAAAAAGGAAACCACCATTTTCTTATCACTAAAGGTAGATTTTACCACCAGAAGTAGGAAAAACATGACCTTGGAAACAAAAATGAGTCTTTAAATCAAAAGCATTTAGCAGGACGAAAAACTAATTACATTGAACTTATTTTTTCTCGTTTCAATTTGGGCTGGTGAAAAATGTGTCTAAATGGATCCAGGTGGGATTTCTGAGAACAGGTCGTCAGGGGGTCCTCAGGAGAGGCTTCCAAGAAAGGATGAGCCTGAAGCTGTCATTTCTTTCTGGCTCCTGCTTAAGGGAAAAGAATAAGTAGGCCAGACCACCTCTCCCTACCAAAGGTTCAATGCAGTGCACAGCCCCATGGGATAGCCCCAGCCCTAAAGGACTTTGTCATCTTCCCACAATGACAATGCTCGGCATGTCTCCCCTTCTCTTTCTCCATCTCCTCCTCCCAAATGAACTCCCCACCAGGTCAATGAATCCATTCTTTTGCTGTCTTCCTAATTAGTGCACTGAGTAAGATGAACAACAGAAAGGGAAATAAACTTAATGTCTTTGTGAAACAAAAGCCTTTTTTTTTTTTAAGGAACAATCAGAACCCTCTAGCTAAAAGCTTTGCCATACAGCTCCATACTCACATGAGAATTTCCAGTCCCCCATATGGCAGGGAAAAAAAAAAAATTTATAGCCGTCTCTCTCCCATGGGGCCATTTGAAGCTCAGTAAATGGACTTGTTCAGTTTAATTGGAATTCTCTTGATTGTATTTTTGTAACCTATTAGGCTGTGCTGCTTCTTGATCTTGGAATTCAGCTGAAATTAAATTTTGAAGTGTAAGTGAGAGGTTGCCTTTTTTCCCCGTTCTTGATTAAATAATGATTTGAAACAAAAACAATAAATAACAGTGCTGGCTTCCCTGGAGGGCTGAGACTCCCAGTGAAACGCCAGGGAGCTGGAGTTCATGGTGGGGGGGGATTTAATTACTTTTAGAAAAACCTGAGTGTGAACGCTGAGTATATTAAAGAACAAGGAGATGAGGTGAGCTTTGGAGTGGAGAGAGAGGGATGAGAAACTGGAGCTTCACATTGGAGGGGGTTGACAGAGTAAAAAGGAAAATATTTGCTAACTTCCCCCCCAGTGGCCTTGAGTTTATGAAAACTATTTTGTATTTAAAATTTTTAAAGGAAATTTTTTTAAAAATCTGAGATTGACTACCCCTGACCCAGAAAGGAAGAGTTTATAATAGCTCTGAGGTCTGGATATGGTTTAATGGATGTGATCTCCTGGTTCCTTTCATTGACGAAAGTCCAACAGGGATTAAACAGGTGGAGATGGGAGAGATGGAGTAATCCGCTTCACAGTTCTGGGAGGAAGAGATGAAACATACAAGATGTACCAGGTTTATGTTGCTTATGGAGGGATCAGAGTAGCAATGAACTTTTAGAACAGAGGGTCTCCAACTTAGATGTCTTGGTGGCCAGGCAGCTAATAGATGTGAGTAACGACGACCTCATGGGGTTTGGGGTCAGGAGAACTCTTGCCCCATCTAAAAGGGGCAGCTGTAAATTGCTCTCAGTCAATTCTTGCCAGGCAGGGATGTGGGCCCAATGTTGCCAGATCTTATTTTTCAACAGAAACTGGATATGGGGTTGTTAAGCAAAACCTCCCCATTCTACCAATGTTGGCAGTTAATTCAAATTTACTTCCAGACATCCTAAGTGAGCTGAAGAAAGCATATCTGAAACAAAGCATAACTTGGCTCACCGGTTTTCCAGTGTTGATCTGGGGTATAGAAGCAGATAGAGTCCATATATAGATCCTCACCCTCAGCACTTTGGGGCTCATGGCTCACTTCCAGCTTCCAGATGGTATTCTCTGCTGCCAAAACCTATTTTCTCTGCCTGTTTGGCAGTCTGGACATACTAGAGGATTTACGCTCCAGTGTTCAGCCTTCAACCTGTGAGTGATGGGGAACTGGTGTATAAATATCCCAGCTCCCTCACTCCTTGGTTGGGGGTTGACTCTGGGGTGCAGTTCTGTACTGGTTCCCATGGTGTCTTCACTGGGATTAAGCATCAGCTGCCCACTGTAATAGCTGGTTTGATAATGCATCTTTTATTGGCTCACTCTCCCCCTCTGCATCGTTTACACACTCCACGACAGAGGTCCCTTCCCCCTCTCAAATTATTAGCACCTATTTTCCATCTCGATTTCTAAGAATCCAGATTAGACAGGCATTATTTCACTTGGTCATTAAGTAGATCTTATAGGAGCTGGATTTTCATGCCATACCCTGAAAGTAGGCTTTTATGTAGACATCATGGAGGGTGAGGGCTGAGATGGAAGAGAGGTAAAATTGGACCAAAGAAGAGAATGCTGGTGTGAGGATTCCAGGTCTTCAAGGGGGGTCTTGGGTACCTGAAGGGGATTATTACCAGATGACAGAGGACCTGGAGTGGCTCTTGCTAACAAGTGTCTCAGGGACAGAGAGCAGTTACATGCACAGAGAGAAACTCCCAAGGCATGAAGAGTTCTTAAAAGATGAATGATAAGAGGCCTGTTATATAAATAAGGAGCCAGAAAGAAACAAAGGAGAACCATCCTGTTGTATCAACGTCAGAGGGGGCTGACTGTTTGTACCTTATGTGTCAGAGAGAGTAGCTGACTAGCAAGGCAATATACCCAGAGATGGAAGGGCAGAGTCAAGGTCACAGGAGGCCCCCCACTGTCAGCCCATCAGACATTCACAACTTTAATGCCTCCTCTGCATTTTCTTGATCATACCTCTCCCAACACAAACCCATCCTACCCCTGAGCTTCCCTCAATTATGTCTTCCTTCCTCCTCTTCATGTGGAGTGAATGGACAGCTCTGGAGAAGGTGGAGTCTGGGGTTTAGGAGACCATTAAACTATCAGAACATCTCCGATGATGACTTGGTGAAAATGCTCCTACCCCCTGGAAGGGTAAACAGAGCCCATCAAGACATGTAAAGACAATACCAAGTAGAATTCAGCTGAAAAGAAGCAGGAATGAATGTCTTCAGGTTACCACCTCCTCTGCCAGAGGAATCCTCTAGCAGGCCAAATGGAGTGAGACAATTCACGCACTCCAGATGTACCTGCTAGGGACATGACATCACGCTGGTTGTGCCCTTTGAGAGGATGACCAGCATGGAAAGCAACTAGGAGATCAAAGCCCCCTGCCCTCCATTCACCAAGCTCTGATACTCATGCAGGACTGCCTCAGCCCAGAAAAAGGTTTACTATCTCTTTTCTGATCTGTCTGGCCACCTTTTTCTAATTCTTGACCTAGAAGGAGCACCTTTTTTTTTTCCTTTAAAAGATTTAATTATGGACCAGGCACAGTGGCTCACCCCGTAATCACTTTGGGAGGCCAAGGAGGGCGGATTGCCTGATGTCGGGAGTTCAAGACCAGCCTGACCAAAACGGAGGAACCCCGTCTCCACTAAAAATACAAAATTAGCTGGGCGTGGTGGTGCATGCCTGTAATCCCAACTACTCGGGAGGCTGAGGCAGGAGAATCGCTTGAACCCTGGAGGCGGAAGTTGCAGTGAGCTGAGATTGCTCCATTGCACTCCAGCCTGGGTGACAGAGCAAGCAAGACTCTGTCTCAAAAATTAAAAAAAAATTAATTATTATGGCTACATAATAGTTGTATATATTTACAGGGTACATGTGATGTTTTGATACAGGTATACAATGTGTAAGGATCAAATCAGGGTAATTGCACATCCATCACCTCAAGCATGTATCATTCCTTTGTGTTAGAAACATTCTAATTCACTCTTTACATTATTTTAAAATATAAGATAAATTGTTGTTAACTCTGCCAGGTGCGGTGGATCACGCCTGTAATCCCAGCACTTTGGGAGGTAGAGGCAGAGCAGATCATCTGAGGTCAGGAGTTTGAAATCAGCTTGGCCACCATGGCGAGACCCTGTCTCTACTAAAAATCCAAAAAAATTAGCCGGTGTGGTGGTGGGCACCTGTCATCCCAGCTACTTGGGAGGCTGAGACAGGAGAATTGCTTCAACTCGGGAGGCGGAGGTTGCAGTGAGCTGAGATCCATGCCATTACACTCCAGCCTGGGTGACAGAGCAAGACTCTATCTCAATAAAGAAAAAAATATATATATGTATATATATATATATATATATATAACTATAGTCGTCCTGTAGCACTACCAAATAATAGAGGTCATTTATTCTCTCTCAATTGTATTTTTTTATCCATTAACTATCCCTACTTTGTACTCCACTTCCCACTACCCTTCCCAGTCTCTAGTAACCATCATTCCACTCTTGGAGGAGTACCTTTTCCTAGTAGGAACAAAGTCACTGTGTAGGCTGGCAGCCTTGCTGCATGCAAATGACCGAACCCAGTCCGTCTTTGAACTTGAGCTCCCATAGTAGCAGAGAGTGGAATAAAAAGAAGACCCAGCACAGCTTGTTTCATCTGGAAGGCTTTGCAGGTCTGAAATGTCTCACCTGAAGCCTGGAGCTTACGCTGTGAGAATCTGTAGTGGGCCTCTGCGTGCTTTCTCTCAGGGTCCTGGGTCTGAGGAGTGTCGGGGGAATGAGAGAAAGAGCAGAGGGCATTCTTTCTCTCTGCCAGGGGTCTGGACCTCAAACTTTCTTCTAAGACCTAGTGTTTGATAGCACAGTAGAGTGACTTTAGTAAACAATAATCTATTGATATTTCAAAGTAACTAGAAGAGAATAATTTTTTTTTTCGCTCAGGCTGGAGTACAGTGGTGTAATCTTGGTTCACTGTAGCCTCCACCTCCCAGGTTCAAGTGACTCTCCCACCTCAGCCTCCCAAGTAGCTGGGACTACAGGCATGCGCCACCACACTTAGCTAATTTTGGTATTTTTTGGTAGAGACAGGGATTCACCATGTTGGCCAGTCTGGTCTCAAACTCCTGACCTCAAGTAATCCACCCACTTCGGACCCCCAAAGTGTTGGTATTACAGGCATAATCCACCGTGCCCAGCCTTAGAAGAGAATAATTTGAATGCTCCTAGCATAAAGAACAGATAATGTTTAAGGTGATGGATATCTCTATTATTCTGATCTGATCATTATACATTATAAGAATGTATCAAAATATCACATACATTACAAAAATATGTATATCTATTATGTATCAACAAAAATAAATATTTGATTCTAGAGGTTTTCTCGAGCTCACATACCCAGCCAAGCTGGTCTTGAGATCCCAAACTTCAGCCAGGGGTCTCCAAGTTTCCTAGAACAATTCTCAGTGTGATGGAGGCTGGTTTCTTCTCAAATCCTCAAAGTTGGCAGACACCCAGCTGGACCCACCAGGGCCTGATCACCCAGCCATCTCTACAATAACTTAAGCCAGGCAGACCCACAGAGGCTTCCAAGGGACTGGAGAGCAAACTTGTTCATTAGACAAAATTTGCTGAGTGCCTACTCTGTGCCAGGCACTGGTGAATGCTGGGGTGCAACATACAACCAGTCATGACCCTGCCCTCAGCAAGCTCCCCCACCCAGTCAGAGAGATGGCCAATAAAATAAGCAACTACTCCACTGAGGAACAGGGATGTGGCAAACAAATGACACTCATTTTTGAATGATGAGTAAATTCAAGATTGAATGAATGAATGAAGTACAGAGGATTGTGCTATCCTGGTCTGGAGAATGAGAGAAGGCTTTCTAGAAAAGGTGATAGGACACCTGGAGGTCAGATAAATTTAGCCATGTGAAGTAAGGAAGAGAGGATTATTCTAGGCAGAGGAAATGGCATGTGCAAATGGCCTGGGGTTAGGAGAACAAGATGGGATGGCAGAACCAAGAAAACTCCAATCTGAATCAGTCAGCTTAGGTTGTTGGGGCGGGGGTGGGATGGTGTGGAAGAGATGCTATTCGTGAAGTATGCGGGGCTGGGGTGTAAAAAAAACACTGTCATCCATGTCAAAGAGTTTAGATCCATTAAAAAAATTGGATTCTTAAACATGCAGGAGAGGTTGGTATTTTCAGGCATCAAGTTTAACCCAATGGGAACATTTTAATAGTGCCTTTATCTGGTGATGATGGAAAAAACATGATGCCTTGTAGATTTCTCAGTTCTGACCACACAAGTCACATGTGGAAAAGTCATAGCCAGGTGGTGACACTCTGAAAGCATCCCTGTGAGCTCAGGGTGTGGGGTTGAGAAGATGAACAAGGCCAGAGGCCCTTCTATATCCACTAGCCCAGAGGAGCCTTGCCTATGGGGATCCATGGTGCACTAGGAAAAATGAAATTCATAGTCAAGAGTAGGAACAAGTACCTGGGAGAGAAAGGCCCAGCCTGGCAGCCTCCAGGTAGCAAACCACAAGACAATGAAAATTACTGAACTCACAGGCCCCTGCCCTTGAGTTCTTCCAGCCTAATTCCCTCCAAGACGGGCTTGCCAGATTCACTTGTAATACACTGGCTACCAACAATTCATCGTCTCCTGAGGCAAAGATTCCATGATTCCATCCCTGGACCAAACCCAAGCCAGAGATCGCAGATCTCAGGGTCTAGTTGCCTGGCATGACACATTCCTGACAGAAGTGGTGGAGGTACACCTGTTACCATTGAACTCCAGAGCTGAGAAAGATGTGGCATCCAAAATGCAAAATAAGAAGACAAATAAATGGGAGGACTGAATGGGAACAGGGCCTTTACATTATTGTTTTAAAAGTCTCAACTCTAGAAAACTCCACCAGAACAACCTTATTTTGAGGTCCCTTCTCCCAAAGAAAAGCTATCCAGGGTGCCAAGCAGGTAAAGTGGCAGCTGTGCTGGACAGAACTTGCTAAAGATAGGCTATCACCTTACCTGTGTGCAAAGCCTCCTGGGAGAATCTACAAAGGAAGCCCTGCCTCCCTGGCTCCAGGAGCCAACATCCTGAGCGCTGGAGTTATGCTATTCTCACAGTTCCAATGTCTCTGTGTTTTACCCTCATGACCAATTGCTGAGAAGGAAGAAACGGTTCTTAAGAATTTCAGAAGTGCCCCCTCCTTTAGGGCCAAGATGCATAAGATAAAGTTGGCGGAAAGAGTAGGCTTTTCATGGCGAAGCCTGCCCTAACATTTGTGGGGTCAGGGCAAAGGTATAGAAGAAGGTCCATATACTAGAGGTTTAAATGTTTATAAATAAGTCAGTAAACTTAAATAAAATATGTTCTCTTATCTTGGCAAACATACCTTCAGAATGATCTGGAAGTCAGTTATGAAATTAGAATCTTGAACCATTTCGGAGTGCCAGGCTGCGACATGGCAGTGTGGGGAGAATCTGGCCCTGGAACCATCCCTTTCTCTCCCTGCCTCTGGCACATCCAACACCATGACGGGGCTTGCACACATGCATACAGACCCCTCAGCCTGAGCATCCAAGTTCTGTCCAAATAGCTGCCCTTGGACCTAGGAGTGTGGACACTCAAAGCATAGTCTACCTGCGGGAGAATGGGTCCAAGGATGAGGCCTACAGAGACCTGGAAAGGGGCATAGGAACCATTTAAACAGAGAATTCTGGGATTTCAGGTACCCAGAGAGTGGTTGAGACAGGCAGTAGTTTTAAGAGGGTGCCTTCTTGGTCCCCAGATTTCTCATCCCATAGGGATGACTGTCTCTGGAGGAGGCCCATGGCAGGGGTCCCTCCTATCCACAGCTAAGCACGGTACTGCTGGCAGAGGCCAGCATCAAACTTACTGTGTCATCCCAGCCACGACAGGTCTGAACGTTAAAGAAAACCCCCCATCATGCTTCTAAATGGGTGCCTGCCTTCCCAAGTGCTGGCTTTCCATCACCTCCCCTACTCCTTCCTCAGTCCTAGATCAGCCCTAGACAGGGTTCTGGGGGCCCCCTCTTTATTCCCAGCCACTCCAAAGTCCAATCTCCAAGCCCCTTCCAAAGGCCTCTGTTGCAAGCGCATCCTCCCCTCCCTCGTATCCCCTCCATATTCACATGTAGGTAGTAGACGCAATACCCTAGCTGCCATTCGCATTATTCCACACGGGTTTCCTGCTCCAACTTGGGCCCTAAGGGATTGATTAGGTTGGCTAGGTTAGGTCCCCCTTTATGACAAAACCAAACAGAATTGATGCCCCCACCTGTCAAGGGCACTAAAAAAACAAAACTCAAAGTTCAGGGCCAAGTTTGAGGATGTGCAGAAAGGTGTGTGTTTTTTCTTGTCAATTGCGACTCTAATGATGGACTCACGTTGCCCGCTCTTCCCTTTCTCTTACACCTTACCTACCTACTAAAGGAGGAGTTCTTGCTTGGTAAGTGGATATAATCCGCAAAGACATGAGAGAATTTATTAGAAGCCACTCAAGAGCCTTAGCTACCTTCTACAAGGGGAAAAGGACACACGCAAATATCTATAGAGACCTTTTTTTTCGTTTGTTTTTGGTCAGACTATTTGACTTCCATTTTTTTTGTTCCCTCCTTTCTTTTCCCCTTTAGTTGAAAACTGCTAAAATGTCAGTTTGCGACCTTGACTTTATATTTAAAAACAAAAACAAAAAAACTCTCATCTTTATTTCATTTCTTTTCCCCATGTGATATTTGTTTAGGGTTCTATTCAGGCAACTTTTTGTTTTCAAAAAAAAAATTGTTAAATTAATTGAGGATTTGGTTGAAGTTTAAAATTTTGGCTTTATCTCCTTTTATTTTTAGTTTCCAAGATATATTTTTTCAGGCCCATAGTTCCATTTCTTTTTCCCCTTCCCCTTCCTTTATTTTTTATTATTGTTTGAGGTTGCGTTAAGGGTGTTTACACCCCTTTTCTATTGAGTTGACTCTTTTGTTTAATTCATTAGAAATTAAATTTTGTATAATTTCCTTTTTCTTTTGTTTAATCTGAATCGCATGCTTTTTCTCTGCATGATACCTAAATCTTCCAGTTATCTTAGCAGGGGGTAAAAAAAAAAAATCTCCTTTCTGTGGTATTCTCTCAGGAATTTGTGCTTTTGTTTTTTGGCGTCTCTTCTTTCCTCTCCTCTCTCTTTCCTTCGTTACAGTGCATCATGACGGTAAACATTTCTTGGTTATTTAGACACAGCCCATGGGCCCAGCGCTCAGCAGTGTCCAACGGGTCTTTTTGCTTTCAGATCACTGGGTCGGGTCTGCTGCTGACCTCTTTACCAAAACAGCCAGCCCGCTCACCACCTCGCGAGGACGTTCCCAGGAGTACGACTCAGGCAACGACACGTCCTCGCCACCTTCCACGCAAACCAGCTCAGCCAGGTCTCGGGGCCAGGAGAAGGGGAGCCCCAGTGGGGGCTTGAGCAAGAGCCGGGAGCTCAACAGTGGCAACACCTCTGATTCAGGGAACTCCTTCACCACCTCCTCACCCCAGAACAAGGGGGCCATGTTGGAGAATCTCTCCCCCACCAGCAAGGGCAGAGAGTCAAGGTCAGTGAACTGCATGGGGTCAGGGGTAGGGGGTCTCCGACCTACGTCCACTTTCTCACTGTCTCATCCCAGCCTCCCCCACTCCATCCCCAAGATTCTTTTATTTGCCAGAGACAGAAAACTCGACTCAGATTGGCTTAATTGTTTTAAAATGCTAGTGGAACTAGCTTCAGGTACAGCTGGATTCAGGGGCTCAAAAATATGCTGCTGGAAATCTGTCTTTCTCATTACATCTCTTATTGTGCTTCCTCATTCTGCTGACCTTATTCTCAAGCAGATCCTCCCAAAGCATTGTCAAATATGCCAAGCAGCTAACATTCTATCAGTTAGCCAGCCAACAGGAGAACAATGCTACTTTCTCAAACGTTTCAGCGACACACCAGGGCAAGTGCTCATTGGTTCTATTTGGCCCAGCTTAGGTCATCTGCCCATCCATGGCCCAGAGGATGCTCTTGGCCAGTATGTGTCACATGCCATCACTAAGGCTAATGAGTAGAAACTTCTCACATTCCTCTACAGGAAAAGCCAGGTTATTGGTATCAGGAGAGATGGAGGGTAGGCAGGCAAAAAAACAGATGTCAATTTTACCAATAATCTTAGAAGAAAGGCTAACATTGGCTGGGCACGGTGGCTCAAGCCTGTAATCCCACCACTTTGGGAGGCTGAGGTGGGCAGATCACCTGAGGTCGGGAGTTCGAGACCAGCCTGACCTACGTGGAGAAACCCTGTCTCTACTAAAAATACAAAATTAGCCACGGATGGTGGCACATGCCTGTAATCCCAGCCATTCTTCAGGAGGCTGAGGCAGGAGAATCGTTTGAACCTGGGAGGCAAAGGTTGCTGTGAGTTGAGATCACGCCATTGCCCTCCAGTCTGGGCAACAAGTGAAACTCCATTTAAAAAAAAAAAAAAAAGAAAGAAAGTCTAACATTAAATTCATCATAAGTCACTGTCATTTAAGAATATATCACAGTATTTACCCAAATAAATTGAAAACTTATCTCTACATAAAAACCTGCACTTGGATGTTATAACTGCTTTATTCATACTTGCTAAAACTTGGAAGCAACCCGGATATCCTTCAGGAGCTGAGTGAATACATAAATTGTGATACATCCAGACAATGGAATGCTATTCAGTGCTCAGGAGATATGAGGTACCAAGCTATGAAAAGACATGGAGGAAACATAAATGCATATTACTAAGTGAAAGAAGCCAACATGAAAAGCTGACACACTGCACGGCTCCAACTATATGACATTCTAGAAAAGGCAAAACTATGGAGAAAGTAAAATGATAAGTGGTTGCCAGAGGGTAAGGGGAGGGAGGGATGAATAGGCAGAGCACAGAGGATTTTTAGGGCAGTGGAAATACTCTGTATGATACTACAGTGGTGGAAATTGTCATTATACATTTGTCCAAATCCATAGAATGTATAACACCAACAGGGAACTCTGATGTAAACTATAGACTCTGGGCGATAATGATGTGTCAGCAGAGGTTCACTGATCGTAGCAAATGGACCACGCTGGTGGGGATGCTGATAGTGGAGAATGAGTCTGTGCATGTGTAGGAGCAAGAAGTCTATGGGAACTCCCTGTACTTTCCACTCAATTGTGCTATGAAACTAAAACTGCTCTAAAAAGAAAGCTTATCAATTATAGATACAGATATACCATAGTACAATTTATCAACGTATCAGAGAACATGGAGACTTGTCAACTTTTTTGCCCATCTTAATGCACTCACTAGCTGCAGTTTTCCTGCAGAAAACATTTCCATTCAGTTGCTGATGAGCCAGTTGTAATTCCACTTCATCACCCACTTACTCTCTCACTCAAGAAATCACAGCAAAATGCTAATCACTGAGGGTACTGTCATCATAACAGCTACTAAAATTTACCGATCACTTAGTTTGTACCATTCATTCTGTTATTTATGCCTTAACTTGTTTATCAGGCAAGTCCTTTATGCCAGACACTCAGCTTGGTGCTGGGGATATAAAAAATTGAATGGTCCTTTTTCTCAGAAACTTATAATTAATAGGGCAGATGCACAGATTGCAGGAGGGGGTGGAAAAGCCTTGCTGGTGCCCTCTGTCACGCTAACAGTGAGGTTTTTCTACTTCTGAAGGTGGGAGTTTGCCTTTGTTCCATGTAGCCAAGATTTTCAAGAGATGATGAAAGCCTTAGGACTGAAGCAGTTAACAGTTTCTCCAAAGACAGAGCACTTTTTGTCCCTAACACATACCCCACTTCAGTCCTGGACAAACAGCTTGACATCCACATGCAGAACTGGCTGCCCGTTTGCCTGCCCCAGGACATCCCTGGCCTCAGCTCACACCCAAGCTTGGCTGAGAACCTGAGCTGGGCCAGAGCAAATGTCCGTGTCTCCAAGAACAGGCAGTGAAGTTCCCAGAATGGAGCAGGAGGACACATGTTGACTGATATGCTGCAGTGCTATTATGCAGGAAAAAGGGCAACAGCAATAACAACAACAATAACAGCAGTTCATATTCGTTGAACCCTAATCATATGCTAGGTACCATGCCAAATGCTTTCCAGAAATAATCTTCCTGAGCTTCTCAAAACCCTTTATGGGATAGGTACTATTTGTAACCCTTTTTTACCTGATGGGGAAACTGAGGCTCAGAGTGGTTGAGAAACTCAGTTATAAGTGGCAGTACCAGGATTCAAATACAAATATGTCCCCAGAACAGGAACTAAAGCCTGAGAGACATCTAGCAGATACCTGTTTAATTTGATCTCCATGGACAGCCAAATTAAATAATTTAGACCCAGGCTTTCACTTTGAAATACAAATGATGGTTAAGTCCAAGGCTAATTATGTCATGCTCAATAAATATGGGCTGAGTGGAAGAGACATCAGCTCTAAATCAAAGGAACCATAGACACTGAAGGTAGGGAGCTGGTGGGGTGGCAGGGGTGTGGTGTGGATTCTGGAGCTGGACAGATCAGGGTTTGGGACTGTGGGTGGTGTTGAGCAAATAACAAACCCTTCTGAGATGTCTCTGTAAATTTGGGGGTAATAATAGCGTCAGCTTCAGAAGGTTGTTGGGAATGAAATAATACTGGTGAAATGCTCAGAACATTAAAAAGGCCCCAGAGAGCTGTCCCCATGGAGCTCAGTATCTGGGACAGAAGAGACAGCCTACAAGTATAAGACTAAATAAGCCAAATAGGGATGGGGGAAACATAGGAACTAAGGTCTATGGTAACACATTGGAAATCACCCAACCCAGACAGGGGATGGGGGGTGTCAAGGAAGGTTTTCCAGAAAGGGTGAGGTCAAACTAAAGCCAGAACCATGAGTAGGAGTTGCCAGATGAAGAGGGAAGACAAGAAGGTTGCAGACAGCCAGAATGTTCTAAGACTTGGAGACAAGGAAGAGAATAGGGATATTTCGGGAGGAACAAGTCAATCTATTACAGCAGGAGCCAGGAGAGGAAGGAGTCAAGAGCTGAGATTGGAGGGTCGAGCAGGGGCCAGGCCATCATGAGCCTTGAAAACCATATTAATGTGATTTGAACTTGATTATAGGCCCAATCCAAATAAATATGCCTTCACTGAGAACCTAACAGGAGGTCAGCCTGGCCCTAGGCAGGGTGGGAATACAGAAGAGAGCAGCCTATCTTTCTGATAATTCTGAAGCCTCTGTCTTTTGTTGGGGAGGGGGGTCTCAATTCCTCCATCTGCAAAATGGGTTACATCAAAGTTTCCCAAAATGAAACCAACAAAAGGTCATCTTGATTTTTACCATACCCATGTACCACTGATATTCCTGTTTACTTTAATAAACTCATTTTTTAATATGTAAGTCAAAGGAAAATTACAGTACTATCTGAAATAGAAAATTAGAATCAAATGTCCTTGGCCAGGCACGGGAGCTCACTTCTGTAATCCCAGCACTTTGGGAGGCCAAGACGGGTAGATGACTTGAGGTCAGGAGTTCGAGACCAGTCTGGCCAACATGGTGAAACCCCCGCCTCTACTAAAAATACAAAAATTAGCCAGGAGTCATGGTACGCACCTGTAATATCAGCTACTCGGGAGGCTGAGGCAGAATAATTGCTTGAACCTGGAAATCGGAGATTGCAGTGAGCCCAGATGGCGCCACTGCACTTCAGCCTGGGGGGACAGAGCAAGACTAATAATTATATGTTCTAAATAAAAGATACCTATAAAAATACAGACGATTACCGGGTGTGGTGGCTCATGCCTGTAATTCTAGCACTTTGGGAGGCTGAGGTGGGTGGATCATGAGATCAGGAACTCAAGACCAGCCTGGCCAAGATGGTGAAACCCCACCTCTACTAAGAATACAAAAATTAGTTGGGCAAGATGGCAGGCACCTGTAATTCCAGTGAGCCAAGATTGCACCACTGTACTCTAAACTGGTTAGAAATTGAAAAATTTCTTAATTTCTCAATTAAGAAAAAAATATGGATAACTGAAACAATGGATTTAATCCTACTAATTGCAGTTGCCTACCCAAGGCTGAGTCTGAGGTGTGCTCCTCTCTCTCGGAGAGATTACCAAATGTTAGAGAGGTGTTACAAACCGACTAGCACCCAACAGAGGCTTTCTCATTAACTTAATCAGAAGGACGGAAAAAGACTAGACAGGGAATAAGTCTCTCACCATGTGACTGGATGTTAGTTAGCAGCATGTTCATGCCTGATGACACCCTAAAATACTCCATCGTTACCCTTGTGGTATGTTTCACACTTGGGAAAGTGCTAACCTGAATTCTCTACTTTTAAAGTATCTTCTGTCCCTACTCCTCCAACATATGTGACTGGGAGGTCTTCCGGAGAGGGTAGGATGGGGAAAGGGGCTAGGAGGGTCTATGAGAGCACCACAGCCTAGGCCAAGGTAGGGAGGTATTCACACAAGATGCTCCCAGAGTAATGGGTAGTCAGTGCTCATGGACATTTTCCCTTCTGCAGGGGGTTTCAGTCACCGTGTCTGGAATGTGCTGAAGTGAAGAAGTCCAGTTTGGTGCCATCCACAGCCCAGAGCTCACCGGTGAAAGGGTGCTCCCGCAGCTCCTCCTATGCCAGCACGAGATCCTCCAGTCACTCCTCCCGATCCCCAAATCCCAGGGCTTCCCCCAGGTACACCCGAAGCCGATCCATTTCTTCTGAAAAAAGGTGAGTGTGGTTTTGACCTTTGCTCTGCAGCACCTTTCTCTTAAGGGAATTAGTTAACTGCAGATGTCCTTTGACCAATGGGGGAGAGAAGTCAGACAGACGTAGGTTTGAATACTCGTTTTTGCCCATTTCTAGCTGGTGGCCTTGGAAGAGTCAGTTAACCTCTATGAGCCTCAGTCTTCCCATCTGCAATACAAAAAAATAGCAATTCTTACTACAAAGGATTGTTCTAAGGACTCTTAGTGCACGGAACATAATGAATATCAGTTATTGTTGCTGCTATTGCCATGAGAATGAGCTAATATGTATCAATTAACTTCTGCATAAAAAATATCCCTAAACTTAGCATCTTTAAAACAAGTGCTTACTTAGTTCCTGATCCTATGGATTGGTAATTGGGCTGGGTTCAGCTGGATGGTTCTTCTGATCTCACTGGGCTCATGCATATGCCTTTGATTGGCTGGTGGGTTGGCTGGGGGCTGGAGGGATTGAAAGACCCAGCTGACTCATCTCTGCTGCATGTGGTCTCTCCACCTCCAGCAGGCCTGTCTTGGTCTGTTCACATGGTGATGACAGAATTCCAAGAGAGACCACAGTATTGCGCAAGGCTTCTAGGCTTGGAAGTGATATAGCATCCCTTCTTCTATTCTATTAGCCCTAGCAAGTCACAAGACCAATACAGATTCAAAGTCACATTGCAGGGGATGTGGATGCAGGGAGAAGAAAAATTATGGCCATTTTTGCATTCTGCCACTCAGTTTCAATAGCTATTGGTAATTGCTTGGTTGCCTCATGTGGAATAATGACGTAGTAGAATGAGACATAAAATCTCAGAAATCGGAAGATTCTATCCAACGAATCAGCCCATAAATTCAGGGGGTCAGTTTTCCTCTGCAAAAAGAAATTCCCAATAGGAGCCTCTTTTACAACTATACAATCAAAAAACAGTTGCTTATTTGGCTGCTCATCTCAAGACTGGTCCATTCCAAAAAATGAGACAAGGCAGCTGACAAAAACGTTCAACATGATAGAATGAGCAAATCGGGCTAAAGGAAAATTAAGGAAAGACATATACAAAGTCAGGAGAAAGTCTCAAAAGCATGTCCTACCATTCTGTATAGTTGCTATGGAGGTAAGCTGCAAATATGACATCTGAGCTCCCTGACAGAAAAAGCAAAGAGGAAAATTACTTCATTATTTGTTATATTATTAACAACAACAACAAAATAAAACTTGAACCAGTTGCTCACAGGAACAGCTATTTCAGGTTTTTAAGTGTATGAAAAATGACTCATATGGCTTCACAGAAAAGGAACTCTATGGTGCGGTGAATGGAAATACCTGATACTATCCTTTCAAAGTGTCCAAAAATATGTTTCATCTTGACTCTTTCTTACATCTCACAATGAACAGCCAAAGCATAAGCTGGCAAAAGCACATTTTTCCAGGGACCACACCTGGACACTGTCCAGGACACTGATAATGGAAGAGCTATTCCTGCCCCTGTTCTCTAAAGCGGGAGGCATTCGCAGAGAGCAAAGAAGACTGGGAGGAGCATAAGGATTAGTCATTTAGATGCATAATAATCTAGTCTACAGAAATCAAGAGCACTTTGCAGCCAAACAGATCTGAATTCAATTTGGTTTAGAGGCAAACAGACCTGGGTTCACATCTTCTACCAGCTCTGTTGAGCAAAGTGCATCACCTCTCTGTGCCTCTGTTTCTCCATCTGTGAAACAAAATTGATAATAGTACCTAACCCTAAGATGTATTGAGAATTAAATGAAATAATGCACACAAAGTGTTGGTTCAGTCTGGCACATAATACAATATGTCACAGTAATAGCTAACATATCCTGTGTCATGTCTAATTGGTACTTAGCATAGGTGCCAATATGCTAAGTGATTTACCTGAATGCACTCATTCAATTTACAGCTGTATAAGGTAAGAACTATTACTACCTGCATTTTATGGACAAGAAAACTTGCCCAGAGAAGCGAAATCATCTGCCAACTTCACACAGCTAGTAAGCGGCCAGGATAGTAAGCACAAAATAGAAGTTGTTGGTATTATTATTAACCACCCGTGGGGGAGGGGCTTTCACTCTGTGATCAGGGCCCAGTTCCTCTGCCTGGTTTCCAGAAAGAAAAAGGTCACCGCCCAGGGACCCACTGAATAAAGCACAAGCCGTCCTGTACAACCCAGGCGGACACTCAGCAGGCTCCTCAGAGGCTGTTACCTCTCCCCTAGGTCCTACTCCCCGCTCTCCCAGCTATTCCTCCAAGTCTGGCAAGAGGAGCCCGCCCAGCAGAAGCTCTCGGTCCCGCCGCAGCCCCAGCTACTCCCGCTACAGTCCCAGCAGGTACCGGCCCCGCCCCCTCAAGCTAGGCCCGCCCTAGACTCCACCCCTTTGCTCTGATTCTCCTCTCTGGCCCCGCCTCCTCGTTCTCGGGCCTTCTACCTCTTAGATCTGACCCTGACTCAGCATTCTTGCAGTTGCCTTTGCCCAGTCAGAAGTGGCAGCGAGGCACCAAATATATCCTTGTTTCCTAATGTCTCCAGCCCAAACACTCCGACAGACACACCCCAATTCACATCCCCAGCCCTCAGCCTCTACCCACCATCCCTATATTCAGAGCCCCCAGTCCTTACCCAAGCACCAAGGCCCGCGTAACATTCACGTCCTCACACCCCTGCGGCACCTGCACCGCTGTGATGCCCACCTGCAAAGGCTGACACCCCTGCACGCGCCCAGCCCCCACCCCTACGGTACTAACCCTCGCAGACTTTTCCCGCAGCCCCGTCATCCTCCTTCCCATCACCCTGCTTCCCGTCTCGCGTGCGGCTCCGTGCAGACTCCATCCCCTGACCCAGTGGGGGTGGGAAAGAAAGGAAGTGAGTGTCCCTCTCCCACGCGCTCACGCAGAAAATCCAGCCCAGCCCCAGCTCCCCAGTAACCCCCGCGCCCCTTCAGGGAGCGGGATCCCAAATACAGTGAGAAGGACTTGCAGCAGCGGGAGCGCGAGCGAGCGCGTCGGAGACGTCAGTCCTATTCGCCCATGAGGAAGCGCCGGAGAGACTCCCCCGAGCCACCTGGAGGCCCGGAGGATAACCAGGTGAGACCAGGGGGAGGGGGGGTCCCACCTTCACCCTCGTTCCACCCCTATTCTTACTCATTTGAGCCTCAGGCTCTACCTAGGCCTGCTTAGGGCTGGGATTCAGGATGGTGGAAGCTTAAGGTCCCCCAATCCCAACATCATTGAAATTATATGTCTGTTCAAAGCCTCGGGACTGAGTTTACCATCTCAACCAGCAGGGCCTGCAAGAAGGGGACAGGGCCACAGGCGGGGCCCCCCTGAAGATCCGGTGTGGCCTGGGGGTGGAGCTGGGGCCGCGGAGGCGGAGCAGGGAGAGAGAGTGGCGTCAGGCCAGGGAATGGAGGCCAATCAATGGGGTAGGTCTTTGGCCTCGTGGTGGATCCCGGGGAGTGGAGACAGAGCCTCAGACCTGTACACTCAGCTGTCAGGCTTAAATAAACCTATATGTAATTATACCTTGAACCAAGTGAGGAGACGGCTAACAGGATTGCTTGGGTGCCAAAAGTACCTTGAGGAAGCCACAGTGGATAAGCCGGAGAGCACTGGATGTGGAGTGGAATCCTGGATGTGCCTCTCTGCAGGTGACCTGGGAAAGGTTCTTACGTTCCTGACCCTCAGTTTTCTCACCCATGAGATATTGGAGGAAATAACTCCAGAAGTATCATGAGGATGAAATGAAAAGGGGTCAAAAGACGGAGCGTGCTTTGTAAACTTAAATGCAGAGCACACAATGTGCCATTGTTGTTGATTGAGTGGTCAGAATAGGTAGATGCGTTTCCTGGAACAGGTAAGGCCTCAGAAGAGAAAAGCTCTAGCAGAGAAGTCTGAGCGCAAGCAAATTTCTCAGGCCTTGAAAGCTGGGAGAATAACTGAATGCTGCCCTAAGACTGGGTCGGGCTCTTGCTTCTGGCCTTCCAAGGATCTGCCACTCAGGCCAGAGATTGGACTGAGGAATCACGGATCCTCCCTGGCGATGACCTAGAGGAGGAAAAGAATGTGTGCCCCAGATAGCAAGACTAGGGTGATGGAGTCCCCCTTCTCAAATATCTCACAGACCACCCTGCCTCAGCTTGTAACCCTTGGGAGGCAAAGGTGGGCGGATTGCTTGAGCTCAGGAGTTTCAGACCTGCCTGGGCAACATGGCAAGACTCCTTCTCTACCAAAAATACAAAACACTAGCCAGGCATGGTAGTGTGCACCTGTGGTCCCATCTACACCAGAGTCTGAGGTGGGGGGATCATTTGAGCCCAAGGGTGGAGGTTGCAGTGAGCTGAGATTGCGCTACTGCATTCCAACCTGGGTGATGGAGTGAGACCCTGTCTGAAAAGAATATAATTAATATAATATATATATATAATTCCTAAACCCAATTCCTTGATCCAGCATCACACAGCTAGTAAGTAGCCAGGATAGTAAGCACGAAATGGAAGTTTTTGGTGGCATTATTATCTATGGGATCAACTTGGAGGAAGGCTAAGATAGAGGTGGCATTTCCAAAAGGCTGTCTAGTTTCTTTAGTCAATCTCAAATAATTCGTCTTGATTAACCCATTCAGTGTTTCCCAATTTTCATTCACCAGCATCTTTACCACTTATGCCTTGTCTGCTTATCAACTGTACTATTCTTAATTTTCTTTAAATAGATATGACCCTTTTAAAAGGTTCATACATTTATTTCTAAAGGAAACTTGACACACTACAGTAAATGGAAAATTAGCCTCTTTTGCCATAAATAGATGATTCTAGTAAAAGTAAAAATAGCAAAACACAACTATGATTAAAGTTTAGATGTAGATTCTGTTGCAAGCTGGAGGCTCTGAGCCCCAGGCTTGCTTCATGGGGGGGGAAGAAAAAAGTGAGATAATCATTTTTCAAGACATACTAGCACTAAGCTGAGACTTTTTACTTTGATGTGTTCTCAAGACTGCAAGAGAAGTGGAAAGGGAGGATTTTTCCGTTAGGGACTGGGAAAAGGGAGGATACTGGTTTCCCTTAGGACAAGGCTGGGGCTCTCTGCGGGGGAGGCTGGGAGGGACTGGCCCTCATCCCTCCTCTCTCTGGTCTCTGCAGTGCCCGGAAACGCCCCATCCCCTATTATCGGCCCAGCCCCTCTTCATCCGGCAGCCTCAGCAGCACCTCCTCCTGGTACAGCAGCAGCAGTAGCCGCTCGGCCAGCCGCAGCTACTCCCGGAGCCGGAGTCGGAGTCGGAGCCGGAGCCGGAGCCGGAGCCGGACCCGCACAAGCGGCAGCTCTAGCTCGCGCAGCCCCAGCCTGGGCTCCCGCAGCCGGAGCCGGAGCCGGAGCCGGAGCCGGAGCCGGAGCTACAGCTCAGCAGACAGCTACTCCAGCACGAGGCGCTAAGTGCCCCTGAGCCAGCTGACGTGGGGGGTCTCTCGAGCTGCCAGCCTCCCCCAACCACCTGCCCCGCCCCCGCCTTCTCCTTGGTGACAGATAGTGAGGGCTCCTATACTTGTCCTTCCTGCTTGCCTGAGGAAAGAGGAGGAGAGGGTATGGGGGTTCACCCTCTAGGTCAAGCTGCTAAGAGCCTCTACCAGCACCACCCTGGGGCCCAGCTCAGGCCTGGGCCTATGGAGAGAACCATCCTCTTGTGGCACAAAAAGAAAAGAAAAGAAAACCTCAAGGTTTTGTAAGAAACAATGGGTCCGTGACTCAGAAATTGAGCTCTGGCCAGGAAAATATGGAGACTGTTCTCCTCACCCACTGCTCACAGGAGGCCCATGGGAATTCTCCCCACCTCCCCCGATGCTCCTCTCGTCCAACCTTGTGGCTGCACATGGATGGACCCCCATGTCGGGGAGAAGTGGAAGAGGTGACCAATGGCAGTTCAGGTTCAAGATAAGGGAGTCAGGCCTTTAACTTCCTCAAACAGGCCAGAACAAAGGCTGGAAGACACTTGGGTCCTAGAAGAACGGATATCCTTGAATACCAGACATGGACATTTGACTTGGTGGGAGGTGTCAGGAGATAGGAGATGGGTTCTCTGGTTATGACGATAGACAGCAAAAATGGAAGGAGTCAGTCTGCTGCTCCCAATATCTCAGCATGGTCAGGGCACAGGGCCCAGCAGATCCCAGCCATGGAGAGGCCACTGTATGGCTGACACAAAACACCTCTTGGCGGTTCACAGGGGCCCTACAACCTCACAAGAAAGGAGATAGTGGGAGACTCAGGACAGGTTGGTCTCCAGCCCCACTTCCCAAATACGCCTCGGCCCCACTAGCTGGCACCAACTTAATTCCACGGGACCATCTGCTGAACATTCCCCAGTGCCATGGCTGGTTGCCAGGCCCCAGCGCCAGCCAGTCTGGCCTTACCCTCCAGTGGGTGCCTGCCAGCCCTCTCCCCCTCTGCCCAGGCTGCCACGCCCTGGATGCCACTCAGTGCAACCTGGCACCTACCCACCCACCTTTCAGCTTACGCCACTCCCCTTGCCTCTCAGGAATTTTGCCAGGATGGGGCACAGCAGCTCAGGTTTGGGGGAAAAGACCCAAATCCAGAGTCCAGGGGACAGGGGCTTGGATGTGCCCTGTCTTGGGCTCCTGCTGGCTTCTGAGGTTTTTTGTCAGCTTGGGAAAGACTCACCTTTATGTCTGCCCTCACCCCAAGTTCCCCCTGCCCGGGGCTGGGCAGAGAGGGGTAATCTGATCTCTGATACACAAATACCACCAGCTGCTTCATCCACAGAAGGCTCTAAGAACAGGGAGGTGAGGAATAAGATCCTTAAAATAAACTCTTGGGCATCCCCCCTCACCAGCTGACTGGCTTTCCGGTGGCTTGTGGGTGAGTTTCAAGTTTGTGGTGGCAACAGCAGCAGGACAGGGCATGGAGGGAGCCAGGGAGAGGGGGACAGATCCAGCTTTTGGATATTTTGGGTTATGGGGGAAGCAGGGACCAAACATTCTTTATCCCTCCCACCCCAGGGAAAACATTTGGAAAACAGTCCTTTCTCTTGGAAGCAGTGACCTCTCCCCTACCCAATCTTTCCCATCCTATCAACCCACGGGGTTAGAGACAGCCATGCAGCCACCACCACGACAGTCCTTCTTCCATCAGGAGAGAGATCAAGGCCCCCAGGCGGCAGTGGATGACCGGCCTTTCCTTGCCAGGCCTCTGGCCCAGACCTAAGCCCCACCCACAAAGACTAATGGATGCCAATGCTGTCACCGCAGAAGGCCAGATGGCAGGTGACTGGGACAGGGGAAAGTGCCCTGGGGAGGGCATGTACAGCCACTGTAAATAACCCTTGTCCCCACCCAGGAACCCAGACTGGACTTCAGTCTCCCTCCATGGAGGCAAAGGCTTCCCGAAACCACCAAAAACCTTCTTAGCAGGACCGCTGTGAGAGGCAACGGAGCCTTGCCTTCGGACTGCCTTCATCGAGACAACTCTAGGGGACCATTTTGCCTAGGGCTCCTAGCAAACCTTTTTATTTATTTTATTTATTTATCTGTTTATTTATTTATTTATGTGATGACTGCCTCTCTCTCTTTCTCACCATTGGCAGTATTTAATTATTTATTTATTTATATAGAGCGGGTGTGTGTGTGTGTGTGTGTGTGTGTGGGGGGGGGGGTCTCCTCCTAAATTATTTTTGTGCATCGCTCTTTTTCTCTCCTGTTTTTACGGATAGGATTTGAGAAGCCAAAGGTGGGTGGGCTTTTGGCTTTCTCCCTGAAGGCTGTAAGCCTGGAACACCCTGGAGTTGGCCCAGAAGGAGGTACATCCGTCCCAAAGTTCATCACTTAACCCAGAGTCCAGGAGAGTCAGGCCTGTGCCCCAGCCTCCTGTCCCCCAGATACCTCCCTGGGGTTTCAAAAAGATGCAAACAGCCCAGAGGCTTATGAGCTACAGTGATGAATTGACACAGTGGAGTTGCAACTTAGGCAGAGGTTGGAGTTGAAAGTTGGTACATGGGGCCAAGGCTGCCCAAAGTCGAAATCCCTTGTGAATGTCCCTTAGGGAGGCCCCAGACTGGAGACAGATGTGCTGTATCTTAGCAGATGGACAAGGCTTCGGTTGAGTACTTACTGAAGTAGTTGCCTTGTATTTTGAGGGCCATGGTGGATGAAAATGATGTCTGGTTTAGTACTGGAATTGCACGTGTGGTTGATGAGGTGCTCACATCATGAGAATGGAGGCAGGAACTGAGTTGACTGAGGGAAGACACACACACCTTGATCTCACCCTCACTCCAAGGCACATAGCAGGACCACTCCCTAGCTTCTCTGAGCACACCTAGTTGGTTTCATGTATGTTACATGTGCTTCCACTCCACAGTACCTAATTTCTCTTGAAGGCTGCCTTGTGAAGAGGCATTGGCCATCCTAGGTGAGACCCACCAACCCAAAAGCAAAAGTCTTTATCTATGATCTGTTGCTGTTTGTCAGGGAAAAGCACAAAGCTATTTCTCAAATTAGAAAAGAAAAAAAAAAAGGTGGAAGGAGCAGCCAGATGGTCCACAGGACCCTGCCAAGAAGGTTATTTCTTAACCCATCCTAGAAAGGCCCCGGATCCAGAGATCTTTATCAGTCCTGCTTATCTGACCAACTGGCAATGTCTTCTGGCTGCTGGCTGGAGTTAGCTCTTGCCCTTTCCAAAGTCACTGTCCACTGCCTTGCAATTTCCAGCTTGCCTGGTCCAGCTTTGGGTTTAGTGAGACTTTTGCAACAACCCTGGTTGTTTCCCTGGCAATGTGACTATCCAGTCCTAACCCAAAGCAAGGGAGTGCCCCTTTCCTGGGGGGAAGTTTACAAGAAGGCTGCTTAAATGCCTGCTTCGGGAAAATCTCTGTCTCTCTCTCACTTGGTGTGTTTCTCTACTTTCTTTTACATTTCCTTTTCTTCTTTCCAAAAACAATGTGCTTGTTGAGGCACTGGTAATCTTAATTAACCAGAACCTCTCATTCCTGGTATTGCTGTTCCTACGCCTATGTCACCCTTATTACCTTCTGCTTCCAGGGAATACGACAGATCACCAGGATGCTCCTGGTGGTGAGGGTTTATCTCAAAAACCACATCCAAAATGGGAGGGGGATGTGTCTTGAGGTCAAGCACCATGCATCCCAAGCCTCTGACCTTCCCACTATGGATGGGCACTGGATGACAGAAACTGGATACATTGCTCCCTTTTCCTGGGGCAAAGTTCCCACCTCTGTTAAATGGAGGGGCTTGGGGGATAAAAATTCAAAATGTTGGCCTGAGGCCTGAGAGCATCACCAAAGACAGAGGGAGCTTCGCTGAAACTCAGAGGGAAAAGGAAAAGAGCCTCAGATGTGTTTGGGAGGTTCTCTATCCTGAGAGTAAAAACGAAAACAAGATTTGATCTCCCCTTCCGTTAATGAGGCAATGTTAATTAACTCAAAACCCCCCACTTAGTAACCTTCTGGTTCATTCAGGTTCGACCAAATTCCAGCTGCATTCCTTCCCTTCTTTGAAGGACTGTTGATCTTTCAGAAGCAGAAAAAAATTAAGGTGTTAGAACCAAGGTCTCAGTCTCAGAGAGCCCCATCACTTCATTTGCTCAGACCCATCCTGTTTTGCAAAAGGGTTTGCTTGGAGAGGCCAAAATTCAGGGTGTTCTCAAAGGCAAAGAAAGCACATGGTTCTTCGCCAGTCCAACTTTCACCTTTTCTTCTGCTGGTTTCTTTTCACCTCTTCTTTTTCACAGATGTTCAAAATGGTCTCATGTGCATGTGTCTTGCCCCCGCTTTCCCCTTTAGCTGAACAGAAAATTTTGTCTAATAGTAAAATAAAGTCAAAAACAGGATTCCTCCAAAACATGCCTCCTCCCGCACTGGCCGACTGAGTCCAGCTGAAAAACATACACTAGATTCAATGTCACTGAGCAATGCTTTATTAAAACCTTGTTCTTCTCACTTCTGCACCAATGAGCCAATGATACTGACCCAAAAGTCATCTCTCCTCTATCTGTGGTTGTTGTTTTTGGAGTTAAAGTTTTTGTGGTTTATTTTAGCTCTTCTTGTGGCTGTTGTTTTGTGTTGTAAATACCATGATGGGGGACCCCCATCAGAACACGGCTTATTTAATAATTTATTTCCTGTTTATTGAGTGGTATTGGAAAAAGAGAAGGACCACCTCTTTCGCTGAATTGCTGTTGAAAATTGGTTCATCTCCCAACTCTGGGTGCTGCTGTCTGCAGCAGGGGCATTACTGACCAGGTAATGAGTGCTAGAATCACCAGGCAAATTGAAATTGGCAGAAATGGAGGCTTCAGTCATACAAATTAGGCTCAAATGGAACTAAAACACTGGTTATCTCCGGGAAAACCTCATTTAGATGGAAATTAATTGAGGAATAAAATACCTATACATGAACCAACTTCTATTAAAAAGTCACAACTCCTTGAAAAAAAAGAAAGAAAAATTGTAAACCGTTTTTGTCTGACCAAGAAAAGCTATGCCTCATCTTCTAACGAGCCAAGCCAAAAAGACTGCCATGGTATTCCTTTGTGTTTATTTGGCCTGTGTATCTGTCTGAATGAAATAGAATGAGTCTCTAGCCTCAGTCTTGTCATCTGTAAAATGGGGCTTGTCCTACATATTATCTGCAAGGTGGGGGAAGGGGGGCTCAAGCCCTGATGCTATGGACTCTATACTGTTGGATATATTGTCCCTTCTGTCTTTCGCTGACTGTAGATTAAACGGTGTGAACCAAGAAAGGAAAAAAGGGGGGGTCTGGAATTCATTTGCAGAGTGAGGTCACAGTTGCTGAGTCCCACAGTCATATATAGGAGACCTCAAGCTGCTGTCACCTTGATAACTCTTATGTCCTGGGTTAAAGCCCTCTGTATTTATTCTGAACTTCTCTGCAAGCCCCGTGGTCCAAAGTCATCACGGGAGACACCAAGATGGGCTTACCTTGCCCTGCTCTGGATTTAACCATTGTTCATTGTCAGGCTATATTTTTGTACGATCATTCAAATAACCCAGTGACATAGGTCATATTGTCACTTTTCAGAGGAGAAAACTGAGGCCCAGAAAAGGGAGTTGACATGCCCAAGCTCCCTTGAGCTCAGATCGGCTTGACTCAATGTCCAGCGTTCCCTTGGTAGCTTTTTCTCTGGGGCACTATGCTATGAGAACTTCTCTCTGCACAGTATCTTTTTTCTCCCAATTCTTAGCTGTTTCCCCAAGCAATGATTGGCCAAGGACCTAGCATCATCCACCACATTGGCCTAGGGGACGTGGTGCACCCCAAGGCCATTTCTCTACATTGGAGGCTGGGAATCTCTCTGGAAAATTCCCAAGTCGAGGACCCACCACCAACCCAGCTCAGCCTGACCAGACAGTCTTTGCCTGGAGCATCCACATCAGAGGGAAAGAAGCTGCTGTGTCCTCCAGCATCCTGGGACCCTGTCCTCTGCCCAGTGACACAGTGGCCATGGCTTGCTTGATTTCTGGTCTCCAAAGCTAAGCATAACCTTCCCGGGGTTTGTGGTTTTTCAGCCTGTACGAACATGTCTCTGTTCTAATTAAAGGTCCCATGGTATGGTGTTCTCATATACGGCTCAGTGTCCTCTGTCTATACGGGGAACTCAGAAGCAAAAAGCGGGGAGGGAGACAGGGGAGCTAGAGAAGACTTAAGTAGCACCTGCTGCATGCCATACACGTTCACACTGCTCAGCTCACGTCTTCAGTCTTCCAAACAAACTTGCAAATATTTTGGATTTTTGGTTATATGTATAGCATATATACCAAATATATATATACTCTATATATATATGTATATATGTTAGTAGCATCTATGGAGTGCCTTAGGTGACCTTTTTGGAAGCATTTTTTTTTGCATTATCTTTGTCTTCAGCAAACACAACCAACCCTATGAAGTAGGTATTAGGAACTTCTTCTTACAAATAAGGAAACTGAGGCTTAGAAAAGCAAAGTTAGCTGGGCACAGTAAGTGACTCGTGCCTGTAATCCCAGTACTTTGGGAGGCTGAGGCAGGCAGATTACTTGAGGTCAGGAGTTTGAGATCAGCCTAGCCAACATGGTGAAACCCCATCTCTACTAAAAATACAAAAATTAGCTGGACATGGCGGTGGGCACCTGTAGTCCCAGCTACTCAGGAAGCTGAGGCACAAGAAGCTCTTGAACCCGGGAGGCAGAGGTTGCAGTGAGCTGAGATCGCACCACTGCACTCCAGCCTGGGCCACAGAGAGAGACTCTATCTCAAAAAAATAAAATTAAAAAAGAAGAGAAAAGCCACCTGCCCAAGGACCACAGAATCTAGAATCAATGATAACAACCAGGCAGGCTAACTCCAAAGCCCAGGTTTTCAACTTCTTTGCTCTGTAGCACTCCAGTATGTGCAATGAGTAACCAGAGTTCTTTGGTAGAATTATTTTTCTTTGAGATCTTCTTCATAGTTGAGAGGAAGGACACAGATTTTGGAGTCCAAAGACCTAGATTCAAATCTGGGGCCTGCCAGTACCGGCTGGGTGGTATTGGGCAGGCACTATACCTTGTTGGTGCTTGTTGCTTTGCTCATCTGTAAAACGGGATAGCAACAGCCATCTCCCTGGGCTGCGGTGAGAATTAAATGAGACGGTGGCTTTAAAAAATAAGGAGGCACCAAAAGTAGTCAGTGACTGCTAATGAGCAACATGACTGTTTCCTAAACTGAGACTGAGCTATGGTGATGAAGATTACGTAAATAGCCCAAAGTAGCCAACTTGGATCTGCATGAGCCGTGCAAGGCCCTGTGGAAATGTCCTCAGTGTGGAATTAGACTGTTTCTTTCCCCTCCAGAGCAGGGGCTGAAAACACTCCTGGGGACAAGCAGGTGAGGGAAATAGACAAGGTTAGGACTGTGGGAAATTGGAGTACTCAATAGACGAATGCCAGTTAGAACACTCTACTCTCAGCTCAGTGTTGCCAAATCTTCCCATTTTTCAAGAGAACCTGAATTTGTTGAGTGAATAGAAGACTGAATGAATCCCTATGTTCTGTATTTAACTGAGTCTATCTAAAAATTATAGACAATAATAATAATAATAAAAATATTAGCTAAAAAAAAAACGCCTGATTTTAAAATATTCAGACTCATTGTTTTTTCAAACACTATGCGGGCCCAAAAAATTACGCACACATGCACACACACACACACACACACACACACACACACACGTCCACAACTGAGTTGATTATCTGCTAGGGGGAGAAAGATCAAAGAAAAGAGGTGACTGCTGCTGCCTCCCTTGTATCCTGCCCAGCAGAAATTTCCCTTGGGAATCATTGGGATGGAATAACCTCCTTTGGGTACATCCATGACTATATACCACCCTCCCCAAGTCCCCCCCCAAACACACTGATTCCTTTCTTCCCAAATAGGTTTGGATAAAGCAACAACCAGTGTCCTCTTCAGAGGCTTCATCAATAAATAATGGTTATTAATAGTAATAATAATAATAAACTTTATGGATCAGTTATCACCTGCCAGGCCATTTGCCTGCATTAACTTATCTCCTTTGGGAAGGGTTACCTAATATAACTTTTTGGGGCACGTACACTTATTTCATTCTCGTAACAACATCATTTAGCCCCATTTGACAGAGGACAGAATTGAGGCTTATGGAGGGAAGACCACATAGCTAGTAGGTCTTAGATCTGTGGGCCCCAGGGTCATTTCTGCTATATATCTTTACCTCCTGAGGGTGGGAGCCCCATCAACTCAGAGCTAACCATCCTTAGGGGTCCCTGGTAACTTTCCCCCCATAAATCGTGGCTGCCAGGAGACTGGAGGATGCCTTCACCTTTCTATCTCCTGCTCCAGCTCCAAGTTACCAGAATCCGTGTGTTTGTTTGTCCAGCAATTGCTCTCAACCGGCACTTCTCCCAGCCCCACGGGTCTGGGCTGCAGAGGAGAGAGACATCCTTTTGGAGATGTCTCTGTCTCAGGCCAGATTGACAGCTGCCCAATAATGGAGGGGAGGTGGGATGCATTCAACACCCCCACCTGGGCAGCCCTGGGGGCACACACAGCCCTTCCATGGGGTGGAAGCAACGGCATAAGCAGAGGAGTGGGAGGAACATCAGAAAACAAATCCTCCCGAGAGGCAGGGACTGAGACTTGCTGCATGGCCCTAAGTAAATCAAGCCCCTCTCCAGGACCTAGTCACTCTACCTATTAAAACGGAATGCACTAGGCCAGTGGTCAACAACCCTGGCTAGACGTTAAACTCACCTGTGAACTTCACAAAACCACTCATGCTGGAGTTCCACCCCACCCCAAATAATAAGAATCTCTCAGGGTGACATTGGTGTTTCTAAAAGGCTCCCTAGAGCATTCTGATATGAAGCCGAGACTGAGAGTCACTGAATTAGATGGCACCCAAAATGCCATCCAGGTCTGGTATCTTAAGTGATCTAGGTGTTCTGCTAGATAAAAATAATGGGGACAATAAAACCAGCACAAATAGCACCCAACACATACAGAGCCAGCTATGTGCTAGCCATGCTTCTAAGTGTTTCACATACATGAACATAAATTATATATTATTCACTGTCACAACCTCCTTGTAAGATAGATACAGTTTCTGATACCTGTTTTGCAGATGCAGAAACTGAGGCACAGACAGGTTTCCCCAGGTCACACAGATAGTAAGTGGTAACAGCTGGTTGCTAGGATAAAAGTGAGTCCAAAGAGGCTCGTGAAACAGCCTTGCGGGGTCAAGGAAGGCATTGCAGAAAAGAAACTGACCTCTAGGTTGATCCTGGGAGATGAGTAAGGTTGGTCAAGCAAAGGAAGGGTTAAAAAGAAGAGGGAAAGGGCCAGGCACAGTGGCTCATCCCTGTAATCCCAGCACTTTGGGAAGCCGAGGTGGGCAGATCACTTGAGGTCAGGAGTTCAAGATTAGCCTGGCCAACATGGTGAAACCCCATCTCTACTAAAAATACAAAAATTAGCCAAGCATGGTGGTGCATAACTGTAATCCCAGCTACTTGGGGGGCTGAGGCAGTAGAATTGCTCAAATCTGGGAGGTATAAATTGCAGTGAGCGAAGATCATGCCATTCCACTCCAGCCTGGGTGGCAGAGCAAGACTATGTCTCAAAAAAAGAAAGAGGAGGAAAGAGAGTCATCTCAGACAGGGGCAATTGAGTGTGTACAGGGCCAGAGTCAATGACACCCACCTGCCTCCCCTGCCTCCCCAGCATATTCCTTCCATGAGGCTTATTACCACCTGTAACCAGTTTGCTTACTTGTTTATTTGTTTACTGCCCATGAGGGAGCAGTTTGCTTACTTGTTTGCTTGTTTACTGCCAAGACTCCATGAGGACAGGAGTCTTGTCCACCTCATTTATCTCTGTACATCCAGCAGCACGTGGCCAGCTGTCAAGCGATTGAATCCTCCTGGAGTGCCAGCCCCGCTCCCTTCCCATGCCCATTCATTCTTGAGCTGCTTAATTTTTAGCTTATGTGGAGGATGGGAAGGACTGTGGCAAGGCAGTGACATGTCCCACACAGGGACTCTAAGGATCTCTCGTGCGCACTCTCTTTCCACCCTGAGAGTGAGAGAAGCAGCGTGTATGGTAGGGTAGAGATGAGCACCTACTGTTTGTCCAGCATTGTTCGAAGCACTGGATATATACACTTAGATTAGAAAATGGCACAATTTTTAAAAGGCAGTGGCTGAAAGCAAGGACTTTCCAATCAGACAGACCTGGACTTGAGCCTGACTCTGCTACTTCCTCCCTGTGTGTCTATGTGTCGGTGACCTAACCTGTCTGATCCTCAGGTTCCTTATCTTTCCAATGGGAATAGTAGGAGATCAATCTCATAAGGCTGCTGAGAACATTAGTAGAGGAGACTCCTGAAAAGAACTTAGCAAAGTGCCTGACTGTTAGTTCCATTGTTACTGATAATTTTTTTTAAAAAAAGTGGTGTGGGGGGGGTAAGGGAAGAGGATCAGTTGCCTATGTAAGTGCACAATGATTTCTGGAAGGATTGCAGGTCACCTTGGCAAAAGATAGAGGAGTATTTCTTCCCACCCATCATCACCTACAACACCAGATTCTCAAGAAAGGCACTCCCACCTGCCCCCCTCCATAGGCTCTCCTCTTCTCAGAAGGATCTAAAGCCTCCTGAGAACTTGGCAATCTCCCTTGTAGATCCCCACCCTGACACTTCATCAACAGTTTCCACCCAAGTCGCTCTAGTATGAACCCATCAATAGAAAGACACTGGGGCGCTGTTCACGCCTTTCCTCCCATAGTGGGTTTACAAAACGGGTTTACCACTCCCTTGGAATGCTGTCATTCAGCCATTGTACAGCTCTCGCCAACCTATAGCCAGATGACTCATGGGAATTTTTCTTTTTGTCTTTTTTTCCCCTTTGTCATGGAAACTTGTCAAATGTTTTCTGAAGGTATAACACTATGTCCCTTTGAGAATACACTCTCAAATTGAAAACCAAAATAACACAAATCACATCAAATAGAGTCATATTGCCAAATGGAAAGGGGTTAGAATGGATTTACACACACACACACACACACACACACACACACACACACACACCGAGAGAGAGAGAGAGAGAGAGAGAGACAGAGAGAGAGAAAAGGATTTGTTTTTTCCCTTCAGTTTCTCTCACCTTAAAACCTATTTCTAGATCAAGGTACCTTAATCTAAAGAAAACCATGCCCTCCTGTGCTCGGGCTTCATAGAGTCTGTAAATCATTTGAAATCCCAAGCCAAGTTTTCTATGTTAAAATATCAGCATTTCAGTGCAGGGGGAGGTATATATTTCCACCAGTTTTCCAAGGGATTCAACTCAATGAAACCTTCAGAATGCTTCTGCAAAATCTGTCTTCACTCTCTCTGGATGTGGCACTGTTTCTACTTGACTCCCAACAGCCATTCCACCTACATCCATAGTAACAAGAGACCCCGATTTATAACTGGGATTATAGCCACCCAAAATAAAGACTGCATCTCCCAGCCTCCTTTGCAGCTAGGGGTGGCCATAGCTGCAAGATGTCTGATCTACAGACAGAATTCTTAGTGTTAGTGTCCAGAAATTTTTATGAAAGCGATTTGTCTGTGCTTTTTCCTTCCTTCCTCCTTCCTTCCTTCCTTCCTTTTTCTTCCTTCCTTCCTTCCTTTTTCTTCCTTCCTTCCTTCCTTCTTGCTGGCTGCAATGTGGATATGATGGCTGGAATGTGGACAAGTGACTTTCTGATTCCTGAGGTAGCTTTGGGAATAGAGCCCATATGGATAAAGCACTAAGATAGAAGGGTTCTCCTGCCTGAGGACATGGTGGAACAGGGACACATGTTAGCCTGAGATAGAATCTCTTTGGACTTCAACATTAAGAAGAAATAAATTTCTCTCTTGTTTCGGCCACTGTTATTTTGACTATCTGATGTTTGCAGCTACACCTACTCCCAACTCAAATTCAGAGTGAAGCAAGGACAGTCCCCAGAGGGAATATCTTAATCTCTCCTTCTCCATCTGTATACATCCTCCCCAGCCCCTCCAGTCTTCCTCCCCGCTCCCGGAACAAAGCTTGAGAGTGCTGTCAGCTGAACGCTCCTAAGAGCTGTCACTCCCATACCTAGAAAGAGCTGTTTCCAAAGCAGTTGTCTGGCATCAAAGTCACCAACTGGTCAAACCAGCTTCTGTTCTGACCTCGGAGGTATCTGGGAGAGGGGCCTCAAGATTCCAGACCTTCCAGCTTTCCCTTTTCCAAAGATCTCAGAGCCACCCTCTGTCTAAGGGGCTCATGATGGAATTCTTCATAAATGCTCCAAACTGAAAGGAACATGTACCACTTTCCCAGCCAGGCTCTAGACAGAGGAGGCAAAATGATTTACCCCTTAGAATAATATTAGCACTGGGAAAGAACTAATAACTTGGTTATTTTTTAATTATATGCCAAACAAGGGGTAGATTATTCATGAGTTTTCCAGGAATTGGGGACAGGGGCAATTCTGGAACTGAGGGTCTCCTCCCCTTTTCAGACCATGGAGGTCTAAACATAACTTCCCTACGTTGCCATGGCATCTAAACTGTGATGACCCTGGTGGGAGTGTCTTTTAGCATGCTAATACATTATACTTAGCAAAAAAAGGAGCTGTGATGACCTGAGGTGACTCATTGCCATTTTGGTTCCGGTGGGTTTCCGCCAGCTTCTTTACTGCAGTCTCGTTTATCAGCAAGGTCTTTGTGACCTGTATCTTGTGCCGGCCTCCTATCTCATCCTGTGACAGACTTCCTGGGAATGCAGCCCAACAGGTCGTAGCCTTATTTTACCCAGCCCCTATTCAAGATGGAATTCTGGTTCAAATGCCACCGACAACATCTGAAATTCTTTTTATTGCTTATCTTGTGAACCCCAAAAATTGGAGACAGGTCTCAGTTAATTTAGAAAGTTTATTTTGCTGAGGTTGAAGACACGCGTCTGTGACACAGCCTCAGGAGGTCTTGGCGACATGTGCTCGTTAGTTGGGCACAGCTTGGTTTTATACATTTTAGGGATACAGGAGACATCAATCAATATGTGTAAGATGGACATTGGTTCAGTCCAGAAAGGTGGGACTACCAGAGGAGAAGCCAGAACAACTCGAAGCGGGGGATGTGGGGGGCTTCCAGGTCATAGGTAGACAAGAGACAAATGGTTGCATTCTTTCTTTTTATTTTTTTAAACAGAGTCTCACTCTGTCGCCCAGGCTGGAGTGCAACGGTGTGATCTCAGCTCACTGCACTGCAACCTCCACCTCCCAGGTTCAAGCCATTCTCCTCGGCTAGTGCTTTCCAAGTGAGACGGTAACAATTATGGAATGAATGAATCCGTGAGTAAATGAACAGACTGTGTCTCCCACTCCCCGCATCTGCTCCTTCTCACATGTTCACTGAGTGGCACCACCATTCACGCTGTTGAAAGTTCTGAAAACCAAGACATGCATTTGATGCAAACTTCTCTTCCCCCTCTCATCACAATCAGCAGTCAAAATGCTCCTGCTTCTTTAATAGATCATGCTTATATCTACGCTTTACTGCTCAGCCAACAACATAGCCAAGGTTGCCATTTCACTGGGGCCGCTACACACAACAGCCTCCTAGCTTGTCTCCGTAAAACTGCCAAAAGATCTTCTCCAAAAGCAGGTGGTGATTTTCCTGGAACTCAGTTCTCATCACAGCACTCTCCTCCTCTGAAGAGTGCAAGAGTTCTTCAATCTGCTCAGGACAAAGTCTGACCTCTTACTGGAGTCTGCAAGGTTCACTGTGATCTAGGGCACACCCACCTCCCTGACCATTTCCTCTTATAATCAGTGCTGACGCTTACTGAGGGAGTGAGGTCTTAGGATCATCTTCATTTTACGGAAGACAAGACAGGTTCAGAGAAACTAAGTTCCGTGCCCAGAGCAGCAGAGCCAACGGGATTCAAAGTTGGATCTGGTTGAGTTCCTACCCACTATGTTTTACTGTCTTTCTTTAGTGGGAAATAGCAACCCGGTCACTTTCTGAAAACTCTGGTTAGTTGAGATATTGGTTCCCTGAATGGGGAATAAGTATTTGGACCATGAAACATCTCAGAAGCCTTGATTTAGGCTCAGGTATAAGAAATAGAGCCCTTGAAAACCTGGCTGGGGATGTCCTTCCTTGAGGATCGGTGGAGAAAGGGCAGGATGATCCTCTCTGTCTCATAGCTGAGCCCTGACTCTTTTGTTGGGGGCACTTGCAGCCGAGAGGAGCTGTCATTAAGTTATGGGGCCCCCAACCCCTGCCTTAGCCCCAAGTGGCTTTCACATCAGTAACATGTAAGGATCCTCTGATCAACGCAGTGACAGCTCCTCTCAGGCAGCCGCCACTCTCCCAAATGTCAACGTGTTTCTTGTGTCATTTGTTCAGCTGAGAAAGTCTAGAAGGGCTGAAGAAGCTTTCAGAGAATGAAGCCGGGCAAGAAGGTAGGGGAAGAGGTGGTCCAATGACCTGAAGCTCAGCTGTGTTCTGCCAGTAGATCTGGGTTTGGAAGGCCAGTGCTCTGGCTGGGCATACACCAGGGCCCAGGTGGCATAGGCTCCCCTGGCAGCTGAAAATACAGGCTTTGCAGCCAGTCATCCCAGATCTGATTCTGTGCCTTAGATCCTTCAACCATAAAATGTGGTTAACAGTAGGACTTCTACCTCCAAGGGTTGTTAAGAGGATTAAAAGGGGCACAACATACAGGGCATTTAGCAGAGCTTGGTACGGGATAGTTCTCGAATAATGGTGGGTATCATTACTGTCATTTTGTTGTTGTTATTCACAGAATCACATAGTGGGTAAGAATCCAGATTCTGGAGCCAGACTGCCTAGATGTGAATCCTAGCTTTGTCACCTAGTAGCTGTGTGACCTTGAGCAAGTTATTTAACCATTTCTGTGTTTTAATGTTGTCATCTGTGAATGGGGATAATAATATCTATCTTAGAGCAATTCAGGTGAGGATTAAATAAGTTGATATATGCAAAGCACTTATAATTGGTACAAAATATTAACTATGTGTTTATTATTATTGCTATTACTATTACTACAGTTGTCATTATTATTTGCAGAGGTGGTCAGGGAAAGCAATTCCTGAAAAGAATTTTGGAGAAGATAATACAAGAAAGCTAGAGTTCAAATAAATAAGTGTTACTTTCCCAGGATTGTGAGGGCATAGACTCATTTAGGGAGGGACCATACTGGCTATTTATTTTATTTTATTTATTCATTCTTGCTGGGGTGTGTGGCAGAGAAAAGAGGCTTGGGCTTGAAGTTCACACAGACCTGGGGTCAGAATCCATTAGCTGGTGGCCTCAGGCAGGTCACCTCATGTCTTGTGCCTCAGTTTCCTCATCTGTAAAAAGGAAATAATGATAGTATAAAACCTCCAGGGGGCTGTGGTGAACATTGAAAAGAGCATGTTTGGGAAATCTTGGTCCCTGGCACCTTCTATGGTCTGCAGAAATGCTAGTTAATATTCTGATGTTGGCCAGGCGCGGGGGCTCATGCCTATAATCCCAGCACTTTGGGAGGCTGAGGTGGGTGGATCACCTGAGGTTGGAGTTCCAGACCAGCCTGACCAACATAGAGAAACCCCGTCTCTACTAAAAATACAAAATTAGCTGGGCGTGGTGGCACATGCCTGTAAACCCAGCTACTCGGGAGGCTGAGGCAGAATGGCTTGAACCTGGGAGGCAG
Organism: Ateles fusciceps; assembly: GCA_036589455.1. Taxonomy (NCBI): domain Eukaryota; kingdom Metazoa; phylum Chordata; class Mammalia; order Primates; family Atelidae; genus Ateles; species Ateles fusciceps. Next base: position 7,662,763 of record JAZHEH010002317.1, on the reverse strand, counting down.
AGTTTGCAGTGAGCTGAGATCGTGCCATTGCACTCCAGCCTGGGCAACAAGAGCCAAACTCCGTCTCAAAACACATATATATTTCTGATGTTGTTACTGCATGTGGAGTCTACCCAGTGAGGGAGCTGGGCAGTTCAGACCCAGGGTTGCTGATATGATATCATCAACTCATCCAAAGTATGCTGGGCTTCTACAGTGCAGCAGGCACCCTGTAGGCACTGGGGGATGCCGCTATGAACAGGACACCCAAGGGTCCTGCTGTCGTGGAGTCGAGTGTGCTGGAAATTCCATTAGCATTATCGGAGGGGGGTCTGAGAAACAAAAGGAATAAAAAGGCATGAGCATGCTTACTTCCTATTTTCTGGAGGGTGTGCTGAGATCCAGGGCCACCCAACAGAACCAACTCGGAGACGGAGACGGATCTTCAGACCGTGGGGGAGGGGCTGGGGGCTGGGAATCCCCTAGGGGCAGGTGGGAACTTTTGTTTCTTACTATATTGAAAAGAAAAGGCACAGAATCTGGCAGCTGTGTTTTTGCCCTACTTTGTCCCAGCACCACCTGTGTGACTTCAGACCACTGCTTCCCCCACTGCTGGGCCCCAGTTTCGGGCATGCAGGGTGATCTCACCCTCCTCCTGGGCTGTTTTGAGAATGAAGAGCGCTGTGCCCCGCAGAAAAGCTCTAAGAGAATGGCAGCCAAGAGGAACTTTGCTCTGGTTCCCAGGATCTACCATCCTCCCCCTGCACCACAGCCCCCTCTATGGTCTCTTCTTCCCCCGGCAGGACCAGCCTGGAGGCCCCTTCCCCTCCAAACCTCTCCTGAGCCTGGAGTCATAGTTTCACCTGACTGGTGATAGCCCATGGGGTTTAGTGACTGCTTTCTTCATGTGTTAGCTGACTCCTCACCAGGTGGCCAGGGCAGCAGGAGCAGCTGCCTCCCTCCTCAGCTTCCTGAAATGAAAGGCTGCCAGACCTAGGAATGCAACGAGAGCCCACGGGGGAACAGGACACCAGGCAGTGTGGAAGGATCATGGGGCAGAACTTAGCCAATATTGTCCCATACTGGTTATTACCATGCACTTCCAAGTCCCACTGGCTTGGATTCTAATCCTTGGTCAGCTGCGTGGTCCAGGACAGGTGGCTTCACCTCTCTGAACCACAAGGATTCCATAAGGTCATGGATAAAACTGTTGACCACAGGGCCGGGCACATGGTTAGTGTTCAATAAATGTGAGCCATGACTGATTTCAGAGGAAGTGTAGCAGATGAGACAAGAGCCAAACTGCCCAGGTTCGAATCCCAGGTCTGTCACTGACAGAGGCGAATCAGGTAATCTCTCTGTGCCTCAGTTTCTTCATCTCTAAAATGGATTTAATAAAACATCCTTCCCCCCGGGCATGGTGGCTCATGCCTGTAATCCCAGCACTTTGGGAGGCCGAAGTGGGTGGATCACCTTAGGTCAGGAGTTCGAGACCAGCCTGGCCAACATGGTGAGGCCCTGTCTCTACTAAAAATACAAAAAATTAGCCAAGCATGGTGGCAGGTGCCTGTAATCCCGGCTACTGGGGAGGCTGAGGCACGAGAATCATTTAAACCCGGGAGGCAGAGGTTGCACTGAGCCGAGATTGCGCCATTGCGCTCCAGTCTGGGCAACGAGAGCGAAACTCCATTTCAAAATAAATAAATAAATATTAAATTAAATAAAACATCCTCCCTCACAGGATTGTGGGGGAGAAGTAAAAGAGTTCAGATACACACATTAAAAGCGCTCAGAACAGAAGCTGGCACTGGGCGAGTGCCCCATAAATGCAAATGGTAGTTATTTCTATTTTCTACCTTTGCATCCTCCCTTTCCAACCCCTCATCCTTGAATGAGAAGGTGGGTTAAGTCATCGCGGTGCAGTTCCCTGCTTCCTTACCAGGCTTCCCCCTCCTCCCGGGTCTCCTGGTCCCAACTGAGCCTCGTTTTAGGCAGAGGAGTCCTCTGGAGGTTTTGGGGTGGCCTGGGAAGGGAGGAGGAGGGGGAGTTTCTTCCTGAACACACCCACCGGCAGACTCGCCCATAAATAAACACAGCCCCTTCCGCACATAAGCACACACTCACCCTGGCACCCACTCAAATCCATACACAAACTCACTCCACCCTGTCCCACCCACTCAGAAACCTCACCCCAGCCCATGCCCAGGTCCCAGGCAGGACCAGATTTCTCCGGTGCATCATGCGAACGATCCCCACAACTGGCTTCCAACTCAGCAGGCCCCGCCCAGCTGTAATTACAGAGAGAGCTGAGGCTTCTGTGCCCAGCCATGACGTCAGCCCGCAGCTTCCAGCCTGATGAGCTCACCCCACATCCAGTGGGTGCTCAGTCACTCGGGACATGTCCCACCATGGGGTCTCGATCATTCTTTCTCAGCTGGGGAGGAGGGCAGGTGTCTTCGTCTGTCTGCTCAGCACAGATCTGGGATTCAGAGCAACTCAGGTCCCCTACCAGGCACTGCCACTCCATCTGTGTACAAGGGCCAAGGCTCTGCGCCTCTGTTTTTTCACCTGCAAAATGGGGGTGATGATAATAGTGACCTTTAGCTATCTAGTGAGGGTTTAACTCTCACTCAATAATGTCTGAAATGTACTAACTTCAAAAGCAGATACACAGAGAGCAATGGACGATGGTGATTTTCTTCATATTATTATTTTTAGCAAACTGCCTCATGCAGGCACTGTTTAATAGCAAAACAATTTCTCAACCTATGACTCACTGAGTTCCTTAATATCCTCAACTTACCCTCATCCCGTGAAGAAGGTAGGGCTGAGACCCCAAAGCCCACAGAGGGAAAATGACATGCCCCAAATTGTCTACCTGTTGGGGACAGATCAAAGATTAGAACCCAAGCCCAAGAGGCCTCCAGGCCAAAGGAGGATTTGTAAATTCATTTTTCCAGCTGCGTGGGAGGAGCAGGAAAGTCTAGATTTGGGGCTTTGAGTTTCAGACCAGATGTCCTGCCTGAGTATAACACCTTTCGATAATTATCAAGATTAATAGTCATAATAATAATAGAAGATACTGTTCATGAACACATCTATGGTAGTTTTTCCATCTGTAAAATGGGATAATACTGGTACTCTTACCTCACAGGATTGCTGGTGAGGATTACACGAGTCCATATTTACAAAGTCCATCGAACAGGGCCTGGCCTATAGCAAACATTATGCAATTGATAACTCAAAATTGAAAATACAAAGGTGCCCATCAGACTGCTGGGTGCTGGAGGAGAGTTAGCTCATGTATTCCTCATGGCAGGTCTGCGAGTTGGCTACTATTATGACCATTTATAAGGAGGAAAACTGACAACTTGGAGGTGCCCAGGAATAATGTTACTGCTGATAAAGATGCTTTGCTTGACCAAACATTAATCAGATTCCTGAATCTTCTCCTAAGCCCATCTGTGCAGTTCTTTATAAAAATTCAGTTTTGGCATGAACTCTGCTAAGTCTGTTTAGCAGTAATCACCCATCTTCGATTTCTGATCACCCTCAATATCTGATTAGTTTCCTCATCCTCCACCATCCCTCAGGTGATGTCTGAGCATCCTGGCCTGTCTTCAGCAAGAATCCTCTTAGGTTAGTTGAGCCAGAATCGCCCTGACCCCTGGACCTTCCTCCTAGTAATTTTCCATTTGCTGACCCTCCCACCTGCTTCTTGGTTACAAATTCCCACTTACCCTTAACCTACTGGGAGTCGAGTCTAATCTTTCTCCCTCACTGCAAAATCCCATTTCTGGGATCCCTACATTTATGGGGAAAGTTCCCCTGCCCAGTTAAGTCTTGTTTATCATACTTTAACAAGTGTCACACGATATATATATATATATATATATATACACACACACACACACACACATATACACATTTTAAAAGCATTTTTATCTTTAAAAATATTTTATTCTTATTTATCATACTTTAACAAGTGTCACATGAATATATATATGTATATATACATTAAAAAAAAATTTTTTTTTTTTGCCACTCTCCCCAGAGGGCATTCAGGCTCTAGGAGTTTGGCCACCTTGTAAGTCGGGATTCCAACCCAGAGCCATCCTTCAAATCCACTGAGCTGTCTCTCTTTCCCTTCTGCAGGTCCCCAGGGGAAAGGCAGGATACAACACGCTCTGGGGAAGGTATTTCCAGAGGGTGACCTGAGCCCTCAGCCAGGCTCGGGGTTATTAATAGCCAGGCCTTGGTGCCCTGCTTGGGGAGGGCGGCTCCAGCTCCCGGAGCGAGCGGAGGGCGGAGCTGAGGGAGCGGCCAGGGGAGGAGGAGTGTCTGGAGAGGCTGCCTGAACTTGGACGCGGCCCCCTCCCAGCCAGCCCAGCTGTTCCCCTCTGTGGATTCTCCGGGGCTGGTTCATCACCTCCGAATACTCCTGTGACAGGAGACGCTTTACAAAACCCTCCTCCAGCCTCCAGCAGCAAATAAATAGAAGGCTTGCAACCCAGAAGGAGCCAGAGAAGTTTCTAGGCGCGCGTGCCCTGGGTTTATTAAGCTCCTGGCTCCACTCTAGACCTCAGCGGCTCTGGCTGCCAGCCTGGGCGGTCTGGGAGGACAGTGGCTTGCTGGTCTGTCGTGAGGCAGTGCAGAGAGGGGCCCTCTGGGATTCTGCTGGACCTGCCTGGGGGTCACCTTTGGGGGCTGGGACCCAGCCGAGGGGGGCACAACAGTCCCTGGCAGTGGTTGGTTCTGCTTCTCCCTGCAGAAGAGCAGCCTTTTTGGAAGCTGAAGAATAAGCCAGCCCAGCCACACCACTTTGTTGTGTGACCTTGGGCAGGTGGTTCCGTCTCTGAGCCTCTGTTTCCCTCTGAGCTCAGCAGCCACCATGGCTGATGGTCAGATGCCCTTCTCCTGCCACTACCCAAGCCGCCTGCGCCGAGACCCCTTCCGGGACTCTCCCCTCTCCTCTCGTCTGCTGGATGATGGCTTTGGTATGGACCCCTTCCCAGATGACTTGACAGCCCCTTGGCCCGACTGGGCTCTGCCTCGTCTCTCCTCAGCCTGGCCAGGCACCCTAAGGTCAGGCATGGTGCCCCGGGGCCCCACTGCCACCGCCAGGTTTGGGGTGCCTGCCGAGGGCAGGACCCCCCACCCTTCCCTGGGGGAGCCCTGGAAAGTGTGTGTGAATGTGCACAGCTTCAAGCCGGAGGAATTGATGGTGAAGACCAAAGATGGATACGTGGAGGTGTCTGGTGAGTCGGGGGGCAGGAGGAAGAGGCGATCGGGGGAGGGGGTGTAGGCCTCAGGAGAAAGTTTCCTGAGAGCAGATGCTATAACAGTGCGACCCAGGTGACCTCAGGGCTCAGGAATGCAGCCTGCAAAGTTATCTTTATGGAAAAGGTCTCCTTTCCCCGGCTCCCAGGAGAGAAATTAACCTACCTGACTCAGCTATTAGGGCCTTTGGGTGCTGATCAATCAGGGTACAGGCAGGAAAATGAAACCGTGTTGGATATTTTAACAGAGAGCATTTAATGGAAAGAATAGATTAAGCAGATATCGAATAATTAAAAAACAAAGAAGAAATGGGATTTGGTGCACTCCAGCCTCACAACACAGGGTCTAGAAGTGCACGTTAAGGCTGAACAGTGATAGTGTTAATAACCACAACTGACTTCCCCGAGAAACACCTCTCCTTGTCCCCAACAAGGAAACTGAGGCTTACCAGTAATTATAACACTAACTGGTAACTTTGAGTGCTAACTACGTGTTCAGCACCTTGCTAAGTGCCTTTGCCTGTAACATCTCAGCTAATACAACCAGAGGAGGTGGGTACTGTTTATCTTCTCTTTTTGCAGATGAGGAAACGGAGGCACAGAGAGATTGAAGTAACTTGTTCAAGGCCACCAAGGATTCAGACCCAGGCTATCTAAGAATTAGGAGGCCAGAAACAAGTGATGATTTACGGAGCACCTACTAGGTACCAAGGACTGGGCTGAAATTCTTAGACTTCTTCTCCAAAATCATCCTCAGACCAGCCCAGAGTAGCAGGGGTGGCTAGGCCCATCTTGCAGTGATGAGGCTGAGGCCTAGGTGGGACTTATTCACAGTCATGCCATGAGTCAGCAAGAGGACATGGGTAGGGACTGTACCTGCCCACAGCTTTAGGCCAGGGCTATTACTGCCACATCCCACCCTGGGAGAAAGAAACATACTAGGGGAAAAAGAGAGAGAAGACAGGAAGCTCAGCCCCTGTTAAGCTGGGCAGCAGAAAAAGCTTTCTTTTCCTTCCCTCCCAATTTACAATTAATACTCCATTACAAAGATTGTGTTCCCGGCAGAGGCTTGCCTTCCAGAAAATCAATTAAAGCCACTGCAAAAAAGGCTGGGCAAGAACAAGCCCCAGCAGCGTTAGGGTGAGTTTCAAGCCAGTCATGGTAGAATTATAAACATCAGAGGCTCTGGCGGGTGTGGTGGGCCGGGAGACACGCTGGGGCCACGTGCTGATGGACAGGGTCAGCCAGATCTCTGAGTTGGCTGGGAAGCCAGGCACGAGATCTGAGAAATTGGCTCCAGCTCTGAACATCAGGATGTGCAAATTACTTCACTTCTTTGTGCTTCTGTTTTGTTTTCTCTTCTGGAAATTAGGGTTCAAATAGTTATACCATGAGGGTTGTTGTATTAAATGAGGTGATGCTGTAAAATGTGTACATACCTGTGAACCCAGAAAATCTGAGACAGATCTCAGTTAATTTAGGAAGTTTATTTTGCCAAGGTTGAGGACACGCCTGTGATACAGCCTCAGGAAGTCCTGATGACACATGCCCAGGGTGGTCCGGGCACAGCTTAATTTTATACATTTTAGGGAGACATGAGACATCAGTCGATGTACATAAGAAGTACATCGGTTCCATCTGGAAAGGCGGGACAACTGGAAGCAAAGACAGGAGGACCTGAAGCAGGGAGAGGGCTTCCAGGTCACAGACAGGTGGCAGACAAATGACTGCATTCTTTTGAGTTTCTAATCAGCCTTTCCAAAGGAGGCAATCAGATACGCATCTATGTCAGCCTGCAGAGGGGTGACTATGAAGAGAAGCGGGGTAGGTTGGCCCTGAACAGTTCCCAGCCTGACTTTTCCCTTTAGCTTAGTGATTTGGGAGCCCCAGATTTATTTTCCTTTCACATTTCTACGACCTGGAACAAAAGGAGTCAGTATCATTATTGTCGTCATTGTTAGAGTGCCAGGCATCCAGGAAGGCACCAGTAAATAATGAATAATAGATGCTCTTCGAAACCTGGGTTGAGATCCCAGCATTGCTGTTCACTAGCATGGTGGATGTGGACAAGAAAGTCTTTTCATCCCACTGAGCCTCAGTTTTCCCATCTGCAGAATGGGGATTATAATAATACCTGTCCTGCAAGAGTGTAGGAAAGATTAAACACATGCAGACTACCTATGATAATGTATGCAGAGCATCTGTAAAAGGGAGCAAATAATAGTGCTTGTCTGGCACTCTCTAAACGGAATGATTATCACCATTCCTTCTGTCCTTGTTTTAATTAGGGTCTTAGATGCTTCCAGCCCTAATCCAAGGGTCTACCCCACCCTGTGGCCCCTCTAGGAGGCCCTCTGTCCAGCCTGGAGGGCTTTTCACCATCCTCTTTGGTAGGTGCTTCATAACAGGTGGGGTCTGGCAGCTCCATATTGAGATCTCAGCTAAGTATCTTACTAACCCAGAGGCTTTGGGTGAGTCATGCACCTCAACTTCTGCGTCTGTAAAATGGGGTCATTGGGAACTTAAATAAGACAAAGACAAAGCTTTTCAGATGTGTAATTAGTGAGACCAGCTAGACAGAATCCAAATTCCCTGAGAGCTCATACAAGGGCTTTCATAAAAGGAGTTTAAAAAGTAAAATTGATATCAGGAGCTCTATTTAAAAAGCAACTTTCAGGCCGGGCGCGGTGGCTCACGGTTGTAATCCCAGCACTTTGGGAGGCCAAGGTGGGAAGATCACCGGAGGTCAAGAGTTCGAGGCCAGAGGCCAACATGGTGAAACCCCATCTCTACTAAAAATTCAAAAATTAGCCGGGTGTGGTGGTGGGCGCCTGTAATCCCAGCTACTCAGGAGGCTGAGGCAGGAGAATCACTTGAACCCGGTAGGCGGAGGTTACAGTGAGTCAAGACCGCACCACTGCACTCCAGCCTGGGCGACAAGAAGAAAGTCTGTCTCAAAAAATAAAAATAAATAAAAATAAGTTAAAAAAACTTTCAAGGGAAGTCAGAAGTCAGATCCAGTTTCCCACCCTGTACCACATAATGACAAATCCCTTCCTCCACAAGCACGTGCTAAACACCTACCTGTGGTGGCTCAACGGTTCCTCACAAGGACTTCCTACGAAATGTGAGTAGCTTTTTAACCCCATTATATAGATGAGGAAACTGAGGCCCAGAGAAAGTAACTTACCTGAGATCACCCACTTCTCCGTGGCAGTGTCTCTCTGGATGGTTCTGAGCCAGGATGGCTGGACCTACTTCTGACACTGTAGCCCTGGGCAAATCCAACAGCCTATGGGGCCTCAGTTTTACTGTTGGTCTCATGAAAAGGTAGATGAGATCAGAATTTACCAGTGAACTTCAAGCTGTTACTAGGCATCTGAGAGACAGAAGGAGGAGAGGTCAGAGTCTTATAAGGTACCTGTAGAAACAAAATTATAAACAGGTCTTCTCACTGCAGGACTTATCAGAACCTTTAAGTCACTAATATAGTTTATGAATCTCTAAGAGGCAGCCCTGTCTTATCTGACCATGTATGAGTGTCTCAGTCAGGGACGTGTTTGGAAAATGCTGGACTAGACAATTTCCAGCAAGCCTCAGATTCCCCTGCCCCCCATTCTGCAACTACCAGCCAAGAAATGTTCCCTTCATGGGCCACTGGGCCAAATCCTGGCTAAGATAGAGACTGGAAAGCCCCAAGGCCTTATTCCCACCCCTTCTCCTTAGTCCCAGGGACTCTGCCTTCCCTGGAAACAGCACCTTCTTTCTTTAGCTGGGCTAACAGTGTTCTACCTACATTTATTTCTCTGAGGCATGTTGAAAAAAGCATGTCTGCAAGGGGTCTCTGACGTCTAGATGCTTTTTTTTTGAGATGGAATCTCCCTCTTGTCACTCAGCTGGAGTACAGGTACATTGGCACAATCTCAGCTCACTGCAACCTCCACCTCCTGGGTTCAAGCCATTCTCCTGCCTCAGCCTCCTGAGTAGCTGGGATTATAGCCATCTGCCACCACGCCCAGCTAATTTTTGTATTTTTAGTAGAAACAGGGTTTCACCATGTTGTCCAGGCTGGTCTTGAACTCCTGATCTCAGGTGATCCGCTCACCTTGGCCTCCCAAAGTGCTAGGGATTGCAGGCATGAGCCACTGTACCTGGCCGCATTTTAAAAAATCATAATAATTACTTTTTTCTGTTTATAAAAATAAAATGTCTTCATGATAGAGTATGTAGTTAGGAAAGCAGAATAAGAAATTAAAAATCACTCATAATCCTTAAGCTGCCCCAAGCTACGTATGCAAATGATATGCAAATTAAGTTTCAAGTTGATTCTCCTAACAATACCCTCTTTCAAGCAGGTTACCCCAGTTCCAGGCCCCTCTTATGGAAATCTTGGAGCTTTCCCTCCTCAGAGACCCTCCTTTCTCTAATCCCAGTACCCTATTTTCAGAGCATTGACAGAGGCATCTAGTTTCTGAGGAGCAGTCCTTTCCCCCAAACATCAAAATAAACCACAAGCGTTTACCTTCACGGTATTTTTACAACTTCCAAAGCTGTTCTGTGACTCACTTTCATTTGCTTTCTACAGTAACCCAATAAGGTAGGTGTCATCATTCCCATTTCAGAGAAGAATAAACTGAAGCTCAGAGAAACTTAGAGATGTGCTAGGAAATGTCAGAGACTTAAATCTGAAACCCAGAATTCCAGAACTTATCTGCCTGCTTTTGAATCTTGGCACTAGCCACTTCCAAGCTGTGTGACCTTGGGTAGAGCACTTAACCTCTCTGAACTTCAGGTTTCCTATCTACAAAATGGTAATAATAAAAGTGCCCGCTTATATTATTGTTTTACTATTATTATTTAAGGTTGGTGCAAAAATTAAAGGCGTTGATATAGATAAGGTGCTTAGAACAGTGGCTGACACAAAGGAAGCACTATATTAGTTTGCTATTATTATTCATATCATCATCATTTATTATTCCCAGAACACCAGCATGCAGGAGGAGTCTAGGATGCAAAAGGGCTGAGTCAGAGGCACTGGCCCATCCCCAGGGGAAGCAGGTCTCCCGGCGCCCTGGGTAGGAGGAGGGCACCGAAGAACAGACAGTGCTCTTCTGGCCACAGACCTGTGCCAGAGCCAGGCAGTTGGTGGTCACAGTTTTGGCAGCACAGAAGAGACTCTTTAAGCAGCCACACATTCACATAATAGCATGTTCTGGTTAGCCAGACACTCCTGCTTAATTTTTTTTGGAGACAGAGTCTCACTCTGTGGCCCAGGCTGGAGTGCTGTGGCGTGGTCTCAGCTCACTGCAACCTTCGCCTCCCTGGCTCAAGCGATTCTCCTGCCTCAGCCTCCTTAGTCACTGGGATTACAGGCACCTGCTACCACGCCTGGCTAATTTTTTGTATTTTTAGTAGAGACGGAGTTTCACCATGTTGGCCAGGCTGGTCTCAAACTCCTGACCTCAGGTGATCCGCCTGCCTCGGCCTCCCACAGTGCTGGAATTACAAGTGTGAGCTGCCACGTCCAGCCAGAATAGACTCCTTAAGCGGCCACACATTCACAGAATAGCATGTTCTGGTTAGCCAGACACTTCAGTGTTGGAAACTTCTTCAGTGCCCAAAAGTAGAGGACTGGCTGAATTAGCTCTTACAGATTCCCTCAGTAGAGCTCAGCAGCCAGTAAAAATTACGTTGCCAAAGAATATTTGGTAATATGAAAAAGTAATTATAATGTGTTAGCAAGAAGAAAAATGTTTCAAACATAATGCATAGAACTATCCCATTTGATAGAATAGTGATATATATCGATATTATATAACATTTACATATTTCTAAGAAGCATAGAAAGAAAAGTCTGAATATTTGTTAAACTATTCAGCAGTCCCCAACCTTTTTGGCACCGGGGACCAGTTTGGTGGAAGGCAATTTTTCCACGGATTGGGGGATGACATGGCTTCCTCGGGGTGACAGGATTATGGGTAGTTTTGATGGTTTCTTTCTTTTTTAAAGATTTTCTTTCTTTTTTTGTTGTTGTTTTTAAATTTAGAGACTAGATCTCACTCTGTTGCCCAGGCTGGAGTGCAGTGGTGCATTCACAGATTACTGTAACCTCAGACTCCAGGGCTCAAGCAATCTTTCTACCTCAGTCTCCCAAATAGCTGAGACTACAGGCACGCACCATCACGCCTGGCTAATTATTATTATTATTTTTTAGAAACGGTGCCTCGTTATGTTGTCCAAGCTGGTCTCAAACTCCTGGCCTCAAGTGATCCTCCTGTCTCAGACTCCCAAAGTGCCTGCATTACAGGACTGAGCCACCATGCCTGGCCTATTTTCTGCATTTTCTAACATACACATGCATTATCTTATAACCACAAAAAGAGCTATTAAAAAGAAATAATTAAAAGTAATTAATAATGTAATTAGCTATAAGTTGTCAGTTTAAAAAAATCTGGACTGCCATATTCAACAAAGTTATTTACATTCTAGATTTCAAAGTCCCTCAAAAGCACCTCCCTTTGTAAAGAGGGTTCTTACCTCTGGAAGGTGGCCCCACAAATGAGAAGTGAAAAGAAACAGCTGAATAGTCCCATTGTTGTGCTAATCCCGTTTGTTTAACAAGAAATCGGAGACACTCTCTCTATTAAAGAAAGAAAGAAATGAGGAGAGGCCAAGAGAATTAGAATGTGCTATATACATTTCAAGATCAAAACCAGTTTAGGCCCAAGCCCTGTTGTAATTTCATCTTTTTCCTCCCAAAGCAGGTTGGGAAGCCCTCGCTTATCACATGGTAGGAGGCAGGGCTGGTGCAATTTCACATCCGCAGTGCCCTTAGGAAAAGCTGGGTGTTTTTGGTAGATTGAAGCATTCTTTTTCCAGGCTATGCTTGCACTACTGGGTACAGATAATTCGGCTTAAAGAGCTAAGCGGGAGCTGGAACAGACAGAAATTCAAGGACAGAGGGGCATTAGGGTCCTAGACTTGAGCTAGACTCAGAGCAAGCTGATTCAAAGCCCACAGCCACCACAGACCTGCTGGATGACTCTGGACCCATCACCAGGCCTCAGTTTCCACGTGGGAAACAAAGGGAGAATGACATCTGGGCTCAGAGTTAGGAAAGCATGCTGTTAGCTGTAAAGCAAGCTACATGGCAGAGTCGCCCTCAGCACATGACCCACTTCAAGCCTGCCACCCAGTCTGGGATGTCAGCCTCAGGGTTCTATTGGCAGGTTAGGGAAAAGGGGTCAGGTGGGAGACTTGGAAGATTTGGTACAATACACAGCCCAGTTTCTGCGATTTCCTAAGACTAACCCTTAATTACCTGCAAACCATGGCCTATCCCTCCTTTCCATCAATTATTTTATTTCACCTTCACAGCCAGCCTTGGAGGTGGACTTAGGTGGGTCCGTGTGGCAGACAAGGTCCTTGAGGCTTGACAACTGGAGTCTCTAGGGTAGGCCTAAGCCACACAGCAAGGCAGGTCTAGGGCCAGGATTTGAATCCAAGCCTGAGTCCTAAAGGATGCCCAAGGAACATAGATGCTGACCCACCCCACTTCTCTTCCTTCCAGGCAAACATGAAGAGAAACAGCAAGAAGGTGGCATCGTTTCTAAGAACTTCACAAAGAAAATCCAGTAAGTAACCCCGAGGCATGGAGCTCAGGGTGGGAGTGGAGGAGGGGGCACACCTGTGACCCACAATCTGGGGTCTCTTCCTCTTGGGCATCTCTCTTTTAAGACACCCTCTTGGGCCAGGCGAGGTGGCTCATACCTGTAATCCCAGCACTTTAAGAGGCTGAGGCAGGCAGATTACCTGAGGTCAGAAGTTCAAGACCAGCTTGACCAACATGGAGAAACCCTGTCTCTACTAAAAATACAAAATTAGCTGGGCTTAGTGGCACATGCCTGTAATCTCAGCTACTCAGGAGGCTGAGGCAGGGGGAATTGCTTGAACCTGGGAGGCGAAGGTTGTGGTGAGCTGAGATTTCACAATTGCACTCCAGCCTGGGCAACAAGAGAGAAACAAGGTCTCAAAAAAAGATGCCCCCTTGGAGCAGGGAATTGAACCCTCACACCTAACAAGAAGAAAGTGTCCTGGCAGACCTGCAGTAGGGTCCCAGAAGGGGGGAGCATGTAGATTGCATCCTCGCATTTGCTCAATGCCCTGTGAAGTGGGTATTAAAAACCCCATTTTATTTATTATCGACTGATTGATTGATTGATTTTGAGACTGAGTCTCACCCTGTCACCCAGGCTGGAGTGCAGTGGTGCGATTCCGGCTTAAGGAACCTGCACCTCCTGGGCTCAAGCAATCCTCGTGCCTCAGCCTCCCAAGTAGTTGGGATTACAAGCATGTGCCAACATGTCTGGCTAATTTTTTGTATTTTTTTTAGTAGAGATGGGATTTCACCATGTTGCCCAGGCTGGCCTCGAACCCATGGGCTCAAGCGATTCACCCACCTTGGCTTCCCAAAGTGCTGGGATTAGAGGCATGAGCCACTGTGCCCAACCAACAACCCCCTTTTATAGAATAAGCATTTGGGGGTAAGCCAGACAATGATTTGTCCACATTCACACCCTCCCTACCCACGGGGCATAGCTGAGGGAGGATCCCTGTCACCATCCAGAAAGACCATCCCCTGGTTCCTCAAGTGCCCCAGCAGAATATCCTGCAGGCTGCTTGTTCTGCCTCTGCCCTGCCAGAAGAATGAGCACCTTCTCTAGAGTATCCACAAAAACAAAGTTAGAAAGTGTCCTGATACCAATTGTACTACCCAGAGGGGTTTGGAGAGACTGGGACAGAGGAGGGGCCATTTTGCTGAGGGGGAGGGAGTAGAGGGGATTCATGTTTAAGGGGGAAAGGGAGCCTGGGGGGAACCATGAGAGCAGCCAAAGACAACCAGGCTGAAGCCATGAACCAAAACCACCATGAACCCCTCACTGGTAATACCTATAGGGAGAAGAGTTGAACAATGTGGTCATGATGGCTGTACTCCTTAAACAACTGCTAGGTGCTTCATATATACCTTCTCTCTCATCAGCAATCAGCATCGCCCCACTGTGTGCATTTCTGATCCTAAACTTTTTTTTTTTTTTTGAGATGGAGTCTTGCTCTGTTGCCCAGGCTGCAGTGCGGTGGTGCAATCTCGACTCACTGCAACCTCCGCCTTCTGGGTTCAAGCAATTCTCCTGCCTCAGCCTCCCGAGTAGCTGGGATTACAGGCGCCTGCTACCAAGCCCGGCTAATTTTTGTATTTTTAGTAGAGACGAGGTTTCACCATGTTTGGCCAGGCTGGTCTTGATCTCCTGACTTCAAGTGATCTGCCCGCCTCCACCTCCCAAAGTGCTGGGATTACAGGCGTGAGCCACCACACCCAACCCCTAATTGTTGCATTTAGCCTTTGCAGCAAAAGTGTGCATCGGGGGAGAAGAGACATGACCCTCCTTGCAATACAGGGAAACTAAGTCTCCCACAGGTGAAAGGACATACCCAAGAATTTAGAAGGGCCCAAAATAGATCCCTGACCTCTGAGTTCTACGCTCAGTCCTTGAGCAAGGAATGCTGTTTCCTCATCTGTAAAAGGGATGCTGATTCCAGCCTTGCAGAGTTCCCTGGCTGAAAATGACATGCGGTCATGGCATAGCAAACTGCCATTTATGAGGTCACTGCTCATAAGTGGCAGTTTGTTATTATTATTGTTGTTGATGTTGACTCAACTTTTCCACGAGCCTTTGCAAAGACATTCTGTGTCTGGAGAGATCACACTAGCTGAATTCTGAATTCTGCATTCCTGTCTCTCCCTCGACATGTCCATTCCAGGCCCTCCCAGAGCCTCTGCAGTTCTTGGAAGCCTGTGGACACTTCCTGATAAGGCAAACGCCAAACCGTTTGTTTGTGTTCGCTGGCTTGCCTGCCATCTCCCTGCCCCACACCTCTCCCTGGTACAGCAAGCAGATTCAACATTACTGAGGGGAGAGGAAGGAGAGAGAGAGCGGGGGAAGCTGATGTCAAGGCTCAAATGACGTCTCAGGGTGGAGCCACAAGCAGGGCATAGCTGTAAAAGGGACTGAGTGAGAAAGAGGTGAATTAATCATCTTAAAAGGGGGATTTTTTTTTTTTTTTTTTTTTTTTGATGTGTGTGTGGATTTCGCAAGCTCCAAGGCCTTAAAGGAAATAGCTTGCTGGAAGTAACCTGATGAGGAATGTCTAAAATTGCTCCAGGCTGGTGCTCAACTGCTGAGCTGGGCTAGTTGTTAAAATATCAGCGGTTCCCAACCTTTTTGGCACCAGGGACCAGTTTCGTGGAAGGCAATTTTTCCACGGACTGAGGGATGAAATGATTCCACCGCAGATTATCGGCCATTAGATTCTCATAAGCAGCGCACGACCTAGATCCCCTCCCATGCACAGCTCACAACAGGGTTCAAGCTCCTATGAGAATCGAATGCCAACGCTGATCTAACAGGAGGCGGAGCTGAGATGGTAATGCTGGCTGAACTGCCGCTCACCTCCTGATACGTGGCCTGGTTCCTAACAGACCACAGATGGGTACTGGTCCATGATCCGGGAGTTGAGGAGCCCTGAATATTGGCTAGCCATTGCCCTAAGCCCCCCCACTTACCCTCCCTAGTCAACTGTAGTCACCCTGATCCTGTCCCCCAGGACCCTCTAAACCTCTCCATCTTCCAACAACTAAAGGTTCCCCAGGACCTTCCTCCATCACTATGACATACACCCATCCCTTCTGAATCGTCAGTGCCCAGCTGTGCCAGTTGTTAAATATTTTGAATCTCAGCTCTGGGTACAAGGAGTCCTGGCTCCATGAGAAAGTGAGTGGGGAACTTGCTTAACTGCTCTGAGCTTCCATTCCCGTATCCCCCGTATTTTTAGTAGAGACAGGGTTTTACCATGTTGACCAGATTGGTCTCGAAACTCCTGACCTCAGGTGATCCACCCACCTTGGCCTCCCAAAATTCTGGGATTACAGGCGTGAGCCACCATGCCTGGCCATGAGTAGGTATTATTAACCCCATCTTGTGGATAAAGAGACTGAAGCTCAGAGGACTCAACTAAGCTCATACAGCGAGTTAAAAAAACAGATCTGGAGTACAGTTATTATTAAGCCTTCAGAAGGAGGCTGGGTGTGGTGGCCCATGCCCGTAATCCCAGCACTTTGGGAGGCCAAGGCAGGCAGATCACTTGAGGTCAGGAGTTCGAGACCAGCCTGGCCACCATGGTGAAGCCTCATCTCTACTAAAAATACAAAAACTAGCTGGGTGTGGTGATGCACACCTGTAATCCCAGCTATTCAAGAGGCAGAGGCAGGAGAATCACTAGAACTCAGGAGGTGGAGGTTGCAGTGAGGCAAGATGGCACCACTGCACTCCAGCCTGGGTGACAGAGGAAAAAAAGGAAGGAAATCCTGCCATTGGCACAGCATGGATGGAGCTAGAGGACATTCTGCTGAGTGAAATAAGAAAGACACAGAAAGAGAAATACTGCCTGATCTCACGATACGTGGAATGCAAAATAGTCAAAGTCACAGAAGCAGAGGGTAGGGCAGTGGTTGTCAGAGGTGGGTATGGGGTGGGAAATGGGGAGATGTTGGTTAAAGGATACACAGTTTCGGTTTTGCAAGATAAGTAAGTTCTGGAGAGCTAATGTACGGCATGGCAGTGATAGTTTACAATACTATATCATATATTCAAAATTTGCTAGGAGGGTAGCAAATTTAATCTTCTTAACTTAAATGTAATCTTCCCAACACACATAGATACACAAAATCTATGTTAATTAGTTTGACTATGGCGATCACTGTGTTCACGATGTATACATACATCAAAACATCAACTTGGATACCATATATATATGTATATATACAATTTTATATCCCAATGATATCTCAATAGAGCTGTTTTAAAAAAAAAAAAAAAAAAACAGACTGGGACCTGAACACAGGTCTCTCAACTTTGAAAGTCCACGACCTTCCTATTTGGTTAGGGGAAACCAAATCACAGTCATTTGCAATACTGCCATTCATATACTGTCTTCAGTATTTTTTGCTTTATATGCTTACATTGCTGTATCATGATTTTACCAAAGGTTTTTTTTTTTTGCTTTTAGATCAACTCATTTTTGATAAAGTTAAATTCTCATCACTAAAATGTTCACTGAGGAAGGCAATCATGAAATAAATCCAATGAAAGCACAATGTGGTTAAATTCTAACCAGATAATATTGCCTGCCTAAGGGACTCAGCTCTTTCATTATTAAAAGGGGAAGGTAGAAGTGATAGAGGCTGAAGGCGTTAAAGGCATTTTAGTACTTGGCTAAGACATTCCTTCGGAGGTAAGTAGAAGCACTGAAAGAGAATTGAGGAGGAATTGCTTTTCCACCAAGTGAGTTTAACATACAAGTCACCTGGTGAGAGACCTTGGACATGTCTGTTTCTCTGAGCCTCAGTTTCCCCATGTGTAATATGAGACCATTGTCACGGACGATCAGGGAGATCCGTTGGGGCCCTGATACTCCGTGGTTCAATGACACTGCAATTTGTATGATACTGCATCTTGCTGTCAAGATGCCAGCATGTAAGGCCAAAGATTGCACCGTAATTCCCGCACCACTCTAAGAGGTAGATACTATTATTGCCCCCCTTTTTCTGCAAAGAAATAGGTTCAGAGAGGCAAGATCACCAGCCCCATGTTGTGTAGTCAGGAAGAGTCAGAATTTGACTGCAGGTTGGCCTGCCTGCAAAACACATGCTCTGGGCCATCGCTACCCTGTCACACTGTACCTGGTGTGCATTGGGTTGGCGTGCACATGGTTAAACAGTCAGCCCGTTCCCAGCATTGGGAGGGAGATCTAAACTTTCAACCTTGTCTCTGCTTCAAAATCTTGACTTGGCAGCTTCCTAGTTCCCTCTTTCTCTTCCAAATGTGCTTCCCAGAAGCACCCTTGTTCATCTCCATGGTTCCAATTTGGCAAGGAATCTCCTGAGTAGATACAGCTCATGTGGCTACAGGTTGCAGTACACAGAAAAAAAAAAGGAAAGGAAGGAAGGAAGGAAGGGAGGGAGGGAGGGAGAGAGAGAGAAAGAAAGAAAGGAAGGAAGGAAGGGAGGGAGAGGGGGAGGGAAGGAAGGAAGGAGAAAGGAAGAGAGGAAGAAAAGAAAGAGAAAGAAAGAAAGAAAAGAAAAGAAAGACAAAAAAGGAAGGAAGGACGGAAGGAAGGAAAACTCCCCAGCCCCTCCAGAAGGAGTCCTGCCCATGATCAGGAATGGGCTTACCTCAGGCCTTGGTTCTTTCATCAAGACCCTTGTATTTACAATACGCAGAACCAGCACGGACCAGTGGAAAGCTTTGATTGAACTTCCAAGCCTTCCTGCCATAGTCCTTTTTTTCAAATGGCTGGTACTGGGAGAGGCAGGAGAGCATCACGGTCAGATACTCTGAGTTTGGAGACCAGGATTCTGATTCCATTTCCTATCTGCCATTTGCCAGCTGAGTGACCTTGGGCAAATTAGTTCACCTCTCTGAGCCTCAATTTCTTCATCTGTAAAATGGGGGATAGCAATAGAATCTTCCTGGTGGGATTATTGTTAACACCAAAATGATATGATTCAGCCAAAGTAGCTGGCACATGGAAAGTATTCAGAAGGTCATGGATTTCATGATTAAAAAAAAAAAATGGCACCTCAATGAGACCACTAATATGTCCTCACAGTTTTAACAGTTTGTTGAAGAAACCAAATTCTTGATAGTCTCATTCACTCAAAGCAATCCAAAAATCATAAAAATACCTTATTAGAACTCGGACCAGATTTGGGTTTGGAAATCCCATCTTTGATGCTTTCTCACTTGTGGAGCTTGTCATTTGATTTTACCCCAGACTGTTCAGTGATCTGTAGCATGGGCACATTAATTATTACCTCTTAATCACCCTCTTATAATACTCCAACCAGGTGTTGTCTATAATTTAGTTTTAAGAACAAGATAATTATGATCTGCTAAGAGATTGTATTAGTCCATTTTCACACTGCTGATAAAGACATACCTGAGACTGGGTAATTTATAAAGAAAAAAGAGGTTCAATGGACTCACAGTTTCATGTGGCTGGGAGGCCTCACAATCATGGCAGAAGGTGAAAGGCACGTCTTACATGGCAGCAGACAAGAGAGAAAATGAGAACCAAGTGAAAGGGATTTCCCCTTATAGAACCATCAGATCTCGTGAGACTTATTCACTACCATGAGAACAGTATGGGGGAAATGCCCCCACCCCATGATTCAATTCATCGGGTCCCTCCCACAACACAGGAGAATGATGGGAGCTACAATTTAAGATGATATCTGGGTGGGGACACAGCTGAACCGTATCAGGGATACTTAGGGCATGACCAAAATCAAGGCTTGTTTTTAATACCATAGAGTATGTTGCCATCTGAAATCTACATTCGGCCAGCCTGGCCCCTTTTGTCTGCCAAGGTGCCTAGTGCTTGCATCACCACTGATGCATTTTGTGGTGAAGCACTTTCTAGCAAGCACATGTCAAATGAAAATGTGTTGCCTGCTATGCATAACACCTTACTTGCACTCTATAAAAGGGTTGTAGTGGTGCCATTTCTGCTGGTAATTGTGGTCAGTAGTTGGTATTAAGGTGAAGACTTCAACCTGGGACCAAACATGTGGGCCATAGCTCTCTTTTCAGTTAAGATCTACTGTTTAAATAGCATTTTGCCATTTGCAAAGCATACTCAGTGACTCTGAAGTTCAAATACTCTACAAGTTCAATATTATTATCCTAATTTTGCAGACAAGGAAACAAGCTCAGAGCAATTGAGTGATCTTCCAAGAGCACACAGCTAGAAAGGAATAGAGCCAGGATTCAAACCCAGCATTGTATGTCTCCAAAGCCTAAGCTCTTATCAAAAATATTTCCCTTCAAGTGAATAAAATAATGTTTAAGTTATATTAACAATAATAAATGAATAAAATCGTGTTTCTCCTAGGCTTCCTGCAGAGGTGGATCCTGTGACAGTATTTGCCTCACTTTCCCCAGAGGGTCTGCTGATCATCGAAGCTCCCCAGGTCCCTCCTTACTCAACATTTGGAGAGAGCAGTTTCAACAACGAGCTTCCCCAGGACAGCCAGGAAGTCACTTGTACCTGAGATGCCAGTACTGGCCCATCCTTGTTTTGGCCCCAACCCTAGGGCTTCTCTGATTCCAGGGTACATTACTTTAGCTGAACTCAGATTTAGTGCAACTAAAATGTTGGGGGGGTGGGGGGATGGGGACTGACCACAGATTCCCTGGATAGCATAGTGGTAGATTTCTCCACGAGATAGCGCAATTAGCAAATCATGCTTGGTTGCGTTAGGCCAAAATACTAGCTTTTCTTTCTTTACCTTTTCTATCTTGGTGGAAACGTTGCACATTCTATAGTTGCAAAACAAAAAAAGGGACTTAACATTTCATGTTGTATCTTACCTTGCAGCTAATGCAAGGGTTACTTTTCTCTGGGGACCTCCCCATCACCCCAGGTTCCTGCTCTGGGCTCCCAATTCCCATGGCTCCCAAACCATACCACATGGTTTGGTTAATGAAGCCCAGTAGCTCACCCCACTGTGCTTCCACATGCCTGGCCTGCAAAAGGTGATATACAGGTATCACATCCCCATATGGGATGTATCCATCAACCACATAAAAACAAACAGTGTCTTCTGTCCTCTGCCCAGATGTTTCCAGCACTTTCCCAGGGTTTCCAAGTTAGCACTCCCTGGGGACTCTGGGAGCCTCTCAATTTATGATCTGGCCAAAGTCCCCCCTTTCTTCTGTCCCTTATGTTTAAGTCGGGATTTTTACAGAGGGAGCTGTCTCCAGACAGCTCCATCAGGAACCAAGCAAAGGCCAGAAAGCCTGGCAGACAGGCTAGTGGTATTGTGTATATGGGTGGGACGGGTGTGTCATTGTTATTTGAGTTGTGCTGTTGTTTAGGGGGAAATAATAGTAAATAATAATAATAACAATAATAAAGGAGTTGATGTTCTTAGCCTTTTGTGGTTCTTACTTTTAATATATACTTTTTGTGTGCTTCTTTTAATGAGGAACTAAATGTAACACCACCTACATATACAACATCAGTTAGCAATGCTGTGGCTTAAAGTAATACTGCCTGGTGAATAGTGACTTAAATGATATAAATAGCTGTTTTCCAACTTCACAAAAAGTTTAGAGGTAAGTAGATTCAGAGTTGTTTTTTCAGCTCTGAAAAAAACACCAAGAACCCAGAATATTTCCATTTTTTTCCTCTGCCATCTCCAATAAGTTTATGTAGTCACAGTCTATCTTCATGGCTGCAAGAAGGCTGCAGCAGCTCCAAGCATCTCATCCTCATATGACAATGTATGGGAATAGAAGGAAGTAATGTAAAGGTATTATCACCTAGCTGCTTCGTTTATCAGTGAGCAGGATGTTTTCCAGAAGCTCCAAGCAGACTTCGTTTTCTATCTCATTGGTCCAAAGTGGATCACAAGCCTACCCTGAGACCAATTTCTGGCAAAAGGGAAAAGGATGGCCATGACAGGGATGCTGCCAGGAACACAGATCCCTGACTGTAGGGTGGTAGGAAGAAGGGCTGCTGTGGTAAGTGCCAGGAGACCCAACTCAAAATAATTTAAGCCAAAAGGGGTATTGGTGCGCATAACTGAGAAGTCCAGAATAAGAGCTGTTTGCTGGTACCGCTGGATTCGGGGCACTAATGATATCAACAGAACTGTTTCCCTCCATCTGACGTGGCTCTGCAGTGGTGGCTTCATTCCCACTCTCTCTGTTGCCCCCACTTCCCAGCCCCCAGCCCTCCATGCCCCCATGTCCTCTCACTGGGGCCACAAGGTCACTACAGCTGCAGTCACTACAGCTCCACATCCACATTCCAGTCCTGAGGGAGAAAAGCCAGTCTTTTCCCATAGCGTCTGCCATTTTGGAGAGTCATTTTTTGTTTCTAAACAGACTCTAGCGTTTTGTCAACCCGGACTGGAGTGCGGTGGCGCTATCTCTGCTTATTAAAAGCTCTGCCTCCCAGGTTTAAGCAATTGATTCTCCCACCTCAGCCTCCCGAGTAGCTGGGACTACAGGTGCCCACTACCATGCCCAGCTAATTTTTGTATTTTTAGTATAGACGGGGTTACACCATGTTGGCCAGGCTGGTCTGGAACTCCTGACCTCAAAGTGATCCCACCGCCTCGGCCTTCCAAAGTGCTGAGATTACAGGCATGAGCCAAGCACCCTCTGCCTTATTACAGAGAGTCATTCTTATTGGACCTTCCTGATCACATGATCATCCCTTGAGCTAAGCCAAAGTCAAGAAATCAGTGCTTTGGTTGGCCAGGTCGGGGTCACATGCTCCATCCCTGAAGCCAATCCCATTTAATCCCCACAACACCCTAGGAAGTAGATGTTATTTTTGCAATGAAGAAACTTGAGGCCCAGAAAGAAGTGGCTTGGGTAAGTCACATGTTATAATACTCGAACCTATGTTTTCTTTTCTTTTTTTTTTTTTTTTTTTTTTTTTTTTTTTTGAGACAGGGTCTCATTCTGTCGCCAGGCGCCAGGCTGGAGTGCAGTGGCACAATCTCGGCTCACTGCAACCTCCACCTCCCAGGTTCAAGCAATTCTCCTGCCTCAGCCTCCTGAGTAGCTGGGACTACAGGCACACGCCACCACCCCCAGCTAATTTTTGTATTTTGAGTAGAGACGGAGTTTCACCATGTTGGCCAGGATGGTCTCGATCTCTTGACCTCGTGATCCGCCCGCCTCAGCCTCCCAAAGTGCTGGGATTACAGGCTTGAGCCACCTCGCCCGGCCATATGTTTTTTTTTGGAAGAGTTAATGAGGAGCTGCTGCGCTGCTTCTCCAGGGCACCTCCAAACCCCCAAAAGACAGCAGAATCATTGACTGAACACACATTCTGCTGGGGCCTGTGCTAGGAGCCAAGGGCATAGCAAACCGTGAATCACAATCCCAGCCTGCAAAGAGCTCACAGTTCAGTAACAGAGACAGGCAAATAAAAGAATGGCCCTCACTGAATCTTCGGTTTGTGCCAGACACCATGCTGGGTGCTTTATGTATATTTAATACATTTAATTGCACTACAATCAAACGAGGTAGGTCCAATTTTCTTTTCTTTCTTTTTCTTGTTTTGACTGAGTCTCACCCTGTCACCCAGGCTGGAAGGCAGTGGCGTGATCTCAGGTCACTGCAACCTCCACCTACCAGGTTCAAGTGATTATCGTGCCTCAGCCTCCTCAGTAGCTTTGATTACAGGTGCCCACCACCACGCCTGGCTAATGTTTTTTATTTTTAGTAGAGACAGGTTTCACCATGTTGGCCAGGCTGGTCTTTAACTCCTGACCTCAAGTGATCCGCCCATCTCAGCCTCCCAAAGTGCTGGTATTACAGGTGTGAGCCACTGCACCCAGCAGAGATAGGTCCAGTGTTTATCTCCATTTTTCAGAGAAGCAAAAGTGCCCTGCCCCAAATCATAAACCTGGGGAGCAACCGGCCAGGCAGCCTGACTTCAGGACCTTCACTCTTCACTATTACTGTGTTCTGACTTTCTCCTAGCAAAGCAAAATATGTATGCCATAAGTGAGTCCATCCAAATTATGGGAAGAGAAGAGAGGTATTTCAAATTGGGGCTTTGTGGAGTGCAGGGGGGATCAGGGTTGGCTCCTTAGAGGAGGGGTCACTCGGGGCAGGCTAGAGGATCAGGCACGGTTATAGGACTTGAGCAAGCAAGGTTTGGGGTAGGGAGGTGCCTCACAGGCAGAAGAAAACACATGAGCCAAGGCAAAAGGCATGTTCCTTTCAAAATCCTTTGATGGTTCCCATTGTTTACCGGATTAAGTGCAAACTTCTTTGCAAGACTTATTAGGCTGCTGATCAGCCCCTGCGTGACCTTTTCCCATTACAGCCCAAACCCCACTCTCTCCCTCCTTCTTCACCTAACTTCCCTCTGTTCTTCCAACCAGACAGGCTCTTACTTGCTACCAGGACTTTGAATACACTACTCTCTCTCTTCCAAGGAATACTGTCCCACCCCCTTGGCTAATTCTGTAGGGTCTCCGCTGGGCCTCCTTCCAGGCTGGCCAGAGCCTCCTCTCACTCACCCTCATCCCAACACAGCACATCATATTGTGACAGCCTAGGTATTTGTGTAGCAGAATAAATAATAATAACAATAACAAAAATCAAAACTGATCCTAGCTACTTTGTTTGCAAGGAAGGGAAGAGGAATCATTTCAAGCCAAGGGAAAAAATCCTTACCCATCTGATATTTGTTCAACAAATATTTACTGGACATTACCATGTGCAAGGCACTGGGCTGGGGGTTAGATACCATTTCTTCCCCACTTCAAGAGCTTGGTGAGAGGAGGAAAGCAAGATTGTTATTTCCAAGCTCTCTAGTTCTAGGCCACTGAATGGTGAGACCCCAAGCAGGTAGAGTAGAAGCTCATCCATGAGAGGGTTCCTGAGCCAAGGGCATGGAGACGCACACAGATCTGCTCAAGCAAGTGAGCAGGGTCTCTAAAGCAAGGGGGCCTGGCAATGTGTTGGATGGCTGGACCGTAGTGATGTAACCGCCCAATGGGTTCACCTTGCCCGCTGCCTAGACAGAGCCGATTTATCAAGTCAGGGGAATCATGATAGTGAAAGAGTAATTCACGCAAAGCCGGCTGTGCGGGAGACTTAGAGTTTTATTATTACTCAAATCAGTTTCTCTGAGCATTCCGGGATCACAGTTTTTAAAGAGTTTGGTGGGTAGAAGCTTGTGAAGCAGGGAGTACTCATAGTTGAGGTTGGAGATGGAATCATAGGGCATCGAAGTGAGGTTTTCTTAACGTCTTCTGTTCCTGGGTGGGATGGCAGAACTGGTTGGGCTAGTTGGCCGTCTGGTTGGTGTCAGCTGATCCATCAAGTGCAGGGTCTGCAGAATATCTCGAGCACTGATCTAGATTTCACGACAGTGATGTTACCCCCAGGAGCAATTTGGGGAGGTTCAGACTCTTGGAGCCAGAGGCCACATTACCCTAAACTGTAATTTCTAATCTTGTAGCTAATTTGTTAGTCCTGAAAAGGCAGACTAGTCCCCAGGAAGGAAGGGGGTCTTTTCAGGAAAGGGCTTTTGTCAATTCTGTTTCAGAGTCAAACCGTGAACCAAATTCCTTCCCAAAGTTAGTTCAGCCTACGCCCAGGAATGAACAAGGACAGCTTAAGGGTTAGAATCAAGATAGAGTCAGTTAGGTCTAATTTCTTTCACTGTCACCATGTCCTCAGTTATAATTTTCCAAAGGCAGTTTCAGTGAGAGGGGGATCCGTGAGGAAGGCCAGGTGGTGGGGGGAGCCAGAACCTAAAATATGGTGCATAATATTTAATTTTAAATTCTTTGCATTGTGATATAAAACTCATATGCCAGTACAACCTTTAGGGAAGTCTCACACACCTGCGGGTGCTTTATATGAGTGGTCTTGGTGGATGAGGATGAATCAAGGTCACAGATAGTCCACAGCAAGGTAAACGGAGAGAATTTTTCATGGGCAGGGACTTGAAGAAGGAACCACAAGAATGGTCTCCTGAGAGGTTCTTGGAGAGGTTACTTGATAGGGGTATATGTCATTTTTATTTAAATATCTCAAAAGAGCATGATTTTTCTCAGATATCCAGAATGTTCCCCTGGTAGGCTACAGACAGAGAACATACCTTGTGGTGTTTCTTCGCAGTATGTCTAACTCATAACACAGTGCCTAGTGCCGAGGAAGCATTTCATACTTGCCAGATGCACAGATGAATGGATTGATTGAGCAAATACAATCCAAATTCCATCCTACTGCCTTCAAAGTCCCACATGATCTGGCCCCTGTCAGGTCTTCAGCTTCATTTCTTGGCCACCTTTCTGTTCCTCAGACACATGGTCCTTCTCACCCCGGGGCCTTTGCACTTTCCATTCCTTTGGTTGTGAACACTCTGCCCCAGCTCTTTGGCTGCCTTCTTCATATCCTAATTCCCTCAGATCTCCCCGGCAACCCTACCCCCTGCTTGCTTAAGTCTTACAATATTATTGTGAGAGGCCTCACCATCACCCCCTCCAATCACTGACTATTGAATAGATCACACTGCTTTATTTCCATCAAAGCACTTCTGAGAATTGTGCTTGCTTGGTTGGAAACACACACGCCTATTAAAATGTAAGCTACCCTCAACACACATCACTTACACAGATACACCCTGGAATGGAAATTCCAAAACAGTACGCATCTTATTTGTCTGTCTTGTCCACTACTGTCTTTTATGCTAAATGGGAATATTTGGCACATCAGAAACACTAAATATTTATTAAGTGGATGGATGAAAAAATGAATGATGACTGTGGGTCACCATGGGAAATTAGGCTAAAGGGATGATTTCAAACTCCAGAAACCTGGCTCATTTCAGTTCTGAGAGTTTCAAGCTCAAAGACACAAGACTTGGCATCAAAGTAGATGACTTGACCCTTCCCTGGAGATCTCCAATCAAATGACAGAGAAATATTGTTCCTGAGCTCTCACTTCGATGATATGGGGAGAGGGGATGCCCAGAACCTTCTTCCAGCCCCCTGTCTTGACCCAGCTCTGAGAGAGTTTTATCCGCAGCACACCTCTACCCCCCTCCCAGCGGCCTTCTAGCCAGCCAGCTGCCAATGGTGATGTATGGAGATGACTTGATTTGACCTTGAAGGGAAGAAACAAATTAATGTGTCTCAAAATAAATTCTGGGAATCAGTGGCTGGCTTCTCCTCCAACCCCTCCCTTCAGTGCCTCACGGGGAGTGCATTATAATGTGAAAATCAATACTGGCTCTTAAATGAGCCAACACCTGGAGCTGGCAGGATGTGGGGCTGCCTGGAGGTCCCATCCCACCCAATGTCCTGGGCCCAGGAGTTGTTAGAAGCAGCAGGAGTCTCAAGGCCTGCTGTGGGCCCAGCTCTCAGGTTGCTGAAGGCTGGCCGAACCAAGCCAGCTGTCCTATAGCTGGAAGTCCTCCCAGGTATAAGCAGATGTGAGTTACCTGGTGGCTCCCTTGGGAAGGAGGAAAAGCAGCATGTGGAAGGGCATGGCCATTGCCATTCTCCAAGGATGACTTGGTTGTGGGGGACAGGGCAAGAGAGACTCCAAGCCTCACTATCCAACTTAGTATTTCAATGTATATTTACTGAGCACTTGTGCTTGGCACTAAATTCAACTGGTATGCCCAGGTACAGAATGCCAGTGTTCAAATAATGAGATACCTCGTTACCACTTGGTAAATAGCACTGCCTGAGCCTCTCAGGACCCCCAGTGTCCTAGCCTGTATTAGGCAGGTTTTCTTATTCTAATGCTTTGGCATCTGGATCCTTGCTGACCCCGAGGGACTCCCTGTCCCAGGGCCAGTCAACTTCTAGAGATAGAAAAGGACTCTGCGCACATTTTTCATATGCAAACCAAACTCTCCAGAGCCCAGACCCCTAACCGCCTCCTTTATTGTGCTTTTCAGCCCTGGGGTCACTCTCCACCTGCTCTAATCACCCAGGGCCAGGAACTGGAGAAGTAGAGACAGCCCTTGTGTACCAGAGCCTGCTGTGATTATTCAAACGAGCCAATTCAAAACCTGCCTGCCCCGCTTCACCCTTGCCTTCCTGCAGAAGCCACAATAAAGGCTCTTGCTCACGTTTTCTTCTCACTCCCCTTGCCTACTGAGGGAGCCTGGAGTTTTCCTTTGTGGTTTCCTGTGGCGTGGGGGTGCCCCCACTTCTTGGAATCTTTGATTATAACAAGCTATCTTTTCAATACCTAAATAACAATAATACCTACAATTCCTTCCTTCCTTCCTTCCTTTCTTTTTTTTCTCTCTCTCTTCTTTTTTTTTCTTTCTTTCCTTTTCTTTTTTCTTTCTTTATTTTTCAGTCTCGCTCTGTCACCCAGGCTGGAGTGCAGTGGCACAATCTCGGCTCACTGCAACCTCCGCCTCCCCTGTTCAAGCAATTCTCGTATCTCACCCTCCCCAGTTACTGGGACTACAGATGTCGGTCACCACACCTGGGTAATTTTTGTATTTTCAGTAGAGACAGAGTTTCATCATATTGGTCAGGCTGGTCTCGAACTCCTGACTTCAGGTGATCCATCCACCTTGACCACCTAAAGTGCTGGCACTCTGGGCATGAGCCACAGTGCCTGGCTACAATTTCAAATATAGCCCCGCCCCTATCACTTCCAACTCCCTCTAAGAATCAACAGGATCAAAAAGTGCTAAATATATGAGGATAATTCACTTTCCAAAAAAAAAAAGAGTCAACAGCTGAAGTGTTAATATCTCTTCAGCAGGAGGCCTTTGGATCAATGGCTGTTCTGAAAGATGAGTGCCATGTGCTACCAGTTAAAGATTTTGAATATCACATGAACACACACACACACACACACACACACACACACACACACACACAGGCCGACTATGTGGCAGTTATAGCACTGGGCCTTGAGGAACACAGCCATGGGTCTCTGCCTGCAGCCAGCCTGGATGCGGTAGTTACTGGGGGCTTCTAGGAAGAAATGGAAGAAATAATGTCCAGTTGAAACCTGAAGAGAGAGTATTAATAATAATGTTATTGAAGTTGAATGTTATTAGCTGCACAGCACTGTCAATACTCTTCACACTCATTTTTCCATTTAACGTGCAGTCAACCCTGCAAGGTAGCAGCATCATGATCCGGAAATGTGCCCAGGATCCCACAGCCTGGAAATGATGAGCCAGTGTTAAACTATAGCAGGCTTATTCCAGACCAATGTGTCAGCTAGGCCATGGAGCCAGGGAGGGTGAAAAGAAGGGTTAAGAATTTCTGGCAGAGGGGAACGACAACGCATGCATTTAGTAGTGTGGGGGAGTTTTTTGTTTTGTTTTTTGTTTTTGAGATGGAGTTTCGCTCTTGTTGCCCAGGCTGGAGTGCAATGGCACAATCTCAGCTCACCGCAATCTCCACCTCCCGAGTTCAAGCAATTCTCCTGCCTCAGCCTGAGTAGCTAGGATTATAGGCATGCGCCACCACGCCCGGCTAATATTGTATTTTTAGTAGAGATGGGGTTTCTCCATGTTGGTCAGGCTGGTCTTGAATTCCCGACCTCAAGTGATCCGCCTGCCTCGGCCTCCCGAAGTGCTCGGATTACAGGTGTGAGCCACTGCGCTCGGCAGGTGTGTGTTGTTTATAACAAACGAACCCTTAATTCTCACTCAGAGCTTCAGTTTCTTTATCTATAAAATGGGAATAATTAATAATCACATTTAATATTCCCCAAAGAATTGCTGGGATGATCACGAAAGAGTTTGTAAACAGGGCTATTCCTTAGTTATTATCACCATCCCAGCAGCTGAGAGAAGCAGAGAAAGAGCAGAGGAATGACAAGGACCAGCTGTCTTGGCAACGTTGCCTAGTGACCTGATATGGGACAATTTCATTTTTCCTGTGCCTACATGACACACCAGCTTGTTCTGTATCTGACAGTGACAGCTTACAAAATCCACAGCAGACACCATGGTAGAGCTTACTGCCAATAGGCACGCATGTATGCACACACCCACACACGCCCATGCACACCTCAGATCTAAGCCAGCAAGACACGGTTGTTGGAGAACAAAGAATGTCTTTGCAGAAGGAACAGAAATTGGGACTTTCTGGCTGTGTCCAAGATTCCATGCTAGATCAGCATTTCCTAGAGTGGGTTCTACAAACAGAAAAAGAGATGGAGTTCTGCAGTCAAATAAGTTTGGGAAGTGCCGGGTTAGACAAAGTTAAACACTCCTCTTTAGTCTGGTGATGTGCATTTTGAAACTCCAAGAGGAAGGTACAGCTGGTAGCTGTTGTTGCATAAGAGATCACCTTAAAGTTTCGTGACTTGAAACAATACACAGTTATGATTGCAGTTTCTGAGGTTCAGGAATTCAGCTGAGGCTCAGCTGGATGAGTCTGTTTTAAATGAGATTGCAGTCAAGATGTCAGCAGGGACTGCAGCCATCTGAAGGCTAGACCAGGGCTGGAGGGTCTGCCTTTAAGCTCACTCTTGTGGCTGTTGGCTGGAGGCCTCAGTGCCTGACCACGTGAGCCTCTCCATGGGGAGGCATTAGAATCCTCATGACATGGCAGCTGACCTCCCTTAGAGCAAGTGAGCCAACAGAGAATGAGGCAGAAGCCCAATGTGTGTTTTGTGATTTATTCTCAAAATTGGCATGGCATTATTTCTGCTATATGCTTTTGGACCGTGCCACTGCCACTGTAAAGAAACCCAGGAGTGGATCTGAATTTGTTTCAACCTAAGACAAGAGAGCTGGGCGTTAATGCTTCTACACCCAACACTCATTGTCTCACATCTGCCCTGGGGACGGAAGTGGGGCATGTAAACTCCCAGTCAGTACATAAACATCAAGTCCTTTGACCCTGAGCCTAAAATGGCTCTAGTAACCCCAGGGAAGTCCTCCACAGAAGAGTCACAGGTGCAAACTCATGGAAACAAAAGCACGCAGACACCAGGGGGAGGCATATACAGAAACAATAAAAGGGAGGTGGGAAAAATGTGGACAGACCACCTGCAGTGTCTGCCCCGTTTATATGCATGAGTAAGTGGAAGTGAGAAATGGTTCAATTGCAGGGGCATCACTTGGACAAATGGCTGAAAACAGTATGCAGCCACTAAATATCATGCTCCTGGAGATGATTTATTGTCACAGAAATGACGTGGGAAAAGCCAGCCTCAAATAATCATTAAGTATGATATTTCATTCAAAATAAGTAAATATAACTTTGCATTTTTATTTTGTTTTAAAATACCACTATTTCTTGGCTGGGCATGGTGGCTCACACCTGTAATTTCAGCACTTTGGGAGGCCAAGGCGGGCAAATCACTTAAGGTCAGGAGTTCGAGACCAGCCTGGCCAACACGGTGAAACCCCATCTCTACTAAAAATACAAAAATTAGCTGGGCGTGGTGGCAAGCACCTGTAATCCCAGCTACTCGGGAGGCTGAGGCAGGAGAAGCACTTGAACTTGGGAGGCGGAGGTTGCAGTGAGCTGAGATCATGCCACTGCACTCCAGCCTGGGCAACAAAGCGAGACTTGTTTCCAGAAACATTTGCATTTCTATTTTGTTTTAAAATCCATTATTATTATTATTATTTTTGAGATACAGTCTCACTCTGTCACCAGGCTGGAGTACAGTGGCACGATATTGGCTCACTGCAATCTCCGCCTCCTGGGTTCAAGTGATTCTCCTGCCTCAGCCTCCCAAGGAGCTGGGACTACAGGCATGCGCCACCACGCCCAGCTAATTTTTGTATTTTTTAGTAGAGACAGGGTTTCACCATGTTGGCCAGGATGGTCTCAATCTCTTGACCTCGTGATCTGCCCACCTCGGCCTCCCAAAGTGCTGGGATTACAGGGATGAGCCACCACGCCCAGCAAAATACCACTGTTTCTTTAAAAAAGTTGAGTGTTCATATTTTTTCCTTCGTGCTTGTATGGAGTGTGTGTTTTGTGTTCCACCAAAAATCACAGGTTGAAATCCTAACTCCCAATGTGATCATTTCAGGAATTGGGTCTTTGGGAGGTGATTAGGCCATAGGAATGGGGCCCTCATGAATGGGATTAGTTCCTTTATAAAGGGGGCCCCAGAGAGCACCCTCACCCTCTTCCTGCCATGTAATCACACAACAAGAAGCTGGCAGTGTGCAACCTGAAGGGGGCCCTCACCACCACCTGACCATGCTGGCAGCCTGATTGTGGACTTCAAGGCTCCAGAACGGGGAGGAATACATTTCTACTGTTCATAAGCTACCCACACTATGGTGCTTCATTATAACAGCCTGGGCTGGGAATGACACTTTTCTTTGTTTTTTCAAATATTCTTCATACAGAATGGATTGCATTTCAAACAAGAAAAGTAAACCTAGCTGTTGGGTCTAGGAGATTCTCATAAGGAAACCTTTAATTTAATATAGCACCTGGTGCAAATTTTATTTCCCATCCTAGAATGTGGCATTGGTGCAGCCGAGTGAGGTTATCCACACGCGCTCCAGAGCGGGTCAGCCCTAGTTTGAATTCTGGGCTGTCATTTATTAGCTGGGTGACCCTGAGCAGATTTCTTAACTTCTTTGTGCCTCAGGCTCCTTGGCAATAGCATACGATTGATGATAGAGAACCTTGTAGAGTTTCGGGAAAGGAATAAATGAATTAAGATATGTAAAATACTTAGAGCAATTGCTGGCAAATAAAAAGCACTTTGACAGCACAGACCTGTTGTCCCCCACCCCTCCCTCGTCTCTAATTAGTCTAAATGGTTAAGGCCTTTTTTTTCCTCTCTTTTCCCCCTCTCATTAAAGCTACCCTGTTCCACCTTCTGTTGCATTCCTTGGGGATCCTACCAGGTATAAGTGGGTAGTGATGAATTAATCAGGTTGGCCAATCGCATTCATCTAAGCTCAAGTCTCACCTGCTCCAGGGAATACCCTCTAACCCAGTTTCGAAGGCTCCAGAGAGCCTTGTGTAGGCCTGGGGTGGAGGAGGGGTGGGCAGACACCCGTGGCTTCTGCCTGGTAGCATTTGTGCCCCTTTACTCTGGTCATAGCCCCTCAATAGCTCTTTGGGACACCTTTCTTACCACTTTGTGCAGTGGGAATGTCCAACAAAGGACAACACCCTTCCTTCACTAGGGGTGGGCACATGGCCCAAGCTAAGCCAAGCAGAGCCTGTCTCATGGGGAACCTCATGCAGAGAGACTTGAGGATGGGAAATAGTTGACGCTGATTCATTCCAGAGACAGTGCCCTGAGATGTCCATTTTCCTTGCTCCAGGTCCCCAGAGTGGTCCCATTCCGGTCCTTCCTGACATCTAGATAGTGCTCAGCTTTTCTTTTCTATTCTATTAAGTGAACTATCCCACATCCCTTTCCCCCCAAATTAGGTGAAATATGTTTCTTTCACTTAAAAACAAAGAATATCAGCTACTATGCTGTAGTAAGTACACTAGCAGAGAGAGAATGAAAGAGAGAGAGAAGAGAGAAAGAGATAGAGAGAGAGAGAGAGAGATCAGGCAGGGCAGCATAGTATCTCCCATGCTACCTATAAAGTGATGCCTGAGTTCTAAACCAGCCAAACTACTAACTCCTTCTGTGACCCTGGCCAAGTCCTCCCGCCTCTCCCCCTCGTCCCCCGACCCCCATTTTCCTTTGCAGAGTTCTCTTCCTAGAAGCGTCCCACAAATGCAGCTGTGCTGGGGTCCTCTCCTAAGGCCCCCGTGCATTTTGCTGGGAGTAACCCACACATCCCATAGCCTTCTCTAAGTGAACACACCCGAATCCCTATTTCCAGTCCAGATCAGCTCTCTGGGGCTTCAGGTAGCTCTTAGACATCTCCACTCACAGGATTCTCAAACTCCACATGTCCAAAGCAGAATCCACTATCTCTCCCCTGCAAACTGCTCCCTTCCCTTCCTTCTACCAAGTGAGTACCCAGCACTAACACCTTCCCCACAGAGAACCCAGAACTCTGCTAGACTTCTCTCCTTGTCAGCCTGTCACCAAGGTGCTAGCCATATTCTGATCTTTATCTGCCAGTACTGTCTTCTGTCATATGAGTCGTCCTGTTGTCCAGCAATTGTCACTTTACAAAATCCAGTCATCCATTTATTACTTAACCCTTACAACAAGTTGAGGAAGTCGATGGGTGGTATTATCTCAATTGAAGGAAATGGAGGATCAGAAAAGGAAAGCCACCTGCTCAGGGTCACACAGGAATTAGTAAGTAGAGCTGGGGTTTGAACCTAGAGCTGACTGAGCCTAAAATCGATGCTGGTCCTGCCAGGACCTCCTCTGTCCATGGTGCCTGAATGCAGTAGAAGTAAGATCTGAGCTCATCTGTCTCTGGCGGGTTACTAAGGGCCGCGGTGCAAACAGCAACAGTGTTGTTGATGAGCTCATCTGCTCCACTTTGCTCCACCCAGCCCTAATCTGGGCTCATGACCTGGGAATTCATCTCCCGGACAACCAGAGTGATGCAACAAACAGAGGAGCTGCCAGGCAGGATTGGTGGTGCAAGCCCAGTACTGCAGCTGACATTCACGAGGGCTCCAGCCCAGAGTGTCCCCTCTATGGAATTAGCACCGTGTGCCCCTGATGAGCCAGGGGAATCCAACACACAGTCCTGGCAAGGCCAACAGAGGCTGGAAACACGCGGAGGCTGGTGACCGGCAGTCAGCACAAAACACTCATTGTGTGTCCTGGGCTACAGGGAAGGGTTCAAGAGACCCACGTTTTTTGTTTGGCCCCAAGAATTGCTAACACTGCATATGATTCATCAGGAAATCCTTCACTGAAAAATGTATCCAACCACCACTTCCCACCCATTTTCCTGCCTACACCTTGATCCAAGCCTATGTGACAGCATAGGTTGTTTCCACACTTGTCCCAACAGTCAATTCTTATTTATTTATTATAATTATCTTTTTGCAACAGAGTCTCACTCTGTCACCCAGGCTGAAGTGCAGTGGTACAGTCTCAGTTCACTGCAGCCTCTGCCTCCCAGACTCAAGCAAGTCTCATGTCTCAGCCTCCTGAGTAGCTGGGACTACAGACATGTGCCACTGCACCCAGCTAATTTTTTTGTATTTTTAGTAGAGATGGGGTTTCACCATGTTGGTCAGGCTGCTCTTGAACTCCTGGTCTCAAGTGATCTGCCCTCCTCGGCTTCCCAAAGTGCTGGAATTACAGGTGTGAGCCACCATGCCTGGCCAATTTTTTTTTTATTTGTATTGTAGTAAAATACGTAACATGCAATACACCATTTAAATCATTTGCACAAGTGAGCAACTCAGTGGCATTAATTACATTCAAAATGCTGTGCAACCACCACCGCTATGTCCCAAACTTTTCATCGTCCAAAAAAAAAAAACCTCTATAAGCATTAAGCAATAACTTCCCCATTTCTCCCTCTGCCTAGCCCCTGGAAACTTCTAATCGACTTTCTGTCTCAGGAGTTGGGTCTTTGGGAGGTGATGAGGCCACAGGAATGAGACCCTGGTGAATGAGATTAGCGCCTTTATTTGTCTACTCTAGACATTTCGTATCAGTGAAATCATGCCATGTTTATTCTTTCATGTCAGGCTTCTTTCACTCAGCTTAATGTTTTCAAGGTTCATCCATGTTATAGCATGTATTGAAACGTCATTTCTTTTTATGACTGAATAATATTCCGCATTGTACGGATATATGACATTCTGCGCATACACGTATCTGTTGATGTATACCCTGCGGTCAATTTGAATGCTAAAGCTGGATTGACCTCAGTAAAATATTACTCAGTTCAAATATGACTCAGATCAAATCCCCTTAAGTCTCCTCCATTAGGCAAAATCCACAGTCCTTATCATGGCTACAAAGCCCTAAAGGATTCTCTCTAAACACATACACACAACACACATGCATACACACATGTGCACACACACACACATGCACGCACGCACACATGCGCACACACACACACTTGCATGTATACACTGTTGCCTTTGTGACCCTTCAGCCTCATCACTCTCCCCCCCTCCCCACTCCACTCCTTGCTGCTCCATGAGTGCCCCTGGCACACCTCCACCCCAGGGCCTTTGAACGTCCTGCCAGTGCTCTTCCCCCAAGACGTCTCCATGGCTGAACCCCTCATTCTGTCAAATACTTGTTCAAATATAATCTCAGTGAGGCTTAGCCTGCACACCCCATTTGAAACTGTAACTGTTCCCCTTTGTTCATCATTCCTGATCTCCCTTATCTGATCTGGTTTTTTGTTCCACAGCACTTGCCACTTTCTGACATATAATTTATCTATTCATGATTTCCATTATTGATTATCTACCTCCACTTCTAGAATGTAAGCTCTACAAGGGCAGGGAGTTTTTCGCATGTTTCATCCATCAGTGTGTCTGAAGCACCTAAGACAGTGGCTGATGCCCAGGAGGCACTCAGTATACACATTTGTTGAGTGAATGAATATAAGTTGGGATGAGCTGCTGCACTTCTCGGGGCCCCTGTATCTGTGAATGAGGGATTACGATCTGTCCCTGGAGCAGAGGGTATGAGGGTGGGAATCATGTTAGATAATGATTGTTACCACCCTTCCTTTATCATAAGGTATTATGCAAGTAAGAGAGGCTGGAGGAGAACTGATCTTCATTGAGTACCCTTGACGTCAGATACTTTCCATGACGTATCTCATTTATTGCCATTTTACAGATGAGGCAACTGAGGCTCAGAAAGGTAAAGTAGCTTGCCCTGACATCACGCAGTGTGTAAGTATGGGGGAGTCTGAGCTTCAGCCCAGCTGCCGGGCTATTTCTTTGAGTCCAGCTCTGGTATTCCATAAGCCTGAGAGGAAACTCCTTCTTCACCAGGGACCAGCGCTGGGCCCAGGAGAATAATAACAAGAATGAAACTATGAATAATAACCACCTTTTATTAAGAGCTTCATATACATGTCAGGCTCACTTTACTAGATGCCAGGTGCTTTTCATAACTCCCCCTCACAAGAAAGCAAGGAATAGGTACTCTTATTATTCCCTCGTAACAGATGATGCATAATCTCAGGCTCAGAGAGGTCAGGCCATTGCCTTGAGGCTACACAGCTAATAAACAGCAGAGAGGGCATTTGAGCCTGCAGCAATCTGACTCCGGTAGCATCTTGCAAAGGGATGATCATAGGTATATGGTTTTTCTAATGCTATGTATGTCCTCTACCTCCATGACCACTCCCAAGACCTCCCCACCCAAAGCAGACCCAAGATGACACTTCTGTAGGCGGGAAGGTAAACACAGCACCAGCCCTCATGCCTGTGCCCTCTCAGTGTGAGCAGCAGGATGCAAAAGGAGAAGGCATGGGTGGGAGCTGGGATGGGATCCCACGGGCCTGCATTGTCAACCAAGATAAATGAATGAACCACTCAGCAAACCAGGGCACTTCCACCCCAGAGCAGAACTGTCACTGGTAAATAAATCATCAAAGCTCTATGCTGGACGTGCCAATTTCAGCGGGAGACGGTGAGTGCATTTATCTGCCTGGTGACATGCTGGATGTCTTCAGGCTATGAGGGGGTATGAAAATACTCCTCAGCATGCAGTCCGCCCGGGGCTGGTTCCAGGGCATGGGTGGCAGGAGTTGGGAGAGGATTTCCTTCTAAGAACTGTGTTCATCTTAAACTTCCCCTGATGCAGGGGCCTGGTATTTTCTATGCCTCTTAAAATAATAACCATCATCATAGGTAGCATGCACTGAGTACTTACTATGTGCCAGGCATTGTGTTTTTAAAAAATATACAGTATCTCACTAACTGGCTAAAATGTTGAGTCTCTGCTGCATAGGAAAATGACTCCTTTGAGGTCGTCTTTTCTTTACAATTATTCCCAAACACTAAGTGATGTGTAAGAGAGGTGGTCCGGCCCCAGGTCAGAGCTTACCTCCCAAGGACTTCCCCAACTTCCCACTATCAGCAGCAGCAGTAACGACCACCACACCAAGCCTCCCCTCTCTGGTTAGACTCCCAAAAGGAGACAACAGAGGAGAGTGAAAGGAAACCAGTGGGGAGGTGGGAGAGAAGGAACTGGAACTGGAAGAGCCCAGCCACTGGGGGAGATAAAGAAAGCTGAAGCCCAGGAACTTTGGAACCAAGTTCTTGCCGTTCAGAGGAACCTGGTCACAATGTCCCGCCAAGTTCTGCTGTGCCCTGCCCAAAAAATGATTGTCCTGGGGGAAGTAAAGCTATCAAATATCTATTATGTTTGGGAGGGTTTGGCAGAACGCTCCTGGTGTCTATGGAGACATCTGTGTTAGTTCAATGGAGTGAAGGAGGAGAAGAAGGAGATGCTGTCTAGGCATTAGCATGTGTATTTCACTCAGTTCTTAACCCATTTGACAGAGGAGGGCATTGGCTGCTAGAGGAATGTTACTGTAAAGTCTTTCAAAATGTTTTCCATCACAAGTTCCCAAATTATTCCAAGCGCTCCTACATCCTGCGGAAAGACCCCTGGCCCTACAGCCAATGCCCCAGTCAGCCACAAAACACTTCTCCACCTCTCACTTCTTTCAAAATAAGAAATAAATAACCAACAATCAGAAATCTGCAGTTATAAAAATCAGGTTGTGACATTGTCTTTATTTATGTTATTACAATAAATTGAAAGGATCAGCTTACAAAATAGCAGGTACAATGTGATCCCATTTAAAAATTGCACAAAAATGAAAGCCCTGGAAAGAAATACACCTAATATTAACAGTGATTTTTTTTGGAGTAAGGGAGAGCAGATGTATTGGTGATTTTTATTTTAATAGTTTAGCTTATCTGCGTTTTCTTTTTTTTTAAATTTGAGATGGAGTCTCACTCTGTCATCCTGGCTGGAGTGCAGTGATGTGATCTCGGCTCGCTACAAACTCTGCCTTCCAGATTCAAGAAATTCTCCTGCCTCAGCCTCCCGAGTAGCTGGGATTACAGGCGTGCACCACCATGCCCAGCTAATTTTTGCATTTTTAGTAGAGATGGGGTTTCACCATGTTGATTAGACTTGTCTCGAACTCGTAACCTTGTAATCTGCCCGCCTCGGCTTCCCAAAGTGCTGGGATTACAGGTATGAGGCACCATCCCCAGACTGTATTTTCTAATTTATCAGCCAGGTACATGTAGGGTATGTCTTAATTCAATAATAAAGAACAAAATTAAAGGGTTTTTTCCCCTCAAAAGAAAGAATGAAATTAATACTTTGGAACCTCTCTGAAGTTGCTGCAGGGACACAGTACAAACATCCACATCAGCGGCCAGCCTTGTTCTTCCATAGTTCTTTGTGCTTATTTTTATTTTATTTTTTATTTTTTTATGTTTCAGGGAACATAATACCACTAAGCTGAAGCAAACACATGACCAGAGAACAAGGAAATAGGCAGGTAGGTCATCAGGATTTCTATTATTTTTGTTTCTACGTGGCACAGAGAAAAGAAAGGGGCCTGTGCTTTTGACTCACAATTGTCTCCCTCTGCATCACCTGGTTCCTCTAATATCCGAATGGAAACCCTGCTCAGCCCCCTTACAGCTCCCCAGGCTCCCTCCTCCAAGTCCTCATCTGTTCAGTTCCCACTAACAGGGTGACACCTCCCCTTTCATTTCGTTTTTCATTGATTCAGTGAAGTTTATAGAAGTCCACCTTTATGGGAGAAAGTACAGCTAAGACCATGTGCTCTCACTGCCAGAGTTCAAATCCTCACTCTGCCTGAGTTCAAATCTCCACTCTGCTGAGTTCAAATATCTACTCTACCTAAATGCAAATCCCCCACTCTACCTGAGTTCAAATCCTCACTCTGCCTGAGTGCAAATCCCCCACTCTGCCTGAGTGGAAATCTCTACTTTGCCTGAGTCCAAATCCCCCACTCTGCCTTAGTACAAATCTCCACTCTGCCTGGGTTCAAATCTCCTCTCTGCCTGAGTTCAGCTATCCACTCTGCCTGAGTTCAAATGCCTACTCTGCCTAAGTACAAATCTCCACTCTGCCCGAGTTCAAATCTCTATTCTGCCTGAATGCAAATCTTCACTCAGCCTGAGTTCACATCTCCTCTCTGTCAGAGTCCAAATCCTCACCCTGCCTGAGTGCAATTTCCCACCCTGCCTGAGTGCAAATCCCCACTCTGCCCTCGACTAGCTAGAGGAGCTTAGGTTAGTCACTTCATCTATCCACGCCTCAGCATCCTCATTAGTAAAGGGGTAATTTTCATAACCAACCCCTTGGGTTGACTAAGGGAGATAATGCTCACAGTGTCCTTGGGACATAGCAGCGAGTGGCAGGCAACATGAACCCCTCTCTCCCTTTTCTCTTCTGCTTTTTTTTTCTCTCATGAAGGTGTCCAAAAGGTCAAAATGGTGTCTGGAGACATAGCAATGCTTTCTTATCCTTTGAGGCTTCAAATGTAACTCAGAGCCTTCAAATAGGGTTGTCAATTTCATGACTCCTACGGTAATTGCAGGATGCCTGGCTTCCGACTGGCACAAGAGGTTTCTGACCAATGCCTGGCTGAAACCCAGACAGACCACCAGTCCACCAGTTTTCTGAATTTGCCAAAAATGTTCTTGAAGACTAGCCTTCCTGAACATATTCAATGAATATTAACATGGTCTTCTTAGTAAATTAGTCTTGAACATATTTGGAGAACATATTCTTCTCAGCAGCATTTTAAGCTTAATTTGTCTAACACTAAATATCACGGGGGCTGTTTAGTTTTCTTATGACTATCTCCTAATGAAGAATATATTCTTGACTATCTTAAACAGAGTCTTGAATAAAATTAAAATATCCTGGCTACATTTTTGGATAAGAGTATTCAAGAAGCATAAATTCATTGAGAATTATCACTGAACAGATTAAAAGAGCATTATTATAAGAATGTAGTCACTGACTATGTTCAGGAGCAGTATGACCGCGCTCAGTAATCATATTCGATAAGAGCTTTCCCTAAAATACGGTTTTGGAAAACCAGCAAATTTGATGGATTGGATCAGTTGATTTTAAGCATCTTGATATTTTAGGGAACTGCTTATTATGGAGTTGATTTTTGGTAAATTGGCCAAATTGACTGTGAACTGCTGGGGCAGACAGAGTGCTTCCTATGAGGTCTCGGGGGAGGTCCACAAAGATTCACCTCCAACTTCCTTTGCCTCCAACTTTGGCCAAAGCCCTAACCATCCAGCTCTACTCCCACCCTCTGGAGCACCCCTACTCTCTCTGGGCACTGAAGGCCACCCACATTTTAAAAGGAGCCTGTCATCTTCATTAGATTCCACACACAAGTATGTTTTGTATTTTTTTTGTTTTTTGTTTTTTTGAGATGGAGTCTGGCTCTGTCGCCCAGGCTGGAATGCAGTGGTGCAACAGCTCACTGCAACCTCTGCCTCCTGGGTTCAAGCAATTATCCTGCCCCAGCCTCCCGAGTAGCTCGGACTACAGGTACCCACCACCACGCCTGGCTAACTTTTTGTACTTTTAGTAGAGA
Source organism: Ateles fusciceps (assembly GCA_036589455.1). NCBI lineage: Eukaryota > Metazoa > Chordata > Mammalia > Primates > Atelidae > Ateles > Ateles fusciceps. Next base: position 7,621,388 of record JAZHEH010002317.1, on the reverse strand, counting down.
TGCGATTCACCATGTTGGCTAGGCAGGTCTCAAACTCCTGACTTCAAGTGATATGCCCGCCTTCACCTCCCAAAGTGCTGGGATTACAGGCATGAGCCACTGTGCCCAGCCCTCATATATCTATGCTCCAGGAATGTGGATCATGAACTAAGAACCAAAACTCAAACACGTAACTCTGGATGTGAATCCTATTTCTGCTGCTGACTGACTGTGTGATCTTGGGCAATTGACGTAGCCTCTCTGAGCTTTAGTTTCCTCTGTAAACCAAGGTCAAAATAGTTCCAACTCTAGAGAATTGCAAGGATTCCATGAGATAGGCACTTAAAGTGCTGAGCACAGTGCCTGGCATATAGTAAGAGCTCAATGCATGATAGCTTTCATTGTCATTATTGTTGTTATCTAAGAAATTTGCTTCTAATTTTAGAGAAATCCCTTTATGTCTCAGCCTTTGGTTTTCTCCTCTGTAAAATTTAAAATGGTAGAGGCAGACTAAATCCATCCTTCTCAGAGAGAGATCTGGAGCTTCCAGGGGGCCCCCACTATACTTTCAGGGGGTCCACAAGATCACAACTATTTTTTGTAACACTTTTAAGGTATTAGTTGCCCTTTTCACTCTCATACTCTCATGAGTAGACAGAATAATTCTGCAGAGTCAATATGACCAGTGACATCACAATAGAATGAAGGCAGAAGCAGGGATGAGAATCCAGCCATCACTGATTGTAGAACATCCGAGAGATTTGCAAAAATGTAAAGCAATGTACTTCTTGGTTTTTGGAAAAATATATTTATTTTTCATAAAACTATGCTATTTTTGTTAATATCACATGGGTTGCCTATTGTTTTTAAATGGATTTATGAATAAATATTTTTAAGATGTGTCAGTTTTAATTTCTAGAATAGTAAATAATGATAGCTATAACTACACAGACACATTCTTTGGGGTCTTCAGTAATTTTTAAGAGTCTAAAGTGTCCAGAGATCAATACACTTGAGAATTACTGGATTAGATTATTTCAATAGGTCCAAGAGTCTGGGGTTGTTACAGGCCAGGCACTCAATATATGTTGTTTATTCACCTTCATTCATTTATTCATTCTGCAACAGACATTTAAGGAGTACTTCCTATGTGCCAGGCACTTTGCAAGTTGCTGGGGGTATAATGGAGAAAAAGACAGTTTCTGGTAGGGAATACATGAGCACACTTGTCCATTGAGTGATACAGACACACAGATCTTATGATAGTCCTTATGAGGCACGAGGAGGACAGGCTTGTATGAGCTTTGAAGTAGGGTGGCAGGAACAAGATGACACCACAGGCAAGGAAACCAGCGTTAATAAAGAATGCTCAATCACATTTTCAGGAACACGTTTGGCACTAAGAGGGAGACTGGGCAAGAAATCAAGGTGGGGCTCGGAGGGGCACACAAGGGTTGAGGGTTCAAACGTCTTGGACTGTGATTCAGGAATGATGACCTCTGTCTTTGAGCCATATGAGATCAGCACCTCAGAGAGAGACAGCCAGAACAGACGTGGGTTACCTAGGAGACATCTGGTGTTCTCTCTTCCAGCTGTTCATATGTTTACTTCTTTCTGCCTGCAACATTATGGCCTGTCCTCGGTGTTCTGGTCGATGCTCCTACCTTTAGCACTCTGCTTCTTCTGGCTGTCTCCTCTAATACCAGGAGCTCCCAAGGCAGGCTGCATAACCATCAAGGCACTTGTCACTGGGTCATCCACAACTACTTCCCTCCCTTACTAGACTGTAAGTTTCTTCTTCCTTTTCTTTTTCTTTCTTTTTTTTTTTTTTTTGAGACAGAGTCTCTCTCTGTCTCCCAGGGTGGAGTACAGTGGCACAGTCTCGGCTCACTGCAACCTCCACCTCCTGGGTTCAAGCAATTCTTGTGCCTCAGCCCCCTGAGTAGCTGGAATTATAGGCATGCACCACAACGCTTGGCTAATTTTTGTATTACTTGTAGAAAAGGGGTTTCACATGTTGGTCAGGCTGTTTTCAAACTCCTGACCTCACATGATCTGCCTGCCTTGACCTCCCAAAGTCATAGGATTACAGGCATGATCCACTCCACCCGGCCCTTTAGATTGTAAGTTTTCTGAAGAATAAAATGGTGCTCTGTCCCTATCATACTTGCAGGGAACAGCTCCGAACTTGTATAGAGTAAGTGTCATCAGCCATCATCATTGTCATTAGAGCCATCATTTGGGTTCATGTATTTTTTTTTTTTTTTGCATTGCCACCACGTGCTAAACATTTTACAAATCTGAACTCATAAAGCTTAACTCTTGTCATCATTATCACAATACCCAGGTGGTATTAGGTCACACTCCATGAAATTGCCATTTTTTATAGGTCAAAACAGTCCAATATTAGCAATTTTATATGGTTCAATCAAATATCTTTTAGTGCCACCCACATGACAGATGAAAAAAGTGAGGCACTGAAAGACAATTACTTGATGAGTAATGAATGAATGAATGAATGAATCTTTAGAAATGAGAAAACTGATCTATGGTGAGCTCCTACTGTGCACCAGGCACTTTGCAGGCATTCTTTCATCTGTGTAATGTGGTCTCATCCAAGAGATTTTTAAGCAGGAGAATGACCAGTCAGGTTGTGTGCAGATGCATTACTTCATTTAATTCTCACCATGTCCTCAGGAGGGAAATAGGCAACTGTTACCACTATTGGAAAGATGAGAAAACTGAGTCTCAGAGATGTGAAAGGGCTTTCCAGGGTCACACAGCCAGGCAGTGACAGAGGTAGAATTTGAATGCAGGTCCATCTGATTCCCTTCTTCAGGTCAGACAACACATAAGGGAGGCTTCTCATTGTTGTATAGCAGGTGGGAAGTTCAGAGCCCCTCATTATGGAGGGAGTCTGTATTAGTCAGCTCTGGCTGCCGTAACAAAATACTACAAATGGTGTGGCTTAAACACAACTGAAATTTTTTTTCCCACATTTCTGGAGCTGAAAGTCGAAGATCAAGGTACTGGTAAATTCAGCTTCTGGCGAGGGCTCCCTTCTTGGCTTGTAGACGGCCACCTTCTTGCTCTCAGAGAGAGAGACACACACAGAGACAGAGATTCTCTTCTTAGAAGACTACTAATCTCATTGAATCAAGGCTTCACCTTCATGACTTCATCTAATCTTAATTACTTCCTTAGAGGTCACATCTCCAAATACAGCTATATTAGGAGTTGAATTTTGGTGGGACACAAACACTCAGGGTCATTTGCAGTTACCCCTATCTCCCTGCTCTGAATTCTATCCACACTCCACTGAGAGAAACTGCTAGTGGTGAAAACAAAATCCTCCTCACTCCTAAAGAGGGGAGAGAGAGTAAAGGCAAAAGAAAGAAAGATTCACCCAAGCAACAAATATTTACAAACCTGGCAAAACCCTCCCTAGCTTTCCACACAAACGCAGACAGACACTGGAGGCTTACTGCTGTCTCAATTTTTTGTACTAAAAATATTTGCCACCACAAGGTTTTTATAAGTAGTGTGATTAGGATTTTTTTTTTCAGCAGGCAAAGTCATTATTGGAGTAGGAGGCTGTGGGCATCTGAAGAAATGCCACAGAGGAAGCCTATGCTACCATCCTTTTCTCATTTCTTCTGACAGGATCTTTATCAGTTCCTTTTTCCCCCCCTCCTTCATCCTATTATTTTTAACTACATAAAACATTTTGTTACAGGAAAATCAGAAAACTCAGAAGAAAACAAAAATCGTTCACATTCCCTCCTTTCAGAGAAGGCTCTAACTATTACATTTTCGCTGGGTTTTTTTCCCCCATCAACTTTCACATGCATCAATGTATAGATAGTATTGTTTTTAATATTATTTTACAGAAATGATATCTAACTTGGTGTATTTCCTCCTCTTTATTAGTACATATCATGAGTGCCTTTTTCCTTGCCAATAAATATAGATTGAGTTAATATTTAATGGCTGCGTACTATAAAATTCTGCTGTATGGATGTCTTATAATTTATTTAAGAACACTCCTACTGATGCACGTTTAGCTTGTTTCTAAGTTTTCATTCTTATAAACCAAGCTGAGATAAGCATCCTGGCAGCTAAATATCAGTACTCATTTATCCTTTCTTTCTTAGGATACATTCGTAGAAGTAGTATTTCCAAATAAATAGATATACATAGCTTTGCTGGTACTGTATTGTTGCACACCCATAAAATACACACACACACACACTCTCACCATCAAAATGGAGAGTTTTCATTTCTTCCTTTCCTTTTCATTGTTGGGAAATATCTCTAAAAAGTCAGAAGCTTTTAAAAAGTTAATAACTGTAGTAGTCTGTTATCAGTATGCTAGTAAAGACATACTCGAGACAGAGAAATTTATAAAGGAAAGGAATTTTAATGGACTCACAGTTCCATATGGCTGGGGAGCCCTCACAATAATGGTGGAAGGCAAAGGAGGAACAAAGACGTGTCTTACATGGCGGCAGGCAAGAGAGCATGTGCAGGGGAACTGCCCTTTATAAAACCATCAGATCTCCTGAGACTTATTCACTATCACGAGGACAGCACAGGAAAACCCACCCCCATGATTCAATTACTTCCCACTGTGTCCTTCCCACGACAAGTGGGGATTATGGGAGCTACAATTCGAGACGAGATTTGGTTGGGGACACAGCCAAACCATATCAATGACACATCAATATTATACAATGAGAGTTAATTGATCATTAAATTGGAGTTGCATCACATGTATTTAACTAACTTGAATTCACCTGTCTTTCACTAAATGTAAAACATCATCAACTTTAAGATACACTATTAATTTACGTAAAATTAAGAAAGAAAAAATTAAAGCTCTTTCAATTAAGCTATGACCCAATGGCTTCTAGTCCAATGCCACACATTGATCACAACATTCCTTGTATGAAATTCTTTTCATCTATTCCAAGGGATTGCCCCTAGTTGCTTGGCTCGGTGTATAAAAAGAAATCCTTTTGCACGTATCTCAGTGACAAAATGTGATGTAGCTTTATCTCCTTGTAGTTTCTTCCTTTTTAGGGTTTCGGCAAAGATTTGGTTGTTGCTTTGCAGGAAAATATGAAACTGGAGTCATTCCCCCCAAAAACAAGAATTTAATTCACTAATATCAAATTTCCACACCACTGCTCTATTTGGGGACCTTTCTGTGTATATACAGACTTTCCATTTCAATGCCACATCATATCAGTATAATCTTTCTGAAGACATTTTAAGTGGCAATTAAAATCAACACGTGAAGTACTTGCAATGCGCATAACTCAGCTGAAGTGATGACAACATGAGCAGCTAGGAAGCTGGCTTGGGCACAGGGAATGAAACTGTATCATGCCTGCTGGCTGGTTGATAGCAAATTGTAAAATACATCTCAATTTCAGGGATGTGAAAATTAGAAACATTGTGCATATTAAAATTGATGAAATGTCATTAGGGAAGCTTCAAAAAGTTAAGATAAAAAGGGGAGGAATATCAGTACAAATATGTGGGCAATTAGGCTTCCTTCTTCCACTTGATAAATGTGTGCCCCATCACAGGCATGAGACAAGACAAATACGTCTGCCTAACTCTCAGCTGATGCCATTTCCCACCTGCAAAGACAGGGCATCTTGGCCACATTGAGAGTGGTTCTGGAATTTAAAGACACAGTTACATATAGCTATTTATTTATTTATTTATTTATTTGGAGACAGGGTCTCACTCTGTTGCTCAGACTGAGGTCCAGTAGTGCAATCTTGGCTCGCTACAGCCTCAATCTATCTCCTGGGCTCAAGGAATCCTCCTGCCTCAGCCCCCGAGTAGCTGGGACTACAGGCATGTGCCACCACGCCCAGCTAACTTTTACTTTTTTCAGTTGAGAGAGGGTCTCGCTATGTTTCCCAGGCTGGTCTTGAACTCCTGAGCTTAAGCTATCCTTCTACCTTGGTCTCCCAAAGTGCTGGGATTACAGATGTGAGCCACCATGTCCAGCCTACATATAAATATTTAGATAGATAGATGAGAGAGAGAGAAAAAAAGAGCATGCAATAGTTATAACTCAACATGATCCCTAAACACAATCCCAAGAAACAGCCATCTGTTTTAATTTTAGAGGAAAACTTACAGACAGTATATAATTGCCAAAAGTTAGAAGCAATCAAGATGTCCTTTAGCAGGTGAATGGATAAATAAGTTGTGGTACATCCAGACAATGGAATATTATTCAGAGCTAAAAAGAAATAAATGATTGAGCTGTAAAAAGACAGGAAACTTAAATCTGTATTGCTAAGAGAAAGAAGCCAATCTGAAAAGGATACATGATTTTAATTACAATACATGAGATTCTGGAAAAGACTAAACTATGGGGCCAGTAAAAAGATCAGGGGTTGCAGGGAGGAAGGGGCAAACAGGTGGGGCACAGAGGATGTTTTTTCTTGTTTTATTTTATTTCAATAGTTTTTGGGGGTGCAGGTCGTTTTTGGTTACATGATGAGTTCTTTAGTGGTAATGTCTGAGATTTTAGTGCACCCAACACCCAAATAGTGTGCACTGTACCCCGTATGTACACTGCATCCTCCTCTCCCTGCCCTGAGTCCCCAAAGTCCATTAAATCATTCTGTATGTCTTTGCATTCTCACAGCTTAGCTCCCACTTATAAGTGAGAACATACGGTATTTGGTTTTCTATTGCTGTGTTACTTCACTTAGGATCATGGTCTCCAGCTCCATCTAAGTTGCAGCAAAAGACATTCTTTTTCCTTTTTAAGGCTAAGTAGTACTCTGTGGTATATCTAAGACTTAAATCTAAGACCTGAAACCATAAAAATTCTAGAAGATAACATCGGAAAAACTCTTCTGGACATTGGCTTAGGCAAAGAATTTATGACTAGGATTTTTAGGCCAATGAAACTACTTTCTGGCCGGGCTCACTGGCTCATGCCTGTAATCCCAATACTTTGGGAGGCTGAGGTGGGCGGATCACGAGGTCGGGAGTCCCAGATCTGCCTGGCCAACATGGTGAAACCCCGTCTTTACTGAAAATACAAAAAATTAGCAGGGTGTGTTGGCGGGCACCTGTAATCCCAGCACCTTGGGAGTCTGAGGCAATAGAATTGTTTGAACCCGGGAGACAGAGGTTGCAGTGAGCTGAGACCGCACAACAGCACTCCAGCCTGGGCAACACAACAAGACTCTGTCTCAAAAAAAAAAAAAAAAAAAAAAAAGGAACTACTTTATATTATGCCATAATGAATGGGGGGATACACATCCTTATACATTTGTCCAAACCCATAGAATGTATAACTCTGAGAATGAATCCAAATGTAAACTACGGGCTTTAGTTGATAATAAGGTCCCAATGTTGATTCATCCATTGTAGTAAACGTACCACGTTAATGCATGGGGAAACTGTGTGCGGGGGTTTGGGGTGGCGAGTGGGAACTCTGCATATGCTGCTTAAGTTTTCTGTAAACCTAAAACTGCTCAAAAATGGTCTATTCATTAAACACAAATATATACCTAATATAAATAAGAATTAAAATACATATGGATATATATCTTTTAAAACCCACTGCACAGAAACAATCAGTATTTAGTGGTGAAACTTCTAGTCTTGTTTCCATGCAAATATATTCATATTTAATTAAGCGAGAGCATCCTCAACAAGGGCATGAACCTTTTTAGGAGATTCAGTAAAAATATACAAATTTTCCTGCACAGAGATATGGATTTCCACTACACACAGAAAGCACCAGTGCCCTTCTTCCTGCACCCTGACCAACACTGGAACCCCAGCCAGGTTCACAGGCAACCACTGACTTATGTTTGCTTCATTTCCCACAGCAGGTGAGAAGGTGCTCGGGGGATATCCCTCCACTGCCCATCATCATACCTCGCTGTGCTGGGAAGGAGGAGATGGAGTTTGCCTTGGCTGGGTGTCTGAGCCCCAGGACTGGCTGTCTCTGCTGCACAGAATGTGAGGATGGGAGGCTGAGAGGACCCTGAGGCAGGATGAGATGTGGCTTTTTGCCAGGATGAGATTTGTCAATAAAGCTGTTAGAGTCTTTTCAGGATCAAGTCCCATTCCCTATGGCTGCCCCAAACTCTAGTTCTTTTGAGATAATGCCAAAGTCAATTCTACAGAGCCTCACCCTCGATTCCAGCCCAAGATCAAGACAGCCAGAGGTTAGGAGAGAGGCTGGGAGTCAGAATAACTTTGCTGGGGTTGCAGATCTAACTGTATATGAATATGGATAAATAATCTTCCCCCAAGTTGTATAGTTAAAAATGTAAGAAATCTAAAATACTGTAGGCTCCGCTGCTGGCATTCAAATGCTTCCAGCATTTAGTAGGTGTGTTACCTGGAGCAAGTTATTTAACCTCTCTGAGGCTCAGTTTCCTCAATTATAAAATGGGCGTAATAATATTCACGTCATAGGATTCTGGTAGGAATCAAATGAGATAATTCATGTAAAGTGCTTAGCACATCAGAAGCCCTCCATAAAGAGATGCTGTTGTGAATCTTCAAGGACCACTGAGTCCCCCGCTCCTCCCTGACAAAGTGGCTTGTGTTTGGGATGGCAAAGGCTCAGAAAGGAAATACTTTGCCCAAATCACAAAGTGGCTTGCAACTCATGTCTGGAAGTTGAGTTTTTGAAGCCTCAATCCAATGCCTTTTTTGTGAGAGCCCCCTCTTGCAGGACACAGAGTGCGCAGACCTCCTTTCACTTCCTTGGCTCTGCCTCTTGAGGCACTAATGAAATGCCAGGCATGTGCACTCAGCCTCTCAGACAGTAAGCTCTCTAACAGGGATATTACTTAGGACTTGAGTCAGTTTCAGCACTGGATCCGTACTGTGACACAGCTTGTCAGTGAGCTGGGGACTGGTCAGGAATAGCGGGTTGCCAAGAATGCTTTTGTTTGGTTGCCTTCTCCTTTGGCTCTTGAAGAGCCAGTCCTGGAGTTTGGGGGAGCAAAGAGGCTTCCATTCCCTGCGTGGGATATCTTATCTCCAACTAACAGCAAAAACCCTAAACCCTCATTTGCACTCATCTCCCTCCAGTGAAGTCTGGCTCTTCGTATTCTCTCACGATTTCTTGTGTAATCCCACCTCTGCACCTTTGCCCACTAGGGTTCCCCCACCTTGAGAGTCATCCCTTGCTAGATCTTTCTAACTTGTCTGTCTGCTTCCACTCTGAGCCCCTCTTTCCCTAATTCATAGAATGACACCAGTAGTGGATGAAGGATGCATTGACCAGATCTTCCTTCAAGCATGAATAATGTTATTTCCCAGGCTTCCCTCTCCAAGGTCACGTTCTCTTTCCAAGACAGGTTGTATAGAGACTGGTCATTGCAATGGTAGAAAGGCCCAGGCTCCTCGCTCAATCTGGGATAACTCTGAAGGGCCATCCCAGGTTCAGAGCTCCCCGTGGCGTTGGCTGAGCCCTTCCGCATCACAGCCCGACTTCCCTCTGCTCAATGCTGCTGCTTTCACTTACCTTCTACAAGTGTGGATCCCAAGAGCACCTCCTAATAAACTTCCTGAACAATGATCTCTATCTCAGAGTCTGCTTCTCAGGAACCTAACAGCAGAGTGATTCTTTTAGGCACAGATCCCAGTGTCTTACTTCTCCATTTAAAATCATCCAATGGCTTCTCATTGCCCTTGGAATAAAGTTCAAACTTCTCAATGAGGATTATAGGGCTCCAGGTCAAGGCAGCCTTATAGCAATACACATAGGTAGGTAGCACATTTAGAAAGTTAAAAAAAAATCAGATGAAATTAACTTCAATAATATATTTTATTTAATATATCAATATATATATGCAAATATAAATATATATTTTATTTAACTCCAAAATCAAACATATTATCATTTTAACATGTACTCAACATAAAACATGAATATTTTACATTCTTTATTTTTCATTCTAGGTCTGTGCAATCTGGAGTGTATTTACAATTACAGCACATCTCAATTGGTACTGCATGCATTTGAAGTGCTTGATCGCCACACATGGTAAATGGCTACTCAAGGGGACAGGGAAGCTCTCAATGACCCATTCCCTGCCTTCTTCACACCCTCATCTCTACAACAGCTGCTGCTGTCTGTGTTTGAGGCTTCCTGCTTTTCTTTCAGAAAACCCCAATCCTACTGGTGCCTCAGGGACTTTGCACCTGCTATTTCCTCCACCTGAAATACTATGTTCCCAACACTTTACACAGCTGGCTTCTTCGTGTACTCAGGTCTCCACTCAAATGCAACCTCTTCCAAGAGGCTGTTCCTGAAGACTCCATCTAAAGAAGTTTCCCTCCCCCACCATCATTCATCAATGACTCATGCCAAGATATTTTCCACATGGCATGTATCACCTTATGAAATGATCATATTTACTATTTTTTCATGTATTTTATTGCCTGTCTTCCTCTATCAAAAAGTGAGCCCCATAAATTTGGGTCTGTTTATTCATTTTGCATCCCTTCTTGGGCCGAGGACAGAGTTTGTCATTAGCAGTATCTCTTATCTCTTAATACTTATTAATGCACAAAAAAACTAAGAAAGTATACATTAAAAATAAAATGCGCATCTACAATATTGGCATATATGGGTTTGCTGGGTTAAAAACTTTTTTTATAATCACAGATAATCTAGGGTCTGATCATATAATTAACATCCCTCACACAAGATTCAGTATTTATTGGGTATTCTTCAGAGATTCCGCTCATTCTTATTTCCTCAAAACATCACCTTTAACCTGATGACTCCCACATATTTATCTCTAGCCACTGACTCTCACCTCCAGTTTCCAATTATCTACTGGATATATCAGTGTTGTCATCTTCTCTTCTAGTTATCTCTATTGTAGCACTTATCCAGGGTATAATAACTCCATATTCTCCTTTGCCTTTCACTGCCAACTGCTGGATGGCTTATTTACCTCTGTCTCCATAGTATTTATGTTCTTGAGTCATACACTTGATGTTTTGTTAATTAAATGTAATACATTACCATGCTAAAAAACTTCAGAGATAAAATTCCATCACATTCTTTTTTGTGCTTTATTATAATCTTTGCTTGATATATAATTATATATGACAGACTACTGTCACTAGGAGATTGACAGTTTGTGTACATACACATATATGTCACATACATGTGTACGCGTGTGCATGCACATGGATCCAGCAGAAACCCCTACTCTCGTGAAGCTTACACTCTAATGGGGGAGGAGGATAATAAGTCATATACATACACGCACACATGCACCCAGGCACTTACACACATACACAGATGATCCTTGATTTACAATGGGGTTATGTCTCAGTAAATCCATCATAAGTTGAAAATATTGTAAGTCAAAAACACATAAATAGGCCAGGTGTGGTGGCTCACGCCTGTAATCCCAGCACTTTGGGAGGCCAAGGCTGGCAGATCCCCTGAGGTCAGGAGTTCGAGACTGGCCTGGCCAACATGGTGAAACCCTGTCTCTACTAAAAATACAAAAATTAGCCAGACGTGGTGGCAGGTGCATGTAATCCCAGCTACTTGGGAGGCTGAGGCAGGAGAACCGCTTGAACCCAGGAGGCGGTTACAGTGAGCTGAGATTATGCCACTGCACTCCAGCCTGGGCGACAAGAACAAGACTCCATCTGAAAAACAAAAACAAAAACACATAAATATGCCTAACTTACTGAACATCCTAGCTTAGCCTAGCCTACCTTTAATGTGCTCAGAACATTTACTTAGCCTATAGTTGGGCAAAATCATCAAACATAAAGTCTATATTATAATAAAAGGTTGAATATCTGATGCAATTTATTGAATATCACATCAAAATTATATACATGTATCAACATGCATACACATATAAACATGTACACATATCTCTATGTATATATGTTGGTGATAAGTACTATGGAGAAAAATCAGGGGAAGGAAGTCAGGGAGTATCAGAGGGTAGAGTTGCCTTTTTAAATGGTTGGGGTCAGAGAAGGCCTGGATGAGAAGGTGGCATTTGAATCAAGACTTGAAAGAGGTGAGGACATGATGGCTGAGAAAGAGTGCTTCAGAAAGGAGGTTCAACAGTGCAAAAGCCCTGAGGTAGGTAGATGCCTTTCATGTTTGAAGAAGGCAAACAAGACAGTGTGGCTGGAGGGAATGAGCAAGGAGAGTGGGAGGAGATGAGATTAGAACTGGGTGGTGGGTGGGGTCATGTAGGGCTTGGTAAGAAATTCCAAAGACATTGGCTTTTACTCCAAGAGCACACCAGAGGCCACTGGGAGTTCTGAGCAGAGAATCACATTTTAGCAGCAGTACTGTTTTCAGAATACACTGATTAAACTGCAAGCTTGTCCAACCTGCAGCCCATGAGCCACATTCGGCCCAGGACAGCTTTGAATGCAACCCAACACAAATTCGTAAACTTTCTTAAAACATTATGAGATTTTTTTTTTCTCTTTTTTTTTCCTTTCTTTTTTTAAACTATCAGCTATCATTAGTGTTAGTATATTTTATGTGTGGCCCAAGACAATTTCTCTTTTTCTAATACGGCTCAGGGAAGCCAAAAGGTTGGACATCCTGGACTAAAGCAAGGATGCAATCAACAGATTATTACAATAATACAGGTGAGAAACCAGGTCCAAGACCGTAATGAATTTCACCAGTTTTCTAACAAATTCCATTCTCTCTCTTTTTAGCATAGTGATAAGTGAACACGTTGTTGCTCAGCAGGGGACTACATTTCCCAGCCTCCCCTGGGGCAAGGTGGAGTCATGTGATTAAGTTCTAACCAATGGAATGTAAACAAAGGAGACGTGTGCAACACTGCCTCACTTGCTTAAAAAATGGGTCATATTCTTTTGCCCCTTGCCTCTTTATACAAAGGCACAGGAATGTGCCTGTATGCAGCTGAACCATGCCAATGAGGACAATGGAAGGAAGCTGCATCCCTCTGTGAAGGTGTGGAGCAAAGTCTAATATACTCCTAGGCTGTTCACCTCAGGACTATCTCATGAATAAGAAATAAATATCTGTCTTGTATAATCCACTGTATTTTGGCATTCTTTGTTACAGCAGCTTAACCTTTACCTCAACTAATACACAGAAGTGAATTACAGCACAGTGTAGAATAGGAAACAACCTACAATGTAATACTCATTGCCTCTATCCCTAAAGCTCCTTACCCAAACCCTGCAGGGAACTTTTCAGACTGTCTTTTACTTCTCTGATACATGTATTTCTCCAGCTTTCCAGGGCCTGGGACTTCTGCAAAATTTTCTTTCATTTTATTAAGCAAATGAATATTTTCTTAATCTCTATCACAAACAAACTCAAGGAACCTCCTTTGCATTACTCAAAAGATTTAGTGGTGCATCTAACCCAGGTCAACATCTTAACACGAAGAATTATTGAAAGTAATGGCAAAAACCTCAATCACTTTTGCACCAACCTAACAGCAGAAACTTTGACATCAAGTTTCCCCTCTCATTTGCTTTACAGTAAGCTTTTCAGCACTTCCTCCTTCTTAAAAATACTCTCAAGAAGCAGAAGCAGGGGAGGAAGAGAACCATTTTCCTCTACACTGACCAAACCTTAGCATTTGCTCCTGGGGTTTTAGATGCCTTCTCCCGTTAATTCAAACCCAAATATTTATATGACAGGCACCCCTATATATGCATCCATTTGGTTCCTTCTTATAGCCACATACTCAGGACATACGCAGACGCACAGACAGCTGAGTCATGCTGGAAGGTCCCGAGTTGTCCATTCTGTTCTTTTCTGCTTTCAAACTCCAGCCTCCAAGAACACTTCCCAAAACTGTGGCTCTGTGTCCTTTCCACTGGTTGATTCTTTGGGTTTCTCACCAAAATTCACAGCGGGAACCTTATGCTGGCTCATTTCCTCCCTGCTTTTATGGTCTGTCCCATTCATTAATAACACTGTGAAGCAGGTTGTAAAATGCATCAGAAACAAGGCCTCCTCTGGAGGACCTCAGAAGCCAAGCCCAAGTGTGGCACAGTCAGGCTTTACTCTCACGACAGAAGGGGTCATATTTCTCCCCTGAACAAGACGAGACATCTAATAGGACTACCTACCCGTGGGATAGCTGTGGCCAGCTGAGTGTTCACACCACCAAGGAAGCGCATGGGGACAAAGCTTCATGGGATCTTAGAGAGTGTCCTCCAAGGCCCTGCTTGGGTGATCTGACCTGAATTAACCCCTTCTGCTGCCTCTCTGGTGTGCAGAGGGAGTCAGGGAGAATCAGTGAGGAATTAATTATATGTGTTTTTTTGTGTCCTCATATGGATAGATGGTACTCATACTGTGTGTTAACTGGACGAGTTGTTAAGTGCATGCAAGTATGGATTGTCTATATATGTTAATGTCAGGGTGTCGATCTCATTCTCTGTCGGTGTGTGTTCATATTTCACTGGTCCCTGCTTATTTCTCCAGCCCATCTCGTACCATTCTATCTTCTAAACATATGCTCTCCTTAAATTCCTTCTCTCTGATCACTCTGTCCCCTCCCTCTGACATTGTCTTTGCATTTTTCTTTGTCTCTGTTAGCTCTGTTCCTTTATCTTACCTCCCTCCCCCACTCCCTCCTCCCCCCTTCTCCTTTTCCTCTCCTCATCCCCCTCCTTCTCCTTGTCATCTTTCTTTTTCTCATTTTCCTCCTCCTTCTTCCTTTCTTCTTCTTCTTCCTCTCCTTCCCTCCTCTCCCCTCCTCCTTCTCCTCCTCATCCTCCTCCTTCTACTCCTCCTTCTTCTTCTTCCTCCCCCTTCTTCCTCTCACCTCCCCGCCCTGTCACTTCCACACACTATTTTCTTTTCTCCTGCCACATTCACCTCACCTGAAGAAGCATCCCTTCATCCCTCAGTGTGGCCATCACTTTTTCTGGCCTGAACCCCTAGACAGTACCTGTTCCTGCTGGGTAAGCAGCCACTGGTGGCTCCCTTCCCCTTTTGTAACTCCCATCAACTGTACTGCCACTCCCTAGTTCACTGTGTCTTCACTGCACACAGTGGCCTTGCATTGTGTCATCTTAGTTAAATTAAAAGCATTTCCCCAAATTCCCTTTCCTGCAGTGCTCGTGTTAAAGCTTGGCCAACCAACTTGGGTGGGCTTTGGAAAGTGGATATGAAGCAGCAGTTGTGTTTATGCTCCAAGGCTTGATGTGAGCTGAGGCTCTGCTGCATCTCACACACACTGTCATGGGCTTGATGGCTCACCCTGTTGGGGGACTGGGGGTAGCAGGCAGGGCTGGGGTTCCTCCACCTCCCACTGATATCCTCTTTTACTTTTTCTAACATCTGGGCCAGATTTGGGTGCAGCTCCATAGCCCTTCCAAAGCTTATGGCATCACTGAAGTTGGGAGTCTGGAGGCGCTGAGAGACTCATTTAGGTCCCAGGGAGGGACAGAGGCAGGTTCCAGTTTTCCTTGGTGTGTTCCAGCTCATCCTTGTGGGTTCCATGTTGTTCTTACTCTCTCCCATTTCGTGTCCATAATCACTTACAAATTCACAGCCCTGCTGAATCCAGGTTCAACATCCAATGCAGGGCAACAGGCTTACATAAGCAGCACCACCAACCGGCACAGTCACCTAAGTTCCAACCCTATCATAAACGCCTTGTGTAACTCATACTGATTCTGCTTCTTCTAAAACCTCCCAGAGGACAGGATTTTAACTGAACTCATAAATTAACCTGATTATTCACTGTTGAATTCCCAGAATTAAGAATGCACCCATGACTTGGAAATAGCTCAACAAGAATGCCCTGCACTCAACCACAGCACTGATGTACTTGCCTAGTGATCTATGCACATGAGTGCACACATAGGCATTTCTATGGTTCTTATGAGATCAGCTGTCTTAAGAACTGGCAGCTGATCTCATATTGGCAGCCCTGGATCAAATATGTCCTCCTTATAGGTTATCCTTGGTCCGGAGGGCTTTTGGATTTTTGAATTAGTTGTAACATTTAGAAGTCAAATTTCATATACAAAATCCAGGTTTTAAACTTTTCTTTATAAAATTGTTAGAAATACATTTTTGGTGTCACAAAAGAAATAGCACTGGAATATAAATTTTCTCAGCAAGGCAATTTACTTCTATAGAAAGGTGAGTCGCACAGATGGAACAATGGTTAGAGCACAGCTGAACAAGAGAGGAGAAGGGGTCTTATCCCTGATGCCAGTAGTCCCTACTGCTGTGTTGTTCCGCTATTGGCTAGGGTTGGACAGCACAGTTTAAGCTAATTCTGATTGGCTATTTTAAAGAGAGCAGGGGAATGAACCAGAGTGGGGGGGGTGAGCAGTTTTGGCAGGGAAGATGGTTATGGAACAGGTGCCTAAAGGTGACTCAGGTCAGAGCAGGTTACCAGGGGTGACTCAGGTCAGAGCAGGTGACCAGGGGAACACATGTGAACTAATTAGACATGGTGGGAAAGTTGTTTACTGAAACTAGGGGCAAGGAGATGAAGAGAATGAGGAAGTTAAACTTTAAAATGGAGAACAAAGAGTACAGAAACAACATACTGGCATACTGATGCTTTGAAGAGAAACTTGGAACTCACTGTATTCAACAAAATTGGGCCAGGCATGGTGGCTCACACCTGTAGTCCCAGCACTTTGGGAGGCTGAGATGGGTGGATTGCTTGAGCCCAGGAACTCCAGAGAAACCTGGGCAATATGGTGAGACCCTGTCTCTACAAAAGACACAAAAATTAACTGGGTGTGGTGGCACACATCTGTAGTATCAGCTACTCCGGAGGCTGAAGTGGGATGATCACATGAGCCCGGCAGGTGGAGGTTGCAGTGAGTCAAGATTGCACCACTGCACTCCAGCCTCAGTGTCAGAGCAGGACCCTGACTCAAAAAAAAAAAAAAAAGTCAATAGCTCAGGCAACATGGCACCCACTTTCCCCATGGCCACAATTGGGTGAAGATGGAGAACTGATGCACCCTTTTGATGGGACTGTGCCCCCTGCTTCCCACCCCCACCCAATCCCCTCATTTACATCCCTTTCTGTCCCCTCTAGAATTTTGAGTTTGAACTGTTCTACCTCTGGCTTCTCTTTCATGGAAAAGAATAAACTACTTGTGCTGCCCCATATTTTGGTGTCTCTGTAACTTGCAGCAGAATCTAATCCTAAGTGACAAAACCGGCATCAGCATATTACACTATTAAGAGTCTAAAGACAGGGATATACAGTACTTGATTGAAATGTCTTCCCTTGAGTTAGCTGATCACATGTTCTGAATGCAAATTAACATATGTGATGGTCCTGTTCCTTCAGTTTAAGCCATGCATTTCCACTTGTACAGTCTCCCCCCGGGCAGGGAGATGGGAGTGGCCACTTCCCTCTGTTTAGCTTGTTCCCCAGCTCTCTAAAAGGCATGAGACCTTTATTCTGGACTCATAAGTTCCCCATCTCCACCTTGGTGCTCTCTCGCACGTGCTCTCACTCACTGTCTCTCTCTTCTCCCTGTAGCAGAGAACATTGGTACCCTGTCTCCCCCTCACTACACACCTGCACATTGTCTCTGGCATCTCTCACAAGTGCTTGTGACTCACCACATGCTGCCTTTCCCGTAGCTTGGCTTCTGGATGGAGCAAGTTCAAGACAACTGAGCCCACCATGCAGCCACGCTGTTAGCACAGTAAGCCAGGGGGAGTCCTGGCCTCTTTCTTTGCCCTGAGTTATATTATCAAGACACCTTGGTTAGCACAGCTTTATTATATGCCCAAGATAATTTCTATATGCACATTTATATGCATATTCATTTCTATATGCAAGCTTAATTCTGGACACATAGGCACTGGTGTTTCCTAGAGCATGTATATCCTGTCATTTTTTTTAATACATCGAGTATTAAGAGATGTGTGCAATACTGTGTGTGAATATATTTATGATGGAATATCTGTATATCCAAGTGTTTTCTATAGATGTGGGACAACATAAGACTTCTTTTGATCTCATTTGATTTATATAAACATTTTATAGGTAGTATTATCTCATTTATAATGAGAAAATTCAGGCTTAGAGGGGAAAGTCTTTTGGCTACAGTGACACAGCTATAACTTATTTGCTACAGATGCTCTTGGTGTCACCCCCTTCTCACTCTCACCCCTTAGCAAGTGCACCTGTCACCCAACCACTGCAAATGGTGGTTGCTAACAAGTCACTTGCATGCCTGGCTCACAGTCACCTGGAAGGTCACATCCCTTCACAGGGCACACTCTGGGCTAATGTCTCAGTGATGTGGAGGCCCACCAATTATCACCTTCCAGGAGAAGGAGAGTGAGGGAAACATGTTCAGGCAGAGGGAGGAGCTAAACAGATGGGATTTCAGGAGCAATCTAGTCTGAGTCTCTGTCTTTGGCTCTGTTGTTTGAGATCCCGATCTAGACATCATTGAACCAGAATTGTAGCATAGGTTCTATCTAACTACAAAGCCCAGGGCTGCTCCTCCACACCACACTGCATCCTCCCTGGCTGTTTGTGTTACAATTCATGCTTATCCAGGATGATTTTCCTATACCTTTCTCCAGAGGTAGCAATAAATAGGAATTGTTTGTTTGTCTAAACGCAGAGCAGAAGCTAACTATTTTAGACTGTGACGCTGCATAATGGACATTGTGCCTGTTACATTACATTTTATGGTTTTATAGCAATTACATTGCATTTTATGGTGTCATAACATATTACATTTTATGGCTTAATATCAGCTTTAATACAAGACACCATGGCCCAGAATTTTAACAAGGGAAAGCTTCTCCTGGTGAGATGGTAATGGGCTTTCTGCATGACCACATGCCTGCCAGCAGGAGGCCAGGGAAGATGAATCAGGGGACAGATTTCCCTCAAGCCTCCACAGCTACCCCATCCTGTGCCCCCTCAGTCAAGCCTGGCTTTCTCTCTAGGGGTCCTTGTACAATCTAGCTGAACTGATGCTGCTCTAGGCATCCAGCCCCTGTCTCTCCTTCACCCCTATTTTTTTGTCCACATAACAGACAGGATAATCTCCTTAAAGCACAGGATACTTATGCCATGACTCTGCTTGAAACCTGTATATAACTTCCCATTGCTATTGGAGCCAAGTCCAAACTAAGCCTATGGCTCAAGGAAGGACTTCCATGTTTTTATCTTCAGCCTTGGCTCATTTATCACCCACTGTGTACCCTATACTAAAGCCATATTGAACTTCCTACCATTCTCAGATGTGCCGTGGCCTTTTGTTCCTCTTTATGCTTTTGTACATGCTGTTCCTTCTGCCTGGAACCCCTTCCTGGATCTTTTTTTTTTTCTGTACATTCATTCAAGAAATATTTATTGAGCAATGTTAGAGATAAAGTTTTGGTGCTACAAAAGAAATAGCACTCAAATATAAATTTTCTCAGCAAGGCAATTTACTTCTATAGAAGGGTGTGTCTCACAGATGGAGCAATGGCCAGGGCACACCTGAACAAGGGAGGGGGAAGGCGTTCTCATCTCTGATGCTGGTTGCCCCTACTGCTGTGTTGTTCCCCTATTGGCTAGGGCTGCACTGTACAGTCTAAGCTAATTCTGATTGGCTATTTTAAAGAGAGCAGGGGTATGAGCCAGAGTGGCAGGGTGAGCAGTTTCAGCAAGAAAGATGGTTATGCAACAGGTGATTAAAGGTGACTCAGGTCAGAGTCGGTGACCAAGGGTGACTCAGGCCAGAGCAGGTGAACATGGGAACAGATATGAACTACTAATTAGAGCTGGTGGGAAGGTTGCTTACTGAAATTAGGGGCAAGGAGACGGGGAAGTTAAACTTCAAACTGGAGAACAAAGAACAAGGAAACTGAACATACTGACATACTGATTCTTTGAAGAGAAACTTAGAACTCACTGTATTTAACAAACACCTACAATGCTTGGCATTTTTCTGACAGCTGGGAATCCAGTGGTAAATGAAACACACAAACCCTCTACTCTCATGGAGCTCACCTTCTGGTGGAAAGAGGTGACATGATATTAGTCTTTCAAAACTTAACTCATGTCACCTCCTCCAGGAAGCCCGCCCTGATGGACCCAGGGAGTGAGAAATGCATTCTATTCCATGCCTTCTATTCCATTCCACTTATCACAACAATTGTAGTCATCCATTCACTTCTATGTCTTCCCCCGAGGGCAGGGACAATGCCTCACCCATTTTTACTTTTGCATTGTGATTACCAAGCAAGGTCCCTGGTTTAGCAAGTTGATCAAATAAGCAAATGAATAAAGCAAGAGGGAAAAATGATTAGTGTGCTTTAGGAGTGCCAATGAGATTTCACTGCCACCATAAAACATTTCCAATACAAATGTAGCAAATCCTGCCACTAGAAATTCGCCCTTTTGGGTTAAGCATTGTCCATTCCCAGCAGCTCCTTTGAATTCCAATGGCCCCGGGAGTAAGATGTTTGCATGAATAATTCCATCAGAGTTCTTAGGAGCTGGCTGGAGAGAACAGGACTGAAGCAAGCTGCTCACCTGCACTGGGAGATAAAAAGAGGACACAAAAAAGGAGGCTTTGCCCAGGGCTCTGGCCTGAGTTCAGAAAAGTGGTTGCCAATGTTGATAAACACAGGCCAAAAAGCCTTGGAAATCTCAGCTGTTGGAAGGGTGCTGTAGGGGAATGAAAAGAGCTCAGCATCAGGTTCTAGCCATGGCTCTGCTACTGACTTGCTGTGTAATCTCTTTGCAAAAACCTCAGTCTCTCCTGGCCTCAGATTCATGAGCTGTAAAACAATGAGACTGAACTAGATATCATCAGATACCTTCTCAAGAGTCAGGAGAGCTCAGTGCTTTAAATCCCAGCACTGCAGTTAACAGCGGTGACCTTGGGCAATCTACTTAACCCTATGTGTCTCAGTTTTCTCATCTATAAAATGGGATGAGGTGTAAAATGTTATACATTCCTCAAGGGTTTAAGGACTTAGTAAGTTAATACAAATAAAGGGTTAGCACAGAATCTGGGGTAATATAAGCACCCAGTAAAGGTTAGCGATTACTTAATAAATCAGAGGGTGAACATTAGAATCTCTGCAAACCGCAGAAGGCCAAAGGCTGGTCACATGACCTAATTCTGGCTAATGAAACACGGACCCAGGACAGTAACAGTTCTATTCCCCCCAGCCATTGATTGGCTTAGGAGTTAACACGTCACCCAATTCTGCCGGGAGCTTTTTGGGAAAGGCTTCCTCGGTCTTAGGAAAGAGACCAGTTCCTCTGGATATGGCCATTTCCTGACGAGACAACAGGGAGACTGATGCGTTACTGAGCACTTACTGTGTGCCTGGCCCTGTGCTAACTGCATTAAGTCATGTGATTCTCAACAGCAAGGCTTTGAAGTACATAGTATCATGATGTCCATTTTACAGATAAGGAAACTGAGGTTCAGCATGGTGAGTGTCCTTTCTCAAGGTCACATGGGTAGTCAAGGGCAGAGGCAGGATGGGAAGCTAGGCCTTTCTGACTCCAGAACGTGTGACCTTAAAACCCTCCTCTATACTTCCTCTGCATTAACAACAACAAAAACAAAAAAAAAGCCTAATCCAGATGAGCCCCCTCACCCACCAATCAATATTCATGTTGCCCAGAACCAAGTAATTGGGGCTGCCAAAGGGTGCCAAGAAGTCACCCTAATGAGCTTGCTCAGCTAATCTTCTGAAACAGCATGCCCTGATGGGCCTGGGGCCCTCTTCTGTCAATATTGACGTCTGTCTGAGACACTCAGAACCTGCCACAGATGAAGGAGCAGATGCTGCTAAGATTTCAAGAGAAAAATGGAAAGAAAAAACACAAATCCCCCTCAACAAAGCTACTACGTAGAACTGCAGACTCAGTAAACCCCTGTACATCTGGAGACCCTGCAGTAGAAGAGGGTAGATCAGATGCCAGCAGACCTTCAAGGTGTTTGGCTGGGCTCCTGCACCCAGTCTGTTCAGCAGTGCCCCCGAGATCTCACCAAGCTGGGCAAGTCTGCTCTGGCAAGGGGACAATGCCTCCTTGCCAGGAATGCTCCTGGGGGAGCTGAGATTCTAGATTTCTCAGCCTGCTCCCAGGCCCTGCCCAGCCCACAGCCCCCTAGAGGACGAAAGTCAAGCTCCAGGAAGGCATGTTTCTGGACAGAAAGAAAGAGTTTGGGACAACAAGACTGTCCTTTTTCAAGAAGGGCAATGCAATGGAAGGAGTCCTGGCTGTGGAGTCAGATAGTTCTGGGTTCAAATCCATAATAATAAATCTGTAATAATCCATAACAAGGGAGTTAGCCTCTCTAGCAAATGGGGGATTTATGCACTCCACAAATGTTCATATGCCTGGAGATTGTGACAATACAAAGTCAGAGGGATGCTAATAAAATGCCAAGCATAGAGCCTGACACATCAAATGTCCACAAGAAGTACAGAAACTCCTGATGCATATGCAGGTCTCACCACTCCACAGCTGCCTTGTCCATAACAACAGTGACACGGTGGTGTAAAAAGGGCTTCAGAGACAGAGTTTATTCTCCAGCCTAGCTGCATACACTATTGTGCAATCTTGGGTAGTTAACCCATGTGATGAGTAATTTTGTGTGTCAACTTGACTGGTCCATGGGGTACCCAGATATTTGGCCTAATATTATTCTTAATGAGTTTGTAAAGATATTTCTGGATAAGATTAACATTTTATTTATTTATTTGTTTTTATTTTTTTTTTTTTGAGACGGAGTCTTGCTCGGTCACCCAAGCTGGAGTGCAGTGGTATGATTTCAGCTCACTGCAACCTCTGCCACCTGGGTTCAAGCAATTCCCATGCCTCAGCCTCCTGAGTAGCTGGGATTATAGGCACGTGCCACCATGCCCGGCTGATTTTTTGTATTTTAGTAGAGATGGTTTCATCATGTTGTCCAGGCTAGTCTCAAATTCCTGAGCTCAGGCAATCCACCCACCTTGGCCTCCCAAAGTGCTAGGATTACAGGCGTGAGCCACCATGCCTGCCCTGAGATGAACATTTTCATTGGTAGATTGAGTAGAGTACACTCTCTAAAGTGAATAAGTCTCATCCAATCAATTGTACCAATCCAATCCAATCCAGTCCAAAAATTGAGGACCTGAATAGAACAAAAAGTTGAGTAAGAGGGGAGCTTCTCCATGACTGCTTGAATTGGGCTATCAATCTTTTCTGGCATTGGACTTGGACTGAAACATTGGCTCTTCTTGAGCCTCAAGCATGCTGGCTTTCAGACTGGAACTTAAACCATCAGTTCTCCTGGTTCTCAAGCATTTGGACTCAGGCTGGAACTCTGCTTCCGTTCTCTTGGGTCTCCAGCTTGCCAAGATCTTGGGACTTCTTGGTTTCCATAATCACGGGAGCCAATTCTTTATAATAAATTAATAAATCTCTTCTCAATTGGTTATGTTTCTCTGGAGCCTTCTGACTAATACATTTCACTTTCCTGTTTCCTCATCTGTAAACTGATGAGAATCTTTCTTACTTCCTGAGTTGTGAGGACAAGCAGTTATAGTATAAATTACAATACAGTTTGCAGTGTGCTATGAAACGAATAAGAATAGGGGGTTTGGGGCCCACGGAAGCACGTGACTCAATCTTAAAGAACGGCTTCTTATAGGAGAGCAGAAGGAGTGGTTGATGTCCAAAGAGAGTATGGAAAGGGTGTTCCAGGAAGTAGGAACAGCATATGCAAAGCCTTGGAGGCCACATAGTGCCTTATCAGAACACTGAACGCGGCTCAGTATTTCCAGGGCCAAACCATGGGTCCCTGTATCATTACAGTAATGGTTTGGTCTTTATCTTGAAGGCAATGGAAAGTCATTGAAAATTTTTTAGGCACAGCAGTAACATGAATCTTGGGATTTTAAAGACTGTATTTTAACCTCTCTGAATCTCAGTCTCTTTATGACTAACATCAAAAAATAGCTCCACCTGCTTCACTGAGTTTTTGTGAAGACCAGCCGAAATTACGTACCTTAAAGTGCTTTGTAAGTCGTTGAGTGCTTGGCAAACAGAAGGCAGGGTTATTAACCAATGAGTCAATATTATTATAACAACTTCAAGGCTTTCATCCCTAGGAGTTCCTCTAACCAAAAGCCACAAGTCAAATAAGATATGGGGTAAGAACTTATTTGCCAAACCCCAGAACTTTTGATGAGAGTTAGAGATTTGCTAGTTGCCTTTCCAGTATTTCTGTTAATTTGGGTCTTCCAAGAAGCAGGTGCCCAAATGAGGTTAAACATGCAAGAAGCTGATTAGGGGAAAATGCCTGTGAGGGGGAAATGGGAAGGCAGCCAGGGGAGAGGGGAGCAGGGACATCCACCACCTTGATACAGGTCTAATCCCAAGTGAGGGGTAGAGAGCAAGAAAGGAGAGTGGGTAGAGGCATCTTGGACTGCAATGCAAGGTTATTCAGCAACGCCAGTAGGGAGTCCTTGAGCCAAAGTCACCTGTCAAGAGTTCTGTGTCTCCCCAGAATGTGACTGCCTTAGTATTCTTGTTGCACTCAGCCACTGGTTGGAAGCAGCCCGGGGGGACGTGTGGCCATTGCATAAATACAGTGATGGATTTCAGAGCACAGCAGCAGAAGCCCTAGATCCATCATGCTCCCTGCAGCAGAGATCTGAGAGGTGCATGCTCTCAGTCGCCACAGTATCCAATATCCTTCTTGATTTTTGTTTAGGAATTTGTTCCTTCCCTGCTCTCAGTCCTCATACCCAGGCCTGAGCCAATCAGGTGCCCTAGGTGCAGCCATTGGTGCATTCACAGACATGTAACCTAAGCTGGTCCAATCACAGAGAATTCAGAGTTTTAAGAGGCCCATTGGGGAAAAGATGCTCCTATCTTTCCTCTGAATTTGAATCTGGGAGGATGAAATTCAGGAGTCGCTGGGCACAGTGGCTCATGCCTGTAATCCCAGCACTTTGGGAGGCCGAGGCAGGTGGATCACTTGAGGTCAGGAGTTCAAAACCAGCCTGGCCAACATGGGGAAATCCCATCTCTACTAAAATATACAGAAATTAGCCTGGCGTGGCACTGCACGCCTGTAATCCCAGCTACTCGGGAGTCTGAGGCAGGAGAATGGCTTGAACCTGGGAGGCGGAGGCTGCAGTGAGTAGAGATCTTGGCACTGCACTCCAGCCTGGACAACAGAGTAAAACTCCGTCTCCAAAACAAAACAAAACAAAACAAATTAGCCAGGTGTGGTGGAGGGCGCGTGTAGTCCCAGCTACTCCAGAGGCTGAGGCAGGAGAATTGCTTGAACCTGGGAGGTGGAGGTTACAGTGAGCACTCCAGCCTGGGCCACAGAGGGAGAAGAAAGAAAAGAAGAAAGCAAAGGGAAAGGGAAGGAAAAAGGGAAGGGAAGGGAAAGGAAAAGGAGAAAGAAAAGAGAGAGAGAGAGAGAAAGAAGGAAGAAAGAAAGTAGAAAAAGAAAGAAAAAGAAAGAAGAAAGAAAGAAGAAGAAAGAAAAGAAAGAAAGAAGAAAGAGAAAGAAAAGCAAGAAGGAAAAAAAGAAATTCAGGAGTTGAGGCAGCCCCATTGATCCCAGGAGGAGAGCTCCACAATCGGAGAAGAGAAGTTGCACACCAAGATATCATTTGAGCTCTTTTTCTCATACATGCTTGAAGCCACGATTACTCTCATTACTGTTTAATTTTGAAAAATCTGTGTATTCAAACTTTTTCATTTTAAAAAACTTTAAAAGCTCTATTGAGGCATAATATGCAACAGACAGCATAGACTTAAAGTGTGCAACTTGATGTTTTGACATATGTATACACCAGTAAAACCATCTCTACAATCAAGATAAAGAACATATCCATCACCTTCTGAGTTTCCTCCTGCCTCTTTTCATCCTTCTCTCTCAACCCCTGCCTTGGGCAATCTGATTTCTGTCACTATGGATGTCTTCATTTCTAGAATTTCATATAAATGGAATCATACAGTACATACCTTTTTTTGTCTGACTTTTCTCATTCAGCATAATTATTTTGAGATTAGTCTGTATTATGCGTATCAACAGTTCATTTCTGTTGTTAAGCACTATTCCACCATATGGATACATCAGTTTGTTTATCCATTCACCTGTTGACGAACATTTCGGTTGTCTCCAGTTTGGGGTTATTACAAACAAGGCTGCTATAAGCAGTGTGTCTAAGTCTTTACAGGGACACATGCTTTCATTTCTCCTTGGTATATACCTAAGAGTGGACAAGATGAATCTGATGGCAGATATAGTTTACTTTTTTTAAAGAAATGTCAAACTGGTTTCCAAAATAGTTGTCCAATATTACATTTCTACCAGCAGCATATAAGAGTGTCATTTCTCCCAGCCAGGCACAGTGGCTCATGTTTGTAATCTCAGCCCTTTGGGAGGCCAAGGCGGGCAGGTTGCTTGAGCCCAGGAGTTCAAGAACAGCCTGGGCAACATGGTGAAACCCCATCTCTACTAAAAAAATGTTTTAAAAAGCCAGGTGCAGTGGCACATGCCTCTAGTCCCAGCTGCTAAGGAGGCTGAGGTGGGAGGATGGCTTGAGCCTGGGAGGTTGAGGCTGCAGTGAGCTGTGATCATGCCACTGCACTCCAGCCTGGGCGACAGAGTGAGACTGTCTCAAAAAAAAAAAAAAAAAAAAAAAAAGAGTTTCAGTTTTTCCACATCCTTGCCAACACTCAATATGATAAAGTCCTTTTAATTTTAGCCATTCTAAAATAGGTGTGTAGCGGCATCTCATTGCTGTTTTAGTCTGTATTTTCCTAATGACTAAGGAAATTGAGTACATCTTGATGTGCTTATTTTTCATCTTTATAGCTTCTTTCGTGAATTATCTGTCCAAATATTTTGCCCAGTTTTTAACTGGGTTATTCATTTACCTATTATTGAGTTTTGAGAGTTCTTTACATATTCTAGATACAGATCCTTTATCAGATGCATGATTTGCAAATATTGTCTTCCAGCCCTCGGCTTGTCTTTTCATTTCCTTCACAATGTCTTTGAAGAGCAAAATGTTTTAATTTTAATGATGTTTAATTTGTCAATGTGTTCTTTTATAGATTGTACTTTTGGTGTCAGATCTAAGAAGTGTTTGCCTGTACCAAGATCGCAAAAGTTTTCTTCTGTATTTTTTTTCTAGAAAAGAGTTTCTCAACCTTGGTGCTCTTAACACATTACTTTAGATAATTCTTTGCTGTTGGGGTCATTATGTGCATTATAAAATGTTTAACAGTGCCTTTGGCCTCTACCCATTGGATGCCTATAGCATGCCTACCCAACTTATGACAACCAAAAATATCTCTAGACATGGCCACATATTTCCTGGGCCGTGGGGTGGGGTTGTCAAATTGCCCCCATTAAGAATTACTATTCCAGGAATTTTATAGTTGTAAGTTTTGCATTTAGATCTATGATCCATTTGGAGTGAATTTTTGCATTTCTTACAAGGTATGGATCAAAGTACTTTTTTTGGGTGGCTTTTTGTTTGTTTGTTTGTTTGCTTTTTGCATCTAGATATCCAATTCTTCCAGCACCATTTGATGAGAGGACTTCTTTTTACCACGGAATTATCTTTACACCTTTGTCAAGACTCAATTGTTTATATATACATTTGTGTATTTCTGGACTTTATTTTAGCCCATCAATTATGAATATGTTGGTCTATTTTTTTTTTTTTGCCAATGCCATACTATTTGGTTACTATAACTGCGTAAGTCTCTAACTTGATTCTTCTTTATCAAAGTTGTTTTGGACATTGTAGATACTTTACATTTTATATGAATTTTAGAGTCAGTTTGACAATTTCTACCAAAAAAAAAAGCCAACTGAGATTTTGATTGAGATTGCATTGATCAATGTAGGGAGAACTAACATCTTATCAAAACTGAGGCTTCTCACCCATGAACGTGATTTACTTATCCATTTATTTAAATCTTCTTTAGTTTCTCCTTTAAATGTTTTATAGCTTTCAATGTACAGTTCTTTCACCTTTTTTGGTCAGATTTATCCCTAAGTATTGAATTTGTTGTAAAGGGTATTTTAAATTTCAATTTCCAATTGTTTGTGGCCAGTGTATAAAAATAAAATTGATTTTTGTATATTGATCTTGTGTCCTGCAACTTTGCTAAACTCGTTTATTAGCTACAGTAGTTTTATGTAGATTACATAGGATTTTCTACATAGATGATCATGCTGTCTGCAAATAAAGATAGTTTTACTTCTTTCTTTCCAGTCTGGATGCCTTTTATTTCTTTGTCTTGCCTTATTTCACCAGCGAGGACCTCCAGCACATTATTAAATAGAAGAAGTGATAGTATATCCTTGTCTTATTCTGATCTTAGGAGTTAGTATCTAGTTTTTTACCATTAAGTATATTGTTAACTGCAGGAATCCCTTTTAAGATTTGTTCAGTGTTCAGTCTAGGGATAATTATTCCCCACCAGTGAGTAAGACCAGTCTGTAGTCTATTCAATGCCCTGAGATTTGTGAGGTTTTCCAGTCTGGCAAATGGGAACAGACACGGTTCGTGGTCTTATGTAAATGCCCAATGCTGTTATTTCTAATCCTTTCTGATAATTCTTTCCCCCAAACTTGGGTCATTTCCTCAAATATGCAGGCCGATCACTCCTGTCTTGAAAATCCAAGGATACTCTTTGGCCAATCTTTGACTTTCTCCCTCTATGCAACTCTCTTTTCTCCACTATTCCAATCTGGGTCCTCCAAACACCTGGGCCTCCCCAAACTTTCTGCTCTGTCTCCTTAATTTAGGGAGTCTCCTGGAATCCCTTCTTTAGGCTGCAGCTTGGAAACGGCTCACTTTTTTCCCGTCTTTCAAGGTTAACTGTCCTCTGCTTCCTGAGGTCCAAAGTTTGAAAACCATTGCATCATACATTGTATGTATTTTTTGGCTGATTTCAGCAGGAGGAAAACCAATTTCATCCCCTGCTACTCCCCTTCTCATGAGAAGCAGAAGTTTGTTCCATTGTTGAACTAGTATATTCCCAGTTTGTGTTGGGATTCCCATCGTTGTTAGCAAAAACATTCCAATTATTATAGTTACATAACCTGTCTGACCTGGGACAGATTAAGCCAGAGTCTTATCTTGCTCTAGATAAAATGCCAGAGAATGGCTAGAAGTGGTGATAATTCTTTTTATTTATTTATTTACTTATTTAAGATGGGGGTTTCACCGTGTTAGTCAGGCTGGTCTTGAACTCCCGACCTCAGGTGATCCGCCCACCTTGGCCTCCAAAGTGCTTGGATTACAGGCGTAAGCCACCACGCCCGGCCAATAACTCTTTTTAATTATTCCAAAATAAGGGATTTGGACAGAAAGTATTTGGGTGGTATTAGGAGGCGATAAAGCCCACAGGATCTGGGATTACAAAAGGCTTGGGTTTGAATTCTAACCCAGTGACCTTATAGTCATGTATGACCTGGAGAAAAGTTACTTAAACCTGATCTTCAGTTTCCTTATCTATGAGATGGGAATTATAACAGTACATAACTGATAAAAAGATTGTTTGAGGAGTCACTGGAATGACACCTGTGAAGCTCAGTGCCTGGCAGTTAGTAAATTATATGCTATAGTATGAAAAATGATAGCTGTTATTATCATTAACATGCTCTGCTATACTGATCCAACTCTTCTGACAATGATCTAACTTTGATTTTGCCTTGTCTGCATCTATAACCTGAATAAAGCTTAGATTCGTTATATATTTGAGTTGGATAGGCCTAATACCCTGCCCCCCAAAATTGTGTGAGCTGTGATGTCAGCCCACAAATCAATAAGATTCAACAGTGGCCTAATTTAGTTGATCAAAGCTGAGAACAGAGAGTTGAGATCTGGTTTCCATGCAGATAGTTGGGCCCTGAATTATTTAAATTATTTGATTGGACTGTTGTGCTGAAGATGTCTATCACTGGGCCTGCCCAACCACAGAGCCTCCTAAAGGGAAATGCTCCACCTCCATGCCCTGGTTAAGAGATGAGCCCAGTAACCCTTGACTCTGACCCACTGTTGATTGGACCACACCTGATTAGATATGATCCACCAAATCAGGTCTGATCCAGCCAGTGACATAGGCCTGGGTCTGGTAAAGAAGAGAGGAGTCTCTCTCTTCTGGAAATTTGGACTATGTATAGCATATCCAGAGAACTAAATATACCCAGAGACCAAAATAGTCACACTTTGGCACTGAAGTAGCAAAGTCATGAGGTTGACTTCTGGCTGGAGAGGCTCTGATAGACCAGGAGAGGTTTGGAGGCAGCAGAACCATGAGTAAGCAATGAAAGGTTTTAAATGTTCATGCCCCCAAATCTCAGGTTGAAACGTAGTCCCCAGTGTTAGAGGTGGGGCCTGGTGGGAGGTGAGTGGACCATGGGGGGTGGACTTCACATGAATGGTTTAACCTCATCCCCTTGCTGCTGTCTTTGCAATAGTGAGTGAGTTCTTGTGAGATCTGGTTGTTTAAAAGTGTATGGCATCTCCCCTTGCTCTCTTGCTCCTGTCCTTACCATGTGATACATCAGCTCCCCCTTCACCTTCTGCTATGATTGTAAGCTTCCTGAGGTCACCCAAAACCTGAGCAGATGCCAGCCATGCTTCCTGTACAGCCTGCAGAACTGTGAACCAATGAAACCTCTTTTCTTTATAAGTTTCTCAGATTCAGGTATTCCTTTACAGCAACA
Source organism: Ateles fusciceps (assembly GCA_036589455.1). Classification (NCBI taxonomy): domain Eukaryota; kingdom Metazoa; phylum Chordata; class Mammalia; order Primates; family Atelidae; genus Ateles; species Ateles fusciceps. The sequence goes on along the minus strand of JAZHEH010002317.1, from coordinate 7,590,677 downwards.
CAAGAATGGCCTAACACACCCAGTAGGTAGAAAGAGTAGAATGGAGCCATGGAGGAAAGCAGCCATGCCAGGAGAAAGCCCAGCTCGTCTGCAAACCTGCTTAATTCCCAACAGCTTCTATTTCATTTTTGGCTCCTGTTCATAGCTATCTCTTTTCAAAACAGTTTTTTCTGTTTTGAAAATAACAAGTAATACATTATCACAGGGAAAAAAATCAGAAGAACCCCAGAGAAGAATCTAAATATAACACAAATTCTCATCTTCCCAGAATAGTATATTTCCTTCTGTCTTTTTCCCATGTAATCACAGACATAATTTTTTTTTCTGAAAACTTAGATCATACTATCTATTAGGTACTTTATTTGTTTACTGTAAGTTAGCAATGTATCATTTCCCAGCGTTTTAGGAAGCCAAGGTGGTAGGATCACTTGAAGTCGGGAGTTCAAGACTACCCTGACCAACATAGTAAAACCCTGCCTCCACTGAAAATACAAAAATTAGCTGGGTGTGGTGGCACTTGCCTGTAATCCCAGCTACTTGGGAGGCTGAAGCAGAATTACTTGAACCTGGGAGTCGGAAGTTGCAGTGAGCCGAGATCATGCTACTGCACTCCAGCCTGGGTGACAGAGTGAGACTCCATCTCAAAAAAAAAAAAAAAAAAAAAAAGTACAATTGACTGTTGCACATGTCAATAAATACTCTCCTCTAATATTCTTTTAAATGATTTTCTAGTATTCCATCCTAAGGATATGTCATCATGAATTTATATAATTCCTTGTTGTTGAACAATTAGGCTTTTCAAGGATTTTTTTTTCTTTGCTTTTGTAAATAATGTTGCAATGAACACAGCTGCAGCTAAATCTTTGCACACATAAGTGATTATCCCCTTATCCTAAATTATTAGAAGGCCAATTGCTGGGTCAATGGGCATGCTCATCTCTTAAATCTCTTATACATATTGTTCAATTATGCTCCAGAAAGGGTAAAAATTTATATTCCTACCAGTAGCGTGTGAATGTATCTGACCCGAGGAGTTTTTTGATTGATTCTGCCAGACCCTGAAGACCACACTTCTACCATCTGGCATAATGGCTGGGGTACAGTATGCACTCAATCCCTGGTTGCTGTCCCAGACTGAAGTGATTAGGTGTCCTCTTTTATCTAAAGGAGTGACTACAGAGTTTTCTTTTTCTTGGGCTAAGTTGAGGGGCCTGTGCTCCTTGTAGCCACCACAGCACCTAACACTTTTTCTGCATGCTCTTCTTTGGGAAAATCTTTTTTTTTTTTTTTTTTTTCAGATGGAGTCTTGCTCTGTTGCTCAGGCTGGAGTGCAGTGTCGTGATCTCAGCTCGCTGCAACCTCCACCTCCTGGGTTCAAATGATTCTCCTGCCTCAGCCTCCCAAGTAGCTGGTACAGCACCTGACACTTTTCCTGCATGCTCTTCTTTGGGAAAATCATTTCTTTTTTTTTTTCCCTGCATCCTCTTCTTTGGGAAAATCTTTTTTTTTTTTTTTTTTTTTTTTTTTCTGACATGGAGTCTCGCACTGTTGCCCAGGCTGGAGCACAGTGGCATGATCTCAGCTCACTGCAACCTCTACCTCCTGGGTTCAAGCAATTCTCCTGCCTCAGCCTTCCGAGTAGCTGGCACTACAGGTGCATGCCACCACACATGGCTAATTTTTGCATTTTTAGTAGAGATGGGTTTTCACCATGTTGGCCAGGCTGGTCTGTAACTCCTGACCTCAAGTGATTTGTCTGTCTCAGCCTCCCAAAGTGCTGGGATTACAGGCGTGAGCCATCGCACCCAGCCTGGGAAAATCATTTCTAATTTCACCAGGGAATGCAGAACATCTGGGCAGCAGATCCAAGCCAGAGATCCTCCCCTCTTTCAGTCTGTGACCTCCCCAAGAGTGGAGTCTGTCCTTTCCTCTCACTAAAACCAGTTACGGAGTAGAGAAAAACAGAAGAAAATGAGACAGATGGAGAGCTCATTAAAACAATCAATTATTTCAGTGCACTTGGACATGACAAAAGTACACCAGGGTGTGTGCGTTTTTAATAAGACCGGTGCCGAGAGAGCAGCCGTGGGACCGACAGGCAGAGAATGAGACATTGCTTTCTAGAAGGCACCTACTGTGATAATGTTACCTGCCATTTATGCTGTAGCAGAAAATAGACACAGAATCAGAGAACGTTAAATCTGAGATAATGGGTTTTTTAATTGTTTTCAAATTTTGGATGAGCATTTTAATTGAAGTGGTTGGGAGGTTAATATAACTTTTGTATTTGATTATCTGGCAAGAAGACGGGGGAAATAAAAGAAAAGTGGGGGAAAGTGAGGTAGTCTTTAAAAAAAAGCCGCTCGTAACATATAGCATGATAAATTCCATTTCTGTACAACTGTTTTCATTATATATGTCAGAGGCAAAATGATTTCTGTACATAATTGGTGCCAAGACCAGAGAAATGCTGACACCCTGAGGTTCTAAGTTAACCCTCTGCAGGCTGAGGAGGAGGAAAATTTTTTATTCTTTCAATAAACTTTTATTAAGAATTAGAAGGGATCTCATATTTTGGAGTTGCCGACACAGTGTCAGATACTTTCTGTAATTCTTTTTCAATCCCACAACAACTCTATGAGAATGTTCTTCTTATTCCTGTTTCACAGATGGCAGGACTAAGGCTCAGAAAGTCTAAGAGACTTGCGCAAGGTCACATAGCTGGTAAGGCAAGGCTGAAGTTCTGACCCATACTGATTGATTCTGAGGTCAGCATAGCAGGATGAAATCTTACATGCCTGGATTCGAATCCCCCACTCTTATCATTTAGGAGCTCTGTGAGGTTGGGTGCAGTGGCTCACACCTATAATTCTAGCACTTGGGGAGGCTGAGGCCAGAGGATCACTGGAGCCCAGGAGTCCAAGACCAGCCTGAGAAACGTAGTAAGACCCTGTCTCTACACAAAAATTTTAAGAAATTAACCTGGCATAGTGGTGCATGCCTGTAGTCCTAGCTACTTGGGAGGCCAAGGAGGGAGGATTATATGAGCCCAGGAGGTCTAGACTCTGCCAGCCAAGATGGCACCACTGCACCCCAGCCTGAGCAACAGAACAAGATCCTGTCTTAAAGAGAAAAAACGAGCTCTGTGACTTTGGGCTTATTAGTCAATGTCTTTGAGTCTCAATTTTATCGTCTGTAAAATGGTAATAATAATATTAAAATAATAGATAGCTAATAATAGCACTGTTTTCTCTTAATAATTGCTTTTTTTTTTCTTTTGAGAATTTGCTAAGGTAATTATGAAACACTTACCGCAGTTCCTGGGATAGGGCAAGTACTCAATAAACATTAGCTGTTAGTATTAACAGGAATCTGACCCCTACATAAAGCTTCTTACTATTTTGAAGGTCCTATGGGGAAAAGTTTACCGAGGCATGATCCTCACCTTCAATAGAGTTTACAGTCTATTGAGATAATGGATCAAGATCCCCAAATTTCCAGGCAGCTCCAATATAATAAGTGGACAAAAGGCTGGTGACCAAATATTCCTCCCCGGTTTCCCAGGATTTCAAATATTATTTTATCCTTTCATCTAACACGGTCACCAACACCCCTTCTCTCCCTACCCCCACCAGGGATCTTACTTCCTTATTCTGGATAACGTGATCCATCTAATCACCCAGAAGAGTATCTGCGGTGTTAGACTTCATCCTCCATAGGCATTGAGGGTGAAGAAGGGCAGGTGTTGCCCTTGTTGGAAGCCATGGAAAAGTGAAATTGCAAGTCTTAAGGTTTTACCTTCCCATAGTTAGAGAACCTTTGGGAAGCTGAAGGAAGCAGGTGATTTGAGGAACTCTGTTAACTCTTTGGGGACCAATGACCATTTCATACCCAGATACTTACAAGTTTTTTCCTCTTTCAAAACACTACTGCAGGCAAAAAGGGCTCAAGGCAGAATTTTCCAGTTTGTTTCTGTCTGTATTGAAGCTCTGTTGCCTGCCCAGCAACGGTAGCGGTCATCTGTCAAGTGCTTACCTTGTGTCAAACCCTGGCCCCATCTGTCCAGTGCTAAAGGAACCTGAGGCACTAGGAGTCACCCAGGTTGTCACTGGTGAACATGAGATTTGAACCCACTTTGCCTGACCTTACAACACTGCCTTCCTGCTATCATTCTACCACTCACAACAATGAGGCGAGGATTAAGTCCCATTTGTGGCTCTGTTCCTTCCTCTTAAGGAGTAGTCTAGAATTCTCTCCAGATAGCCGAAGTGAAATAGGACTTACCTCCTTACTCTTATTTGAGCTTCTTGGCCTGGTATCTATTAGGCACTCGATAAACGTTTGTTGAATGACTGCTTAATTGGCTACTACAGATACAGCCATTGAAGGTCCAAGATTTTAAATACAAATGTTCCAATTTTGAAATTTTTGTTTCACTCTCAAATCATTTTGTATTTTAAAAAAGGGGAAAAGGGGCCTGGAGTCTTCACACTGTAGAGGAAAAGAGACTACTGGGGGGATTTTAATGCAAAAGAGATGGCCTTTGACAAATCACTTAACCTTTCTGAGTTTCCATTGATTCACCAGGAAAACTGGGGTTATAACATCAACCTAAGCTGCTTCCCTTCACACCCTCACACCTGCTTCCTTCAGCATCTCTCTCTCTCTCTCTTTCTCTCTCACACACACACAGACACACAGACACACACACAGACACACACACACACACACACACACACACACACACACACACACACTCAGGGCAGTCCTCTGGACATTTTTTAGTTTTCCAGCCTGGGAAGCAGGATGAGGTTTATTGTGAAGGAAGAAGGAGAAGATGGCAAGGGGTCTGGTCCCCCAAGGAAACTGAGGTTGGAGTGAGCGCCTATGGCAAGAAGGAGTGAGGATCAGAAGCTGATGGGAATGCTCATGAAAGTCTTCGTGCTGCGTGGGGCACAAGCAGGACAGCCTTGGGGCCCAGGTAGCAAAGTATGGTCCAAAGAAGGAGTAGCCTGTCTTCTCACCACTGCATGAGCACAGTGTCATCCTGGCGCCCCAAGACCAGAAGCTTTGAAGCACCAGGAGGTAGCTTCCTGGCATGGACATCGGTGTCATCACCATGAGCTCCGTGGTGACAGTGTCATCATTCCAAGTGGCTTTACTGGTTGAAGACTTGTGGAGCCAGAAGAGGACAGCCTGATGCTGTGAGTGAATGCATCTGCCTTTCAGGCTGCTGGGTACGGGTGAGAGTTGGAGGGAATATGAGTGGGGCAGGATGGGAGCTTTCCTTCCTGTGTAAGTAGGTTGGGACTTGTGCCAACCCAGCCTGGATACGGCATCGACCACTTCTCATCAGCTCCACTCTTACTACCTGGTCTGAGCTGCCATTGTCTCTCACCTGGGTCCTTGCAGGAGCTTCCTAACTGGTCTCCCAACTTCCTCTCCTGTCCCTCACAAACTTTTGTCAACACAGCAGCCACAGAGATTGTTAAAACCTAAGTCATATCACATCACTTCCCTGCTCAAGATTCCACATTTCTTTCAGAATCAAAGCCGACTCCTTACGTTGGCCATAGGCCCATAGGACCCAACACCCTGGACCTTCTCTGTCCCACCTCCAATTGCTCTCCTCCCTCATTCCCTCTGCTGCTGCACACCGGCCTCCTTGTTCCCCCAAACATAGCAAACATGCTCTGCCCCAGGGCCTTTGCACTAGCTGCTCTCTCTTGCCATTGTACTTTTCTCCAAAAGATGGCTCACCTTCTGCCTTTTTCAGATCTTTGCTCAAATGTTACCTTTTTAGGTAACTTTTCAGGTTACCTTTTCAGGACCTTTCTTCCCCGCCCCACCTCAACTTTTTTTGTGGAGAACATGATCTCGCAATATTGCCCAGGCAAGTCTCAAACTCCTGGGCTTAAGCTATCCTCCAGCCTCTGCCTCCCTAAGAGCTGGGATTACAGGCGTGAGCCACCGCGCCCACCCCAGGGAGACTTTTCTTGACCATACTTATCGAAGTTGCAATCTCACTCTACCCCTGCCCTTGCCATCCCCCATTCCATGCTTCGATTTCCACATAGCTCTCCTCCCCCATCTGACATCCCAGACACAGTTGTTAATTGGTTGCTGTTCTATCCCCGCCCGCGGGCAGGTCAGCTCCATGAAGGCAGGGAATATGGACTGTGGTCTGTTTCCTTTTCTGCTACATCCCTAGTGCCTAAAACAGTGCCTGTCATGTGTTAGATGTTCCATTCAAAAAATATTTGATGAATGACGGAATTAATGGATATAGGCAATGTCACCTTTTAAAATTTTTTGTTCATTTATTATTTTGTGGGGGGACAAGGTCTCACTCTGTATCCCAGGCTGGAGTGCAATGGTGCAATCAGGGCCCACTGCAGCCTCGACCTCTCAGGGTCAAGCAATACTCCTACCTTATCCTCCCAAGTAGCTGGGACCACAGGCACGTGCCACCACACCTGGCTAATTTTTGTAATTTTTGTAGAGATGAAATTTTGCCATGTTGGCCAGGCTGGTCTCAAACTCCTGGGCCCACATGAGTGGCCCGTCTCAGCCTCCTAAAGTGCTGGGATTACACAGCGCGAGCCACTGAACCCACCCGTGACCTTTTTTTTTAAGCATCCACAGGTAGATGAGGCTTGACGTGCATGGTTTGTGCTGCCTCATAGGGTCACGATGAGCACTGAATGGGCTTTGGTGTATAAAGCACCTAGCACATAGTAGGTACTTTTCTTAGTCTGTTCAGGCTCACAGTTTGGAGGCTGGCAAGTCCAAATCAGGGCATTGGTAGATTTGGTGTCAGGTGAGGGTCCGCTCACTTCTAGTGCATAGACGGACAGCCGTCTTCTTGCTGTGTCCTCACGTGGCAGAAGGGTGCAAGGGACCTCTCTTGGACCTCTTTTATAAGGGCACTAATCCCACTCATGAAGGTCTTGCTCTCATACCCTAATCACCTCTCCAAAGTTCTGCCTGCTAATACCATCACCTTGGGGGTTAGAATTTCAACATATGGATTTGAGGAGGACATAAATACGTCTTCCACAGCAGAGCCCTATTGGTGGGAGCTGTCATTATTGTTGCTGTTGTTGCTTTTGATCTTCTTAGCTCTAAACCTCTCTGTGTCAGAGGTAGGGCACAGTGGTTCACGCCTGTAACCTCAGCACTTTGGGAGGTCAAGGCAGGGGGGGATCACTTGAGGCCAGGAGTTTGAGACCAGCCAGACCAACATGGTGAAACCCCGTCTCTACCAAAAATACAAAAATTAGCCGGGCGTGGTGGCACACACCTATAATCCCAGCTACTTGGGAGGCTGAGGCAGGAGAATCACTTGAGCCGGGGAGGCAGAGGTTATAGTGAGCTGAGATCGCACCACTGTACTCCAGCCAAGAGGACAGAGTGAGGGTCTGTCTCGAAAATAGTAAAAATATAAAATAAAGAAATAAACCTTTCTCTGTTCCTCTCTGATCCTCTCTAATTCCTTGCACTTTACTCTCAGCCCCCCTGGCTCCCCACTTTGGCTCTCCCTGGGTCTCCTATCCTAATTCCTCGGCTCCTACTGGCTCCCTGATTTTCCTCCCTTCCTGCTGCTTGGGGGAAACAATGTAAACCAGCAGGCCCCTGGGCCCCATGCCTGCAGCTCCACTGGATCTCCCTGGCTCCCTGGAAAAGCAAATCATCATGAATCACTTTCTCTCAGGACCAAAGACCAAAAGCATCCTCGACAACATGTGCTGCTTCTGGCTCCCGACAGACCTTTTCAGATGGGACAAGCTTCAAATCAATTCCTATTTCTTCCAGGTGAGAGAGAAGGCTGTTTGGTGACCCAGGAGGCCCCCGTGAGTCTCCTCCAAGAAATCACTTTGACTTCTACTTTCTGCTTAGATGAGCTGCCAGCTTCTCTGCAAACTCAGATCTTTCTCCAAATAATTTGCAGAAATGATTCTCCCCAAAGACAGACAGGCCCCTCCCTGGGTGCTGGCATCCTGCAGCAGAGCAGCATTCATTAATTAAAGTAAAAATAATAAAGTAATAATGCCAATAATAATAACTAACGCCTATAAACACATGCTGGGTGCCAGACTCCAGACATATAGTAGCTTATTTGACTCTCACTACAACTTTTTGCCGTACAGAATATTTCCCACTTGGTCGATGAAGAAAATGAGATGCAGAAAATTGGAGTAACTTGCCTGAGGTCACATAGCTAGTGAGGGAAAGAAGCTAAGACTTCAACTCAGGTAGTCTGGCTTCAATTATTTTGACCTGACACTATCTGACCTGACCCAGACACTGTGCTGGGTGCTGGGAATACAGGAAGGGACAACGGAAGACACAGTCTCTGCCCTCAAAGACTTTATGGTCTACGGTAGGTTGGGGAGAGAGGCATTAATTAAATGCACAAATAAATCTATAGCTACAGGTTGTGATGATGCCAGGAAGGAAAGAGGGTAGGAGATTCTCTCTGGATAAGAATATTCCTCTTAGAATAAGAAGAATTTATTTGGAATTTATCTTCAGGAGAACCCAGTGGTAGATTTTAGACCCTAGAAGCCTGGGCTTAGATAAACCCAATGGCTATTGTTTCTTGAGTATCTACCGGGTACTAAATGGCATGAATTATGCCCAACCTCTCCATCATTACAAAGCAGTAATCATTCTTTGTCCCTTCTCACAGATGGAAAACTGAGACTCTGAAAGATTGAGGGACTTACTCAAGGTCTTCTGCCAGAGATAGAGAGATCCAGGACTGAACCCAGTGAAGTCCAATTCTTTCTACCATATTTGAGATCAGATTTCTCATCTTCAACATTTTCTGATGCTGTAGGTCAGATAACTCTTTTGGGGAGTGGTGGGACTGTCCTGGACACTGCAGGATGCTACGGAGCATCATTGACTGATATGGTTGGCCGTGTCCCCGCCCAAATCTCATCTTGAATCGGGACTCCCATAATTCCCATGGGTTGTGGGAGGGACCCAATGGGAGGTAATTGAATCATGGGGACACCCGGCCTTTCCCATGCTGTTCTTGTGATAGTGAATAAGGTTCACGAGATCTGATGGTTTTATAAAGGGGAGTTCCCCTACACATGCTCTCTTGCCTGCTGCCCTGTAAGACATGTCTTGCTTCCCCTTCACCTTCCACCATGATTGTGAGGCCTCCCCCAACCATGTGGAACTGTGAGTTAATTGAAACTCTTCCCTTTATAAATTACCCAGTTTCAGATATGTCTTTATTAGCAGTGTGAGAACAGACTGATACACTGACCTCAACCCACTAAATGCCAGCAGCACCCACTCCTCTTGTACAACCAAGCCGGTCTCTAGGCATTGCCTAGCATCCCCTTAGGAGTAAAGGGAAATAACTCCTATTTGACAACCACCGCTGTAGACGCCAGCTCGCCTCCAGACTGTTTCTTATCTATCTTTGTGTACCTGGTACCCAGCACTGGTAGCTCAACTAAAGTTTGTTTAGTAACAGAATGGAAGAAAGGAGGGAAGAAAAGAAAATACAGGAAAAGAAAGAAAAGGGAGAAGGGGAGGAAAGAAGGTCTAAGTTCCCCAAGTATGTATATTACAGAAAGCTTATAGATAAATCAACCAAAATGGATTTCGTAATCCAAATTCTATTTGAACTACCCAGGGTAGAAATCAGGGCTTCAGGGAATCTTGTGATAAATTCTTACATTCAGTGAGCAGTCTTTCTGATATGAACGCATACATCTGCACGTCTGCATGCACACACACAAATGAAAATGCCTTATGGAGCCGGGCACCGTGGCTCACGCCTGTAATCCCAGCACTTTGGAAGGCCAAGGTAGGCAGATCACTTGAGAGCAGGAGTTCCAGACCAGCTTGGCCAACACGGTGAAACCCCATCTCTACTAAAAATACAAAAATTAGCCAGGTGTGGTGGCACATGTCTGTAATCTCAGCTACTTGAGAGGCAGTAGAATCATTTTGCTTGAACCTGGGAGGCGGAGGTTACAGTGAGCCAAGACTGTGCCACTGGGGCAACAGAGCAAGACTCCATCGCAAAAACAACAACAAACAAACAAATGAATAAACAAAAACAAAAATGCCCTGTGGGTCTGACATTTCCACATTAAATTTACATCGAGACCACTCCCCCAAAGTGGGGTGAACCAAGACATCCTTGTTTCCCTCCCCAGCAGGAATTCGATTACCCATTTGAAACACCCCAGGGGTCCCTCCAAGCTTCTTCATGAAACAATATTTATCAGCGATTGTTATTATTACCAAGAGGACCCCCGCTGGCCCGGGATCTCTCCTCCACCACCCAGGAGTTCTCCCATTTCCAGCTCTTCAGGGTGTGGCCGATAATACCACAATCTCTTCAGCTCAGAATTTCTCCCGGACTGGAAGACGGTTTTTCTGTGTGTACATTTCAATCAACAGAAGCACCGGCGTTTCCAAAGCAGATGTTTCCTGTCACTGCTTACTGTGTCCTGAGCGGGTGGCCCTGTTAAAGCTGTATTCTCGGACAAGGCTTTCAATCAAGGCTTTCATTCCTGGATATGAGTGATGGACGACAGGAAAGGGAGTTCTGCTGTCAAATCCAGGCAGGAGAGAACTGTGCTATCTACTGTCTTCCACATGCTTCCCAATGCGACCAGGATGTGTTCTTCTTGCACTGGGCACCTGGTTAGCTTCAAAGCATGGCATGTGAGAATCACAGACATGGACTGAAATCCTACCTGCAACATTTGCTAGTTGAGTAATTTTTGGAGGAGCTACTGTAGTTCTCTGAGTCAGTGTCCTCATTCATAAAATAGAGATACTCATATTACCTACCTCATGGGGTGGCTGGGAAAAATAATTAAATCACGCGAAGCACATAAAATGCTTTTAGCACAAGGCTTCACACCCAGTAAGTTCTCAATAAATGATTGCTCTTGTTTTGACAACGATCTCACATCAAGGGCACAATCTGGTTGCCCCAGGAGATCCAGACTTGAAGTGAATAAAATCCTCACAAAGCTTCAGTCTAGCTGGGGAGATAGCACTCGGCACAGCGGATACTGTCCTGACACTGTCTCTCCCCAGCTGCGCAGCTTGGGATGTGTAATCTCACCTCTCAGAGGCTCTCATCACCTGGGAAACAGTGAGGGCGATTCCTGATTTAAACTGTTGGAAGGACTTTGGTACATGGTCCATAGCACAGAGGAACTCAGGACATGCAGCTAGAAGTACTGTTGGCCAGTTCCAGGCATCATAGTTGGAGATGATTCTTTTTAAAGTGAATTGGAATCTTGGGGGAAAGCAGCATGACTGGGGGAGGTCATCGTCATGGTGATTTGATCTGTGATGTGAGGAATAGACTTGCCTACTTTAAATCTCAACTTGACTCGAAGGGTGTGGGGCTGTGAAAAAAATAACTGAGATCTGCTTCTGTCAAGCTATTTCCCATGACAACATTGGAGGGAATTTCTTTTTCTTTTCTTTACTTTTTTGGAAAGGATTTCACTTCCACAGCCCAGGCAGGTTGGAATGGGCACGATCTCAGCTCACTACAACCTCTGCCTCCCAAGCTCAAGTGATTCTCCAGCGACAGCCTCCCAAGTAGCTGGGAATACAGGCACACACCACTGCACCTGGCTGATGTTTGTAGAGACAGGGTTTCGCCATGTTGGCCAGGCTGGTCCTGAACTCCTGAGCTCAAGTGATCCACCCGCCTCGGCCTCCCCAAGTACTGGGATTACAGGTGTGAGCGACCATGCCTGGCCTTGGAGGGAATTTCTATGCATGAAGGACAATGTCAACTAGTCTCACTTACTCTATTATCTGGACTTGGAGCTCTGTGTCTTCAGTAGGCATGGACAGGAAGTTCCTGGCTCAGAATGATATCAGGGGTTTTCCGGGGCTTTTCTAAGAACAGAGATGGTAGATAAGTATGATGATGGTGGGAAAATCCTTGTTTTCTCAGGAAGGCTCATGTTTATGGTAGAAGATTTGAAACAAAAAAAATTTATATTTTGGTCCCACCAGTCATAATTCTCGTGACTGAGGTATCTCAATCTTTCTGAACCACCGTGTGATGGAATATTGGGTTGTTCCCCCCAGATCATTTCCCCCCTTCCTATCATGCACTTACATTTTCCATCGGTAACTACACACCCTCGGCATCTTCAGCTCTGTTGTTTTCAGTGGGATTGATCTCACCCACAGCTCTGGAGCAGGTCCAGATTGGCTTAAGCCAATAAGTGCATACTATCCCTTGTCCACTGTGGTTTGGTTGAAGGATGGGCATCTGACCTAGTTCACACTAATGTGACACGTGAGAAGGTTTTCTGAAGTTTCTGGGACAGACAAGTGCTCCATCTTTCAAAAGACCTACCAGAAGCATCTGTCTGCTTTTTGTGGTGTTATGTAAGACTTATGAGGAGGCCAGAAATATTGCACCATGGAAGAGTCAACCTGAAGAGAATGCTAACAAGGCAACTGCAAGAATCATCCAGGAACAAAGCCAGAGCCTTAATGGTAGCACGAACCCCTGGATCAAACCATTCCTAAATCAGAACATTACAGGGCAATCCAGTTATGTGAGCCAACAATCTTCTCATTGACCCCTCTCCCCATTTCTTTTTTCCTTACTAGTTTAGGTTGGATTTTCTGTTGCTTGCAAGCAAAATATTCCTAACTAGTACACTGTTTTCTCTGCCCTCTCCAAACTTCTGGAAGAATGAAACAAGATGATAAGGTATCTGAAAATAATGCTGTTTTGCCTTGGGCAGGCCTATGCAAACCTACCCCAAAGTCTGAGGAAGCTGAGAAGCTGAAGAAAGAGGCTGACAAATCCAGTTTCTTAGGAAGAAATATTTAACAGGGGCTTAGGAACAGAAGCCATGCCTGTGTCTTGGGTGGTGGCAAGACAAGATGGTGGATCCCTACAGCACCATTAACCTCCAGACCCAGAGATTATATACCCTGGGGGGAGAGGCACACATGTTTCACAGAGAATCGGTAAGAAATTGCCCTGAGGGCCAGGCACGGTGGCTCACGCCTGTAATCCCAGCACTTTGGGAGGCCAAAGCGGGCAGATAACAAGGTCAAGAGATCGAGACCTTCCTGACCAACACGGTAAAACCCCATCTCTACTAAAAACACAAAAATTAGCTGGGTGTGGTGGCACATACCTATAGTCGCAGCTACTTGGGAGGCTGAGGCAGGAGAATCACTTGAACCTGGGAGGCAGAGGTTGCAGTGAGCCGAGATCATGCCTCTGCACTTCAGTCTAGGCAACAGAGTGAGACTCTGTCTCAAAAAAAAAAAAAAGAAAAAAGAAATTGCCTTAAGGGCAGGATTTATAGTAAGTACAGTACTCTTACACAAGGAGCAAGAGATAAACTGGAACTCTGAGGCCTTCCTGGAACGGGTTAATCAGAAGCTAACATGGCAGATCAGCACCCAAGATGGAGTCGATTCAACCTCCACAGATATGTAAACTGTAAAGCACAGGACCAATTAGATGTGAGGATTATCAGAACAATTATTATCACTGCCTCAAAGACTTCCTAGCTCAGAATAATCCAATTTGCAGTGTGTAATATTTCCTTCCATTCCTCTGAAATGTATCAGTTTCATTATGTTGAAACTATTAGATCATTCATTGATAATGGTGCTTAATGAAGCTAACAGTATTATTCTCCTGTAAACAGAAATGTATATAATTAATAACTCTCTTAAGGCTTTGGGTATTCACTGGTAGTAATTACATTCCAGCCCTCATCAGTGTGAGTCCAATCAGAGTAGACTGAGTGAAAACAGACACCCAATCCTCAAGGAGAGAAATACGAGGTCTCAGCATCTGCATTGACTGTCAGTTGGCCACACTTACGTGGAGAAGAGAGCAGTAGTCTGTGTTCCAGCTCTGCCACTGAGTCTCTTTGCAACCTTGGACATGTCACTAAACCGCTGCGTGCCTCAGTTTCCCCATCTATAAAATGAGAAGGATAGACTTGCCAGATTCTTAATTTTTGGTGAATGCCTGTGAGAATCTGCTAAAAACACTGCATCTTCTCCAGAGAGGTCCACTTTGATAGACAGATATAGATATATAGACATAGATATAGATATAGATTTTGAGACGGAGTCTCGCTCTGTGGCCCAGGCTGGAGTGCAGTGGCACAATCTCAGCTCACTGCAATCTCTGCCTTCCAGGTTCAAGCGATTCTCCTGCCTCAGCCTCCTGAGGACCTGGGATTGCAAGCACCCACAACCACTCCCAGCTAATTTTTGTATTTTTAGCAGAGATGGGATTTAACCATGTTAACCAGGCTGATCTCGAACTCCTGACTTCAAGCAATCCGCCCACTTCAATCTCTGAAAGTGCTGGGCTTACATGTGAGCCCATTATTTTATATTTGGAATAATTTATACACAATCACAAGAGAACCATGGAAACCCCCATTTGCTTTTTTTTTTTTTAATCAAGCCAAACCAACAAGTAAGAAATTCAGAACTAAATGACCTCTAAGGACCTTTAAGCTCTACATTTTCAGTGCCCCTAATTCCATGACTCCCCCAGAAGTAGTAAAGTCATAATTGAGTTCTAGAATGTCTTTTTAACTAAAAGGCAGAAACTCTTTGAGCTTGGGCATTGGTGGGGGGGGAGCTTGAAAGCAAAGGGGCAGTGAGGAGGTTGTTAGAATCACCCCAGTGGCTCAGACAAGGATGAAAGAAGGAGAGGTGTTGGAGAGATAGCCAGAACACAGAACTTGGTATAAGAGTAGATTTAGGGAAGGAGTCCCAGAATTTTATAACATTTAGGATTAGTTTCAGCTATGAGGAACAAGAAACCCAATTATAATGATTTAAACAGCAAGAAGAATTTGTTTTTCCTCAGGTGAAAGTCATCTGAAGGTAGATAGTCCAAGCCTGTTTGGAAGCTCTTCAGTACTTGATTCTATCTATTCAACCACTCTGCCATGTTCATTCTAACCTCAGGGTCCAAAGTAGCTGCAGGAGTTCCAGCCATCACACCTGTGTTTCGGGGTATAAGAAAGAGAATAAGAGGAAGCGCAAAATGGAGCCCCTTTAGAGAGCTATCTTAAAAGCAAAGCTTCCACTTACATCTCATCAGCTAGAACTCAGTCACTTCCAGCTGTGGGACTGTCTGGGAAATGTAGAAACATAGTGTTTTGCTAGACATATTGCCCAAGATTCTATCACTAAGGGAGAAGGAAGAGGCAACTAGCAGTTTCTGCTACAGTTTACATCTAAAAGAAATACAGCGTGGAGGGGACAGTGAAGGAGAGTCAGGTTTGGGGAGGAAGATCAACAGTTCAGTTTGGTACATTCTGGGTTTGAGTGCTAGTGAAATAACCTGTAGACAGCTGAATACACATCTATGAAACTTGGAATAAAGGCGTGAGCCAGAGCTAAAGATGTGAGAGCCACCCAGATACAAAAGGACGCATGGAACCCTGGAAATTTTCTTCACAAGAATGATCTCAAAAGACAAACCTGACCATCGCAAGCCTCCTTGTCATTTTTAAAACAGTTCAAGTTCTTCTCACAGCTCTCAAGATAAAGATGAAAATCCTTAATGTGAACTACGCTGATTTTTGCTATTTTGACCCCAGATTACCCGTTTTATCTAAACTTACTATCACCTTTGCCCATCTTGCCTCAAGGCCTTTGCAGGTGCCGGCCAATCTCCCCTCTCCATCTCCACCTCCAGCTCTGCATTCAGCAATATGATCTCTGTTGGCCTTTAAAAGGTTTACAATGTTAGGAAATTGGAATCTTCACCCCAATTTGATAGATGGGCTTGACATCAGCTCAAAGAGTAAAGGCACCTCTCTAAGGTTACACAACTATAGTAAGAGGCAGAGTAGAAATCAAAGCCAATGTCTTCTAGCAGCTGGTACCTTCTCTCCACTCAGCACAGCAGGCTGCTACTTTTGGGTAGCTCTTCATGCCCCCACAAGAAAGAACAGACAGGAAGAGAGAGGGGAAAAAAAAGTCTCAGACACTCAGAGTTGACTCCACAGAAGGGCTTATTCCATCAGTCTTGACAAAAGCCTGCCCCATTACTCCTTTCTTCCCTCCCTCCCACCTTGTCTCCCCAATTCCCAGAGGAACTTGATTAAGCCATTAGGTTTAACCTCTCTTAACTTCCTGATTAGTTACATTTATAAACTCCATTTGTTTTTGCCTTCTCATCAAGCCAAACCAACATCCCCAGAAAAAAAAAAAAAAAAAGGCCAATTTTCAGTGACACTGATTTACTGCAATTTCTGAAAATCAGACCGAACCGAGGAGAAACGTGACTAGAATTTCAATTCCCCCTTTTCACATTGCAGGTATCTCTGCGAATGGAAGAGAAGCTTTAACAGAGAGAGAGAAAACTCAGTGATGGCGGGATCCCAAATCTGGCCAAAGTGGTAAAATACCAAGCCTGTTAACGAAGCAGATTAATAAATTCTGTAATTTCCATCTCCTAGTTGAGTAACAAAGCTACAAAGTACAACAGCAACAAAAAAAAAAGCTGAAGCCAAGGGATTCTATGTTTTTATCAGGAAAGTGAAATACTCAAGATGTTTCCTTGCTTCCATTTTCTCCCTATAGTCTGTGATGTGGGATATTTAAACTTTTAAATAATTTTATTTTAACAAGACTAACACGTGTACACAGTGAGAAGCGATGTACATGCATTTTTTTTTTTCCTGGGGGTGCTGGTTTGGCTGGATGAGAAAGCAAAAACAAATGGAGTTTATAAATGTAACTAGTCAGGAGCTTAAAGAGAGGTTAAACCTAACGGATTAATGAAGTTCCTCTGGGAAGTGGGGGATGAAAGGTGGGAGGGAGGGGAAGAAAAGAGTAATGGGGCAGGCTTTTGTCTAGACTGATTGAAATTTTGTTATAAAACTTAAAAATGTCAGCTATCTCACGTAGGTTCCCATGCAACATCAGCCCCTTGTCTTGCTCCACAGAGGCAACCACATTCAGTATTTTAGGCTGCCTTTTCTGGTAGTCTTTCCCATATTTTAAGTAACACACTGATACTATTATTTATTGAGTTATCAATTGTAAGCATCGTCTATTACATTTTCTATTTTTCTATGGAAGAAAAATTTTAATTCTTTTACGTCATGACCCCTCAGCCACATAATCTCTTTCTCTCCCCCACCCCCCAGTTCTTCCTCATAATATCTCAATCTTTGTTTAAACTAGTGTTGCATGTTATTATTAGAATTACGTAAATAATGTTAATTCCTTAGGTAAGTATCGTACTATGATTACATGTCTTTTCTCGTCTTTGTCTGTTTGCTTGTTTGTTTTTCCTAGAGATAATAATGCCTCAAAACCACAATGAGATACCATCTCACACCAGTCAGAATGGCTAGCATTGAAAATAACAGATGTTGATGAGGTTGCAGAGAAAAGAGAAAATCCACACTGGATTGGCAGGCTATGATAATTTCAATTTGTAATTATCCCTGGAAGAGGACAACCCGACTTCCTTGCATTTGTAATTGAAATTATTAATTTCTCACCAATGTAGCTATTATTACTATTTTTAGCTCTCCTTTCAACCAGACAAACCTATCCTCATTCCAGCTAAATATGGAAACCAATCTTCTAACAGTGGACAATCTGCAAGACACAGCTTCTACACCTGCACATCTCAAATTACCTATTACGAAAGATGAATTTTTTCCCATCCTTCATAAGCCAATGCTTGTGGTCTAAACCCTGTTTAACAAGATGAGTCTGCTCATCACACACTTGGATGTTGTACAAATACTGAACTTCTCTAAAGCTTCCAAATGCTTACCCTCAATTACTCTTCTCCTCTCATCCTGGAAAACCACAAATGGTCCGTGAACCTGCATGGCCTCTATCAATGTCAGCTGTCATTCATGGATGGAGTGGCCGTCCATCATGTGTCCATGCTTTCTGGGATCTATTCCCTCCCCTCCCAACTCATCCTTCCTAACAGCCCTCAATTCCCATCTGAGAACTCATGTTACTCTGGGAAAGATGGCACCATTCCTGGATGCAGGCATGGGACATGTGACCCAAAAGAAACCAGTCAACGGGTTTCATCCCTCTGGCCTCAGTGATTGGTTTTGGGGTTGACATGTGACCCAAAATGGTCCAATTGGAGTGAATCTCAAAACAATTCCTTGGAATATTGGAGACAACATGCTCTCTTTCCCTGAATTTGTGGTGTCTGATTATGAGATCTCAGCAGCTAATTTTTCTACCATGATGCAAATCTCCGCCAGAGGACAAGGACACAAAGGATGGCAGATCTGAGAAGATTGTAAAGAAATGAAGCCACAGCCAAAATCACATCATACACGTCTGAACCAATGCTACAATCCACCTTATCTCTGAACACTTCTCTGTCTTTTTGTTGTTGGTAAGCCAGTTTGAGTTGGATTTTCTGTCAATAGCAACTGAAAACTTCCTTTTTTTATTACTTGTCTGCATATATTTCTTCAACAAGCACCTATTAAGTGCCCGCTTTGTACCAAGTACTGTGTTAGGTGTGGAAACAATGCTTCTCACAAAAGATACTGTAAAATGAGTCAGAGGAGGGATGAGTGGTTAACAGAGCTGGAAGCCTTTACAAATGTCAACTGGCTCACTTTAAGAGAGTCCCATGTGGTTTTAAGGTAACATTTGAAGCATAGATATTTCCGATTTATTTGCAAATTATTAACTTTGCAAGTACAAAAAAAAAATACAGTGATTTTAAGGTTATCCCTGGAAGAAGGACAACCTGACTTCCTTGCATTATAATATCTGCTGTCATAATCTTTACAATTTTACATACTACTTGTTCATTTTTGTTTAATATGATTAAATTGATTCACTTACAGAACTTACATAGATGTACTTCAAGATAAAATTTGTATAATATCACTTAAATGGAAAACTAGTACCACTTTACATGAATAGAAGGCAAAATAAGTACAACGCAATTCTTTTTTGGCAGAGGTAGCTGAGGTTTTATTTTGGACACACAAAAAAGCAATTGTATTGTCACCCAGCAGGAGGAGCAGATCAAGACCCTCAACAAGAAGTTTGCCTTTCATCAACAAAGTACAGTTCCTGGAGAAGCAGAACAAGATACTGGAGACCAAGTGGAGCCTCCTGCAGCGGCAGGAACGGCTCAGAACAACATGAACAACCTGTTCGAGAGCTACATCAACAACCTTAGGCAGCAGCTGGAGACTCTGGGCCAGGAGAAGCTGAAGCTGGAGGCAGAGGGTGGCAACATGCAGGGGCTGGTGGAGGACTTCAAGAACAAGTATAAGGATGGATCAATAGCGTACAGAGATGGAGAATGAATTTGTCCTCATCAAGAAGGATGTGGATGAAGCTTACATGAACAAGGTAGAGCTGGAGTCTCGCCTGGAAGGCCTGACTGACGAGATCGCCTTCCTCAGGCAGCGGCAGGAAGAGGCGATCCGGGAGCTGCAGTCCCAGATCTCCCACACGTCTGTGGTGCTGTCCATGGACAACAGCCGCTCCCCCGACATGGACAGCAGCATCGCTGAGGTCAAGGCGCAGTACGAGGAGATCACCAACCGCAGCCGGGCTGAGGCTGAGAGCATGTACCAGATCAAGTATGAGGAGCTGCAGACACTGGCTGGGAAGCACGAGGATGACCTTCCGCGTACAGAGACTGAGATCTCCCAGATGAACCGGAACATCAGCCGGCTTCAGGCTGAGACTGAGGGCCTCACAGGCTAAAGGGCTTCCCTGGAGGCCGCCATCGCCGACGCTGAGCAGAGTGGGGAGCTGGCCGTTACGGATGCCAACGCCAAGCTGTCCGAGCTAGAGGCTGCCCTGCAGCGGGCCAAGCAGGACGCGGTGCAGCAGCTACGTGAGTACCAGGAGCTGATGAACGTCGAGTACAATGAAATTGTAGAATGTCACTAAATACTGAGAATGGTGACCTGACAAATGCCCTGACCCTGTGGACAGCTCTGTCTTTTGCCAGAAGGGAAATCAGCAAGTGTCCAAAAGGTGTTAAAGACATGTTAGCAGCCCAACTGAGACTTTCTCCTTGTTACGTTTGGAGGGATTAAAAGAAAATTGGAAAAAGCGATCAATTTCTCACCAAGTATTTCATTGTTATTTAATGCTGCCTCTGCGCGAAACCACAAATTATCTCCTTTGCACAAAATGTACTGCCCTTACCACTCTTTGAGAAACACTATTTTAACCAAATCTCAATTGATAGCTGAGCAAATTGAAGCCTGGAGAGGTAATGGGATTCTCCTAAGGCTTCCTGATTTCCAGCCTGCTCAACTCCCCCATATTCAATAATATTTTATTACTTTCACTGGATGTATTTTGTGATTACCTTCTAATTAAGGCGAGTAATTCTGGTTTTTATAATTTATGGTAACCATTTCAAGTTTCCTTTTTAAATAAGCTTTGGTTGCTTTTAAACCATCCCATTGTTGAGACCAATTTGAAATAAGGCCCTTGGCAATGCCAATGGCCCTGTGTTCTCACCACTGATACGGGAGAGGTAAAGAGGGCAGGGTCCCTGGCAAAGGCTTCACCCGTGGGCCTGTGCCCATGGACCTAGGTGTGGACAAGCACTCCTGTTTTCACCCCCCAAATGTTGCATTTTCCAAGACCACTCTGGACTGCCACACCCCCCATCCTGCTCCTATAAAAACCCCAAGACCCCAGCAGGCACAGACACAAACAGCTGGACGTCGAGAGCAACACACTGGCAGAAGCACACACCGGCAGACAGCAGTATATGCCGGCAGGCCATCTACGGTGGGACAAGGCGGAATTGAGTTGGGGGCGGTTGGAGGCAAGTCCAGCCGATGGGTGTCCCAACTCTAGAGGAAGACCACTTTCCACTCCATCCCCTTCTGGCTCCCCATCCATCTGCTGAGAGCTACCTTCACTCAATAAAACCTTGCACCCATCATCCAAGCCCACCTGTGATCTGATTTTTACAGCACACCGGGGCAAGAACCCAGGATACAGAAAGCCCTCTGTCCTCATGATAAGGCAGAGGGTCTAATTGAGCTGATTAACATAAGCCACCTGTGGACGGCTAAGCTGAAAGAGCATACTGTAACACATGCCCACTGGGGCTTCGGGAGCTATAAACACTCAACCCTAGATGCTGCTGTGGGGTGGGAGCCCACGCTCCCCACGACCTGCCCGTCTGCATGCTCCCTCTAGGGGTTTAAGCTGCGAGCCACACACCCATTGAACACCCTGCAAGGGGGTAAGGGAACTTTTCCAGTTTCACCACTACCACTTTACCCCCCAAGCAAAGGCAGACCCAGGGATTTATACCACCCTCTACTGCCCCATACTGGAATCCCCAGATATGCCCCATGATTCCAGTCCTTTCCTCCCCAAGCCTAGAGGGAAAAGAGAAGCTAGGATGCAGTGATTCATCTAAAGCAGGGTTTCTCAATCTCAGCACTATTGACCTTTGGGAAGAGCTAATCTAGGCCACTCTGTGGATATGGAGCAGCGTCCCTGGCCTCTACCCATGAGATGCCAGTAACACACCCCCCCACACAAGCTGTAACCATCAGAAATTCCTCGAGACATTGCCAGTGTCCCCGGGAATCAAAGTCACCCCAGTCGAAAACTCATGGCTTACTCATGGCTGGCACGTTCCTATCCCAGCCCTCCAAATTTTCACAATAAACTTTAGATGCAGAGCAGTCCTTTGCCACTACAGTTGAGGTAATTTGAGGTCACTTTTTTTCCTAAGACCAGAATATTTTCTAAGGAAACAAATGAAACAGTATTAACTCTCCACCAACCAGAAAGTTTACTCTTTTTAGGCAATTCATGTGAACTCTCCCAGGTAAGGAAGCTTAAAGGATAGCACCTTCAATGAGTCCCTTCCATTTGCCCACTGCTGGGTCCTGTCTTAATATCACTGAGCAGAGCCAGTAGGTGGCACCTGCTGAAGTGGGCATTCCATTTTCTCATAACCTCTTGCACCTTAACTTTGGACATTTAAAACCAGGTGCATTTCCATGCTTCATTTTGATATTTGGGGTGCATGCATGGCAATATTGTCAGTGACTAAAATGCTGTGCCTGAGAAGTTTAAGCAAAGCAAAAGTGTCATTCTTTTTTTTTTTTTTTTTTTTTTTTCGATACCGAGTCTCGCTCTGTTACCAGGCTGGAATGCAGTGGCGCCATCTCAGCTCACTGCAGCATCGCCTCCCAGGCTCAAGTGACTCTCCTGCCTCTGCTCTCCACCTGGCAGCCAAAGTGAGCTTCTTAAAACACAGGTCTGATTATCTCACCCTTAACACTCCTCAGTGCCTGTAAGATAAAGTCCAAACCTTTCAACACTCTAACCTTACTTACCTCTGCGGACTTATTTCTCAGCATTACCATGCCTTCTCGACTGAACCTGAAGTCCCCAAATAGAGCACCTGCTAACTCTCAGAACTATGCCAAACATGGGGGATGGAGAAGGCAACAGGATACAATACACTGCCTGCCCTCAGTGATGCCGTTGAGAGCTATGGTGTGGTCTATCAGGGTCAGGGGGGTGGGGGTGGAGGGCTTGCAGGAAGATCAAGACGGAAATGAAGAACTCCAGCCCTGCATATAGCCAGGAAGCTACCATGGATGGAACATATTACACAGATGTAAACCATACACAGAGATTTGATGATTTTAATATTAACCCCTTCTTGTCTGGAGTTACCTAACAGAAAGTCAGGGATGGGAGACAGGACTGCTAAGTTTGGAAAAATGTCTCCCTGATGTGTGCAACAGGTAGAACAGAGCACTGGGAACAGCAGGGTATACTGGAGGGAACCAAGAGGGCAAAATCGAAGATGCAGGGCTGTGTGTTTTTCTCAGCAGCTCTTACAGCCCCAGATGACAGCTCTGCAGTCAGTGTCTGTGGCCCCACTACAGCCCTCTTGGAATCTTCAGAGCTCAGCAGAGGCAAAGACCTTCAGCTGATTAGCCTCAGAGGTGGCTGGGCAGCTCCAAGAGGCTAGAAGCAAAGAAAGAGCAGGGAGTGTGGAGGTGGTTGGGTCTGATTATGCAGGAGCCATTTTCTGTTTACATAAAAATACCTTGAGTAATCAGCGGTGATGAGCAAGAGGAGGAAAGAGCCTGCCTGAGAGTCTGAGGATGTTATGATCAATTAAATACCGTCTTTCCAAATGTTTGCAGAAGGGAATTTAAGGTGGAACTGATTTTAATTTGACAAAGAAAACCTGAAGCGCTTTTCCTTGGGGCTCCAAAATTCATGCATATTGGCCTAGCCTGTGTCACTCGCTTCACTAAGAGTAAATATTACCTTTATGTTATTGCTCCTATATTTTCAGGATGAGTAAACAAAACAGAAGAAAACCTCTTTAAATTATGAGTGTCTACTCTGTGCCAAGTGTTTTGCAAATATTATTTCTAATCTTTCTAACACCCCATAAAGGTGAGTGTTATTATTAACTCCACTTTATGAGTAAGGAAACTGAGACCTCAAGAAGGGGAGCAACTTGCAAAATGGAGGTCTAGAGTCAGTTTCACGGCTATGTAAAGCTGGTATGACTTCCATGTATCTATTTCCAAAGTCATAGGCAGGGATGGGGATCACTACCATCCCACAGGACATAAGCAGAGCTTTGAGCAAGGGTCCAGAAGGTCCCAGGCTGGACTCTGCCTCTGTGATATGTAAATTTTTAGTGCCGCAAAAGAAGTAGCACTTGAATATAAATTTCCTCAGCAAGGCAATTTACTTCTGTAGAAGGGTGCAGCTCACAGATGGAACAATGGCAACTGCACACATGGACAAGGGAGGTGAAGGGGTTCTTACTCCTGACGGAGGTAACCCCTACTGCTGTATCATTCCCCCATTGGGTAGGGTTAGACCACACAGTCTAGTCTCATTCTGATTGGCTATTTTAAGGGGAGCAGGGATACAAGCTGGAGTGGTGGTGTGGGTAGTTTGGTGGGAAAGACAGTTATAGGACAGGTCAGAGCAGGTAACCAGGGGTGACCTAGGTCAAAGCAGGTAACCAGAGCAGGTGATCGGGATGAATCAGATGGAACAGGGGACCAGGGGAAGAGATGTGAACTACTGATTAGAACTGGTGGTTGTTTACTGAAAGTTTGTTTACTGAAAATGGAGGATAAAGAACTGAACATACTGACATACTGATTATTTGAAGAGAAGGTTGAAGTTCACTCTATCTAACACCTCCAACTTCACTGTAAGGTTAGGCTGGACTAGATGATCAAAAGCCCCTTGAAACTCCCACAATTTTTGCTTATTGTTGGGTTTGGCCATGGCCTCATTGCTTATGAGAAGTAGACACTCCTGGCAATAAGAGCAAGGTAGAGAGTATGTGCATTTTGGAATCAGACAGGATCCATTTGCAAGCTGGGTGGCCTTGGGCAAGTTGTTCAATCTCTCTGAGCTCCAATTTTCACATGTATGAATGGGAGATAATATTTTTTTCTGAATAATTAGTGCAAGATTCAGTGTGATGATGTTCACTAAGTGTCTGGCACAGAGGGGATATTTATCAAAGTTATGCACCTTCCTGTTTCTTCTCCATCATTCTTCCCAGGTCAATCCCATGCTTAAAGTCCTAATCATGCAATAATACCTGCCTCATGGAGCTTCACCATGTTCAGAATGGGTGCAGGTCTGTGAGCCTCGCACGGACACATACATAGCTCATACAGCACAATGAATAGTAACACCTATAATAAGAATTATTCTAATTATCATTGTTTAAAAATAGACCCCTATCAGCCAGGCATGGCTCATGCCTGTAATCCTAGCATTTTGGGGGCTAAGGTGGGCTGATCATCTGAGGTCAGGAGTTCAAGACCAGACTGACCAACATGGAGAAACCCCGTCTCTACTAAAAATACAGAAAATTAGCTAGGCATGGTGGCACATGCCTGTGATCCCAGCTACCCGGGAGGCTGAGGCAGGAGAATCACTTGAAACTGGGAGGCAGAGGTTGCAGTGAGCCAAGATCATTCCGTTGCACTCCAGCCTGGACAACAAGAGCGAAATTGTCTCAAATATATGCCCCTGTCATCCAAAGATAATCCCTGTTAACATTTTCCAATATATCCTTGCAGTTATACAGAGTGAGAGATATCATGTTACACATATTCTTTGCTTTACTTCATCCACTTCATTTGCATTGTGGATCTTTTCCTATCTATAAATATGCAGCTACATTGTTGCTTTAAGAAACCCTGACCAGGCACAATGACTCACACCTGTAACGCCAGCACTTTGGAAGGCTAAGGCGGGCAGATCACTTGAGGTCAGGAGTTCAAGACCAGCCTGGCAAACATGCCAAAATCCCGTCTCTACTAAAAATACAAAAAAAAATTAGCCAGGCATGGTGGCGCATGCCTGTAATCCCAGCTACTTGGGAGGCTGAGACAGGACGATCACTTGAACCCAGGAGGCGGAGGTTGCAGTGAGCCATGATCACACCGTTGCACTCCAGCCTGGGTGACAAGAGGGAAAATCCATCTCAGAAAAAAAAGAAAAAGAAACCCTATAATATTCCAGTGTATTTACAAATCCAAACCTTTTTGTTGGATATTTAGGTTTATATTCTTTTTGCTCTTGTAAAGAAAGCTGCAACAAACACCCTTGTAGCTAAGAACATTTTTTTTTGTAATTCATCAAAGATACTGTTTTAATGCCCAGAATGCAGGAATGTCATACTTTATTTATTTATCTATTCATTTATTAAACCAATGTTCTACTGCTGGATATTTAGATTATATACAATTCTTTTGGCTTTCATAAATAATAATATGAATGCCTAGATACCACATCTTTATATCTTATCTGATTATTTCCTTGGGATAAATTCTTAAGAAGGGGGAAAGAATGGTATCAGAAGAAATTTACATTTTTAAGGCTTTTGACTCTCAGTAAAATCACGCTTGGAAAGAATTACGGGAGTTTATTCACTCACCATCTTACCCAGTCACTTGCATTCATTCAACAAACATTCTCTTTGTTAGGAGGGGCTTCTAACTTTCTTTCTCCGCGGCACAATCATGCAGTGATGCTACTGGGACCCAGCTAGATCTGTGTTGAGGGGTCTGACTGCTCCTCTTTAGCCGGTGTGGGTTTTGGCAAGTCATTTCACTTCCCTGAGACCCTGCTTCCGCCAGCTCACGAACCTCCAGGTTTACCATGATGATCATGTGGGACACTAGATTTGAGAGGGCTTTAAGGGCTGAACAAACAGAAGGATTATTGCTAACACAAAGTGAATTTCTCATGCAGTTTTCTCATTATTTTGTTTTTGCGCAGAACTTTAGGTTTGCCACGAACTGTCCCCTGCTGTGGTTACCAAGACACAGATCAAACATAATGTCTTAAGGAGGAAACAGGTCCAGAGAGACTCGGTGGCTTTCTCTAGGCCCCATGAGCCTCAGGACTGCTCCCCAGCCCTTCATCAGACTGCTGTCTGGGCCATATTTCCTTTTTCTATATCAGCAACATAAAAATGACTATTACTCCAAAAAGATGCAGTTGTATTCATAATGAATCTGGTGGTGCCAGCAATTTAAAACATAAAGGCAATTTACCGTTTAGTGCTTTGTACCCAAATAAAATGCAGTGACCCTTTCTTTCTCTTTCCAGAAGACTTGGAATCTTCTCTGAGGGTTGATAAAGAGGAGAGTGAGGAAATAAGATTGTAGATGTCTTGAGCATTCGGATCACTACTTATTTCTGTATTTAGCAGAGCACCCAGCACAGAATGAGGCCCTCTGCAGAGATAGCAGCTGAGCCATAGAATAGGCATTCATCTTAAAGCTTAAAACCTAGGCTTGAATCATAGTAGGTCACCCACTATCTGATCAATTAACACATAACTTATCGGTTGCCTACTAGATGTCAGACATTGCACTAGGTGCTGTGCAGCTTTAAGCAAGTTAGTTCACCTCTCTGAGCCTTTGTTTCTTCTCCTGGATAATTACTGGATAATCTGGAGAAAGGCCTGGTCACATAGTAGAGGTTCAATGAAAAATGACATAGCAACACTTCTTTGATGAAATGTGTAATTGTGCATGATTTATAGAGACACCCATTGAGGCATACCCCAAAAACTTTGACAAAGGAGAGTGTAACTGCCTTCCTAGAGTACACTTCAAAGGGTATAAATAAGTCAAGGTCAATAATTCATGTCACACACGCCTCTGTCATCCTTCCCTCACCCACAGACATTGCTAATCAAACATGTTGATCTTGATGTTTACTAAGTATCACAGAAAAATTTACTGTGTTGCCTGCTTGTGAAAGTGCTGAAGGCAGCAAGCTGAGAATAAACTCTTACATCTGAGAGACAGAGAAATAATTACTTGTTTGCCTCAAAAGTATGTGGAATAAATATGTGTGAAGTTATAAAAAGAAAAAGAAAACAAAGAAAGTCTAGCCAGTTAAAACCAACAGAACAGGGTTGACTAGTGTGATGACTAGCCAATCCCAGATTTAGTCAATCAGAGCACAGTTATTTTCAGTAATTATCCTCAGATAATTTTCTTCCTGTAGTTGCTAAAATACAATGCCCCTTTAACGACAATGTTATAGAAGTACCACTTCCTTTGCCCTGAAGATCATCAAAACAACCCATTTAAAAGTGACCTTGTAACCCATGGGCTGCAGAAGTAGCTTCTTATACATACCAGGAAATGCCACCAACCCCTCAAGCTGGAAACCACCAAAATTGGGTTTAGAAAGGACAGGGGGTTTGTTTCAGCTCAAGCCAAGTGCCCTTATGTTCCATCCTTCCTCTCCTCCTATAATGTGTTCAGCCTCATATGAAATTAGCCTTTTCTACTAGATGCTTGACCTTAGACAAGTTACGTAACCTCTGTGCCTCAGTTTCCTCAACTGTAAAATGGAGCAATTAGCAGTACCTACCTCATGGGGTTGACAAAGACACTAGATGAGATATTGTGCAGAAAGTGCTGGCCCATGGCATCTGCTCAGTAAGCTCTAATTATTAGCTATTATTATTATTAGGTACTTATCAAGTGCTAGGCTTCATTGAGCATTATCTTAATTGTGTCTTGAAAATAATCCTATGAGGCAGGTTTTGTGTTATTAACATTTTAAAACTAATTGTTGTTGACTGATTTGCACAAGCATATGGTGTTTGTTGATAGAAAAGCATTTAATGATAAATTGGTTTCGTTCCCATGCCCACACAGTCTTCTCTGGAAGTCGCAGCCCAGTGATAGGAGAATATTACGTGGTAGATATGACGTTAATTGTACGTGGCTTTAAACAGGTGGTGCAACAATTGTGTGGCAGAGTCCAGATTTGAACTCGTATTGTTTTGGTTCCATGCACCACAAGGCCTCCTCTGGTCCCTTTTTAACTACTCTCCCCCTCCACACACCCCCTCGACACTTCATTAGAAAACAAGGACACAAACAAACATAAGATAAACAAAGCTAGCGTGTGTGTTGTCATTGTGTGCCAGGTAGGTAATCTCTTACATGTTTACCTCCCTGACGCATGTGATTGTTACAACAGTCTGGTGAGACAGGTATTGCTAGTATTCCCATTTTCCAGGGATCCCAGAGACACTCCAAGGACTAAATGAAATAATGGCACTTGAAAACAGCATTTCTGGCTTAAAGTCTCTCCTGCCACTCACTAGCTGTGGAAACGTAGTCGAGTTATAGAACCTCTGTTTCTTTATCCTGAAGAATCGTTACCTCCGCCTCACGGGATTGTCATTCATTCATTTGTTCACTAAACAGTCATTCAACATCTAATGCAAAAAACTGTGCTGTGTACTGGATCTATTCTGGAAACCAAAATGGGCATCATGGCCGGACATGGTGGCTCATCCCCATAATCCCAGCACTTTGGGAGGCCAGAGTGGGAGGATCACTTGAGCCCAGGAGTTTGAGACCAGTCTGGGCAACACAGTGAAATCCCATCTCCATAAAATATAAACAATTATCCAGGTGTGATGGCACATACCTCTAGTCTCAGCTACTCAAGAGGCTGAGGCAGGAGGGTTCCTTGAGCCTGGGAGATGAAGGCTGCAGTGAGCCATGATCACGCTACTACAATCCAGCCTGGGCAACAGAACAAAACCTTGTCTCAAAAATTAAAAATTAAAAAAACAAGCATCCACTCCTGATTCTAGGAAGCTTCTTGTCTAGGATTAAATGAAATTTTTTCTATATAAGACTCACAGCACAGAGCCTGGCAAACAAAACATGCTCAATACAAGTTAACATTTTTATTGGTCTTATTTCTATAACCCAGTTGGGATTGGAACAAAAGTCTTTTTGACTCCAAAATCTTTTCCATAAAGATCGCATTTTGTAGGGGCCCGCTGAGACAGGAATAGAAGGGAACTTGAGGATGTTCAGAACAGACTTCAAATGCTTGCTGTATGTATTATACTTCCAAAGCATTCTTAGATCTTCTCATTCTCTTTCTTATCATCCACCCCAGTGTCCTTACATTTCCGTAAACACACCCCTCTCCATGGGAATAAATTTATTTCTCCCTTGAATGCAGACTCTGTGTGTTTGATTTGCCTGGAAAGGTGCGGAAACCACCCAGACACAGTGCTAATGGGATGTGACAGAACTCACAGCTTCTCCAGGCCTGGAAGGAAGAATGTTGACAAAGGGGAGCTTAATGAGCTTCCACCCACATTTTAATTATCCTAACAAGCTGCCAGAGGAATCCCTGTTTTCTGTTCTGCATTCTGGAAAGTTTTGACAAGCCCAGGAGGAATCTATCCAGGCCAAAACGGAGGGTGCCTAAGGAAAAGGAAAGCAGTCTTCCTCCGGGAGGACTGTGCATGGATGACAAGGCCAAGCCAGCAGTCAGTTTTGTCATCTGACACGTGAGAGGGTCCTCTGCTCAAACACACTCTCTCAGTAGCTACCCAGTACAATGTATCAGTTATCATAATGCTGCATAACAAACAACCACAAAACCTCGGTAGCACAGGATAACAATTTATTATTTTCACTCACAAGTCAGCGGGTGAGCTGGGCAGTTCTAATCATCTGGCTGAGCTTCGTGGGCTTTGCACGTGTCTCTGTGGTCAGGTTAGGTGGCTCTGCTGATCTTGGTTGGGCTTTCTCACATATCTGGGACAACGGAACTGACTCTGCTCTTATCCACATGGTCTTTCATTCTACCCACGGGTTTATTCACAGGACAGCAGGAGAACTCCAAGAGACAGGCCAAAATCATGCAGAGTTTCTTGTTCCCAGGCTCAGAAAAGGTATAATGTTCCTTCTGCCACATTCTATTGGTCAAAGCAATCACAAGACTAGCCCAAATCCACGAATTGGGAAATAGACTTCAACCCTTGATGAGAGGGGCTAACAAGTCCTGGCAAAGAGTGTGGATGCAGAGACACCATTTTAGGTCCATCAGTGCAGTAAATCTCCCACAGCAATGTAAAAGTAGCAAAACACCATGGATTGAACAGCAACTGTATGCATATCACAGGATGTTCGTTGGAATATTTGGGTCTTGGTTTCAGCTGAGGCTCCATGGGCCAAAAACAAAATGAAATGTTCAAATACCTGACATTTCCAAGCAAGGTGTTGGCCTTGAAAAGGGTCTAAATGGAAATCGTTTTCTGACTCTTGGTCCAACAGCCAATTCCGAAAAGGTTGAATTGGAAATTGGGGAGAGGATTTTTCTGGAGAAAGTAGTCCAGTATGAAGTTAGTCTCAGTCCCCCTGGAAGAGGAGAGAGGCAATGACTGCTGACCACAGCCTTGCCTGGTGAGAGGAACTTCCAGGAAATATCTCTCATCTGTTGTGAATTCCCAGGAGTCTGGGGAGAATGGCATCTGACTGAGACCTAAAAAATGTATAGATTAGTCAGACCTCGGCTGGCGCCTATCAAGATCTCAGGAAGAGAACTGAGGATAGCACTGGAAGCAGATGCTAAGTCCCTCCAGGTGCCAAGGATGCATGAGCTTCCCATGAGTCAAGCAGACGTGGAGAAACTGGAATGGAGGTGTCTTAGAAGTATCCCACCCAATAGGAGCAGAAAGAGATGCTACCACCTGGTATGGAATCTGGGAAAAAGACACCACAAGAGGGGGAACTGAAGAATCCCCACCTGAACACAGGTCTCAGGTGAACAGTTGGGGGACTGTGCAGTGTGAACACCACTAAAGGGGACCTCAAAGAATCCATGATATACCTCAAATTGACTCAGCTTTGATCACATGCCAAAGCTGGAGAAACTTTAAATACCTGCCAGGCAGACAGCACCAATGCCAACTTGTGACAGTACTGGTCAAGAGAGCCCTAATCTGCCCTTGCCTCTCCTCCCTCTGCTCCCTTGGGCCTTTGGCTAGCAATCAGAGAAAGGAGAGGACCTAGGGAAGCCAACCACAACCCCCTTCCCCGACATCTGAGCTGAGAGAGGGGCGACTACTGCTAACCCACACTGATACTACTTCTTTGTTTGAACTAGAAAAAAAGTGCCCCCTCCAAGAACTCAACCTCCATTTATCTGAAGTTTGTCATTATATACTGTATTTGTTGTCTATTACTGAACAATAAATTTCCTTAAAACCTGATAGTTTAAAACCACTCAGGAATCTGGGCTCAGCTGAGCTGAGTCTGCTGGCTCAGGATATCTCACCAGGTTGCAATCAAGGTATCAGGAGGGCTGCAGTCTCAGCTGAAGTTTTGGATGGGGAATAATCCTCTTCCAAGCTCATGCAAGTGGTTGTTGGAAAGATTCAGTCCAGGGCTATTGCCCAGTGGTCGTGCTCTCAGTTCCTTAACACGTGGGTCTCTCCACAGAGTAATTTACAACAAGGCAGCTTGTTTCTTCAGAATAAGCAAGAGAGAAAAGCCGGAGAGAGACAGTGCCAGACAAAAGATAGTCTTTTATAATCTAATATTGGAAGTGACATTTCATCATTTTTACTGTATTTTATTCATCAGAACAAAGTCACTACGTCCAGCCCCAAGGCGTGTGTATGTGTCGGGGCTGGGCGGGGAGGGGGTTGATTACACAGGATGTGAATACCAGGAGGAGAAGATAATTAGGGGGTTATCACAGAAGTTTATCTACCAGTATAATAAAATATGCTGATTTTATTAAAGCAACAGACCACTGCCATCGGCCAAAGAACTATTATAATAAATACATAGATTGACAATGTCTATGATATAAACAATACCCACTAGCCTTATGTGCTATACAACCTGCCAATTATGTAAGGTTGCTTAGGAAAGATGCTTTGAAATCTTTTTCAAACTTTTATTGTGGAAGTTTTCAAGCATTTATAAAAGTAGGGGGATAGGATAACAAAAAATAATAAGATAAACATGATCATTCTTGTTTCACTTATACCCTAACCCTTTACCCCCAAACCACTAGTTACTGAAAAGCAAATCTCAGACAGCACATTATTTCATCTTTAGTAATTCAGCATAAATATCCACATATCATATTTACACTCAATGAACAATACCTTGATTTCATTTACTATTCACTTACTGTTCACATTTCTCCAATTATTTTACAAATGTCTTCCTTCTTTTAACAGTTGACTTGTTTGAAAGAAACTTTAAATGAACTTGGTGTTTTAACCACGACTTAAGAGCAGGTATTTTAATTACTGACATGGTACTATTCTGTGAGAAAAATGACTGCAGGACATTTTATTATCCAGGGATAACCAGTTGAGTGATGGAGGCTGCTCAAAATTTTACTCACGGGTGGAGAAAGCTTCGGCCCACCAAGCCCTTGCCAATGGACAGTGGAGAAGAAAGGGTCTTCTCACATTCTGCAGAGACCTGTTTATTCGTCAGCTGAGTGACACCCAGGTTATCGCTAAGCCTCACTACAGTCCTTCGGGTGGGTGTTATAATCCTTACTTTAATGGATAAAAAAAAACTTAAATGCAGGACAATTAACTCGTCTAAAGTCACACAGCTATTATTGGGTAGAACCCATATTCCAGCTCGGATCTGTCTGACCTCCCTAAGGGGCTCTGGAAGACAACTACCAACTAACACTGTCATAGTCTTAGGGCATTAAGACACTGTGAAAGCCTTTTCACAGTTGTGACAGATGTTAGCAAGAACCAAACCATGTCTTTTATTCACTTTTGTTTCCCAGGACTTTACACAGAATTGAGTACACAGTAGGTGCCTAATAAATATACAGTCTTGAAGTCACCACAACATAGAACCTTATTCAAAGAAGCCTCAGTTCTGGCAGCCAGTATGAAAAGCAATTTCTGCCCACTGCCGCACCTACCATCAGCTTTATCTCAGCTTGGTTTGTTGATAATAGTGGCAGGGGTAGGATCAGCTGCATAGGCTGGGAGCAAGATAGATTCAGGCACATACTATAGGAACTCACCCGAGAATATTCAATTTCATCGAAACTAAAAACTCAATATTGAGAAGAGTCTGGTGGAGAAGTTTGCAGCATTGTTACTTTTGATGGGACAGCTTTGGCCAATGAACTGCATTCTTTCATTCCATGAATCTCTCTCAAAAGCCATTATCTGTGTCTGAAACTGTTCATACTCCCCCACCTGCGTCTCTTTGCCTGACAAACTCCTAATCCTTCAGAGCTCAGCAGAAATCTCATTTGCTCAGCGAATGCTTCTCTGTCTTCCTGGATGAAGTTCGATTCTCATATATGTACCTATCATGCATTCAGTCCTCTTTCCCTTGGAACTACATGCCAGATAAGGAAAAGATGGCATCTGTCTTATACCTGGAACATAGTAGGCATTCGATAAATATTTGTTGATTGATTTTTTTTAGAAAAAAAAAAGTTTAAAACTGCAATTACTGAAGTCTCTTAAAAAATATTACAGAGCACAGAAGCATTCCGTTCATACAACAGAGTAAAACTTGAAATGCAGTTTCTTCTCCTTATTGTGTTCCCTACCAAACGCTCCTCTCCATTCCTCTGTTGTATTTTACAAGCTCCCTAAAATCTCCAAACCTAGCTGTGCCTGCTGGCTTGTGTTCCCTAGTCTTCTCTTCCCATGCAGCTCTTTCTCCTGTGAATCGACTAGGCCTTTCCATGTCTTTTGAATTTTCACATTTATCCATTACCCAGATTCTAGAAAGCAAAGAAAGCCTTGAAACTGACCCAATAATCTTCCCTCCTTGGAAAGTGAGGCAGGATGGTAAGCTCCTAAAGGCGTAGATTTATGCCTATTTTTGTTCCTTGCGGTGTCCTCTGTCTTTAACTGATGCTCAATCAAGATTTACTAGTTGAACAATAAGTACTTTTTAACTTATATATTTTTGTTGTTGATGATGATTAAATAACAAGAGGTGTTTCTGGAGTGAAAGGAGGAAAGGAAAAGGTTAATAAGGAACGGTTTCTCTATTTGGAGGTCTAAGATGGGAAGTCTGCCTAAAGAACCATACCAAGTGGAACACAGCCCCTGGTCATCCTCAAACTTGAAGAGCCACCGTGTGCTGCTGAATCAGCAGGAAAAGCACAGGGGACATGAGAGAGGTACAGCTCAGCAGCGTGGCAGCAATTTGGCTGCCAATTTCCTTCTATGTTTCCGCATAATTGAATTAGCATCCATGGAGACTGTCTCCCAGACATCAGCAAGTGCAATACTGTGGAGCAGGCGCTGCAATTCATCTGGCATTATGAGGCGTTGAATTGCCATCCAATCCCGCACCTATCCTTGTCGCTTTGTGTGTGCTCATTAGAGAAAATTAGGTGGATGCGACAAGCCTGGGAACAATTAAAATCTTCCCACTTAGCCAATTCCCAGCAGTGGTGTCCAAGTTCTCCTCATAGGCACTCAGGCTTGCTCAGCTAGTATGCACAACTTCCTGGATGTGCTTTCAAATTTTAAGCAATGGATAAAAATTCATTTTGCTCCAGCTGAGGATAGGAATTGTTAGGACATAGAGGAAAGAAGACTTACAGGGACAGCCATGACATAAACCGGCCAGAACATCATCCATAGTGGATAGTATCAAGACCGGGAGTCCTGGAACGCAGTCCAACTAGGAAGAGTATTTCTGAAGGCAAGTCTAGCACAATGGAGCTGGATGATGAGTCAAAGTCAAAGGCCAGGAAGACAGCACCCAGCATTGCATCCAGAGGGCTAACAGAAACTAGAAGTTGGGGGTATGAAAAGCAGGATGCAGTGGAGAGTGAGGAATAGTACTGAGCAAATGATTCAGAACCAAGATTATGATCATCAAGAAAGTGCTAGATTAAACAGAGACTAGGGGTGGTCATTTAAAGAACTGTATTTTGTAGGCAGGAGGGAATGGCTTACAACTGCTAGGGAGCAGAGTGGTGTGAGGAAAAGAGCATTTTCTTGGAGTCATATAAATCTGAGGTTGAATCCCAGTCCTGCCATGTTAAACCACATTAACCCTAGGATCTTCTGCTTTCTCAGTGGAGAAAAAAAGATACCCAACTTGCAAGGTTGGGAAAGGATTAGAGATGTGCTAGTTATAAAGGTATTATCTGAATAACAGGCCTTTGTCTTAGTTTGAGTTCCACCAGCGAGGGATGGTATTCATCCATTCTTACTGCTATGAAGAAATGTCCAAGACAGGGTAATTTATAAAGGAAAGAGGTTTAATTGACTCACAGTTTCTTATGGCTAGAAAGGCCTCAGGGAACTTACAATCATGGCGGAAGGTGAAGCAGGCATGTCTTACATGGCGGCAGGTAAGAGTCCTGGGCAAAGGGGGAAGCCCCTTATAAAACCACCAGATCTTGTGAGAACTCACTTGCTGTCACAAGGACAGTATGAGGGTAACCACCCCCATGATGTGATTACCTCCCACCAGGTCCCTCTCACGACATTTGGAGATTATGGGAACTACAATTCAAGATGGGATTTGGGTGGGGACACAGCCAAGCCATATCAGGGACCCTGAGATCAGGATTTGAGTATAAGTACTTTATTTGGGAGGTGATGGAAGAGGAGTGGGATGTATTAGTCTGTTTTCACACTGCCGATAAAGACATACCCAAGACAGGGAAGAAAAATAGGTTTAATGGACTCATAACTTCATGTGGCTGGTGAGGCCTCACAATCATGGCGGAAGGCTAAAGGCGCTTCTTACATGTTGGCAGCAAGAGAAAATGAGGCAGAAGCCTAAGTGAAAACCCCTTATAAAACCATCAGATCTCATGAGACTTATTCCCTAACATGAGAACAGTATGGGAAAACTGTCCCTGTGATTCAGTTACCTCCCACCAGGTCCCTCCCATAACACATGAGAATTTTGGGAGTACAATTCAAGACGAGGTCTGGGTGGGGACACAGAGCCAAACCATATCCTGGGGAAAGCGAGGCAGGGAAGAGAAAAAAGCCAATAAAGTGTTTTTAAAATCAAGCCAGCTACCATTTTGGTGGGCATCAAAAATAACTTCCTAGGAACTCTGGGAAACCATGCAGAACATATGCCTCAACGTTCTTCTAACTCAGCAGTGAGGGATCTGGGAGCTTTATATACCAACTCCCATCAGTCATTGGCTGATGGCTTCTCCTGGAGGACGTTAATTCCCTGGCACTTCTGGTCTACCTTGGGAATGGGCAGACTGGTCTTCCTCATCTTCAGAGAAAGCCCCCAAGCATACAGATGGCGGTACTGACAGATGGCAGTTGGCCTTTCAGGGTTGATATGATACATTCTAATGGGGCACTGACCACTTCTACTGCCAGTATTGGGAGAGAATGTGTCACAGAACTCCATCAACTCAATCTAAAAAATTTCCCTTCCAATTTCCTCCCCTCTCCACACTTCAGTGTGAACACTCTCATGTCCTCAAATTAGAGGAAAGGCTAAAGGGACATAAAACAAGTTCTGGCCACCTCCTTTGCTGGTCATGTTGAGAGTCTTGGACCTCACTCTGGAGCATCGGATGAGTTGGCACTTACTGTTTTGTTCTTGGCTCTCCTAGAGCAGGGGTTCCCAATGCCCCGACCATAGACTGGTAATGGTCCATGGCCTGTTAGGAACAGTGCCACAGAGCAGGAGGTGGGCAGCAGGAGAACGAGCAAAGCTTCATCTGTATTTCTAGCTGCTCCACATCCCTCTCATGATTGCCTGAGCTGCAGGCAGATCAGCAGCAGCATTAGATCCTCACAGGAGTGCAGACCCTATTGGGAACTGCGCATGTGAGGGATCTAGGTTACATGCTCCTCATGAGAATCTAGTGCCTGATGATCTGTCACTGTCTCGCATCACCCCCAGATCAGACCATCTAGTTGAAGGAAAACAAACTCAGAGCTCCCACAGACTCTTCATTATGGTGAGTTTATAATTATTTCATTATACATTAAAATATAATGATAAAAATAAAGTACACAATAAATGTAATGTGCTTGAATCATCCTGGAACCATCCCCTTGACCTGGTCTGTGGAAAAGTGGTCTTCCGTGAAACCAGTCCCTGGTGCCAATAAGTTTGGAGACAGCTGTCTTAGAGGACTCAGTCCAAACTGAGACAATGTGTCCCATTTTAATACCAGCAGTAGAAGTGGCCAGTGCCCCATCAGGATTCACCATATCAATGCAGAAAGGCCAGCTGTCATCTGTCAGAGGAGAGAAGGGGTGCACTCCTCCCGCCTGAAGCCCAATTAAACAGGCTTTGAAGAGAGCCCTTGGGGGAGCTTGATTTCTTTCTCCTAAAGATTGGGGAACCCTGCGGATTACAGTCTGACTCATACCTGAGAAATCTAAGGGGCTCAGGGATGGCTAAGAGGGCTGCAACTTGGTAAGCAGCTGCACTTCCACCAAAGGCCAGTGTTTTCTGTGGCGGGCAGGAGAGAGAGTACGTACAAGCAAGCTGACCTGGGGATATTTGAAAGATGCTTTGCCTAATCTCCTCGGACATGATGAGCATCTGTGAAGGTGGGCCATGAAGGGCCAAGGGCAGAGGGAATGTCATGCATGACTGGAGAGTTGGAACGTGGAGCTCATGCAGCTCTAGGGCTGGAGAACTACAGATGAGAGATGTGCATATAGAGTCCCTGAAGATGGACATGTCCTTAGTGCATGACCAAAAGCTCTAGCTTAAGAGTGTTGCAGACATCCAGCCATGCTCTGCTCTTAGGATGTACATACCCATGCGGGCTTGTAGAAACCTAGAGAAAGGGAAAGGCTTTTTCTAACTTGAACAAGCAGCATCCATTTGCCAAGCTGAGCATACTTGAGACTGTCTGATATCTCTTTTTCTAATCCCTACAAAGATCTTGTGTTTCGAAGCCAATGGAGACAGAGTTCCAAAGTTCACACAAGAGAGTGGCATCCTGTAGGACCCAGCTCACAGCAGCCATCCCAGTTAAGCGAGACCTTTTTCTACCCTTTATCTCTTCCCACTGTGCCCTCACAAACCTTAAAGGGGCAAGGGCAGCCTGGCTGGGGAAGAGATTGGAGGACAAAATTACCACTCTCAGCCAGGGGCGGTGGCTCACGCCTGTAATCCCAGCACTTTGGGAGACCAAGGCAGGTGGATCACGAGGTCAAGAGATCGAGACCATCCTGGCCAACGTAGTGAAACCCCGTCTCTACTAAAAAATAGCCGGGCATGGTAGCACGTGCCTGTGGTCCCAGCTACTCGGGAGGCTGAGGCAGAAGAATCGCTTGAACCCAGGAGGCGGAGGTTGCAGTGAGCCGAGATTGCGCCACTGCACTCCAGCCTGGCGATAGAGCAAGACTCTGTCTCAAAAAAAAGAAAATTACCACTCTCTTAGAGAAACTCACGAAGCTGATGGTACCCATTTCCCTCCGCAGCTTCAGCCTGCAGCAAGTCTGAGCAAACGAAGTCAGAGGTGTGATCCTGCACTGGACTGGACACATTCATCACTGAACTAAAGTGGTTTGGGGGACCACAGATGCCAATGACATTTTTATTACCTATAAATAACAAACTCATAGCACAGGGGCCTGGCTGACATTCATTCAGAGGCAGAGAGGACCAGTCCTGGAATTACACAATAGGGGGAGGGGGGCAACAAAAGTAGCTTTGTGATTGTATCCCACAACCTGCTCTTTCCATATACAGGCTATTTAGAGAAAGCATCCAATAGGCATTGTATACAGAAAGGGTCCAGAAGGCACTCAGGAAGTGGTTGCTCTTGTTATTATGAACTGCTTGTGCAGGTGAAGGTTAAACCAGAATTTCAGAGCTAAATGCCAAGAGGGTTGCACTTGATTATCAGCCCTGGGCTGGACAGTCCAGGAGGAGGAAAGGAATGGCTGAGAGCAAGGTCTATGCCTCAGAGTGGAGCATGAGGGAACCTCCACCCCACCCCTGCTGGGTCACCAGCCACAGGAAAACTGCATATGCTGTGATCACGATGCTGGTTCCTGGGAGGGCATCTTGCTTGTCTCTGTTGGACAGCAATTCGAGAGGGAGATTTGCTCATTTGTCTTTCTGAAGCTAAACATCAGGGTGGGTTGGGGAGGGAAGTTGGGGTGGGAGCCAAGACTGTCTGCTGCCTGCACCAGCATCATAATGCAAAGAGGACTGCTCACCCAGAGTTCAGGTCCCAGGCACGGCACAGCACAGGTAGAAATTCTGTTCCTTTGGGGTTTAGGGATAGTGCCCTGGGACGCCTCATGAAGATGCTAGAAAAATAAAATCAGAACTAAGACGAAGGGATATCTATGCACAACCTATGCATTCATTGCTTTCTTTACTGGAGAGCAGTGGAGATGAGCTGTTTTATTTATACATGACTGACACTTCAACAGGGAACTCTTTAGCTGAAATACCTCCTTTTTCTGTAAAACAAGAGCTCCTTGAGGGCAGGGAGTGTGTCTCAACTCATCTTTGAATCCCTGGAACCTAACCCAAGGCCTAGGTAACATAACAGAAGGTGAGTGGGCTTTAAACTCATACAAATCAGGGTTTGAATTGCAGCTCTGTCATTTACCAGCTGTGTGACCTCAGACAGGTTGCTTCACCTCTCTGAAATTCAATTTCCTCATCTGAAACATGGAAATAAAAATATCTACCTCCAAGTTTTGGAGAAGCAAAACTATATTTAAATTTAATATGCCGCTTATGGTAACTGGCCCCCAGAAAGATAGTAATTATCACCATTATCGTCATTATTTTCCTTTGACATCCTCTCAGTTCCTCAGTTATGTTCAGACAGCTCTGGTTCTCTTACAGAATTTACTTCAAAAGTTGCCAGATCATTTTTATACTGAAGACACCTCCCATTTTTGGCACAAATCCTTAGTTACACAGTCTGTAAACACAGAGCTGAAAATACTTTTTCATTATCGGATAAGAAGATTCCTTTTTTGTCCTTTCTGCTGTCTTCTCATGCTCTAGTTCTGCCCCCAGTGGGTCCTGAGGAAAAGTAATCTCACGTGACAAGTGAGCTTTACATCTAAAATCAAATTTGGCATCCCAGTTCCCAGTGAAGCATTTTCACACATTTCCAAAACGTCAAAGAGGATAGCTGCCCCTTTTATTTCACGTCAATTTCCTCCAAATCAGTTTTCTACTCAGTAATTTATCTGACATTCAGTTGTTCGATCTGTAAAATGGATCCGTAAAGTGATCTGAAAACACTACTCTCACACATAGGAATGCTCTGAGATGCATGAGAGGCCAGATAATTCAGCTTATTTACGTGGTCACTTCCATCAGTCCCAGCTGTACCAGTGGAGGAAATCGGTGGGTCTGTCTTTCTTGGCTGCTGGCCAACATTATGTCCAGGCTGAGTTTCATCAGATTTGCTCTGCTGAGCGAAAGGAACTGATTCTATGACACTTTTTGTGAATCCTGATCAAATGCCCCACCCAGCACGGCTACAGGGTCTTGCTCTGTTTTGACTGTTTAACCATTTCGGAGCTCTGTGAGTTACAGAAGACATAGGAGAGAGGAGAATGTTTTGGGGGGAAGGGAGGGACCCCTTCGCAGGGTTTGTGGGTGGCAGTGGTTAAAGACAAGGCTGAAAGGAAGCAAAACAGGACTGTGAGGGTGGAGAAGCTGGCTGTAAATGGAGGTGTCTAAATATCATACCCTAAGCATCAGGACTGGGGCGAGATCAGAACAGAAAAGAGCATCTTTCTCTTGTCTAACTCAATCAAGTGACCACACATGGAAAACTGGATTTCTGGTGTGGAAAGTCCCCAAAAGAGAAAAGGAGAGGTCAATAGGAACAACAATTGCAGATATGACTTACTGAGCACTGTGCTAAGTTCCTTACATAGAGTATATATTTAATCCTCCCAATAACCCAAGAGGTTGGTATTATTATTACCCTTTTTATACAGAGATGGTAACTGAGACCCAGAGAAGTGCCTTC
This sequence comes from Ateles fusciceps, assembly GCA_036589455.1. Lineage (NCBI taxonomy): Eukaryota > Metazoa > Chordata > Mammalia > Primates > Atelidae > Ateles > Ateles fusciceps. Next base: position 7,549,355 of record JAZHEH010002317.1, on the reverse strand, counting down.
CTCGACACTCCCCATCTCACTCTGTCTTCCAGGCTTTTAATGCTTCCATCATTAATTCCATCTTCAACAATCATTTGCTGAGTGTTAGCCTCTGCCAGGCACTAGAAGGGTTCCAATCAGATAAGCAGACAGAACAGAGAAGAATTTCAGACAAAGGGTAAAGGGATGAACCGAGAACAAAGCCAGAATGAAGGAGAGTTCTGGAACTCAGAAAGAGCTTAGCCTGCCAGGGAACCAAGTTGGTCAGGCCCACCTAAGATGTTCCTCAGGGGAAACCTTCCCCATAGTCCCACCTCCTTCCCAGATCCATTGTCACAGCAACAAGAGAAGCCTGTGGGGTTGTGGAGCAAGTTTTGTTTTTTCACATACATGAGCCCATTTAACCCTCACTCTATGAGGTCAATAGGTTAATGATCCCCCATTTCACAAATGAGCTAAATGAGGTTCAGGACTTGGAAGCAGCAGAGTCAAGATTCAGATCCAGATTTACCAAACTCTGAAGGCTTTTTCTGAACCTCTATGCTATGCCATCCCTCCCACCACCCTGCAACTCTGGGCTCCCCCGCACTTCTCTGTGGACATGGGTTGGCCCACTCCTAAGAGGGCTATCTCAGGAAAAGCAGCATGGTAGCCCTGCCCCTTATGAGACAGGCAACCTTGGGCAGGTGACTTCACCTCCTGGAGCCTCAGTCTCCTCATCTGTACAACAGGAGCTATATCATAGAGTTATCATGGGCACTTTATTCAGGACCTCATGCATAGGCAATGTACACACAGGATTTCCATCCCTCTTAGGGGTCTCTTACGCCATCCTCATTGTTCCATTGGAAAAACAAAGCCAAGCAGATCCTGGAATGGTGAAGAAAAGGCCACAACTGCTTGCAACAACCAGACTGTGAGACCCAGCAGCCAAGGTTGGGTTTTGCTCATCTTTTTTTCCCAGAAGGCTGGTCACACGACAACAGGCATTCAATAAATATTTCTTCTGAAAACACACACACGCACACATACAAACACACACACACGACAGAAAGAAAATACACCAGTGTGTTCTGCCTAGTTACCTCCAAGCTGTGGAACCTTATCTTTCCGTGTGCTTATCTGAATTTTCTGATTTTTCTGTGTTGAGCATGTATTATTTGTGGCACCTAAGATCTTGAAAGACACACATCCCACTATAGATTGCCTCTGGGAAATGAAAATGGGAAAAATTACTTAGTTAGGAGGGCTTTTTTAAAGCTTTGTGTTCATTTTTAATTTTTATGTTACTTTTGAAATTGTTTACATTGTCTTTTTTGTTCAAATGTATTGTCTTCTTTTTCTATTCCACCAAAAAGTCTTCCTCTGGATGGAATATTCACCAAGACTCTCTCCCCAGCCCCAAAAGATTATGAGGAAGTGAGCTTCATTCCAGATACAATGGTGGAGTCCAGCTAATCTTTTCTTGTATCTGGGAATCTGCTTGCTGGTTGACCCAGATGCTCTACGCATGCTCACAAAAACCTTCTGCCAAGCTTTCACTAGCCATTTAGGCTTCTGTGGTGCTCTTCTGAGTACCTTATCTTCTGTCATTAATTTAAAGCAACATTCTCTCACCTCTGTAGGCATGTTTCCATGAGTTAGAGGCTTAAAAAATGAACTGTAATGGATTTTGTCAAAAACTGCAGAAAATCAAAATGTCTGGTTTCATCTCCTATCTAATTTCCAAATGATTAGTAGCAACTGCCTGTAGCACTCAGTAGGAAGGACCCTGAGACCATTTCCAGGTAGAGCAAAAACAATCAAACAGCAAGAATTTAAAAGTACTGGCCGGACGTGGTGGCTCACGCCTCACCTGTAATCCCAGCACTTTGGGAGGCTGAGGCAGGTGGATCACCTGAGGTCAGGAATTCGAGACCATCTTGACCAACATGGTGAAACTGTGTCTCTACTAAAAATACAAAAATTAGATGGGCGTGGTGGCAGGCGCCTATAATCTCAGCTACTTGGGAGGCTGAGGCAGAAGAATCGCTTGAATCCGGGAGGCAAAGATTGCAGTGAGCCGAGATTGCCACTGCACTCCAGCCTGGGCAACAGAGCGAGACTCCATCTCAAAAAAATATATATATATCTACCAGAGCCTTTATGAATTAATGTTTTCTGCTAATGGATTACTGATGTCTGCCATGGCATGAAATCAAGGGCTATTGGCATATCCAATACCCCAAATCTAATGAAATACATCCTCCTTTCACTCCAAAGAAGCGAAGTGGTGGGACTCCCATGTGGTATAGTGTAGCAATAATACAGCTATTATTTATGGAGTGCCACTTTGATGTTTTTTTTTTTTTTTTTTGAGAGGGAGTCTTGCTCTGTCATCCCAGGCTGGAGTACAGTAGTGTAACCTCGGCTCACTGAAACCTCTGCCTCCTGGGTTCAAGTGATTCTCCTGCCTCAGCCTCCTGAGTAGCTGGGATTACAGGCACCTGCCATCAGGCCCATTTATTTATTTATTTATTTATTTATTTATTTATTTTGCATTGGAGTGCCATTTTGAGCAAAAGATTTTCTTTCCATACCTAATACATCTTACAGCAACTCCCCAATTACCAGGACAGTTTTGGTTACAATTGTCAGACAACCAACTCACACTAGCTCAAGCAAAAAGAGTGTGTTTGGGCTCATGTAACTGAGAGGAGAACTGAGTTAGAGCTTAGAATCACCAGAAGAGCTTTAGGAACTGAGATCAGGGATGGGTTCCAGAAACGACTTCCAGAGTGGCTTTGTTATAGCAAGTTCCAATCCCTCTTGCTCTTGCACTCAATTACCCTTCTTTCATGGGATGACACAGCACAAAGGCCCTCGCCAGATGTAGGCCCCACTACCTTGGACTTCTCAGCCTCCAGAACTGTAAGAAATATGTTTCTTTTCTTTATAAATTACCTAGTCTGTGGTGTTGTTATAGCAACACAAAACAGATTAAGACACTCATATTACAAACAGGCTCTCCCATATGAAGAGGAACATGGTTGCTATTTTCCCAGTGCATAAAGTGCTAACTTTTCCCAACATGTATTTATCAGTCCCGGGGGAAAACTCTGATTGGACTATTTGGGTCATATGGCCATTCTTTAGACCAATCACTGTTTGTCATTAGATAATTTGGTCAGAATTCAGCTATACTCCCATCCTTTTGGCCAAGGGGTCTGTGTCTACCGATAAAAGAAAGGTTCAAAAAGCTTACTAGTCAGTTAAATACAGGGCCACTATGAACAGTTGCACAGGTTGCATGCTGCACAAGGGCACCAGCTGAGTAGATAAGGAAGGGATAAAATCCTGCCTGTGCCTTGCTTAGCAAGCCATAGACACTGGCCCTAGATACATCTGCCAGAATTGTTCTAATTCATAACGTGGGGTCATACAGGCTAGCATTTGCCCAAGGAAAAAGCAACAGCTACTGCAAGATGCTACAGTCCCTAGGAAGTAAATAATGATTATCCCATTTTTAATATGAGAAAACAGAGCTCACAGAGGGTCAAGTGAATCACCCAAGGCTATACAGGAGTCTCCCCTTATTCCAAACCCCCGGTGGATGACTGAAACCATGGATAATACCGAACCCTATACATATATTATTTTTTCTATAATACAAACCTATAATAAAGTTTAATTTGTAAACTAGACACAGTAAGAGATTAACCACAGTAAAAATAATAAAATAGAAAAACTATAACAGTGTATTGCAGTACGTTATGTGGATGTGGTCTCTCTGTCTTCTAAATCTCTGATTATACTGGACTCATCTCTCTTCTGACAACAGTAGACCACAGGTAACTGAAACTGGGAAAAGTGAAACTGCAGATAAGGGGGAACTATTGGACACCAGGAAACAGTAGAGTCAGGATTCGAACCCAGGTCTGTGTAGCTCCAAAGTCTATCCTTTTCCTATCATAACCCACTCAACAACCTGTAAGAGAAATGAAACTCACTATGCTCCTAACAGCATGAAGAAGAAGTGAGAGAAGCGGATTCTTGTGCCTCTTCTCTGAAAACCCAGTTAGCCCCCGCAGAGACAGACAATCCACTTAAGAAAACCAACCCAAGCCCAAGACAAAACACTCCAAAAAAAAAAAAAAAAAAAACTGTGTTTGCAAACAGCTTGAAAGTCATGGTGTTCCACTTAAAAATGTAATTTCTTGCTTGGAACAGTGAGAAATTAGATGCAATCTGTTTTGATTTCTTCTCAATTTAGGATACGCTTTAGTGACCAATCTGCAGACATGCCAGCATCCTTCTGTCTTGAGGGTATGTTAGTTTGGTTTGTGTCTCTGTTCATAAAGGAAGTCTAAATCATCCCACAGGAAATGTGGCCCAGAATTTATACTATAGGCATGGAGACAGGCTGAGCAGCCTCTTCCTGGATATTATTATTAATAAGAATAAGAATAATTACCATTCACTGGGCTTTTCCTTTGTGTCAGGTCTGGCGCTGAAAACATTCATCACCACAAAACCGTATTGGGATGGGGTTAGGGGGGATATTGTTGGGTACTCACATCTGAACACCCTTTCTCTGTTGGAGGAGAATCCCCCGCTGGGCAGTTCTTGGTAGGAGTTGGACCTGTCTCCCTCTGTAGGAGCAAAAGAGGCCAGAAATCCATGAGCTCCCTGTGATGCTTTCAATATATTTCATTTCTAAAGCATAGACTTTATTGCTTAGAGCAGTTTTAAATTCACAACAAAATTGAGAGTAAGATACAAATTTCTCATATATCCCCTTCCCCAAACCTCCTCCCCCAACTGCCAACATCCTCCATCAGAGTGGTCCGTTTGTTACAATTGATACACCTGCATTGACACATTATCACCCAAAGTCCATAATAACATGTCCCCACCAGTACGGTCTCATACACAGGCCTTTTGCTGCCTTGAAAATCCTACCTACCCAACTCTCCCTCCACCCTAACACCTGGCAACCCCTAATTCTTTTACTGTCCCCGTTGTTTTGCCTTTTGAAAAATGTCACATCACTGAAACCATATCGCGTGTGGTCTTTTCAGATTGGCTTCTTCCTCTTAGCAACATCTATTTCCTTGAGTTTCTGCCACATCTTTTCATGGCTTGATGACTCATTTCTGCATTCTATTTTTGCTTACATTAAAAAAGTCTATTTCTGTTGCTGGCATCCAAGCACCCTGCTACAAAAAAGTGTTGTTATCCCCCATTTTACAGATTTTAAAAAACAAACAAACCCTGAGACTCAGAGAGACAAGACTAGGTGAAGAATAGAAAATCTACAAAGGGCAGAGCAAAGCTGCAGGAAAGCATGCAAGCAGCACAATACAGTCAGCAGACGTGCAGTTTTGCAGTCAGGAGACTCGGACACGAGGGCCGACTTCATCCCCCTGCCAGGGAGAACCTCTGGAAAGCTGCTTAACCTCTCTCCATTTCTTCATCCATAAAATTCAGGCTACTGTGCCTGTAACAAGCAATTCTTGAGAGTATTAAAAGAAATCATGTACAGGCTAGGCGTGGTGGCTCACACCTGTAATCCCAGCACTTTGGGGGGGCCAAGGTAAGCAGATCACTTGAGGCCATGAGTTCGAGACCAGCCTGGCCAACATGGCGAAACCTCATCTCTACTAAAACAACAAAAATTAGCTGGGCATGGTGGCATGTGCCTGTAGTCCCAGCTACTCAGGAGGCTGAGGCAGGAGAATCACTTGAACCCAGGAGGCGGAGGTTGCAGTGAGCTAATATTGTGCCACTGCACCACTCCAGCCTGGGCAACAGAGTGAGACCCTGTCTCGAAAACAAAAAGAAATCATGTATATGTTGCACTTAACACAGTGCCTCGCTCAACATGCGTTAGCTGTGGTATCTGTTATTGTTATTTGTGTTGTGTGTCCATTAACCTAATTCTGTCACACCCTGTTATAAGCCAGGATTATCTGACCATCTGGTAGGATTCTGTTTGCTCTATTTCGTCCTCTGGTCAACCCCCAGAGTCGAGCTTGAGGAAAAGCAGAGAATGAGTGACACTTCTGCCTGGAGATTCTTGACATGAGGCAACTTCTGAAACCAGACATTCCCTCTGCTTCTCTCCATATCTCAGGGGAACCCGAGCCCCAGACAATGGGGGCTCAGCCTGTGCTCACTGCTCACGCTAATGATGATGGATTCCCTCCCCCTTTGCAACCTGATCAACAGCTGCCCAGTGTTTTATCACCATTTCCCAGGGCAGATCAGGCCACCCCAACCCCTGCTGACCAGGGCCTTTTTTTCTTACTCCATGTGACCCAGAACAGAGCCCATTAAAGAACTCATTCATTTCTCCGCCTTCCGCCCCTTTAATTACAAACAGTGCTGAGAGTTAAATAACACAGAACAAAAGACAGATTTATTTACCCCAGGACATAAACAAGATTATCAGAAACAAGCATTCAGAAGCCCTTAGCTCCTGGGAGAATTTTAATATGCTGACCCCTGCCTTACAGAAATCTTAGGTCTTCTCACATAATTATAAAACCCCGAGAGTTTTGCCTGCTTGACTTATTTATTGGCACGCATCCCCGGCCCAGCTGCTGGCCCTCGTTGGCCAATTACAGGCATCTCCACTGGGGCTTTCAACCAGGCTCTTTTGAGACAATGCAGGAAGCCTGAAAGAAATTCTCTTTTCCTTGGTCAAGATTTCCTACTGGCGGCTTCCTGGAATGACCGAGGTACACAAACAGGAGCGGAAGGAGGCATAATAACATTCATTAGAACACTCTGGGTTACAAATCACTTAACCCCACATCGAACTGGCATTAAAGCAAAAAGGGACTGCATTGTAACTGAAAAGTCCACCATTAAAGTCACCTGGAGGCACAGCTCAATTCAGGGGCTATAACCATGCCAGTGGGCTCAGTCTCTCTCTACATCTCTCACCTGTTTTTCTCTAGGTCACTGGCTCATTTTTCAGGGAAAAAATGGTCCCCCAGCATTCCTAAGCTTTCAACCTATCAGCTCCTAGAATTAAGTCTGGTTGGCTCAGCTTTGGTCATGTGCTCATAGGGAACCAATCACTGCGACTGGAGGATGAAATATGCTGATTGGCTAGACCTGGGTCATATGCCCAATCTCTATTTTTTTTTTTTTTTTTTTTTTTTTTTTTTTTGAGATGGAATCTGGCTCTGTCGCCCAGGCAGGAGTGCAGTGGCAGGATCATGTGTCACTGCAACCTCCACCTCCAGGGTTCAAGCGATCTTCCCCCCTCAGCCTCCCTAGTAGCTGGGATGGCAGGTGCCTTGCACCATCACCCCTGGATAACATTTTTGTATTTTTAGTAAAGGCAGACTCTCATCAAGTTGGCCAGATTGGTCTGGATCTCCTGACCTCAAGTGATCTACCCCCTAGGCCTCCCAAAGTGCTGGGATTACAGGCATGAGCCACCACGCCCAGAGGTATACCCAATCTTGTTTCTGAGGTGAGACCAACTCTATCTTAACCATATGGGCTGAAGGCATCATGGAGTGAGTCCTCAAAGAAAAGTCAGGGTGTGTACCCAGGAAAAGGGAGATGGATGCTGAGCAGATAAAAGCAATGGGATGCTTTGCTTTTATCTGTCCATCATAGTATTCTTCTGAGTTAGGGCTTACAGAACACCCCCACACTCTTCCCGGGGCAGCTTGGAAGTGTCCACTTTAGCATCTGTTAGGGGTTAAATTGTTTCCTCCCCCCCCCAAATGTATAGTTTGACGTCATAACCCACAGTACTTCAGAGTGTGACTGTGATGGTTAATTTTAGGTGTTGTGTAGGGGAAGACTCTCCTCAAACTGCCTTTTTCCTTTACTGTCACACCACAACAATCATCAACACAGAAGCCTTCTGTAACCAAATGTGGGGGGGCCAGTTTCTCCACATACCAAGCAGTAGACCCTAGCCGGGTGTCCTCTAACTCAGTTCTGCCACCATCTACCTGGAGATAGTATCATATCCCACAGATTGAGGGCTCAGTCCCCAAGGCTGCCTCTCTACACACATACCAGTTGCAAGTTTGGAACTTCTGACAGACCTGCTTCAAGTAGGTGTTCCCCGAACCCCCACTTTGGATTTGATTAATTTGCTGGAGTGGCTCACAGAACTCAGGGAAATACTTACTTACATTTACCAATTTATTATAAAGGATATTGCAAAGGATGCAGACGAAGAGCTGTATAGGTCAGAGGGGGGGATAGGGGTGCAGAGCATCTGTGCCCTCCCTGGGCACCACCCTCTGGGAGCCTCCATGTGTTTGTGAACCCTGAAAATTCGAGACAGGTCCCAGTGAATTTAAAAAGCTTATTTTACCAAGGTTGAGTACTTGCGCCCATGAAACCGCCTCAGGAGGTCCTGACATGTGCCCAAGGTGGGCAGAGCACAGTTTGGTTTATACATTTTAGGGAGACATGAGACATCAATCCACATATGTGGTAAGATGAACATTGCTTCCTTCTGGAAAGGTGGGACAACTTGAAGTGGGGGAGAGGGGCTTCCAGATCATAGGTAAATAAGAGAGAAATGGGTGCCTTCTTTTAAGTTTCTGATTAGCCGCTCCAAAGGAGACAATGAGATATATATTGATTCCAGTGAGCAGAAGGGTGACTTTGAAGAGAGTAGGAGGCAAGTTTGCTGTGAGCAGTTCCCAGCTTGACTTTTCCCCTTTAGCTTAGTGACTTTGGGAGCCCAAGGTATTTTCCTTTCACATGGAAGCTCCCCAAACCCTGCCTCTCTTGGGTTTTGTTTTTTGGTTTTGTTTTGTTTTTTTTTTTTTAAGACAGAATCTCTCTCTGTCGCCAGGCACCAGCCGGGAGTGCAGTGGTGCAATCTCAGCTCACCGCAACCTCCACCTCCCGGGTTCAAGCAATTCTCCTGCCTCAGCCTCCTGAGTAGCTGGGACTACAGGCGAGTACCACCACGCCCAGCTAATTTTTGCATTTTTTAGTAGAGACGGGGTTTCACCATGTTGGCCAGGATGGGCTCGATCTCTTGACCTCGTGATCTGCCTGCCTCGGTCTCCCAAAGTGCTGGGATTATAGGTGTGAGCCACGGCGCCTGGCCCCTCTTGGGTTTTTATGGAAGATTCATGACATCACCATTCCTTCCCCTCTCATGGGAGGTCTAAAGATCCACAGTCAGTCGGAAAGGTGAGGGAACATTGGAGTGAAAAGAGGGCAGGAGAAAGTCAGAGGCCCACCCATAAGGGGAACACACCCAGCATTCTTAAAAAAGTCTGTAACAAGGGCTTTGGGAGTTATGAGCTAGGAACTATGGACAAAAACCACCACGTATCATAACACCACAGGTGTCAACTTGCCTGCATTAAGAAATAACTAGAAACCTGGTGAAGCATGATTTTGGGGTATGTCTGTGAAGATATTTCCAGAAGAAATTAGCATGTGAGTCTGCATGAATGAGATGGGGAAGATCCACCTCAGTGTGGGCAGGGACCATCCAATCTGCTGGGGGCCCAGAGTGAGCTAAAACAGAGAAGGGAAAATATGTCTCTCTGTCTGCTGGACTTGGACCCACTCCTTTTCTCTTGTTCTTGGGCAACTCTAAATTCTCCAGTCATTGGACTCCAGGACTTCAACCAGTGCCCCTCCCCTCTGACCCCAGGTTGTCAAGCCTTTGACTTCAGACTGTGAGTCACACAATTGGCTTCCCTGGTTCTGAGGCCTTCAGACTTGGACTGAATCATGTTAGCAGAATCCCAGGGTCTCCAGCTTGCAGAAGCTTGTCATGAGACCTCTCAGTCTTCATAATTGTATGAGCCAATTCCCCTAATAAATTCCCTCTCTATCTATCTATCTGTCATGTATCTATCTATCATGCATCTATCAATCATGTATCTATCAATCATGTATCTACCTACCTATCAATCATGTATCTATCTTGTATCTATCTATCATGTATCTATCAATCATGTATCTATCATATATCTATCAATCATGTATCTATCTATCTATTATCTATCCTCTATCTATCCTCTATCTATCTATCTATCTGTCCATGCATCCCATTGGTTCTGTCTCTCTGAAGAACCCTAACAAATACGGTGACCCATAGGTCTTTAAAGAGAATCAAGTTAAGGCTGGGCACAGTGGCTCACACCTATTATCTCGGCACTTTGGGAGGCTGCGGCAGGCAGACCACTTGAGCTCAGGAGTTCAAGACCAGCCTGGCCAACGTGGCAAAACTCCATCTCTACTCAAAATACAAAAATTAGCTGGGCGTGGTGGCGCGTGCCTGTGATCCCAGCTATTTGGGAGGCTGAGGCAGGAGGATCACTTGAACCTGGTGTTTGTTTGAGAAGGGGATATTTGAACATAGATATGCATACAGGGAAAATGTCATGTGAACATGAAGATGGCCTTCCACAAGCCAAGTAGAGAAGCCTGAAACAGATGATTCCCTCACAGCTCTGAGAAGGAACCAACCCTACCAACACCTTCCTCTTGGACTTCAAGCCTCCAGAACTGCGAGACAGTAAGTTTCTGTTGTGTAAGCTATCCAGCTGTGGTATGTTGTTACCACGCAGCCCAATCAACGTAACATAGCATCCTTTGAGGAAGAAGTGCGGTGGAGCGTTCAGGTCCCCTGAGAGCCTGGCTCAAGCCTCACTCCATGCTCTAGGAGATTCCAAAGCTCTACTGGGATTCCTATACATCCCTGGGGCTTATACCACCACGGTCCCTCCTGGTTTCAGGCTCCTGTTTCCATGTGGGTTTCTCTGTTAATCACCATTGATTTGGATATGATATTCAGCCCTTTCCTGTAACTGTCACCAGAAAAGAATCCATCCATTCCTCCAAGACATGTCTGTGCACTTTGCTGAAGTCTCTTAGCATAAGGAGAGGGGGGAGGTTAAATTGCAAGTTCACATGAAGCTTCAAAATTAAACAATAAATATCCACGTTCATTCATTCATAAAAAAGTTATTTATTTATTTATTTGAGACAGGGTCTTGCTCTATCACCCAGGCTGGAGTGCAGTGGTGCAATCATCGTTCACTGCGCCTCAAACTCCCAGGTTCAGATGATACTCCTGCCTCAGCCTCTTGAGTACCTGGGACTACAGGAGCATGCCACCATGCCCAGCTAATTTTTGTATTTTTTGTAGAGACAGAGTCTTGCCATGTTGCCTAAGCTTGCAAAAATAAAATTTATTAAAACCCACTTTGTGCCAGGCACTGAGGCATGAGGAGACACAGTGAAGAACAAGATAGACAAAACCCCTGTCCTCACAGAACTTATATTTTAGTTGGGAATACAGATGATAAACAGGAAGAACAAGCAAGAGTATTCCAGATTGTATTAAGTGTCATGAAGAAAATAGCAGGGTTGGAGGCTCGGCATGGTGGCTCATGCCTGTAATCCCAGGACTTTGGGAGGCCAAGGAGGGAGTAGACCACTTGAGGTCAGGAGTTCGAGACCAGCCTGGCCAAACTGGTGAAACTCCATCTCTACTAAAAATACAAAAGAAATTTAGCCAGGCATGGTGGCGGGCTCCTGTAATCCCAGCTACTTAGGAGGCTGAGGCAGGAGAATCGCTTGAATCCGGGAGGTGGAGGTTGCAGTGAGCCGAGACAGCACCTCTACACTCCAGCCGAAGTGACAGAGTGAGATTCTCTGTCTCAAATAAACAAAAAAAGAAAACAGCAGCCCCCTGAGTAGCTGGGACTACTCAGGTGGCAGAGGTTACATGGGTATGAGCACTTTGGAGATGACATTTTTTAGCAAGGGTGAGGGAGTCAGAAAATGGCTCTTGGAGGAAAAGAAAGTGGGGGATGACTCTGAAAAAAAAAAGAGAGAAGGAGTGAGCCATGTGCCAGTGATGGGAAGCTGGGCTCAGATTACAATTGAGGCTGTGATGGTTAATTTCATGTGTCAGCTTAACTGGGCCACAGGGTGCCCAGATAGCTGGTTGAACATTATTGCTGGGTGTGTCTGTGAGGGTGTTTCTGAATGAGCGTAATATTTGAATCAGCAGACTGAGTAAGGTAGATGGCCCTCCCCAGTGTGGGTGGGCTTTCTTTAATCCATTGAAGGCCTGAATAGAATAAAAGGCTGAGACCCAGTGTGATGGCTCACACTGTAATCCCAAAACTTGGGAAGGCCAAGGTGGGAGGATCACTTTAGCCCAGAAATTTGAGATCAGCCTGGGCAATATAAAGAACATAAAGGGATCTTGTCTCTACAAAAAAAAAAGTTGAAAATCAGTCAAGCGTGTTTATGTGCACCTGTAGTTCCAGCTACTTGGTAAGCTGAGGCAGGAGGACCACTTGAGCCAGGGAGGTTGAGGCTGCAGTGAGCCATGATTGTGCCACCGCACTGCAGCCTGGGCAACAAAGTGACACCCTGTCTCAAAAAAAAATATCAAGTTTTTAAAAAAGAAGAGGCTGCGTAATTCTCTCTCTCTCTCTCTCTCTCTCTCTCTCTCTCTCTCTCCTCTGCCTGACTCTGAGCTGGGACACTGGTTTTCTTCTGTCTTCACACTGGGATGCAGAATGGAACTTACACCATCAGCTCTCCTGGTATTCAGGCCTTTAGACTCAGACTAGAACTACTGGACTATACCATCAGCTTTGCTGAGTTTGGACTTCTCAGTTTCATAATGATGTAAGCCAATTCCTTATTATAAATCTATATGTGAAGATATAGAGAGACAGAGAGAGGGGGTGGGGGGGACTGCATATCTTCCTGTTTATCTGAAAAACCCTGAGTAATACAGAGGACCCCAGGGCGGCATATCCCTTGACAATAGAGCCAGATTTTTCCTGAAGGGAGTGGAAATTTCCACTGCCAGCATCCTGGAATGAGGTCAGACAATGAGGCTATGGAGAGGCAGGCCTTCAACTGGACAGACCTTCGACTGGGCTGTGGTGGGCATGGGCTCCAAGAAATTCAGTGCCCTTCCACCCAGGTGTGTGCCCAGTGAGGGCCCTGGGCTCTGAGCACGTTGCCTCTGGGAGTAGTTGGGTGCAACACTTCACGCCTCCTTCCCTTCTTATCATCCTGGAACTTTCAGTAGACTCAGCATAAAAGCTGCGGCTTGTTCTTTGCCGGTGCTGTGGACAACGAGGAGAGGGTCTGTCCTGGGCCCAAGGGGAGGGGGAGGTGCACCTGGCAGAGCAGCAGCAGCTGGAGGGAGAAGGAGGGGAGCTGAAGCAGGGAGAGAGCCGCGCCTCGTGGGAGACGTGAGGCAGCGGTCCAGAGAGTGCAGCTGGCTACAGTGACAGGCAAGATGGATCTGCGGAGCATGCCCGCGCTCCCCAGCGAGGGAAACCTGGTCGTACAAAAGAAAGTGAAGAGAAGAGGAAAAAACAAAAGTCAAAACCAAAACAAAACAACAAAGCAAAGGAAAGGAAGAAAGGGAAAGGAGAATGAAGAGAATCTTCTGGAAATCGCATGGGATGGGAGCCTGAACATCACAATTAAGGTCTTAAAAAGAGAGAGCAGGCTGGGCGCTGTGGCTCATGCCTGTAATCACAACTTTGGGGAGGCCAAGCAGGAGGATCGCTTGAACTCAGGAGTTCGAGACCAGTCTGGGCAACATGGCGAAACCCCATCTCTCCAAAAAATCCGAAAATTAACCATGTGTGGTGGTGCACGTCTATAGTCCCAGCTACTAGGGAGGCTGAAGTGGAAGGATGGCTTGAACCCAGGAGGCAGAGGTTGCAGTGAGCCACTGCACTCCAGCCTAGGCAACAGAGCCAGACCTTGTCTCAAAAGAAAAAAGAGAGAGAGAGAGAGCAGCACTGCAGACTGGTAAAATTTGGGGCCTACTGGTAAATGAAAAACAGATATATTATGCACCTAAAGTAAAATAAATAAATTTAAAAATAAATATATTTAAGAGAAAAAATTTAAAAAAAAAATAAATAAATAATATAGAAATAAAAACCATTTGCTCAGGTACTGGACTGAGTCCTTTCCATGGCTCAGTTCATTTGTACCTTGCCACATCACCGAGCCCAGTGTGATTACTTCACTATGTAGATGTGGATACTGAGGCTCAGAGAGTTGAAGTAAATTGCCCCCGGTCACACAGCTAAGAGTTAGCACCCTCAAGAGTTCAACTTGCTTGTGTCTGACTCCAACTCTGGGCCCGAGCTTCTTAAGAGGCATTCTGCAGAACACCACATCCAAACAGTTCTCTGTTTTCAAACAACAGTGGATGGGGAGAAAGGGAGATGAGGATCTTCCACCTCCCTTTTTCCTCGTTTCAATTCCAAATAGAATTGGAAAGTGAGGCATATAACCAGCCATGTGGAAAGTCATGACACAAACAGCAGCTGTGAGAGGCTGTCACTTACCTGCTACTGCATAACCAACCAGCCTGCAAGGGTTAATTTTACATCAACTTGGCTAGACCATGATACCCAGCTTTTTGGTCAAACACTAGTCTACTGTTGCTCTCAGGTATTTTTTTTTAGATGAGGTTAACACTTAAATCTGTATACTTTGAGTTAAGCAGATTTTTCTCCATAATATGGGTGGGCCTTATCCAATCAGTTGAAGGCCTAAAGAGGAAAAAGACTGACCTCTCCTAGAAGAGGGAATTCTGCCTGCAGTCTGCCTTCAGACTCCAGCTACTGCCAGCCTCCATAATTGCGTGAGCCAGTTCCTTAAAATAAAACTTTGTATATAGTGGGGTGGAAGGGATCTCTAAAGAGACTAATAGGAGATATACATATCCTATTGAATATGTATATCCTATGGAAATTCTATATATAGACAGAATTTGATATAGCTCTATACCAAATTATATATAGATCGATATCCATAGATTGATATAAAATTATGTAGAGAGCTATAGATATAGATCTCTAATTTATATAGCTATAGATACAGGTATAGATAAAATTCTGTTGGTCTGTTTCTCTGGCGAACGCTGATAAATTTACAGCCTTAACTTAGTGGTTTAAAACAACATCATTTTATGATGTTCATTAATTTTATGGCTCAGGACTCAAGGAAGAGACCTTTTTGAGATTTCAACTGGGAAGCCTCAAATGGCTGGGTCTAGAAAAGTAAGGCTGAAGGGTTCAAGTCCCTGGTATTATAGCTTGTTCAACTTACTTATTTATTTATTTATTTATCTTTGAGACAGGGTCTCACTCTGTTGACCAGGCTGGAGTGCAGCGGAGTTATCACAACTCACTGCAGCTTCAACCTCCCTGGGTCCAAGCGATCATTCCACCTCAGCCTCCAGAGTAGCTGGGATTACAGGCACACATCACCATGCCTGGCTAATTTTTCTATTTTTTGTAGAGATGGAATTTCGCCATGTTGCTCAGGCTGATCTCAAACTCTTGAGCTCAAGAGATCTTCCCACTTCGGCCTCCCAAAGTGCTGTGATTACAAGCATGAGCCACTATGCCCTGCTAGGTAGCTTTTTTTCTCCCTAGGCTGGAGTACATGGCACCATCTCGGCTCACTGCAACCTCCGCCTCCCAGGTTCAAGTGATTCTCCTGCCTCAGCCTCCTGAGTAGCTGGGACTACAGGTGCCCACCACCATCCCCGGCTAATTTTTGTATCTTTAGTAGAGACCGGGTTTCACCATGTTGGCCCAGCTGGTCTTGAACTCCTGACCTCAAGTGATCTGCCCACCTTGGCCTCCCAAAGTGCTGGAATTACAGGCATGAGTCACTGTGCCTGGCTCGCTAGGTAGCTTTTTAACTCACCTGTCTGGAACTTCAGCAGGATAGCTGAAGGGCTGGGCTTAGCTGGGACTGCAGGCTAAAGCGTTTACATGTGGCTCTCAGGGGGATGGCCTCTTGGTATTCAAATCTCTTACATGACAGCTCCATGTTTCAGCAAATAAGGCAGAAGTGGAATGACCTTTTAGGACCCAGCCTTAAAAGCCACACAACCTCATTTCCACTGTATTCTATCATTCCCAGATTCAAGGGGAGGGGACAGAGACCCCATCTCTTAATGGGAGGAGTGTAAGAGATTTGTGGCCACGTGGTAAAACTGCCACAGAGGCCCTGGAGTAAAGAAATCTGTTGAATTTTGCTTAACCCAGCTTTCCTCAAGATTTCACTCAGGTGTTGTTATAGGATGAATTATGTCCTCTCCCAAAATCCACAGGTCAAAAGTCTTAACCCACAGTAACTCAGAAAGTGAGCTGTCTTGGAAGATAGGGTGGTCGCAGATTAAATAGTTAAGATGAGATCACACTAGAGTGGGGGTGGGCACCTCAACCCATATGACTGTGTCCTTCTAAAAAGGGGAAATTTAACACAGACATGCCCTCCGGAGAGATGGCATAGAAGAGAAGGCAGAGACTGGGTTTACGCTTTTACAAGCCAAGGTACACCAGAGATCACCGGCAAATCCCCAGATGCAAGGGGAAAGGCTTGGAACAAATCCTTCCCTCACAGCCCTCAAAAGAAACCAACCCTGCCAACACGCTGATCTTGGATTTCTGGCCTCTAGAACTGTAAGACAATAAACGTCTGCTGTTAAAGCTACCTGGTTAGTGGTACCTTGTTGCAGTAGACTGAGCAAATGAATCTAAGTTGTCAAAAACAGAGAGAGGCTCTCTCAAAGAAAAGAGATTTACTCGGGAATATAGCACATGCCACAGTAAACTATGTGCATATTCAGGGAGGTAAAACAAGAGAAAGGTTTTTAAAGGAAAGAAAATGAAGAGGATTACATAACTGTTTAGAAATAATTATCCTTGGCCAGTGCAGTGGGTCACGCCTATAATCCCAGCATTCCGGGAGGCCTAGGTGGGAGGGTCATTTCAACCCGGAAGTTCGAGATCAGCCTGAGCAACATGGCAAAACCCCACCTCTAAAAAAAAATACAAAAATTAGCCAGACATAGTGGTGTGTGCCTGTAGTCCCGGCTACTAGCAAGGCTGAGGTGGAAGGATCACTTAAGCTGGGGAGGTTGAGGCTACAGTGAGCCATTATTGTGTCACTGCACGCCAACCTGGGTGACAGAGCAAGAGCCTGTCTAGAAAAGAAAGAAGGAAAGAAAGAAAGAAAAAGAAAGAAGGAAAAAGAAAGAGAAAGAAAGAAAAAGGAAAAGAAAAGAAAAACAAATAATTATCCTTGGTTACAAAGATAACAAGGGTAACGCCACTCCAAGGTTGGCCAGGCAGTTGCTGAGCAGATGTCCTTTCAGAAGTATTTGTGTGTGTGTGTGTGCAAGGTTGCAATGGCTTTTGTGTGAGGTTGTGGTTTTGTAGTCTTTTGTGATGGTTTTTGTTATCAGGCATACACGATTGAGAACTCTCTCTCATCGCCTTCCCGGGCTCTGTTTGTCAGGGTTTTCTTAACACTAGCGACCCCCTGTTGATTCTGACAACTTTCACAAAGTGTAAGCTCTGTTCATTTGTTCATTCACTCACTCATTCAGCCAATTCAAGGCCCTTCACAGCACGGCCTCTGCCAATCCCCACTTTCACCTCTAACCCCCTTTCTTTCCTCTCACTCAGCTATGTTGTGTTCCCTGAAACTAAAAATTGTGTAAAGATTACATAAAATATGCAAAAGCCTGGTAAGTAGGAACTCAGCAACAAATACTCACCCTTTCTCTTAGCTGTTTATTCTCTCTCGTTTCTTCTTGTTCTGCTCTTCTTGCCCATGGATTTTCTTCTCTTGCTGGGTCCTGCATCCTGGGCTTCTCTTCCCGACACCTGAGAGTCCAGTCTCCTAAAGATGCTGGAGTCTGACCCTCCATGCCCATGCAAGCTCCTCCTCCCTGCTCCATGCAGAGCTCACAGGCAGCCCCAAGGACTGGGCAAAGCGCTCACAAGAGCAAGTTCAGGGAAAGAAAACTTTGGATGTTTCCACTGTTTTAGAGAAGCCGCAGAGGAAAGGGAATGCTGCTTTAGTCATGCAAAGGAAACTGCTGAGACCTGGGCAAGGCATGACATCCAGTCCTGGCTCCAATAATAATTAGCTGTGTGGCTGTAGGCAGAGCTCCCAACCTCTTTAGGCCTCGGTTCACCCATTTATGCAACCCAGATAGCCGCAGGGATCCTCTTCCCTTTAAGATCTGGATAAAATTGGTAGATACACTTCGTGTGAATCAGAAAATCTGTCACCTTCGGCAAGGATTCTGTGAACTCCCAGCTTCACAGCTCTTCTTTTGGTCTTCTATTTAGGGATCATCTTGATGTCTCACTCATGGGGTCCGATTCTGCACTGGGGGAAGGCAGATGAGGAATCCAGTTTCTTTCTTAATGTCCACCAAGCTAACCACTCACATGAGGTATCTGTGTGAATGAGCGTGTTGTGATCACATATTGTGTGTACCACTCACCACAGAGTCTCCTTAGTGAATCCACTTTTCCAGAAACAACTCCTTCCTTGCCCACTTCAACCCAAGGGGAGGTGGATGTGCCCCCATGGCCAGTTCCAAAGGTGAACACATGACACACTCCTGGCCAACCAGAGCATTCCATCCCCCTGGCCATGATGATTGGCTCAAAGATGGTCATGTGACCCTAGTCAATCAAATGACACTGCTGGGTCTTCTTGGGGAAAAAAAAATATGTATTGGAAGTCAGTACGTGAAAGCAAAGTCAAAATAGAAGGTATATGAAGTGGCCGAGCACAGTGGCCAGCACTTTGTAATCCCAGCACTTTGAGAGGTCAAGGCCGGGGGGGATCACCTGAGGTCAGGCTTTCGAGACCAGCCTGGCCAACATGGTGAAACCCCGTCTCTACTAAAAATACAAAAATTAGCTGGACATGGTGGCATATGCCTATAATATCAGCCACACAGGAGGCCGAGGCACAAGAGTCGCTTGAACCCAGGAGGCAGAGGTTGCTGTGAGCAAAGATGGTGCCACTGCATTCCAGCCTGGGCAACAGAGTGAGACTCTGTCTCAAAAAAAAAAAAAAAGATATATAAAGAGACACAAAGTTTCATATTTTTTTGTATTTTGTTTATTTCTTTTGAAATTTTTATTTTAGATTCAGGGACACATGTGCAGGTTTGTCACGTGGGTATATTGCATGATGCTGAGATTTGGGGTACCACTGATCCCATCCCCCAGGTACTGAGCATAGTACCCAATAGTTAGTTTTTCAATCCTTGCCCCTCTTCCTCCTTCCCCCACCTGGTAGTCCCCAGGTGTTTGTCTGTTGTTTCCATCTTTATGTCCATGTGTACCCAACATTTAGCTCCCACTGATGTGAGAACATGAGATATTTGGTTTTCTGTTCCTGTGTTAATTTGCTTTGGATAATGGCCTCCAGCTGCAGCCATGTTGCTGTAAAGGCCATGATTTTGTTCTTTTTTATGGCAGCATAGTATCCCATGGTATATACGTACATTTTCTTTATCCAATCCACCACTGCTGGGCACCTGGGTTGATTCCATATCTTTGCTGTTGTGAATAGTGCTGCACTGAAGGACACTAAGTTTCTATGCCGCTAATTAAGGCCCTGGATCCAGCCATGCCCAGTGTACTCAATTTCACAAGCAAACACACACTCCTAGCTTATTTGCTCTTCATCCAATTTGAGTTGTTTTTCTATCACTTGTTCCTGAAAGAGATCTCACTAAATGTTAAACCTTACTGAAAACTACTGAAAATTCAGCAGACAGATACATTTACAGCACAGCAAATAATATGAATAAATAATATAAATTCAATATTACATATTCTTTTTCTTTTTCTTTGAGATGAAATCTTTCTCTGTCACCAGAGCTGGAGTGTAGTGGCACGATCTCGGCTCACTGCAACCTCTGCCTCCTGGGTTTAAGTGATTCTCCTGCCTCAGCCTCCCAAGTAGCTGGGACTACAGGCACGTGCCACCATGACCAGCTAATATTTGTATTTTTAGTAAAGAAGGGGTTTCACCATGTTGGCCAGGATAGTCTCGATTTCTTGACCTCGTGATTGGCTGGCCTCAGCCTCCAAAAGTGCTGGGATTACAGGGGAGAACCATGGCACCTGGCCCACATACACTTTTTTTCTAAAGTTCTTTGTCTTGTTAACTCAGGTTCCGCCCTCCCACTGAGCTACTTGGCTCACTGCTGTCTATTCCAAATTCCTGTTTATTCCTTGTGTAGAGTGGTTCAATTACGCCCTCCTCAGCAGCACCCCTCTCAATAAGCATTTACAAAGGTATTTCCCTAAACAAAGAAAATTCCCTCCCTGAGGGGGAATTCTCATACCAGCTATTGCTAAAGTTAAATTTTCACTTCTCTGCATATAAAATGAAGAGGCCTGGACAAGACCTCCTCTATAACTCCATACAACTTCAAAACCCTGGAGTTCAAAATATAATAAAGCCATTAAAATTGTGACATAGGATAATGTTTTCCAAAATGCAAGTCACAATCCATTAATGGGTCTTGAAATCAATTTACTGGGTCATAACCAGCATTTTTTTTTAAATGAAAGAGAATAAAATAGAAAATAACAGAGTATATCATGTATAATGGAAGTGAGAATTGGTTCATGAAACTTTTATTTGGTTATAAATATATATGCGCTGTACACATACTGTACTGAATTGTAGTTTAAAATGTATTTCTCACAATGTGTACAACAATTTTAAAAGCCAATGGGGTAAATCAGCATTCACTGAGAGAAAGATACCATTAAGTGAAAAGTAATATACTTAATGTGATGCAAGTTTTGTTTAAAAAACAACAGATATAGAACTATCTGAAAAAAATATGGAATTACATATAACAAAAAGCTAAATTACTATGCCTTCAGGAAGAGGGGGAATTATGGTATTTTTCCTTTCATATGAATATTTTGGGGGTTATCTAATTTTTTTTCTTGTAAAGATGGTGGGTTCACCGTGTTGCCCAGGATGGTCTCAAACTCGTAAGCTCAAGTGACCCTCTTGCCTCAGCCTCCTAAAGTGCTGGGATTACAGGCATGAGCCACTGTACCCTGACAATCTTTTTATTATTATTATTATACTTTAAGTTCTGGAGTACATGTGCAGAATGTGCAGGTTTGTTTGTTAACGGATATATATTTTTTAAGACATATTTTACTTCTACAGTCAAAAAACATTAAAGTTTGTTTTCATTTTGAAAAATAAGTATTTAGTCATGTATTGCTTAATGACAGGAACACATTCTGGGAATTGTGTCCTTAGGTAATTTCATCATTGTGTGAACATCATAGACTGTACTTACATAGGCCTAAATGCATAGTCCACTCCATATACAATATATAGTACAGCCCATTACCCCTAAGCTACAAACCTGAGTACAGCATGTTACTGTACTGAATACTATAGGCAATTGTAATACAGTGGTAATTATTGTGTATCTAAACATTGAAAATACGTCTAAAAGATAAAAGTGGGGCTGGGTGCAGTGGCTCACACCTGTAATTTCAGCTCTTTGGGAGGCTGAGGCGGGCGTATCACAAGATCAGGAGTTCGAGACAAGCCTGGCCAACATTGTGAAACCAATTCTCTACTAAAAAAAATATAAAAATTAGCTGGGCATGGTGGTGTGTGCCTGTAATCTCAGCTACTGGGGAGGCTGAGGCAGGAGAATTGCTTGAACCCAGGAGGCAGAGGTTGCAGAGAGCCAAGATAGCACCACTGCACTTCAGCCTGGGTGACGGAGCAAGACTCCGTCAAAAAAAAAAAAAGATCAAAACAGTACACCTGTATAGGATACTTACCATGTATGAAACTTACAGGTCTAGAGGTTGCTCTGGGTGAGTCACTGAGTGGTTAGTGAGTGTGAAGGCCTTGGACATTCGTGTACACTATTAAAACTTTATAAACACTGTGTGCTTATTTTTTATTCAATAATAGATTAATTTTAGCTTATTGTAACTTTTTTACTTTATAAGCTATTACTTTTTTAAATTTTTTCACTCTTGTAATAACATTTAGCTTAAAACAAATACCTTTGACCTATGTACAACATATTTCACTGTACAAAAATATTTGCTTTCTTTATATCCTTATTCTATACATGTTTTTATGCTTAAACACTTTTTACTTTTTAAATCTTGCTTGTTAAAAACTGAGACACAAACACACACATTGGCCTAGGCCTACACAGGGTCAGGACATCAGCATCGCTGTCGTCCACCTCCACGTCTTATCCCACTGGGACGTCTTCAGGGCCAGTGACACGCATGGAGCTGTCATCTCCGATGATGACCATGCCTTCTTCTGGATACCTCCTGAAGGACCTGCCTGAGACTGTTTTACAGGTAACATTTTTATATAAGTAGAAGGAGTACGCTCTAACAATAAAAAATATAATACAGTAAACACATAAACAGTAACATAATCATTTATTATCAAGTATTATGTACTGTGCATAGTTGGATATACTATACTTTTATATTACTGGCAGTGATATTGTTTACACCGACATCACCACAAACATATGAGTAATGCCTTGTGCTAAAACATTTGATGACTGCAACGTCACTAGGTGATAGGAATTTTTCAGCCCCATTCTAATCTTAGGAGACCACTATGAAATACGTGGTTCGTTATTGACGAAACCTCATTTGCAGTGCATGACTACACTTCTAAAAACCATCAAAGAAGAATATCTGAAAGAAATATACCCAAATCTTAAGGGTGCCGATTTCTAGATGTTTTTTATATTTTTCTCTTTTGTTAACTCTGCATTTTATACATTTCTCATGATAAGCAGTGTTATTGTAAAAGTAGAGGGGGGAAAAGTTTTGTTTTGTTTTGTTTTGTTTTAATTCCAAGATTCTTCAGTAGGAGAAAGAGGTTTGCAAACAAATCTTGAAAATTCAGAAAACAGGCCGGCATGGTGGCTCACACCTGTAATCCCAACAATGGGAGGTCCAGGTGGGAGGATCATCTGAGGTCAGGAGTTCAAGACCAGGCTGGCCAACATGATGAAACCCCGTCTTTACAAAAATACAAAAAATTAGCTGGGCATGATGGCGGGTGCCTGTAATCCCAGCTACTTGGGAGGCTAAGGCAGGAGAATCGCTTGAACCAGGAGGAGGAGGAGGTTGCAGTGAGCTGAGATTGTGCCATCGCACTCCACCTGGGTGACAGAGTGAGACTGGGTCTCAAAAAAAAAAAAAAAAAAGAAAAGAAAAGAAAATTCAGAAAACACAGATAGTCAAGGGAAAGTAAGGCTGGGTGGAGCCAGTTGGGGGAGGGTGGGGTGGGAGAATATGCAAATCTTTTGCATTCACTTTCCACATCAGTGAGTTCCTTTTCTCCTTTTAGCTACTATCTGATGAAGGTATATGTGACAATGTAACTATTATATATTCCAAATGTCATATTCCTCAACATCTGTTTGAAAGAGAATAATTTATTGAGAAAGAAGTGTCACTGAAGCTCAGAGAAAGAAAGACAGTTTTTACCCAAGTGCCCCAAGTCGGGCGACAGCTAGGCTGGAAACGGTAGTGTGCCTCTGAGACTGTCCTTAAGCAGAATCCAGACAGTGACAGAGGACAAACCGAAAGAGAGGGGGCAGAGAGAGACTCCAAGGAAGATATTGTCAGGAAATTGACAAATGGCACCACCCCATCCAGATTATCTAAACTATGCCTGAAACAAAGTAAAAGTGAGAGTGTTGCCACCCCAATAGTTCATCCAATTGTGAGTTCAAAATTGTAAGTTATAAGAATAAATTATAAGGAAAAAATAGGAGGAAGAGAGAAAGAAGGAAGAGAGATAAAAAGAAAGCAATAGTGGTAAACTAAATTCTTGCCTGTCATGTTTTCAGAAGAGCAGGAAGAAAAGTATCACAGAAAAGAGAGGCATTTGGGACAGAAACACACAAAGTAAACATTCCATCCTTGTCTTGGTGATGAATCTAGCAGCCTCACCTACGACACTCAGCCCTCTGTGGAAGAAACGGTTGTGCCCAAGCTTTGTGCCTGGACTAAAAGGTCATTTGTTCTTACCTCTTCATCTCTGATGATAACACTTTTCTCTTTGCTTCTGTGTGCAAAATGGGGGAATAGAACTGACATTTATTTTTATTTGCATTTTTTTTGGGGGGGGAAGGAGTCTTGCTCGGTTGCCTGGGCTGAAGTGCAGTGGCACAGTCTAGGCTCACTGCAACCTCCGCCTCCAGGGTTTAAGCAATTGTCCCACCTCAGCCTCCCTAGTAGCTTGGATTACAAGCACCCACCACCACGCCTGGCTAGTTTAGTAGAGACGGGGTTTCACCATGTTGGCCAGGCTGGTCTTGAACTCCTGATCTTAAGTTATCTGCCCACCTCAGTCTGCGTATTTTTAAAATAATGCACATATGTGGGTTAGAAAAAAAAATCAAACAGTATGAAAGGCAACTAGTTTAAAGTAAGTTACATTCTATGCTAGACATCTTCCACTTGCCCCCCAGATCTACTTTCTACCTCTATGGCACCTACCAGGCTCACATGCCCCCTGGTTTCTATGTGGGTTGAGCCAACAGGAGGCACTGGCAGGAGATTAGGGGACAGGATCAGGATGTGTCCTGGGCATTTATTTCTCTGGCATTCTTCCTGCAGGGTTGCCTCAAACCAGCTGAATCCTTCAGCTAGAGATTACTGCTTCTCTTCAGGAGGCCTCAACATGATCTCTCTCCTGCCTGGTACTGGTAACCACTCCTTCTCCTTGTCCCATGAGGATTAGGAGTGGCCACAGCGTCACTGATTCTATCCCTGGGTCACTTCACTGTCTCCTATGTTCCACTGCACACACACTTGTGTAAACGGTCCCTTTGTAAATGAGCCTTCCACATATCATCTTAATATGAGTCTGCCATTGTGTCCTGCTGGGGCCCTAACCGACACACCCTCCCATTCTTCATCCTTCCTCAGTGCTATTGTTCCCCACCTCAAGGTAACCACTGGTACAATTTCTTGGGTATCCTCCTATCCTTCCAGATCTCTCTCTCTAATGTTAACATATGATATACTTTACATATACATATATATATACACACATATACATATATGTATATATACACACATATACATATATATATACACATATATATATATTTGTGTGTGTGTGTGTGTGAGAGACAGAGTTTCGACTCTTTCACCCAGGCTAGAGTGAAGTGGCGTGATCTCAGCTCACTGCAACTTCTGCCTGCTCTGTTCAAGTGATTCTCCTGCCTCAGCCTCCCAAGTAGCTGGGATTATAGGCACCTGTCACCATGCCTGGCTAATTTTTGCATTTTTAGTAGAGACAGGCTTGCACCATATTGGCCAGGCTGGTCTCAAACTCCTGACCTCAGGTGATCCACCCACCTTGGCCTCCCAAAGTGCCAAAATTACAGGCGTGAACCACTGCGCCTGGCCTATTTATATCTTCTTTTAAGAAAAACTTAATATATCTTGCAGATTGTGCTGAATACATTTTGCATACCTATTTGCACAACTTCTGCCCAATCTACTTGCCACTTTTCTCCACCTTGCTCTGTGTTTCTCGAGGCTGACCTGTATGGACTTTGTCACTGTAGCATCTAGTTGGGCTTTGATGATTGGAGGTCAATTGGCAAGGGAAGGAACTTGCAATAGACAAGAAGGCAGGACGAAAGTGAGCTTGGGGTGTTTATTTCTTCTCCCTCCCTGCGAGGTTGTCGTGGTTGGCTGCTTTCCTATTCAGAAGGCTACTGCTTCTGCTGGCAGCTTTCTTCTACAGGTTCTCATTCTGCTAACTCTTCCTTCCCTTTGTCCCTTCAGATCTAGGGGTGGTAACAGCTTCCCATTGTTGCCTGGCTTGAAATACTGCACCATCTGTTATTGGTTTCTGTTCATTCGGCCTGCACCTTTGCAAAAAACCCGTCACTTAAACTCTCTTCAATTATTTCCCTATGACTATGTCATGTCTCTTTCTGGTGCCCTGACTGACATCTAGATCATCCCATAGCCGTACGTAGAGCATGACTTCACCATAATTTTAAAACTGAGTGGTATTCTGTTGTAAGACTATAACATAATTTATTTAACCAGGTCTCTATTAATAGATGTTTTAAGTTGGAAGGAATACTTTTTCACAACCTACTAAGTGCCTGGTGTATTTTTACATAAAATATCTCATTTGGCCCTCACATCCACACGGTGGGATGGGTATTACCATTATATCCATTTATGAGAAGAGAAAACTGAGGTTCAGAAAGGTGGGGAAAGGGCTCAAGGTTATATATGTAGTAAATATAGATGCGGGATTTAAACCCAGAATTTAATTGAGGCAGAACAGAATCCAAAGCCCGTGGGATATTGGATCCTGGTATAAATCTTAAGGTTTGCCCTCAATAACAATGTTGTCATTTGTTTTATTTTTATAGCTTTAATGTATTTTAAAATAAACTTAACTATTAAAGTGTAACATACGTATGTACAGAAAAATATGTAAATGAGAGTCTACAACATTAATGTCACAGAATGAACACACTCATAGAATCACCATCCCAAGCAAGAGACGGAACATTATCGGCAGCACAGACACTCCCCGGGCCCCCACTCAGTTATCATGTCCCCTTTTCCCCAAAGATAATATCATTCTCTTTTCTTCTTGGCTTAATATAATGTTGTATCTATCTACTGAGTACTTAACTTTAGTTATTACACCATGTAATTATAGACTTTCTGGCCTGGATGCTGTAATAGAGATTGAATGTACCCTTCTGCCCAAAATACTAGAAGATCAAACAATATTTATATTAAATAAGAGTTTTTAGTCAGGCACAGTGGCTCATGCCTACAATCCCAGAGCTTTGGGAGGCTGTGGCGGGTGGATCACCTGAGGTCCAGAGTTTGAGATCAGCCTGGCCAACATGATAAAACCCTGTCTCTGCTAAAAATACAAACATTAACTGGGTATGGTGGTGCACATCTGTAATCCCAGCTACCCAGGAGGCTGAGGCAGGAGAATTGCTTGGACACGGGAGGCAGAGGTTGCAGTGAGCCAAGATTGCACCACTGCACTTCAGCCTGGGCAATAAAGTGAGATTCCATCTCAAAAAAAAAAAAAAGAGTTTTTAAGATATTGGGCATCACCCAATGAAGGACAGTTATCTCTGAGAGACAGAAAACCAACAAGCATGGTGAGCCCTGCAGTTGCCCTGGTTTACAGGCTGGAGGGTTTCCAGACCGCAGCACAGGAAGAGAGAATGATATTCTCTGGCTGAGGAGATGAAGCTAGCAGTTCAGGGAGGCCAAGACATCTAGAATTTGTAGGAAAAAGTACTAAAGAGGATAGGGCTGCACAGCAAAAGAATTCAGGCAATCCTCAGAAGGTTCCTCCTGAGTCTCCAGCTAAGTACTGACCAGCGCATGCATGTGAGCAAACGAACGGAGGCTACGAAGAGCCGTCCAAAGAGATTACAGAGGGCAGCATCCAGATCTCATGTAGGGTCAGGAGAGGTGTCTGTTCCAGCTCTCCAGACTGGAAAAGCTCACAGTTTATGGGGCATCGTAAAGGCTTGTCTCAATAATGGGGCAAGCTGAGTCCTAAATTAAATCTGCCTAAAAAGGCTTTAAAGCAAAACTTGAAAGGATCAAACTTAGCTACGTCCCAGAATAAAGCTCATAAGCATACAAAAATATCCAGTACCTAACAAGGTAAAAGTTTCAATGTCTGGCATCCAATAAAAAATTACCAGGCTTATAAAAAATTAGAAAAATATAATCCATAATAATATAAAAATCAAACAATGGAAACTGACTCTGAAATGACAGCTATTAATAGATGAGTATATTAAAACTATTAAGTAGCTAGAAGAAAGATTGAACATGTTAAGTAGAGTCATGAAAGATAAAAAGAAGACTCAAATTTCACCTCTACAGGGAAAACGACAATTTCCGAGATTAAAAATACACTGAATTGGATTGATAAATATTAAAGAGGCAAAGATTAATGAACTTGATGACATAGAAATATCTATTTTCTTGAATATGTTAGTCCTAGTTACTTTAAAGTCTGTGTCTGATAACTCTAATACCTGGATCTTTGGGGGTTTGCTTCTATTGTTTCTTATTTCTCTTGATTTTCTGTTATCTGGGCCTATCTCCTAGCCTACTGGTAATATTTTACTGACTGCCAGACAATGTACATGAAAAAATGTCTATATTTATTTTGAAACTCTGAATAGTATTATCACCTTTCATAGAGAAATAATTTTGATTTCTGACCATCAGTTATAAAAGGGAGGATCACCTTAATTTAGTCAGGGATTGAGTTGAATTAAAGTTGAGTTTTAGTGTTTGCAAAGGCTGGTCTATTTCCTGTTTACCTTCATTCTTAGAGTAGAGTCCTTCAGTGGATTCTAAATGGAAGGAAAGAAGGAAGGGAGGGAAGGAGGAAGGGATGGAGGAAGAGAGATACTTCCAAGGGACAAAGGACTTGGAAACTAATAATGATAGCTACAATTTATTTGTACCAATTTTATGTTATATATTTTATATTTTATACCTAGTACATGTATTAATATGTTTTATGCCTAATACATTTTTAAATATATGTTTTATATCTAATATATGTAGATGACAGATATAGATATACGAACAGATAGATAGATAATTATGTCAATTAACTCCCAATGCCCTACAAGTTTGGTGGAAATATTGATTTTTAGTCTGCATAATAGAGAGATTGGAGCTTGTATAAGTTAGGAAATTTACTCAAGGTAACAGGGACAATGTTACGTGATGAAAAAGCAGAATTTGAACTCGATTCTGTTGAGCTTAAATTCCAGGCTGTTCCTCCCTACACCCATGGTGCCTCTCAGCCTAATGCACACTCACCCTCAAGCCTAGCTCTCATGATTCTACAGTCAAGGTGGCCTACCTCTTGTGTGAGAGCCTATTTTAAAATCCCAAATAGGATTTTCAGAGACTGGGGTGGGAAACAGCTCTCTAGGTAGAAAAGAGTTAAGCTAGTCAACTGTTTTCAATGCAGATGACAAAAATCTCAACTCAAATCACAAATCATTTGAAGGAGGATAGTAAAAACAAACACAGCTGCAGCAACAACAAAATGGTGTTCACGGACTCACATAAATGGAATCTAGGGACAGTGCTAGCCTCAAGCCCACCTGGATTCAGGCACACAAACACTTTTCATTAGAATTCAACCTCTCTCTTCAATCTGCTTTCTGTATAACAGAAAGGCTTTTCTTTGTGGCACACACACACATGTGTGTGCCCTCAGACAGAGCCCAGTTCATATCTTTCTAGTTCCATTACCTGAAAAGATGTCCCCTTCCCTTGAGTGTCTTACAAAAAAATTTTCTGGAAGATAATTCTGATTGACCCAGTTTGAGTGACATTCTTACTCCTGATGCAGTCACTGTAGTCAGGAGGAAATAGGGTTTCCTATTCTATGGGCTTAGATGATGAGCTCATTCCTGTGATCCTCACAAGAATCCCATTATAGGAGTAGGATGGGACCAGTTCCCCAATGGAAGTGTAGATTCTGAACAGCAAAAGTGGTAAATGACAACTACATGAGGTCTTGGCTATATGTGCTGGCACTAGGCACCTACAATGTCCACAGAGGTAGACATTGAGCTAAAGTCTATCCCAAGGCTCCAAAACCGATAAAATATCATCATACCTTCAAGATACTGCCCAGTTGTAGAGTCAGGATAAAAATAGACCATTTCCTGGCCATACTGCCCAAAGTAATTTATAGATTCAGTGCTATCCCTGTCAAATTATCATTGACCTTCTTCACAGAACTGGGAAAAAACACCTTAAACTTCATATGGAACCAAAAAGGAGCCCACATAGCCAAGACAATCCTAAGCAAAAAGAACAAAGCTGGAGGCACCATGCTACCTGACTTTGAACTATATTACAAGGATACAGTAATCAAAACAGCATGGTACTGGTACCAAAACAGAGATATAGACCAATGGAACAGAACAGAGGCCTCAGAAGTAACACCACACATCTACAACCATATGATCTTTGACTAACCGGACAAAAACAAGCAATGAGGAAAGGATTCCCTGTTTAATAAATGGTGCTGGGAAAATTGGCTGGCCATGTGCAGAAAGCTGAAACTGGGCCCCTTTCTTACACCTTATACAAAAATTAACTCCAGATGGATTAAAGACTTAAACATAAGACCTAACACCATAAAAACCCTAGAAGAAAACTTAGGCAATACATTCAGGAATAGGCATAGGCAAGGACTTCATGACTAAAACACCAAAAGCAATGGCAACAAAAGCCAAAATAGACAAATAGGATCTAATTAAACTTAAGAGCTTCTGCACAGCAAAAGAAACAATCATTAGACTGAACTGGCAGCCAATAGAATGGGAAAAAATGTTTGCAACCTACCCATCTGACAAAGGGCTAATATCCAGAATCTACAAAGAACTAAAACAAACATACAAGTAAAAAGCAAACAATCCCATCAAAAAAGTGGGTGAAAGATATGAACGCTTTGCCAGAGAAGACATTTATGTGGCCAAGAAACATATGAAAAAATGCTCATCATCACTGGTCATTAGAGAAATGCAAATCAAAACCACATTGAGATAACATCTCATGCCAGTTAGAATGATGATCATTAAAAAATCTAGAGCCAACAGATGCTGGAGAGGTTGTGGAGAAACAGAAATGCTTTTAAACTGTGGGTGGGAGTATAAATTAGTTCAACCATTGTGGAAGATGGTGTGGCAATTCCTCAAGGATCTAGAAATAGAAATACCATTTGACCCAGCAATCCCATTACTGAGTATATACCCAAAGGATTATAAATCGTTCTATTATAAAGACACATGCACATGTATGTTCATTGCAACACTGTTTACAATAGCAAAGACCTGGAACCAACCCAAATGCTCATCACAGACTGGATGAAGAAAATGTGGCACATATACACCATGGAATACTATGCAGCCATAAAAAAGGATGAGTTCATGTCCTTTGCAGGGACATGGATGAATCTGGAAACCATCATTCTCAGCAGACTGACACAAGAACGGAAAACCAAACACCACGTGTTCTCACTCATAAGTGAATGTTGAACAATGAGAACACATGGACACAGGGAGGGGAACATCATACATTGGGGTCTCATGGGGGGTGGGGGGGGTTGGGGAGGAATAGCAGGGCATGGGGAGACTGGGGAGGGATAACATTAGGAGAAATACCTAATGTAGATGACAAGGGGATGGAGGCAGCAAACCAGCATGGCACATGTATATCTATGTAACAATTCTGCAAGATCTGCACATGTACCCCAGAACTTAAAGTAAAATAAAATAAAATAAAAAATAGATCATTTCTTGTCCGGTAATAAGGAGCCAGTTGAACAAGCTATCGGACAGTTGTAAACTGGAACTCCATTTTAGCAAGCACTCATTTAGGAGCCACATGTAACATACATCTATAGAAATGGAAAGTGTTTGTATCTATGTGGAAAAGAAGCTTACAAACAGCATGTTTGACAAAGGTCCTTACCCTTACCTGTGTGTTTGAATCCCCCCAGGAACTTTATTTTTACGTAACTGAAAATTCAGTGATGCCTAATACCTAATTTTAAGTTACTGACTCTGCAGAGCCATGCTGCAGTTCTCCTCTGTTATCCCAAACCTCTAGTAAAATCCTACTATACACCACCTTTGGAAAATAGCATTGTGAGGGCATAAATAAATTGGGGTGGAGAGGGAAATGAAGCTGCAGCCAAAAGGAGTGGTGTATTTGTTTCTTGGGGCTGTTGTAAGAAATTGGCACAAACTATGTGAATTAAAACAACAGACATTTCTTGTGTTGGTTCTCGAGCTAGAAATCCAAAATCAAGACATCACTAGAGCCGTACTCTCTCTCTGAGGGTTCTAGAGAAGGATTCTTCTTGCCTATTCTTAGCTTTTGGTATTTGTTGGCAATCTTTGGTGGGCTTTTGTTACTGGATTTTTGTTTATTTGTTTGGTTGGTTGTTTTGTTTTTGAGACACAGTCTCACTCTGTCACCAGGCTGGAGTGCAGTGGTACAATCTCGGTTCACTGCAAGCTCCACCTCCCAGCTTCAGGTGATTACTCCCACCTCAGCCTACTGAGTAGCTGGGACTACAGGCACACACCACCATGCCTAGTTAACTTTTGTATTTTTCGTAGAGATGGCATTTCACCATGTTGGTCTGGCTAGTCTCGAACTCCTGACCTCAAGTGATCCGCTAGCCTCGGCCTCCCAAAGTGCTGGGATTACAGGAGTGAGCCACTGTGCCCAGCCTGTTACTGTTTTTTGTTGGCGTTGTTTGGTTTGTTAGTTTGTTGGCTTGTAGATGTATCACTCCAATCTCTGCCTCCATCATCACCTGGCATTCTCCTTGTGTGTCTCCTGTCTCTAGATCTAAATTTCCCTCTCCTTATAAAGACATAAATCACTGGGCTAGAGCCCATCTTAATCCAAGATAACCTCATCTTGATCATCTGCAAAAATCCTATTTCCAAATAAGGTCACAGGCACAGACACTGGGGCTGAAGACTTGAACATACGTTTTTCAGGGTGATATCATTCTACATATGCAGTTAGGAAACTGGCTAGAAGGTACACTGAACAGGAAATTGTGAGCTACTTGGAAATTCATGGGGATACTTGGAGGGAGGTACCTTCCGACCTGGGACTGGGGCTTGAGGTGTCTGTTTTGGCTGTTAAAGTCAAGACTTCCTCCAGAAAGCTGTAGAAGATCGTCTTCCAGATGGCTTGGAAATCCCAATTGTCTTTGTTTCTTGGTTACTTGCAGAAGTAACCTCAGGCTGTTCTGCTGAACAAAACACACACACACACACACACACACACACACCCACACACACACCTTTAAGTAAAAGAACATTAAGACAGTGTGACGGAGTGCTGAAATAAATCACTAAGTTTGGAATTGAAAAAACAGGTTCTTTGACAACCTCCACCACTAACAAATTACTACGTGCCAGAGCTTACTTCAATGTCTACATGGGATTAATAGTTCCATAAATCCAATCTGGCCTTCCTCCCAGGACACTGAGGCTTGAAACATATAAAAATGGAAAACATTACTCATGGAGGTAGCTTGGACCCCATCCTAGGACTCCAATAGGACTCCATATTTGCTAAGAATATTCCTGGAGCCACACTTCTTCCTCTGCTACTGGGCCAGCTGATACGGTTTGGATCTATGTCCCAACCCACATCTCCTGTAGAATTAGAATCCCCAGTGTTGGAGGTGGGGCCTGGTGGGAGGTGATTAGACCATGGGGGCAGTTTCTCGTGGCTTAACACCATCCCTTCTTGGTGCTGTCATCGCAATGGTGAGTTCCCATGAGACCTGGTTGTTTAAAGGTATGTTGCACCACCCCCGCCTCAGTCCTACTCCATGTAAGATGCCCGCTCCCACTTTGCCTTCCACCATGAGTAAAAGCTTCCTGAGGTCTCCCCAGAAGCAGATGTTGCCAGGCTTCCTGTACAGCCTGCAGAACTGTGAGTCAATTAAATCTCTTCTTCTTTCTTCTTTTTTTTTTAATATAAATGACCCAGTCTCAGGTATTTCTAGCAGTGTGAGAACTAATACACCAGACATAGCAAAGTAAAAAAGAAAGGAGAGTAGAGGCAGGTTAGCATTACATTTTTTTCTCTTCATTCTCAAAGATTCAAATTCCTCTCTCACCTGGGTCTATGGTTTGGAAGACGGAGTAGGAATGGGATGTGGGCCCAGAGACCCCACAAGGGGCCCTGTAGCATGCGGTAATTCTTTAATCTAATGAAGGACAGGAATCCATGAGGTGGTACAAATACACATTATCCAGTGGTATTTCAACCTGGAAGCAGTTCTTCAATAGATTGCCAGCTACCAGGTGTCTAGGGAGCCCCAAGTTTTGCTCTTGCCCTGGGCCCCAAAATTTGTAAATCCAGTGCTGACATTTCAGTAAAAATACCCAGAAGGAATTTTCTGGGTGCTAGGTGCAACACATACAAAAAAGCATATTAAAGATATTCCAAAAATGATGACTTTTCCAATAGGTTTTTAATGCCAAACATATGTATTACTGACTGAAATTCAAGTGTTTACCAGATTTCAAGCTTTCTCTTCAGCTATCCCAGTTGGCGTCTGACACATTCCAAAATTTTTCTTCTACTTGATATGTCTATTTTTAATTTCTTTGGATACTTTTCCTTCTGGCAAATTGGGAAGAGAGAATGCCTGTCGCTTCCTGTCCTTCAGTTCATATTTTACATAAATCAACCAGGAATTAAGCATTAAACAATCACTTCCTATGTTGATTGTCAAATATTTCACTGTTGGGGGGATGTATTTACGTATCTGAAAATATGCTGGCCTCTCAGTGTTTAAGGGAGGTGGAGAATATCAAGAAACTCTTTATGATAAACTTGAGAGCAATGACAAGAAGGAGATTATGGGACGAGGTGATCAAAGGAGGGTGACAGGAAAAAATTCAGGTGCCCTGACAGCGAGCTCTGGTTCAGTGCCAGAGCCTCACTCAAGTCTGACCTCCCTGGATTATTTCAGTCAACACTAACCTGAGCTGGGTTCCCCAGGAGCAGACCCAGGGAAGCAGCTTGGATGTAAGTCATTTCTTGGGAGGCCATCCCGGAAGTGCCAGAAGAGGAGTGGGGAAATGAGACAAGGAAAGGAAGAAAGCCAATGTGAGTGTTTGGGTGGAGGAGCCAATGACCGTACGCCGTGGCATTTCCTACAAGTCAGTCCTGCAAGGGACCACTGGGGCAGTATAGACGGGACTCCAGAGTTGTCCTACCTGAGAGGTGAGGAGGCAGAGTTTGTATCCACAAACTCCCATTAGTCATTGCTTTATGGCTATTCCCATGGGTGTTAACTTCGTGCACTTCTAGCCTGCTCTTCTCAAAGGCAGAATGCATTCCTATAGCCCTGTGGTTCCCAAACTGTGTACCAAGGTGCCCCAGAGTGCCACAGCAAATTCACAGAAGAGGCTACAGGTATTTTTAATTTTTTAGGGAAACAGGGGAACATCTATTGAACACCATATGGAACGTAGCTCAGTGTTGTGGGCTAAACTGCCTCTCCAAGATTTACATGTTGAAGTTCTAACCCCTAGGACCTCAGAAGGTGGCCTTATTTGGAGACAGGGTCTTTACAGATGTCATGAAGTTACAATGAGGTCATGAGGGTGGGCCCTCATCTGGGCTCTGCAGGGTGAGAGGTCCGGGTTCCCAAAGTGGGGACACTTGCCAGGGGACATAGCAAGGATTGTATTAACTCTTAGCTACAATTGTCACCAGACACTTTGAACCCCTAGTGTCCAGGAACCAGCAGGTGAGAAGAGGAGTCACAATTTTGGCAAGGACAATTGACCCTGATCAGTGATTCCACAGATAGGAGCAGGAAGGAATACATATGGAACCTGAGTGATCCACTTGGGTACCTTCTGGTAAGTACTCTCTTGATCAGGACTGGAGTCCTTAGAAGAAGAGATTTGGACACAGATGGGTGCAGAGGAAAGACCATGTGAAGACGCAGGGAGAAGGCAGCCTTCTGCAATCCAAGGAGAGAGGCCTGAGAAGGAACCAGCCCTGCCAATACCTTGATCCCAAACTTCTGCCTCAAAACTGTGAGACAATAAATGCCCATTCTGTAAGCCTCCCAGTCTGGAGTGCTTTGTTACGACAGCCTGAGCTGACTGATACCCTCAGTTTCAACAGTAGATTCCACGACATTCTTTTCATGAAATATCTTTGAGAAAGCTGGATTTGGGGCAGTTGCTGTGCTAAAAAAGTGAGAACTGCACAAAAATTAATGTACTGCAGAAAATGAAGGTGATGGTGTCCAAACTGATTCCAATGTTTGAGAAGCTGTGCAGTGCCCACCAGGTGCACACGCTCTATTGTAAGCAGTGGTAGCTATTTAAGAAGCAAATACTGTGCTCCCTTCAGCAGCATATATGCTAAAAATGGAAGAATCAAATACAAATACTATTTTCTTTCCATTTGTATGTATTATTTTTCACATAATTAGGTTATAAATACTAAGCTGTGCAGACCTAATGACTTCATAAATGGGATTCTCAGTAAGTTTTCTTTTGGCTTAGAGGTGGCGTGAAAAAAATTACTGGGAAGTAAAGGGTGCCAAGAACCACAAAAGTTTGGAAACTTCTGCTGTAGCCAGAAGAAGGTCTCAGGCAAAATGGCAACAAGGGGCTGTCCTTAGGAACTGTGTCAAGGGAGCATGAGTTGGGTTCTGACAGTGTCTGCCACCATCACTGCCCCTCTATACCCATGGAAACTCTAAGCACTAGAAACCTCCTTCACAGTGGTCATGGGATCCAGCAGTATCACATACCATACTACCCAGAAACAGCGGGCGTCACAGAGTTCTGGATCAGTCTGTTGAAGCAAGAATAGTCTATCCTACAGTTTGAAGCGTATGCATCAAATCAGACTTCAATACAACGTTGTGTTTCCAATGGGAACCAAGATCCAGGAGCCCCAGAGATCCAGGAACCAATAAGTGGAACCAGGAGCGGTCCGACTGCCCTCATGCCCAGTGAGCCACTGAGGGAGTGTGTCCTTTTCATTTCTGCAGCTCTGGGCTCTGCAGGGTGAGAGGTCCAGGTTCCCAAAGTGGGGACACTCTTGCCAGGGGACATGGCATGGATTTGTATTAACTCTTAGCTACAGTTGCCACCAGACACTTTGAACTCCTATGTCCAGGAACCAGTAGGTGAGGAGTCACAATTTTGGCAAAGACACCTGACCCTGATCAGTGATTATACAGATAGAGGCAGGAAGGAATACATATGGAACCTGAGTGATCCACTTGGGTGCCTCCTAGTGAGTACTCTCTTGATCAGTTTTAAGTAGGAATGGATACATCCAGAAACCCTGAGACAATGAGGAGAGTAGATTTACTTAAAGGCTCAGAATTCTCAGGAATAAAGATTTTGGTCACTCCACAACCTAAGTCGACAGGACCAAGCTAAAGGTGAGGGGGGGATTTAGAATGTATAGTGAAGGAGGAAAAGAACAAACACCGATTTCAGCCCCAATGCCAGTTGCAGTGACGGAGGCTATGGTTTGTCCCACGAATTTCCCTTTTCTAAGTTTCCTGTTAGGAAAGGATGCCCACAGGAGCCAGGAGGAAGGGATTGTTCCTTGGACTTGCATTCTACAATCTGTGCAGCATAAAAGATGACCTGGAAGGGCCATGGACGTCTCCGGCTCAGATGTCTCACCAAGAGAATGCTGCAGGGAACATAGCTGATTGACAGATGCTGCATCTTTGAATCTACTGTGTACATCCCATGCCCAGCTCTTCCTAGTTAATCAGCGAGCAGAATAGGGGTCCTAGAACCAGGACTTCCCTGTCCAATAGGAGATTCATCTATTGGGCAACTTTGGTTCAGGGTCTCCCTGTCAGCCTGGATAAGACTTTCTCAGAACTGTGTCTCAGCGCTGGCTTTTCCTCACCAGTCCTTTCTTCTTTCTCCTCTTCAACAGACTTTCCTTGTATACTCCTTCTTCCTTTCCCTTGATCCTTTGCAACCATTTTCCTCAATAAATCCCTAACACATCTAATCTCATTCTGGCATCTTCTTGAAGGATACCAATTAACACCTTGTATACTATTTCATTGTGTGTGTGTGTGTGTGTGTGTGTGTGTGTGTGTGTGTGAAAGGAGAGAGAGAGAGAGAGAGAGAGAGAGGGAGAGAGAGAGAGGAAGAGAGAAAGAGAGAGAATCTTCTCCACCCAGCTAGAGCTAAATTGGGGGATGCCATAAGACCAAAGAGCTTTTCTTATTAACTCTACGTGGCCCCCAAAAGCACTAAATCATTCTAGAAAATATTTTTGTTCATACGGTTAAAAAAGCTAACATTTATTGAGGATTTATTATGTGCCAACTATACTAAATGTTTTATGTACATATCATTTTCATGAATGTACTATTATCTCCATTCTATAATGAGAAAACCAAAGCTTTGAGCAGACAAGTTACTTGGTTAAAGTTATACAGCTGCTAAGTGGCTGAATTGGGATTTAGACTCTGGCTCAACTAGTACTCTGCTCAACTACTCCATATGTCAATCCCGGTTTAGAAAGAGGCTTAAATGTCATCTGGCCTAACACCCCAATGTGATCAGAATCCAAGAAGCCATATAGCATTTAGTTGAACCCCTCCAGGGCTGGGGAATTCATCCCCTCTCTAAGGAATACACTCCTTCTTAAACAGAGAAGGAAAATTTATTATTTTGCTTCATCCTCCCAGTAACAGGTATAAAATGGGCATACCCATTCACTACACATGAGTTTTACACACATGATAAAATTGAAGCTTGGAGAAGTGAACTTGACTTAGGTCTTATTGGCAGTGAATGGCAGAGCCAGGAATTGAATGCAGGTCTTTTCAGTTCTAGAGCCCTTCTTTTTTACAGTTCTCACATGGCTCTGACAGGTGAGTATTATAACAATAACAAAAGAAATAAGAGCTCATGTTTATTATTGTTTATAATAAATATTATTATGCATATATTTATTTATATGTGTGAGTTATCCCATTTGGTTTTCATCACAGTCCTATGAGAATTATTATCATTGAAGGTGCTCAGTGGCTAAGTCAGTTGGACTCCAGAGGTCACACCTTTTAAAATTATGTTCTACTGTGTACATGTTTCTTATTGAACCCAAACCCTCCTCCTATTCTTTGAGCTAATACAGAACTAGTTGTATTCCTCTTTGCCAAGCTGTTCTACAAAACCATCTGAAGACAGCTTTTGTCTGTTCTGCTCAGGGCTGAACGTTTCCCCATCCTGTCTTATTTTCTCATCCCCCTCATCCCCAGCCCTATCTCCCAGACATGATTCCTTTATCTGCTTCATTCTGAAGGTGTCTACTGATTGCTTAATGCTGCCCACAAAGGAAGCAGGAGAACCAAAACTTCCTGTGAAAGGGAAGGTCAGGGTTAGTCTTTAGGCAATGGTGAGAAAATAATGACTTTCAGGCATCAGTATCTAGAGCTACGTGGCCAGGCATTTTGCATTCTGTAGAGTACCATCTTGCAGTAGATACCTTCTACAGAGAAGACGAGCTGGGTGCTGTGGCTCATGCCTGCAATCCCAACACTTTAGGAGGCTGAGGCGGGCAGATCACTTGAGGTCAGGAGTTTGAGACCAGCCTGGCCAACATGGTGAAACTGCGTCTCTACTAAAAATACAAAAATTAGCTGGGTCTGCCTGGTGGTGCGCCCCTGTAATCCCAGCTACTCAGGAGGCTGAGGCAGGAGAATTTCTTGAACCCAGGAGGCAGAGGTTGCAGTGAGCCAAGATCACACCACTGCACTCCAGCCTGGACAACACAGTAAGACTCCACCTCAAGAAAAAAAAGAAAGAAAGAAACAGAGAGGATGAGGCCATAATGATATCCTAATCCCCAACAGCTCAAGGTTGAGGGATAAAACATGAATCAGATTGATCCAGTGTGAAACAATGCCAAGGCTAAGGCATTCAAATCCAAACATGCGAAATAAATCTGCTGCAGGCTGGGAACCTACCCATAGGGTTATTGAAAGTATTAAATGAATTAATGCATGTGAAGTGCTTATTATAGTACCAAGCACAGAGCAAGTGATCAATAAATATCAGTTAGTATTAACATCTGCTGTGAAATGAACCCAGAACGGTGAGAATGCCTAATTCTTCCCAGGGAAGTGATGTCAGGGAATAATAATAGTACCACTTAGCTAGGACGCCCCATGGGCTCAGCCTTCATATGCATTATCCACTTCAATTCTTAACAACCTGTGGCAAAGCTATTATCCCCATTTTAAAGACACAGAAGCCAAACTCAGCAAACTTAGGCATCTAAGTGCTTAAAAGCTTGGTCTTTAGACTCAAACCACCCTGGCTTTGAATCTCAGCTGCAGCACTTGTGTGACTTTAAACATGTCATTTAATGTCCCTGTGCCTCAGTTGCTTACTCTGTAAAATCGGGTAATAAAACACCTTCTTTAAAGAGGTGCTGTATGGATTGAGTCAATATGTGTAAAACACTTAGAACAGTGTCTAGCACATGCTAAGCCCTTAATGTGATATGCACACATGCCTCCACATACAAATACATATATACACACATATATACATGTGTATATATGTATATTCATATATGTGTGTATCTGTATATGCATGTGCATATGTCTATGTATAGCCATCCCTTTTCTTTGCTCCTACATTGCCCTATGATACTACCCTACTATGATAATACCCTGTGATAAATCACCCTGCTTTATAACAGTATTTCTTGCCCTTTGTTCTCGGTCCCAAACATACACAATATGCATCGTGAGATTCTTGAAGGCGAGTCTCTTTGTTGTGGTGGTGGTGGTTGTGGTGGTTGTTTGAGATGGAGTC
Organism: Ateles fusciceps; assembly: GCA_036589455.1. Classification (NCBI taxonomy): domain Eukaryota; kingdom Metazoa; phylum Chordata; class Mammalia; order Primates; family Atelidae; genus Ateles; species Ateles fusciceps. The sequence continues at coordinate 7,509,058 of JAZHEH010002317.1, read as the reverse complement.
TCGCTCTTGTTGACCAGGCTGGAGTGCAATGGCGCGATCTCAGCTCACTGCAACCTCCGCCTCCTGGGTTCAAGCGATTCTCCTGCCTCAGCCTCCGAGTAGTTGGGACTACAGGCGCCCACCACCACGCCCGGCTAATTTTTGTGTATTTTTAGTAGAGACTGGGTTTTGCCATGTTGCCCAGGCTGCTCTCGAACACCTGGTCTCAGGTGATCTGCCCGCCTCGGACTCCCAAAGTGCTGGGATTACAGGCGTGAGCCACCGCGCCCGACCGAAATATCAGTATTTCTTTTTATAAAATGAAGGGACTCTGAAGGATGAGCAGGAGTTTGTCAGGTGGAAAAACGGGAGAAATAGGCATCTGGGGGTTAAGAATTGCAGGATTACAGGCCACCCACCCCACGGCACAAAAAAATCACTAGTGGGTTAGCAGTAGGACAAGGAGTTTGAAAGGAAGGAGTCGCTTGTAGAGAGAAAGCGTATGGTCCTCAGGCCTGAAAAGAGAAACCAGTTGGTCTAGAAAATGCGGCTGGCTCCGGCGGCATCCGGCAGCTCAGAGCCAGCGGGGTCCCAGCAACCTGGGAGAGTTCACGACCCCACGACCCCGCCCCCACCAATTCCAGCCAATGAGGGAGCTCGCCTCGGCGTCCCGTTGCCAAGCAACCGCGTGTCTCTCCCCCCGCCCCCCGCGGGCGTTAGCGGTTGCCTACTTTCCCCCAGAGCGATAAGCCCCTCTTTAGGGCCGCCTTAGTTCTCGGGCGCTCTTGGAGGATGGGGATCTGGGAGCCCCTCCATGGGACTCTCCCTCACACTTTGTCACTGGAATTTTATTTTTTTAGTTCATATTTATTTTGCTTATAGAAGAGAAAGATATCCCTTCCGAAGACGGAGAAGCTTACAGAAGTTTATAATCTTTCAAAAAGTAATCCCAGGCTTGCCTTATTCTGCCCTAACCGGACTTCCTTATCCCGTCTGTGGGAGACCCAGGTGCTTTCTCATTGCTTCTCAGATGGAAACTGTTTTGGAATTCGTGTAATTGGGACTTGGGGATCAGGGAGAAGTTGCCGGAACCTCTCATACCAGTGGCTGCTGAAGTAGAAGATTCTGGAAAAACCCTTGCCTTGGAGGCACAGGCTAAAGCCTGAACGATTTTTAAGATGACCAAGTTTCCAGCCACCAAAAAGCTTCAGAGTTCCAACAACGCGGGGGCTGTCCGGCCCTTTTATGCCTCGGAGAACCTAACGCAGGTAAGTCTTCCCTCTCTGGTGAAACCAATCATGTTTTTCAGAGCAGGTGAAATAGGAATTAGCCTCGATACCAACAAGGGAGATGAGGAGAGGGAGAGTCATGGTGTAATTAAATTGTCGAGACACATCCCTGTTGCTATCCATGGTTGGTTTCTCTTAAAGAATGAAAATGCGAACCAGAGCGGTGAGCTGGGCCATCCTATTAGCCAGTAATTCCAAAATGATGGAATAAATCAGCAATGACACTGTAGAACATCAGAAAAAAAGTAAGATGAATTGTAGGTTTGCCGTCTGCAGAAACTTACTCTCAGAGATCTGCTGGTCTTGGGGAACAGGCACATCCCCCTCTCTCTATGAAGAGGCTGTAGAGGGTCAACTTTTGGGGTTTGAAGGCTAGGTTTGCCACGCACCAGCTGTGTGACTTTAGACAGGTTAATTGCTTAGCATCTCTGAGGCTTTATTTTCTGTGTTTATGAAATTAGAACAGGAACATCAACTAGGCAGGAGCAGTGTGAGGACTAAATGGAATAAGCTATGATGAAAATTGTCCACTGTGATGTTAACGCTGGATAATGTGTTTATGGGACATGGAACAGTGTTGTTGATTTGAAAAGCAAAGAAAAATTGATACGTACTGAATGACTGGAGTCAATGGTTCCCTGTTTTTAAAGGATCATAACGGTAAGCACAACTCTAAGTGTGCATTTGTTATTGTACCCTCAAACCCCGCTTTGCATGGATTGGCTAAGGTCAGCAATGCTGGTCCACTCTGGTGCAACCACAGGGCACACTTGTGGCTCACAGTCATTCCCCAGGAAGGAGGGCCTGGTGGGTGGCCAGTCCATGAAGGAGAGCTTAAAACTCACCAGTGGTCAGGCACGGTGGCTCACACCTGTAATCCCAGCACTTTGGGAGGCTGAGGCAGGCGGATCATGAGGTCAGGAGTTTGAGACCAGCCTGGCCAACATAGTGAAACCCCGTCTCTACTAAAAATTAAAAAATTAGCTGGGTGTGGTGGTGTGTGCCTGTAATACCAGCTACTCGGGAGCCTGAGGCAGAAGAATTGCTTGAACCCAGAAGGCGGAGCTTTCAGTGAGCCAAGATCGCGCCACTGCACTCCAGCCTGGGCGACAGTGCCAGACTCCGTTAAAAAAAAATCACCAGTGCTCTCCATGTGGTCCAAAACGTTCCCGAGCTGCTCTTCTCTAAAGCTTAACCTATCTCTGTGTACTCCTCATTACTCAGCCCTCTTAGCGAGACCACTCTGCATGACTGCATGATACAGGCTTTTTCCATCTCCTTTCATCTCAAAACACTACACAGAAGGACGTTCAATCCCAAGTAAACCCCACTGGGACTGAACTTCCCAGCATAGCAGTGGGGGGAATGAATGAGGGAAAAAACGAAGAAGGAAATGGATGCTTCAATAGCAAGGGTGAGCATCAGAGCAGGAGCAGCAGACAGAATCACCCTGGGTTTGGATCTGCCTCTTAGCGGCCTTGTGGCCTTGGGCAAGTTGCAGAACTTCTCAGCTTCAGTGTTGGCATCTGCAAAACGGGGATATCATAGAGTTTCCTCATGGGATTGCTGTGAGCATTAAATGAGTTAATGTACGCCAAAAGCTATGAGCACAGTTCCTGACATATAGGAAGCACACGTTAGGTTTTAGTTATATTGTCATTTCATTTATTTAGTAAAGATTTATTGAACCCCCGTTAGGTGCTAAACACTTGCTCTAGTTAAAAATGAGACTCGCCTTTGAATCTCACAATCTATAGTGTGTATGCTTGGGATGGGGAATAAAAGAGATAAGAAACATTGTTATAATGCAGGTTGATTAATGATGTGTTGAGGAAGTATCAGAGGGTGTTGTGGGAGCAAAGAAAAGGGATAGCTAATTTAGATGTGTGTGTGTGTGTGTGTGTGTGTGTGTGTGTGTGTGTGTGTGTGTCTGTATCTTGGATTTGGGGAAGAAACAAGCCATGTACTCAAATAAATGCAATAGGGTTTTTCATCCTGGCATACACAGAGAGTGGAGGAAGATGCAGAACTTGAAATGATTGTCACTTTCTTGGGAGGAGGGTAGTGGGACTCAGGGAGGTCAAGGGATGGGAAGAAGGATTCTGGGGAACTGTTGGATAGACCAAGACTTCCAGCCCAAAAGCCTCATTGAAATCTTTCTGCACCCCTCTCTACTTTCTAGGAAATAATGAAGACCCCAGGGGGTCTCTAGCTCACATTCAAAAGATCGTGCCTTTAGGAATTTCAAGGTTTTAGAGCTATAGTAAAGCAATGATTAACCTAATCTAGGGTTACTAGAAAGTGACAAGCCACAAGCAAACATGTAGAGATCAGGATTGATGTCTGAGGTAAATCAAACAAACAGTAATTGCAGTCATGATGATCATAATAATGAGAGTTGGCATGTATTGAGTATGTATGCTACATGTGCCACATTTCGAGCCAAAAAAAGATTAAGTATGATATTTTCAGAACCTTCTATAATCCTTCAAGCTATGAACTGTTACCTCCTCATAAGAGGGCAACACTGAGGCTCAGACAAGACAGGTGCCTTACCCAAGGACACCCAAAGAGCAAGGAACGGAACTGGGATTTGAATATGGATCTGTCTGGCTCTGAGCACAAGCCCAGCCCTCTCTATCTCACCATCCTATCAAGCTGTGATAAACGATTGTTCTGTTCAGGGTAACCGGGCTACAAAATTAATGTGTAAGACACAATCATTGGCTTCAAATAACTTCCAGGTTTGTTTGGAGGAGGAAAGGGAAATGACACCTAAAAATAGAATCACAAAATGCCAGGCAGCCCAGTAAGTGTCCAATAAGGAGGGATATGAGGAGTGGCATTTCTGGGAGGAAAGTATGGCCACACTGGCTGCGTGGTAACGTTAAGAGTCCCCTGCATGCTTGTATAATGAATGCCTGTTAGAAAAAGCCTCAAAAGGGTCTTGAAACCCTCTGAACCCGGTCGTTTTCCCTTCTCACAGGGTTGGAAGTTGCTATATCCTGCCAGTATAATGTTAAACTGGCAACTGCCTTGTACAGGATCTTCTTCTTTTTTTTTTTTTTTTTTTTTTTTTAATAAGTAACATATGCAGATCCTCTGTTTGAAAGTCTTTTGTTAAAGAAACCATCTAGCTTGCCCTTATGCTGGGCTCCCTAATCTACTTAGGGAGTCCCTTTTCCCTTTGTTTCCCAAGGAAGCAGAAGTCTGATGGGATCAGACATGGGGGAGGGAGAAGCAGATTGTGTATAGGATTACCACGAATCACGATTTCTGCCTTGGACAAGGCTGAAAAAGAGAGGTGCTTAGAACATCCCTCTTTATGTTCTAGACTGAACACTCAGAAGTAGCATTTGGCAAAAAAACTGTAAAGGTTTGCAATCCTCTATACAAGCTCTGTCTCTTGGTGCCTGAACTTTCTACCTCGTTGTCATTAAAAACCCAGTGAGAAAAAGAAGGATACCTGTTTTGGGAAGATCCTGAAACTTCCAGGAACCATTCTGGGTGCCTTGCTCGTATCCTAGTTTTTCGTGATTAAAGTTGCAGATTCTGCCAGGCGCAGTGGTTCACGCCTATAATCTCAACACTTTGGGAGGCCGAGACAGGAGGATCACCTGAACCCAGGAGTTCAAGACCAGCCTGGGCACTATCGTGAGATCTGGTCTCCACGAAACAAACAAACAAACAAACAAAAACTAGTCAGGTGTGTGTGGTGGTCCCATATGCCTATGGTCCCAGCTTCTTGGGAGGCTGAGGCAGGAGGACTGCTTGAGCCCGGGAGGTTGAGGCTGCAGTGAGCTGTGATTGGGCCACTATACTTCAGCTAGGGTGACAGACCGAGACCCTGTCTCAGTCAATCAACCAACCAGTAAAAGAGCAGATTCATCAGCAAACTGCGGGTTTGAACCCCAATGCTCCACTTACTAGGCTGTGTGAACTTGGGCTACTCAGTTCCTCTCTGTCAAGTGCATCACATTTTATGTAATCCAAGAAGCCTTCCATTTCCAGATGCGTCACCATTTTCTTGTGCTGCTAAAAACAAAAACTCAATAAATTTAGCTATCACCTGTTTCAATTATGTGTCCCAGTTTCAGAGGCATTAAACTGCAGATAGAAAAGGTGCATCTTAGAATAGATGAAATATATCTAAAAATGCTTCCCCGTCAAAAAGATGTTGTGGGAATTAGATGAGTTAATGTGGGTAATGCTGTTAGAACAGAGCCTGGCATAGAGTAAATAATATTAAATAGCAGTCATTGTTATGGTGGTGTTTAATCCTTTCAACAACTCTGTAATAGAGGTATTGTTAATAAGCTTTAGTACCTGGGTACACTAGAGCTTGAAGATCCCCAGGGTCTAGTTCTCTGCTGAGAGGTTAATTGACAGGTACCGAAGAGGGGGCAAACCAGGCAGAATCCTAGGTATGGAAAAGACCTGGGCCTGACAGTCTACATCCCTCCCACTGCCCCCTCACCCCCGCTACCGAATGATGAGGATGGATGTGTCCAGAGACAGCCTTGGAAACCCACAGCATACACCCAGCTGGGCTGCCTGGAGTCAGAAAAGGAGAACCAACATATTTGAGAAACATTTTTCCCAGCAAGAGAAACCTGGACTTCCAGCACAGTATGTTTCCACAGCAAACATAAAGCTAGTTTCCTCCTTGTCCAGATAGAAGAAATTGTGACCTGAAGAGATAAATGCCGGGCTGTGGTGACTCATTGGTTTTTGTTAAAGGTGACCTTAGCACTCAGTGATCTCTCTTGCCTTTAATCACTGAGACCACGCCCCCTGCATGGAATCACTGATTGCCCTGAAAAAAAAAAATAAAATAAAATAAAATATCTAACAACCACTTGAGATTCGATTCTAAAGAATCTCAGCTGGCTGTACCTCCATTTTTATATTGCTCATGACTTAAGCCAGGAAAATAGCAATGAGGGAAAAGAGACTCTTTTCTCTCTCCCAAGGGGTTCTTCTAGCTCCATTGTTATTGCACGAGATAAACTGCAGAATTCATGTTTTTTGTTTAGATGGTTTTTTTTTTTTTTGTTTGTTTTTTTCTTTATGGCCTAATGCTTTGGACAGGCAATGCTTGCCTTAGCGAATCTTGCTGTGTCTAACTGCATGCCCATGTGACAGTCGGCTCCCCCTCCATGATAAATCAGGATGCAGGGAAGGAGTGTGTTCATTACCTCCCGACACGGGAAGAGCGATCTGCACTCTTCATGCTGGACAAAATGAAGCAGGCTCTTTGTCCCATCTACAAAGAGGCACCTGCTCTGCAGGGGAAGTGATGGTGGGGGAAGGGGTGAAGAAATGATCAATAAGTCTTGTTGATGGGATAATAAGCTTTGTGATTAGTTAGAAACTCTGCCTTTGAAGTCAGGCAAAGGTGGGTTCAAATTCTCTTTTTGACACTCTGGTGTGAGTTTCTGGGAAATGGAGTCGAAGAACAATAAGATCTATGGCATAGACGTTTTGGAAGGGTTAAATAAAATAATGCATGTGAAATACTGAGCACAATACCCAGTTAGTCTTCAATAAGTGGTGACAGTGGTCATTATTCTTACTTGTGCATGTCCCCCTTCTCTTATTGGACATGAGTGCTACTATGACTGTTTTGAAGATATGGTCAGTCCGGAGATGAAGTCAAGAGGAAACTGAGTATTAACTCTAAAGTCATGTAGTGAGGTTTATCATTAATGAGGCTTAATGAGGCCAGGCCCCAGCTTAAGAGTAGAAGGGAAGAAGCAGGTCTAAAGATATTCTTAGAGTTGGTATGAGAGTATATTTGCATGAGAGATGTGGTATCTTTCAGGAGAGTGTACATCCTGATGGCAGAAATGCTTAATCTAGACATAAACGTTAATTGTAGAGAAGGGGGTGCTCCTGAGCATGGTTTGATCCCTTGGATTTATCTCTCAGCTCAGTCTCATTATTCATGTTTTAATCCCATAGAGAACCAAAAGGTAGTGAGGAAAAAATAAAGGGAAAACACCATATATGGATTAGGATTGTTTTTGGCTGCAAGTAAGAGAAAAACTGAAAAGCAGCGAAGTAAACAAATAGGAATTTATTTTTCTCATATGAGAAGTCTGGAGGTGGACAGCTGTTGGCATTGGCTCTAAAGCTTACTAGCATCAGGCTGGCAAGGCCTTTTCCCTCATGGTCACAAAATGGCTGTCCCAAGTCCAGGCATCACATCCATATTCCAGCAGAAAGAGGAAAAAGTCTAGAGTAAAAGCTATGTTTGTCCCTTTTATGAAGTAAACAGAAGCTTTCCAAGAACCTTCCCCACCTATTTTCTCTATTTCTAATTTTCCAGAACAGTGTCACCTGTCTTTTCTAGCAGTAAGAATGGCTGGGAAAGTATACATCTAACATGAGTATAGAAAGCAGGAGCTGGTCGGGCGCGGTGGCTCACGCTTATAGTCCTAGCACTTTGGGAGGCTGGAGGCAGGTGGATCACCTGAGGTCAGGAGCTCAAGATGAGCCTGGCCAACATAGTGAAACCCTGTCTCTACTAAAAATACAAAAAAAATTAGCTGGGCATGGTGGCATGGGCCTGTAATCCCAACTACTTGGGAGGCTGGGGCAGGAGACTCACTTGAACCTGGGAAATGGAGGTTGCAGTGAGCCAAGATTGTGCCATTGGACTCCAGCCTGGGCAACAAGAGTGAAACTCCATCTCAAAAAAATAAACAAATAAAGCAGGGGCAAGGAAGCAGTGGTGATATTGAAGATGAGTATTAGATTGACTTTTCAGCAGTGACTTGCACAAATGATTTCACAAAAACTTAAATAATAGGGACCCCAAGCCACACACTGACAGAGGGTAACCCAAAAAGAGAGACATCCGTATCCCCTACCCTACACAACTACTGCTTAGGAATCTCAAGGGCACTTGTCCACAGTAGTGCCCGTGAAAGAGCTGTGGGGGTGAGGGAAAGAGGTAGAGTTCCCCAGTGGGAAAATTTATTCATTCAACTAATGTGTACTGAGTTCCAAGTATGTGTACGGTTATAGGTGGTGGGGATACAGAGCGAATAAAGAAAATCAAATGGGACACCATTTGGACACTCTGAAAAATGTAGGGAGAATAACACAAGCCTGGATCTAAAGCAATAGAATATGTTCCATCTTTATCTCCTGTGACCCCCCATCTGTTTCCATCATTTGGTGAGGCTTAAGGAAATTCTGGTTAGATAAGCCTTTGCACAACTGTGGAAGGAAACTTATTCTTGACTTCCTTTCAACATCCCTACAGCCTCCAAAGACTCAACCATCAGCTGTTAAATTCAAAAGCTGCAAAAATTCGTATGGGGTTCATTGGCAAGTAGCACTTACATAAAATCTGACAGAAGCCAATTAAACCTTTCTTGGGCTGAATAAACCAACATATTTTTTTCTCAGAGATATTTCTGACAGCTAAATTCAAAATCATAATCATCAGTAATGGGATACCTTCTATCCTGAGATGGTGGCATTTTCTCTTCTAAACTCCTGTTTTCAAACTCTGCTGAGAAAATTTCTTGTGGGGCTCAATTTTGATCGAATGTATTTCTGCCTAAATTGGAATTTATGCAATCGGTAGTTTTATTTAATAACTTGAAAATTAGCCGCGTCTGGCAGTTGGCTTGCAAGCCTGGAAATGCCTCAGGGTTTCTGGATTTCACAAAGTGGTGAGATTATACAACTGGGACAGATTCTTGGATAGGTTCAGCCTTGTCAGGGGTTTCATGGTAGGCTGTAGCTCAGGGGCAGAAAGGACAGAGAATATCCCCTATTACAGCCTGGTACGTGATCAGGTCATCTTTTGGGGTATATATTGAGCACCTACCATGTGACAGATGTTTTGAGGATGCTGAAATGCAGCAGACTTGTGGTCTTCTCCCAAGGAACCCACAGTGCTGTCGGAGAGAACATTTATAAATAACTATGAATCAAGATGGTGAATAACAAGTACCAAAAGAAAGACAAACAATATATATATATATATATATATATATATATATATATATATATATATAGGAGCTTGAGGTAGAAACAAGTTCTATCATGGAAAGAGGTGCAGTGAAGCCATCTGAATCTTGAGCGTTGGCTGGATATAGACTTGGGGTGGTACTAGACACTGAGCCAAACCTAGAACTCATTCTCTAATACATCGGGGAGGAAGGGAGGGGGTATTACCATTCTCCTGCAAAAAACAAGTTCTTTCTTGGTATCCTGTCTGACAAAATGGTCCCTCACTGAGCTCCAGCAGATCGCTCTTTTCATACTCTCCCTCTCCATACACAAAGTTGCCCAAGTTTCTGTCCCAAAGGGTTGTCAAATTAGGGAGGACTATGCCCCATGAACTCCCACTAAAGCTTTTGATAACTGGAAATACCTAGCATGTTACTTCTCTCCAGGCTTTGCATTTCAGCAGTTTCTCAAACTTGGCACTATTGAACATTTGAGGCCAGATAGGTTGCCCCTTGCATTGCAGAGTGTGAAGCAGCATTCCTGCCCTCTCCCTATTAGATGACAGTCGCAGCCTCCCTGTGGTGACAAACAAAAATGTCTCAATATTGGCAAATGTCCTCAGGGAGCAAAACCATCCACAGGTGAGAATCACTAGCAGAGGGATGCTGAAGTCTTGAATACCCTTCCCCAGCCGAATGCCTATCTGATGGTAAAACCTTCCCTGTTTAAATAAATGATGCTGTCATGTACCCAGTTGTTCAAGTAGAAACCCAAGCTTCATCTATGACCTCTGCCTCTTCAACACCCCATATGTCCACTGCCACAGGGTAGGTGTTCTGTGGACACTACCTCCTTCCCCAAGGTTACTACCTGGTCCTTTCTTGCCTGGACCATTCCATTGAACCCATAACTGTACTTTTTTCCTTCCATCTGACCCATTGTCTTTCAATGCAAGTGTGATACTGTCATTTCCCCTTGTTTAAACAATTCAATGACCCTTTATTGTCCTCAAAATGAAGAAGAATATCTTTAATGAAGTTTATAAGTCTCTGCATGATCTGGCCCATGCCAGGTTCTTCAGCCTCATCTTTCATCACTTGGTCACCAGTAAGGAGCCACACTAGGTTTAAAATATGCTGCCTTCTAACTTCTTCCACCTCTTAGAACATTCTTCTCTCCCTCTCTCTCTCTCTCTCTCTCTCTCTCTCTCTCACACACACACACACACGCACACACACATCTCTCCTACTTCTTTCAGTGTCAGCTTAAATGTCATTTCTTTTGAGAAGCCTTCCCTGGCCACCACCTCCCAATCCGGGTCACATGCTACTTTTGTACCATAAAATTCCCCTTTGTAACACTATCTTATCTAGCAAACTAGAAGCTCCTCCAGAGCAAGAAACATCGTAGCTTTTTGGTTGCTACTACCTTGATATCCCATAGGACCTGCCACGTGGTAGAAGTGCAGTTAAGACTTGGATGAGTAGGTAGATCTTTCTAGGGCTCTCTTGTCTGATAAGCAGCCATTAATTACATAGCATTAAAGCCAAACCAACCCTCTTCAAGACAGAAAAAGGAGGCTGAGCACAGAGGCTCACGCCTGTAATCCCAGCACTTTGGGAGGCTGAGGCAGGCAGATCATGACGTCAGGAGTTTGAGACCAGCCTGACCAACATGATGAAACCCCATCTCTACTAAAAATACAAAAATTAGCCAGGTGTGGTGGTGCATGCCTGTAATCCCAGCTACTCAGGAGGCTGAGGGAGGAGAGTTACTTGAATCTGGGAGACGGAGTTTGCAGTGAGCCGAGATCATGCCACTGCAGTCCAGCCTGGGTGACAGAGTAAGACTGTCTCAAAAAAGAAAAAAAAAAAAAAAGACAGAAAAAACAGCCTGCAGTTTAGATGGGACATAGGAAGGGAATAGCCTGGAGCTACCTCTCAAGACCTGTCTTTGAACAGCCAAATCCTTATTGGTTTTTCATAGCAGCACCATTCCAGAACTTTGAATGGTGGTGGAGCAGGCATAGCCCATGCCTGGAATTAAGAGGCCTGGTTTCCAGCTCTCTCACTATCTGGCTGTATGACTTGTGTTTTGTTGTTGTTGTTTTTGTTTGTTTGTTCTTTGTTTTTTGTTTTGTTTTGTTTTGTTTTTGAGACAGAGTCTCACTCTGTCACCCTGGCTGGAGTACAGTGGCATGATCTCAGCTCAATGCCATCTTCACCTCCCAGGTTCAAGGGATTCTCCTGCTTCAGCCTCCCAAATAGCTTGGATTACAGGGGCACACCACCACGCCTGGCTGATTTTTTTTTTTTTTTTTTTTTTTTTTTTTAGCAGAGACGGGGTTTCACCATGTTGCCCAGCCTGGTCCTGAACTCCTGGGCTCAAGAGACCTACCTGCCTTGGCCTCCCAAAGTGCTGGGATTATAGGCGTTAGCCACCGCACCTAGCCTGGCTGTATGACTTTGGACAAGTCACTTAAACTCTTTGATTTCTTTGTCTTCATCTGAGAAGGAGGGAATCTTAACCTGGAAATTGCTGGGCTCCCTTGATGGCACGTGAAAAGAAAATGGCTACCACTTACTGAGTATCTGTTTTGCACCAATTGCTTTGCATATATTATTAAAATTAACTCTTCAATCCAGTGTAGTAGATGCTATCATGACATCTAATCTCTACTTGTAGAGATGAGGTAACTGAGGCTTGGAGAAGTTTTACAACCTGCCCAGAGACACCAGAGAAACAGGTGATGGTTTTAGGATTTGAATCCAGGACCAAATAATTACAGAAAGCCTGTGCTCTTAAGATGAGCCTGGCAGGTTGCAGTAAGAAGGTGTAAGTATCTCCCTAAAAGGGGCATCTACTGGTGCAATTTCTTTTTCTTTTTTTTCTTTTTTTTGAGACAGAGTCTTGCCCTGTCACCCAGGGTAGATTGCAATGGCTTGATCTTGGCTCACTGCAACCTCTGCCTCCTGGGTTCCAGCAATTCTTGTGCCTCAGCCTTCCCAGTAGCTGAGATTACAGGTGCCTGCCACCACACCTGGCTAATTTTTGTATTTTTAGTAGAGACAGGGTTTCACCATGTTGGCCAGGCTGGTCTCAAACTCCTGACCTCTTGATCCGCCCACCTCAGCCTCCCAAAGTGCTGGGATTACAGGTGTGAGCCACTGCACCCGGCCTATTGGTGCAATTTTTAAAGAGTATATTTAAAAATCTCTGGAATAAAGGGGAAAGCACCAATTTTAGCTGTAGGATATGCAAACAAGAATGTGACTCTGCCCGTGACCACAGACAAGGACATTTGCATTTTCTTGAGCTTTTGCTAAAATATGCTAGCAAGTTTCTGCCAGAAAAAAAACACAGCTAAGGATGAGAAAAGAGGGGGAAGAAAATCTGCATGTGGCTTAGACTCATCTTTCTTTTCATTTTTTCTTTTCTTTTCTTTTTTTTTTTTTTTTTTTTTGAGACAGAGACTCGCTCTGTCACCAAGGCTAGAGTGCAGTGGCACAATCTGGGCTCACTGCAACCTCCACCTCCTGGGTTCAAGCGATTCTCCTTCCTCAGCCTCCTGAGTAGCTGGGATTACAGGCATGTACCACCACGCCTGGCTAATTTTTGTATTTTTAGTAGAGATTGGGTTTCACCATGTTGATCAGGTTGCTCTCGAACTCTTGACCTTATGATCCTCCTACATTGACCTCCCAAAGTGTTGGGATTACAGGCGTGAGCCAACGTGCCCAGCCTAGACTCATCTTTCTAAATAATGTTCGTTTCAATGAAGATTCATAAGCCATTTCTAATTAGAGTCACATTTCCAAGAAAGGCATATTTTGATCCTGGGTCAATACACTGCCAAGACCTGCTAGATAAAATGGAGAGGAAGACAGTCCCAGCTAATGAGAGATCAGGCTCTGGGGTGTGTGTGGCTGAGATGTTGATAATCGTAAACAGCTTAATTGAGTTGAATAATTTGAGTAAATATCAAGTTAAATGGATTCACTCTGAATCTAAGCTCTGACCCACTGAATTCTTTTTCTCCAAAAAAAAAAATACCCTGTATCATAATTGCCTATTTATTTTTCTGATCTCATCACTAGACTTGTAGCTTTTTGAGGAAGGTGACTATGCATTGCTCATGATTCTATCCTAGAGCCTAGCACAGGGGCTGGTTCTGTATTATATACAGGGACTGTATTGTATACATATATACAGGGACTGGACTGTATATATGTCCAGTATTCTTTAGTCTCTCTTCTCAGGACCAAGGATAGCTCCACACAGTGAGGCAACACATTCCTCAGGCAACTGGAAATTCCATCTGGACAAGGCCCACAAATGTTTTATTACTATATTCCCAGCTCATGCTGGGTGCTTCATAAATATGAATACCATTCTAATATTTGCTATGTACCCTTGGGAAAGTTACTCTCTGTGCCTCAGTTTCCCTCTCCTCCATACAAAAATAATGACAGTTCCTGCCTCATCCAGTTGTTGGGAGGATCAGGGATAGCCCCAGGCACGTAGTAAGTGCTCACGAAATGTTTTCTCTTAATATTCCCACTTCGAAATCGGAGCCAATGGCTCCCAAATATCAAGAACTAAAACATTTAAATACTGACATTTCCAGAGATGATGATACTTATGCCAATCATTTTTATGCATTCAGGAAAAGACGGCCAAAAGGATAACATAACTAAAATGTTTCACTTCTAAGAGCCCTTGAAGAAAATGCCCAAAAGGCAATTAGCACATGACTGTCGCCTGTGTCGCTATTACTTATTAGCTGATCCCATCCTCTGTTAATCACAGTTCTTCTTTGATATTTTTAGACCTCTTGAAAGAGGCTCCTCAAAACTCAGGAAGCAGTGCTTGTTGGTAGGTACCAAGGAATTTGAGACACCATGAATATGGCATTCTCATAGGGTGTGGGAGAATGGTGAGAGCATTCTGCAGGGTCTTTGAGAACCAGAGTAGGCAGTTTGGATGCTTCTTTAACCCTAACTAGCCTCCTCATCTTTTCACTTTGTGCCCCCAACCAACAAATAGCCCTCCCAGTCAGCTTTCCTTGTGTTCTATGGTTCAGGATTCTAATTGCCCCAGTAAAAGCACAGTGCTTGAGTTTCCTTCACTGAACAGACAAACTCTAGCCAGAGCTGATTGACTTAGCGCCTGGGTCATGGGCTCATTCTGGGTTTTAAGTCCTGATTCTGATGCTGTTTGCCTGCTCTGTGACCTTACACTACCCACTTCACTTCTCTGATGCTGAAGACTCTCACCTGTAATTGAATCCTATGAAGATTCAAGACAATGTTCATAAGGACTGAGTCCAAAATAATAGCTAAGGTTGATTTGTGGTTGATATTTTTCAATGCTCTTGATGTTTTACATACATCCCAACCATCCCCATGTTCTGTTACATATGATGTCAAATTGGCTCTTTTGTCCAAAAAAAAAACAGATGTCATAGTATTGAGAAAAGAAATCTCCTCCTGAAAAATCATCATCTCCGCAGGTCGTCCTGGAGGTATGTTTTTGTATTCTACATGAGGTTAAAAATGATGTCAATGTTTTAAGAATAAGTAAATGATCTATTTAGATGTCAAGGTTTTAAGAATAAGTAATGATCTATCATGATCATGATAATAGAAGTAACTGACATTATTGGCTGAGTACTTAACCCCTTATGTGAGTTATGCAATTCCATACACTCTACAGTGATAAGAGGTAGGCATTATTTATTCCATTTTACAGATGAGGAAACCTGTCAACAAGAGTCATACAGCTATTGGTTAGTGGACCATCCACCATTTTTAACTGTTATGCTGTACTTCTCAACAAGGCAAACTTGGCTTTTCCCTGGGGGGTGGGTGGGTTGACAGAAAGTATGCCCCCACTCTCAAAAGAAGAGGAGAAGGAAGGAAAACCACCCACTTTGAGAAGCTTTAGGGGATAGAAAGAACACTGACTGCATCTTATAAGCTGTTCACTTCTGGCTTGTCGTCACCTACCAAGACCAAGGTCCAGAGTGTGTTTTTTTTTTGTTGTTTGCTTGTTTGTTTTGTTTTTAGACAGAGTCTCTCTCTGTCGCCCAGACTAGAGAGAGGTGGCACGAACTTGGCTCACTGCAACCTCCGCCTCCCAGGTTCAAGCAACTCTCATGTCTCAGCCTCCTGAATAGCTGGGATTACAGGTGTGTACCACCACACCTGGGTAATTTTTGTATTTTTAGTAGAGATGGGTTTTCACCATGTTGGCCTCGCTGGTCTCAAACTCCTGACCTCAGATGATTCACCCACCTCAGCCTCCCAAAGTGCTGGGATTACGGGCATAAACCACTACGCCTGGCCCAGGGCATGTTTCAGAGAACACTCTATCCACCCCAACAGTCCCTGAAGTTGACAACTGACAGACATTCCACAGGACTCTCAGTTCACTCCAGCTCCTCCAAGAACCCCACCAAGTCTCCATCCCGTCTTTTGTAACGTCAGTAATCACGAATATACCCGTTCATTGAATGAAGCCTGGGATTATCTAATCAACACAACTTTATCTTTGCCTCTCATTGCTCTCTTCAGGTATTTTCAGTGCAGGAAGCTCTAATCTGGAGACTGCATAAAAATGGTGTACCCAGGGTGAGCCTTTTCTGCTCACCCTTGGGTGACAGCCATACAAGTAGTCTCTTTAAATCACAAAACACAGTCACAATTCAAAAGCCAAAAGCCTTGACATAAGATATTAAGCAACATTTCAACCTTCCCTCAAGGAGAAGAGTGGTCCTCTTCTCCTCCCTTTTAAGGATGGCTTTAGGTAGGCCACCCAGGAGGGAGATATGGTGTGCGCCCCTTTCTTTAATCAGGGAGATCCCCAGCTCTCTTTGCTTGCTTGCTTGCTTTCTCTCTCCTTTCTTTCTCTCTTTCTTTCTTCTTTCTTTCTTTCTCTCCTTCTTTCTTTCTTTCTCCTTCCTTCCTTTCTCCCTCCCTTCCTCCCTCCCCGCCTTCTCTACCTCCCTTCCCTCCTTCCTTCTTTATTTATTTATTTATTTATTTATTTATTTCTTCTTTCACTTTCTTTCAACGGTCTCACCCTGTCACCCAGGCTGGAGTGCAGTAGCACTATCTCGGCTCACTGCATACCTCTGCCTCCTGGGTTCAAGCATTTATCTCGCCTCAGCGTCCCATGTAGCTGGGACTACAGGTGCATACCACCACACCCAGCTAATTGTTTTGTATTTTTAGTACACATGCAGTTTCACCATGTTGTACTTTTAGTAGAGACAGGGCTTTTCAATATTGGCCAGGTCGGTCTCAAACTCCTGACCTCAAGTGATCTGCATCCCTTGGCCTCCCAAAATGCTGGGATTATAGGTGTGAGCCACTGTGTCTGGCCTCTCTTTTGCTTTCTAACCGTATTGGCTGGAAAAGAAAATAGGAGACATGGGAAAGGCCTTAGCAGCACTGCCATAAAATGGCTTTATTCTCTCTGGGTCCAGCAGATGCCTAAAACTGGCTCATTCTACAGGTAATTTTGTTGGCTTTTTCGAAGTTCTCTACTACAGTGCTCTGGTTACAGCTCTCAACACATTTTCTACCAGCTGTGCACTCCCCCTCAGATCTTGGTTTACCAGAATTCCACCCCATTCAGACTCATGATATTGGGGTCTCCTGTGTTACTGGTGGGAGTCATTATGGGCGGGATCCCAGGTTGCTATTTCTGCCTTTGGTGCCACATCTGATCCCCAGGTTTCACACACCCCTGACATACAACTGAAGACAAGCACCACTTCCTGATGCAGCAGCTACTCTTCATCTCTCTACCTTGCCCTAGAAACACTTCCTAGCCTGCCTCTGTTCTCTGAACTTTCTAGGAGGGTGTCAGAGACCAGCCCACCAGTCCCCAGTTGCAGGGATCTCATCTTCAACTCTGGAGCCATCCCAGCGGTGGCTTCTCCCTCCTTCATTTAAGGTGAAGGATAAAGCATCCTCTTCCCTTTGGGATCAGGATTCAAAGCATCACAGAAGCTGTTGATGAAATTGCTTCACAAATGCCTCTCTCCCTTTCCACTCTCTAGTTTTGTGTTCTCAAAGTGGGTAAGAATTGAGAGATCCATTCTCCCATAGCTACCTTGAAGATGCCTTCAGGGTGGTCTTTCTCACTTTCATTTGGTGTCTGATGCCTACCTTGGGCCCTCAGTCTATACTATCTGTATTAGATCACTCTCACATTGCTGTTAAAAAATACCTGACACTGGGTGACTTAGAAGGACAGGAGGTTTATTTGGCTCATGGTTCTGGGGGCTGCACAGGAAACATGGTGGCATCTGCTTCTGGGGAAGCCTCAGGAAGCTTTTACTCGTGGTGGAAGGCAAAGCAGTAGTGGGAGCCTTACATGGCAGAAGCAGAACTGAGAGAGAGAGAGAGATGCTACAGACTTTTAAACAACCAGATCTTATAAGAACTTTATTGTAAGAACAGCACCAAGAGGTTTGTACTAAACCATTCATGAAAGAACCGCTCTTTGCTAAAGCACAGCAAGAATGCCCTTTACTACAGTTCTCAGTGAGTTCCTCGTTCCCATCTGAGACCACCTCAGCCTGGATTTCATCGTCCATATCACTAGTAGCATTTTGATCACAACTATTTAATCTCTAAGTCTCTAAGAAGTTCCAAACTTTCCCTCATCTTTCTGCCTTGTTCTGAGCCCTCCAAACTGTTCCAGACTCTGCCCATTACCCAGTTCCAAAGTCACCTCCATATTTTCAGGTATCTTTATAGCAATGCCTCACTCCCAGTATCAATTTTCTGTATTAGTCGGTTCTCACACTGCTATAAAGAACTACTTGAGAAGGAGTAATTCATTAAGAAAAAAAGTTGAATTGACTCTCAGGAAACATGGTTGGGGGAGGCCTCAGGAAACTTACAGTCATGGCAAAAGGGCAAAGAGGAAGCAAGCATGTATTCACATGGCCAGCAGGAGAGAGGGAAAGTGAAGGGGGAGGAGCTACACACTTTCAAAACAACCAGATCTCATGAGATTTCACTCACTATTGTGAGAACAGCAAAGGGGGAAATCCACCCACATGATCCAATCACCTCCCCACCAGGCCCCACCTCCAACATTGGAGATTTCATTGCGACATGAGATTTGAATGAGACATGGGTCGAAAGCATATCACTAACCTGCCTGTTAGTCTACGCTATTATTTACTAAAGGTTCACTGTGTGCCAAGTGATTTACAAACAGTATTTTGAGGCCTCATGACAACTTTGTGAGAAAGGCGTTATCACCCCCCTTTTACAGATAAGAAAACCAAGGCTCAGAATTTAAACATAACTTATATGATGTTGCACTGCTAATGGATGGAGAAGCTGACCCTCAAAACCAGGCCAGTCTGGCCCAAAAGTCCCAACATTTCCCTCTCCAGGATGCCCAGAGCTGCTAATATTTGCTGAAATGGAGTCTTGGCTTCATTCTCAAGTTTCTCAAAAATTCACTTCCAGGCCAGGTGCGCTGGCTCATGCCTGTAATCCCAGCACTTTGGGAGGCCGAGACAGGTGGATCACTGAAGGTCAGGAATTTGAGACCAGCCTGGCCAACATGGTGAAAATCTGTCTCTACTAAAAATACAAAAATTAGCCAGGCATGGTGGTGGTGGGTGCCTATAATCCCAGCTACTTGGGAGGCTGAGGCAGGACAATCACTTGAACCAGGGAGGTGGAGGTTACAGTGAGCTGAAACTGTGCCACTGTACTCTAGCCTGGGTGGAGAGCGACACTCTGTCTCAAAAATTAAAATTAAAATTAAAAAGTAAAATAATAAATTCACTTCCAGACCATGCTCATACAGCCTGTATGATCCCTTCTTGCTACCAAAGCCTCTTAAGCTCAGGAGAAGTTACAGGAGCATTTGGGAGGGTGGTGGGGTGATGGGGGGGTTAAGACACTGTCCATATCAGATGCAGCTGTCTCAGTGTCATTCACAATACAAAGTGTCCCTTTTTCTCCATATATATATATGTGTGTGTGTGTGTGTATATATATATACACACACACACACATATATATATAAAGAACATGGTCCTCCTGCAAATTGACTTGAAAGGAAGCCAGATTCCACTGTTCCTTGTGTGCCTGTGAAGGAAGATAGCCTTTTTTGGCACTTAAAGGACCTTAATTTAATCCACAATAGGAGACTTCATGAAGTGGCTGGGGATGTTGATCAGAGGCCAGATGCCCCCTAAGTCGCCAACCCAGATCCAAAGGAAATCAAATAATGTCACTCCCCAGAAAGCAGTTTTTCTTTCACCAAAGGTTTGGAAACTGCATTAAACAAACCTCTCAACATTTCTCTCTCTCTCTCTCTTCCCTCTCCCCTTCATTTCTCTCATTTTTTGTCTGTCTCTCCATGTTTCTTTCTCTGTCCCCTCTCTTCTCTCTCTCTCTCTCTTTTTTTTTTTTTAGATGGAGTTTTGCTCTTGTTGCCCAGGCTGGAATGCAGAGGCACGATCTCAGCTTGCTGCCACTTCTGCCTCCAGAGTTCAAGCAATTCTCCTGCCTCAGCCTCCTAAGTAGCTGGGATTATAGGTGCCCGCCACCACACCGGGCTAATATTTTGTATTTTTAGTAGAGACAGGATTTTACCATGTTGACCAGGCTGGTCTTGAACTCCTGACCTCAGGTGATCCATCTGCCCCGGCCTCCCAAAGTACTGGGATTACAGGCGTGAGCCACCACACCCAGCCACACTCCTTTCTTCTCATCCTCTTTCTTGCTATCTGCTCTCTCTCTTCCCTCCTCTCTCGCTCTCTCTCCTCTTTCTTTCTCACTCCCTCTCACTCTCTTTCTAGCTGTCTGCTCTCTCCCTCCTTGCTCTCATTCTCTCTCTCTCTCATCTCTCTCCTTGCTCTTTCCCTTTTTCTCCACTTCTCTCTCTTTCTCTGTCTAACCCCCATCATGACACCTAACAATATTTGTTAGTTCTTCCTGTGCTTCCCTTTAGCTTTTTATATAATTGTAACAATTTTATCTATTTAAAAAGTGAAGAGAAAAACCCTAGACAGCCTGTCCATTTGGACATCAAGGAAAGCAGACTTTCAGACCAATTGCTAGGCAATCCAATCCCACAGACTCCTTGTTTCATTAATGTTCTTTCGTCTGCCTGGATTGTAATGGGAGTCTGTCTGTAATTGCGTAGTTTGGGTAAATAGATCATTAGATAAGATTGATAACAGAGTGGCTTAGGTAATGTTTTAAACCAAAAGCAGAAAATCATCAGGGTGTCCCCCAGCTGTAAGTGACAGGACCACAATTCATACTGTTTCAGTTAAGAGTCTGTCAGGGTTTTTCAGCATAAATCGCCATTTTCTGAAGGTTCACTTTTCTGCTTTAACAAAGAAACAGGAAGATTTTCTTTCCAGCTACAGCACAGTGCATGGGGCTCCAGGCTAATGGATGTGGGTTTGTTTGGATAAAGAACTTGACATCAAGTTACTGCTGCTTAATGTAGACCGTAAAATGTTCTTACAAATAATTTCTTCATTTTGCAAAGCCTGGTTCTCAGCCTTTGCTGCTGCTTCAACCAGGGTCGCAGAGCACTCAGACATTGTCTTTGTGTTAAAGTAGCAGTAGAATTCAGGCTAACAAGAGACCAAGCCAAAGAAATCTCTTCTTGGGTTAAAGGGGCAGAGCAATCCAAACCAATAGATTCTCCCAGTTCTGAAGATAGGGCCCCACATCTAGAGCCACAGAGTCACAGAGAAACCTCGTAGGGCATCTAACCAGCTTCCTATCCAAAATGAGAGAATATGGTAATGTTGTTGGCTATCAGGCACAGTATGAGCCATAGCTCTGCTATTTCCTTGCTGTATGACCCTTGGGCAAATCACCTCTCATGCCAAGCCTCAGTTTCCTTATCCATAAAATGGAGATAAAGTCAGTGCCTACTTTTAAAAGTCTTGAAACTTGGGTAACCAGGATATCCTGGTCTCCCTGAGAGAGGGCTGGCTTGAGGTGGACCCAGTACTTATATGTGATCTGATCTTCTATATTGTCTTCCTATTTGCTGGTAAAATTGTTGACCTGGGTTCAGGCACATATTTAGAGCTCATTAAAACAAGACAGATTAGGAAGTTCTTCCCTTTAAGAGGCTTTCTCTGACTCTCTCCTTGTTTTCTTCCTCCCCAGCTCTGCAGGGCTCCACAGTCATAGCTTCCACCATGCAACTGCTGATATGTCTATGTCACCACCAGCAGCAGATTCATTAGAGCAGGAACAGCCATTAGTGATCGTTGAATTCATTCATTCAAAAACTATTTGCAGCACACCTACTATGTACTGATGCAGGGCAAATGAGCCTCAAAATTGGGGCTTAGCCCAGGAGGGTTCTTGGCTTTGGCCAGGAAAGAATTCAAGGGCAAGCCAGTAATGTTAGACAGCAATTTTTATTGAAGTGGCAGCATACAGTACCAGCAGAACTGCTGCTCCTTGCAGAGCAGGGCTACCCTATATGCAGTGGGCCCTGAGTAGCAGCTCAGATGCAGTTCTGCAGTCAAATTTATACCTATTTTTAATTATAAGCAGATTAGTGGGCAGATTATGTGGAATTTTCTAGAAAAAGGGTGGTGATTTCCAGGTTGTCAGGTTGTTGCCATGGAAAGGGTAACTTCCAGTTGTTGCCATGGCAATGGTAAGCTGACGTGGCACACTGGTGGACGTCTTATAAAAAACAGCTTCTGCCTTGTCCCTGTTTTAGCTAGTCCTCAATTTAGTCCAGTGTCCAAGCCCCATCTCCAGAGCCAAGTCCTGCCTCCTACCTCGGTATCAGCTAAACCCCATGGAAAAAACACAATAAATACTTGTTGAATAAATTAATGCAACATCTTATCCAAATAGTGAACCTATTATCTCCTTGTATACCTACTTGCTCTAAACAGTACACATTCTATTTAAAATATATTTTTCTTATTTTTTTAAGTTTCCACTCATTCTTTAGATTTTCTGGATAATTCCAGAATATTCTAGAGGGCCATTTACTCCTGGGACCAGCCACCTTTGGTGAAATCTCTTTGAATATCTGAGATCAGGTGTTCTATGGAAATCAAGGTTCCCTATGTACTGCACCTGTTGCTTTGTTACTAGAATGTTACATAGTTATCCATTTCATTTTATTTCATTCATTTCATTTATATTCAGATTCATTCATTCACTCATATTCATTTCATTTTCTAGAGTTCCCATCTAATGCCATATTTCTTTCTAGAGACTTTAACAAAGAACTCATGTCAATCTTTTATGAGATTTTTTAGACCATTTTTCTCCAAAGTCTAGTGCAGAATATGATTAGAATTATCTCCTTCTAAATACAATAGCAGTCCCCAGATACAGACCCCGTGGTGAACTTTCCCCAAAGTTTCCATCCAGTTTTCTTCCTTTATTGTCTGTTGGTCCATTTTTCACTTTATTCCTGTGTTTGTCCAAAGATTCAATTCCTAGCAATGCAAATGAGAAATATATCAGATGTTTCACTTTGGGTTTGCAACAAAGGCCTGAAAAATTGGCCTTTTATCATTGCAGTATCTTGCGTTAGAACCAATTTTGCAATGTCCTGCATTTGTCTCTGTGTTCTGAAGCTTTTTTCCCACTAGTAGATTTTTTCCAAATAATTTTATTCTCACCCAAATGCTTTAAAAAACACTTTTATTAAAGTATAACATGCATAGAGAAAAGTACACAAATATAAGTGCACAGTTTTATAAGTTTTTACAGTGAAAAGATCCATGCAACCTCTTCACCAAAATCAAGATATAGACCATTACCAGCACTGTTGTTTCAATCTTTGTTTTTTCCAAAACTCATGTTGAAATTTAATTTCCATTGTAGCACTATTAAGAGATCGGGGCCTTTTTCATTGAAAGGTAATATTTGTAAATATGTAGATGGGTGCAGGTGATATTTTGGTACATGCATAGAATGTGTGATGATCAAGTGAGGGTACTTAGAATATCTGTCACCAGGAGCATTTATCATTTCTATGTGTGGAGAACATTTCAAGTCCTTACTTCTAGCTGTTTTTAAATGTACAATACGTTGTTGATAACTATTATTACACCACTCTGCTATCCAACAATAAAACTTATTTCTTTCATCTAACTACATATTAATACCCATTCACCAACCTCTCTCCATTTCCCTCAACACCCACACCCATATATTTCCCAGCCTCTGCTATCATTCTATCCTCTACTCCATGTGATCAGCTTTTTTTTTTTTTTTTTTTTTTGAGATGGAGTCTCACTCTGTTGCCCAGGCTGGAGTGCAATGGCCTGATCTCAACTCACCACAACCTCTGCCTCCTGGGTTTAAGCAATTATCCTGCCTCAGCCTCCTGAGTAGCTGGGATTACAGGCATGCACAACAACGCCCGGCTAGTGATCAGCTATTTTGATCCCAAATATGAACGATATATTAGTCCTTTCTCACATTGCTTTAAAGAAATGCCTGAGACTGGATAATTTACAAAGGAAAGTGGTTTAATTTGCTCATGGTTCTGCAAGCTGTACAGGAAGCATTATGCTGGCATCTGCTCAGCTTCTGGGGAGGCCTCAGGAAACTTACAATCATGGCTGAAGGTGAAGGGGAGGCAGGCATGTGTTATGTAGAAGGAGCAAGAGCAAATGGCAGTGGGGGGGCAGGACCAGCTACACACTTCTAAACAACCAGATCTCGTGAGCACTCATCATGAAAACAGTACCAAGGGGGGATGGTGCTAGACCATTCATGAAGGATCCACCTCCACAATCCAATCACCTCCTACCAGGCCCCACCTCCAGCACTGGGGATTACAGTTCAACATGAGATTTGAGTGGGACACAGATCCAAACCATGTCAGGTGATTACATGCAATATTTGTCTTCCTGTGTCTGGCTTATTTCACTTAATATAATGACCTAAGTTCCCTTTAAGAGGTGATGAGACCAGGAAGGCTCCACCTCATGGGTGGGATTGTTGCTATTATAAAAGGTGAGTTTGGTCTTTCTCACCCCTCTCTTGGAAGACCCTCAAAAGATGCCAGCCCCCCCTCAATCTTGGACTTCCCAGTATCCAGAATTCTGAGCCACTAAATTTCTGTTCATTATAAATTACCCAGTCTCAAGTAGTCTGTTATAGCAGCACAAAACAAATTAAGACAACCAGAAATCCCCCAAGAAAACCCTCAAACACCCTCCCAGATCATGGTCTTCCTTCTTCCCGATGGTAACCACCATCCTGACTTCTATCACTATCAATTATTTTTGCCTGTTTCTTGAACATCATATAAATGAATCATACAGGGTATACTCTTTTGGATCTGGATTCATTTGCACAATGTTATGTTTATGAGATTTATTTATATTTTTGTGCATAACTGTCATTTGTTCATTCTCGTTGCTATATAGTATTCTACAATATGACTGTACCACAATTTATTTACTTCTTGAAGGACTTTTGAGTTGTGTTTTTTTCAGGGAGAAGATGGGAGTGGAGCTATTACAAAATGCTGTGAATGTTTTTGTACAATGCCTTTTGGTGAATAAATGTAGATTTCCCATGAGTGGAATTGCTAGCCAGAGGAAATGCATATGTTCAGCTTTATAAGCTTTACATGCTGCCAAACAGTTATCTGTAAGGGTGGTTCAGTTTATACTACCCCCAGTAGTGAAGGAAATTTCCAGTTGCCCCACATCCTCAACAATCTTGATAATGTCAGTGTTTTTATCTTTAGCTAGTCTGGTGGGTGCTTAGTAGTATCATACTGTGGAAATGCTTTAATTTGCATTTCCTTAATGCCTGATGAGGTTGAGCATGTTTTGATAGGTTTATTGGCCATTTGGATATATTCTTTCATGAAATGCAAGTTCAAATCTCTTGTTCATTTCTCCATTGTTACACACATTTCAGATCTGCTTCAAGATGTGGGAAAACAAGCACTGGTGTAGGTGAGAGTGAAAAATCTGTACATTTTTGGAACATGGTTTTAAATACATGAAGAGCCTTTATGTAGTCATTTCACTTTTAGGTGTTGATTACATGGAAATATTCCTGATAAGTACTGTCCTCAAGAATAAATATTGAAAATATTGAGGACTTATACATATATTTTAAAATATATAAATAGCTGCTTATCACAGGTCTATTTTATTAAAAAAAAATCTTTTAGTTGCAAGTAACAGAAAACCCTCTCAAATTTATGCAAGCAAAAAATATTGGAATCAGAGGTTCACATTACAGAAACTCTAAGGTTCCAGGCATAGCTGGATCCAGGAGTTTAGACAAAGTCATCAAGAATCTGCCTGTACTCCTTGTCTCTCTTTTCATTTGTGATGATTTCATTCTCAGGCAAGAGCTCTCCGTTGAGTGTCAAAATGGCTACCAGCAGTTCCAGGTCTAAATTCTTCTGGTTTAGGAACAGCAGGGGAAAAAAATAAGCTTCTCTTTCCTTAAAGCATCATCAAGGGTCCCAAAAGAACCACCCCTGAGTTACCCACTTGGAGCCCAGGGACCAGGGTCATCCACATTTGAGCAACAAATACTAAGGATGGAGAAGGGATAAATACCAAGACAAAAATCCGGGTGCTTTGATCAAAAGAAGGCAGCCCAAATATTGACAAGACAAAAACAGTGTCTATTACATCAACATTAATCATATTTTCAAAAAACTGGCAACAATCTAAAATGTGTACCAATAAGAGAATCAAATAATAATCATGTCCATGCATACTGTGGAATATTATGCAGCTACTAAAATGAACAAGATAAATCCATACATATAAACATGGAAAGATAGTCATTGTGTATAGTTCGATGGGGGGAGTGATCATTATATGTATAGTATAATGAGTATGATCATATAATTTATTGCCCAACTTGGATAGTTTCAGAGCAAAAGGAGGTGCATATTCAGTTATCCCGGAAAATATATATATAAATTAAGATAGTCCTGGACAAATACATATGTCTGGTGGACAGAATTCTAATCCCATTTTTATTTAAACATCTATCTGTATATCTATAGCTATGTCTACCTATCTATCTAACTACCTACTTGTATGTATTTATCATTTGTTTTTAAGACTTGGAGGTTGATCCTAGGATGTATGAGAAGGGGCTTAGGGGAGAGTCAGCCCCTTTTAAATTCGAGATGTAAATTACATGCCATAAAATGTTTATAACTTAAGTTGCAGCTCTATTAAATTTTACATAGCTATATACCTGTTAACCATCACCTTAATAAATGTATAAAACATTCCAGAAGATTCTATCATCTCTTCCTAATCAATACTGCACCCACTTCTCCTTGCAATAAATAAATAAATAAATACCATGCCCACTGCAGAGGTAGCCAGTATTCCAACTTCACAATAGATGAGTTGTGTCCATTCTTGTACTTTATGTAATGAACTTATAGGGCGTATTCTCTTTTATCCCTGGCTTCTTTTGCTCACCATGAGATCTGGATAATTTAATTCATGGTGTTGCGTGTATCAGTAGTTTACTATTTTTCATTGGTAAATAGTATTTTCTTGTATGAATATACCATAATTTATTTCTTTACTCTCTCATTGACAGGCATATGGAGTGTTTCCTATTTAGGACTATTATGAGTAAATCTTGTTGAATATTCTTTTACATGTCTTTTGGGTGAACATATACACTAGATTTTCTTAGCTGGGTCATAGACTAGATGTATGTTTAGTTTAGTCAGAAACTGGCCCACAAGGTGGCTCATGCCTATAATCCCAGCACTCTGGGAGGCCAAGGCAGGTGGATCACTTGAGGCTGGGAGTTTGAGACCAGCTTGGCTAACATGGCAAAACTCCATCTCTATTAAAAATACAAAAGTTAGCAGGTGTGGTGGTGCATGCCTGTAATCCCAGCTACTCAGGAGGCTGAGGCTGAGGCAGGAGAATTGCTTGAACCCAGAAAGTAGAGGTTGCAGTGAGCTGCGACTGTGCCATTGCACCCCACCCTGGGTAACAGAAACAGACTGTCAAAGAAAGAAAGAAAGAGACAGAGAATAAAGAGAGAGAGAAAGAAAGAAGGAAGGAAGGAAGGAGGGAAGGAAGGAAGGAAGGAGGGAGGGTGGGAGGGAGGGAGGGAGGGAAAGACGAAAGAAAAGAAAGAAAAAAGAAAGAAGAAAGAAAAGAGAAGGAGAGAGAGAAAGAAAGAAAGGAAAGGAAAGGAAGAGGAAAGGAAAGGAAAGGAAAAATTTAAGTTGGCAGCATTTCAACATTCCAAGGTGTCACCCGTGTATGACAGCTCCAGTGGTTTCACATCCTCATCAAAATGTAGTCTTCCTTATTTTAGCCTCTCTGGTGAATGTGCACCGATACCTCGTTGTGCTTTTCATCTGAATTTTCCTGATGAGTAACAATGTTGAACATCTTTTCATGTCGTTACAGATCATTTGGTTTCCTCTTTTGTGAATGCCTGTTTGAGTCTCCTGTCTTTACAAAATTTTGTCTTTTATTATTGATTTGTAAGAGTTTTTTTATATATTCTAGGTATGAGTCGTGTGTGTGTGTGTGTGTGTGCATATTCACCAAGTGCCTTTTTATTTCTTTAATGATGCCTTCTATAAGCAGAAATTCTTAAATTTAACAAAGTCAAATTTATCCATTCTTTTCTATTATAGCTGGAGCTTTTCTCCTACACTTATTAGAAAGCCACAAGACATAGCTATTAATATTATTTTAAACAGTCAGTATTCTACCCCTGCACACACACACATTTGCTCCTTCTGGTCTCCATTGTATTCTGTTTCCATCTGGGATCGACTTCCTGCAGCTTGGAGAGCCGCTTTAGTATTTCCTGTAGTGCGGACCTGCTGGTGGTGAGGAATCTCCTGAGCTTTGGTAGGTGTGAAAGGTGTGAAAATACCTTTATTTTGCTACCGCTTTTGAAAAATACTTTCATTGGATACAGAATTGTAGGTGAGCAGGTTTTGGCGTTTGGTTGGTTGCTTGGGGTTTTGGGTTTTCATTTTTTAGCATGTTGAATATGTCATTCTGTTGTTTTATGTCTTTCATAATTTCTAAGCAGCACTCTTCACTCCCTGGAATTTTAGTTCATCAAGTCTTCCTTTGCTTCCATGGTTCTCCAGTGTCTTTGGAAATATGATCCTTGTCATTTATCCTTCATCTTCTTCTTGTTGCAGTGAAAACAATAGGCTTCCGCTCTCTGCCACAACCTACTCAGAAATTGAAAACAAGCTTCAGTTTGGGGAGATTTCGAGCTAACATATTTGCTTCCCTTCCTTCTACTCTCCTTCCTTCTTTGTTTTTACTTTGATATACTCATTTATTTTTAATCAACTTTTTGAGGTATAATTTACATATGATCAAATGCACACATTTGAAGTCTACAGTTCAGTGAGATTTCACAATTGTATGCACCCATGTAACCACCATCCCAATCAGGATATGGAGTGTTTTTATAGTCCCCAAAAGACCTCTCATATCCATTGGAAGTCAATCTCCTCCTCCTACCCCAAAGCCCAGGCAACCCTAATCTATACTCTATCACTCTAAGTTAGTTTTTTTTTCTGTTTTCTAATTTTTTATAAATTGAATCACATAGTATAAGCTTCTCTGTGTCTGGCTTCTTTCAGCCAACATGTTTTTCAGACTCATCATGTTGTTGGACATATCAGTGGCCTGCTGTCTTTTATTACTGAATAATAATATGAATCCTATGAATATAACAGAGTTTATCCATTCACCTGTTGATGGACATTTGGGTCAGTTCCAGTTTTTCTTCCTTTAAAAAATCTAAGAAGCTAAAACTAATTTGCTGGTGCACGGCGCATCTTATAATTGATGCCCACACTGGTGACAGACTCCATGTTTGTGTAAGATGCAGCCTGGACAAGGGGGATCTCCCGCTGGACAATTTCAAGCATGATCGGTGTTGCAGAAAGGCAAGCACAGGCTGTCACAGGAGCAAACAGCAGGAAGACCTCGTGTTGCCCAGGGATTCAGAAAACACTCCCTGGAGAAGCATCTGGGATGAGAGTCAAGGATGACAAGGATGACTGGGAGTGAATGATGCGAAGATTGGGACAGGCTCAGAGGCGTATAGAAAACTCGGTGGATGTGGAAGACAGATGGAAATTAGTACATCACCGAACATCTACACAGTGAGGCAGACGTCATGATAGAAACTTCTTGAAAATATTATTCCATTTAATCCTCAGAACACCTGTGAGACCTATATTAACCTCCATTTTATGAACGAGGAATCAGATTCGAGGAGATGAGGTAACGCGCCCCAGGTGACAGCATTAGGGATGATAGCAGGATTCGAACCCAGCTCTCTCTGGCCTCAAAACTCATGCCTCCTCCTTGTCCCGAGACCAACCCTGGTTAGACTGATTGCAAAAGAGGTGGAAAAAAGGGACAGGTTCAAGAAGGATCAACATGTTCCTGGCAGTAATGAACACTAAAAAAAGTTCTGTTTGTTGAATGAATAAATGTCCAAGGAAAGGAAATATTTCAGCCTATTGTCTGTGTTTTGTCATTTGTATTTAGTTCATTGTTTAAATTAAAAATAAAGACACTGATGACTGACAAATGTATTAAATCCTATGCAGTCTACCCTGAAATTGTCACATTATACCAGTGTAGACTTTCGTGTGTGTGTGTGTGTGTGTGTGTGTGTGTGTGTGTGTGTGTGTTGTGTTTTGTTTTGTTTTGTGGTCAGAGGCTAAAAGAAAGAGCTAAAAGAAAGCAAGATCAGAGAAATACCAAGAGGTGTTTACAAACTAAAGGGCAAAGGGATCTATGCCTTAACCAAAGCAAGATAAATAGAACTGCCAATTAACTTTACATTCTCAGAAGCAGTGCGAAAAGAATGCTGCCTGAACAATGAAAGTGTTGCTGGAAGCTTTCATATTTGGTGTTGCCTGAATGTAATTTGTTTCCTTTTACGTAGAAATATGTGGTATTAACGGAGGAATGTGATTAGAATACCAGCAGAAGCTGTCTTTCAGAGGACACACACAGGCAGGCGCGTAACATCCTGTGGAGATCAGGACAGTTTCTCTCCAATAAACTCACAAATTGCAGTGACCATGGTCTGCTTAATAAATAAAGGGCATCTGGATGCAGTGGCTCACGCCTGTAATCCCAGCACTTTGGGAGGCTGAGGCAGGCGCATCACGAGGTCAGGAGTCCGAGACCAGCCTGACAAACATGGTGAAACCCTGTCTCTACTAAAAATACAAAAAAAAATTAGCCAGGTGTGGTGGCGGGCACCTGTAATCGCAGCCACTCAGGAGGCTGAGGCAGGAGAATCGCTTGAACCTGAAAGGCGGAGGTTCAGTGAGCTGAGATCGCACCACTGCACTCCAGCCTGGGTGACAGAGTGAGACTCTGTCTCAAAAAACAAAAAAATTTAAAAAAATAAGTAAAGGGCATTGGGGCCAAGATTACAAGGTTTAGAAGACCCAGGCTTCCCACCAGAAGTCCTGGTCTCGCAGTAATAATAAGAACAAAGATGCATTGAGACATATGTATAGCTAACTATATAAATAGACAGATATTCACATATACACACACTGTGCTGAGATGCTCCATGTGAACTCACTCATTTCACCTTCCAACAACCATACAGGGTAGATGATCTTAGCCTCATTTAGAGATAAGAAAACTCTAATTAGTACATTACTGAACATCTACACAGTGATGCAGATGTTGTGATAGACATTTCTTAAAAATGTTATTCCATCTAATCCCCAGAACACCTGTGAGAAGTATACTTAGCTCCATTATATGAACAAGGAATCAGAGTCAAGTAGATGAGGTAACGCGTCCCAGGTGACAGTATTAGTGGTCATCGCAGGATTCGAGCCCAGCTGTGTCTGGCTTCAAAACTCATGTTTAGGAGACTCTTCTGCTTTCCACCAAAGCCCTTGACTTAACCTTTGCTCTCTTCTGAATCCACACTTTTCATGAAGGAGGAGCAAGGTAGTGATGGGATAGGGCATAGGATGACTGACTCTCTGACTGGAGGGTCTGAGAAACCCCACTTTCACACACACAGAGAAAACTGTGCCTTGGGTATGTGTGTGTGTGGTGGGTGGGGGAACTCCATGAGCAAATCAAGTAGCAAGAGAGAGTCTTAATATGCTTCGATGGCATGTGCCCATTCTCCTGATTTAATGGATGAGAAAACTGAGGTCCAGAGCAAGGGCAGTGAGACAGTGAGGGTCTCTTAGTACAAGTATAGCCTTCAGCGACCCACCCCATGTACCTCTGGGATCAAGACGAGTCAGGGGACACCTCCTAGGTAAGAACGGAAGGAATAGAAAACACTTTGGGGTTGTAGTTGTTATTGTGACAGTCTCGCTCTGTCGCCCAGGCTGGAATGCAGCTGCACAATCTCTGCTCACTGCAACCTCTGCCTCTTGGGTTCAAGCGATTCTTCTGCCTTAGTCTCCCGAGTAGCTGGGATTGCAGGCACATGCCACCATGTCTGGCTAATTTTTATATTTTTTGTCAAGATGGAGTTTCACCATGTTGGCCAGTCTGCTCTCGAACTCCTGACCTCAAGTGATCCACCCACCTCTGCTCCCAAAGGCCTCCCAAAATCTCACACCTGATGAGATTACAGGCATGAGCCACCACACCTGGCCTAAAAACACTTATATTGTACTTGATATATGCCAGACAATGATTCTAACCACTTTTCCACAGATTAACTCAGCCTTCAGAAGAGGAATAAGAAGAGGAGGAGGAGGAAGAGGAAGGAGGAGGAGGAGGAAGGAGGAGGACGAGACAGGAGGAAGAGGAAGGAGGAGGAGGGAGGGGGAGGAGGAGAGAAAGGAGGAGGAGGAAGGAGGAGGAGGCAGGAGGAGGAGGAAGGAAGAGGAGGAGAGGAGGAGGAGGAAGGAGGAGGAGGGAGGAGGAGGAGGAGGCAGGAGGAGGAGGAGGGAGGAGTAGGCAGGAGGAGGAGGCAGGAGGAGGCAGGAGGAGGAGGGAGGAGGGAGGAAGAGGAGGGAGGAGGAGGAGGGAGGAGGGAGGAGGAGGAGGGAGGAGGAGGAGGGAGGAGGGAGGAGGAGGAGGAGGAGGAGGGAGGAGGAGGAGGAGGAGGAGGGAGGAGGAGGAGGCGGGAGGAGGGGGAAGGAGGAGGAGGGGGAAGGAGGAGGAGGGAAGGAGGAGGAGGGGGAAGGAGGAGGAGGAAGGAAGAGGCTAAAGATGAGGAGGAAGGAGGAGGAGGAGAAGAAGAAGATGGCTCTAATGCAGAATTCCTGAGTTCAGGCCCCAGAGCTGTCATTTTATAGCTGTACAACCTGGAACTTCTGGCCCAAACCTCATTTTTCTTGTCTAATAAGTATTAGCTGAGCACGATAGTAAACGATATTAAATGTTTAGCAATCAGTGTGGCTAGGACACTGGACCCGCCATTAACCCTTTTGTTGCTGGATTGTGTGAAAGTCCAAGGAGCTTGCTGGAGAGGGACTGGAGTGGCCAGGGGAGCACAGGGTGGTACACTTGGCCTCACAGTAACAAATTGCAGCTTTAGACTTCTGAGCCAAGAATTTGCACCCATGGGGGAAACCATCTAAAATTAGGTTTGTCATCAGCAGCTTCTAAAGTTTGTACCAGCGGCCTGAACTTTCAAACACACGACCTCCTGCCCTTAGCACCATTTTGCAGTGCAGCGATTTCCATGTAATTAACACAAGTTCATGAATGTGCCCACCTTGGGTTTCCATGGCAATCCCTGCTCATAATTAATGTGGCCCCAGTTGCATCTCTGTGCTTCGGTTCAAGCCAGCCTCCACTTATTCACCATTTTATTTGTAATACCCCAAATTTAATTGGTGCTAATTATTTCTCTTTCTATGCTGGTGCTAACCCGATCATTTCGTAGTTCTTTTTCCCCTTTCTTCATCCTCTTGTTTTTCTGAACTAACATCCAGAGAAGATGAAGAAAGAGGAATGGGTGGGAAGAGACAATGCCTATTCTCTTTGGTGACAGAAGAAGTGTGGAAAGGTAAGAGTCTCAATATCCAACCACACAGTGCAGTCTCAGCTGGTAGAACTCCAGGCTGCAGAGCTAGGGATACAGGAGGTAAAAGCAGGCGTGCAGGTTGGTGGAAGAGAAGAAAATAACACAAGCATGACCTTATATGAGGCCTTCCTTGCCTGTGCTGGAGGAATGAACGCTAAATCCAGGCCTGAGAAGTAGCCATATTTGGAGAGAAAGACGCTTGCAATGTAGGTTTGAAAAAGATTTACGATGCACAAAGCACCAAGCTCATCTCCCAAGCGAGTCTCCCCTTCAGCCCAGAAAAGGGTGAACTGCAAGTGCAGAGAAGACAAACGGCATTCCTGGGAGGTAGAGGGAAGCTTTCTAGTTTATTGGGTTAGAAAAAACACTTGTATTTTCTTAAATCGGCAGAGCGGCAGAGATTCAGAGGGCTGCAGGACTTTAAAGCCCAGTGAATCCTTGAAAGCTAATGTAAGCTCCCTGGAAATCATCCTGCCAGAGAAACAGTGATGCACAGTGGTTACGAACACAGACTTGCACACTAGCTGTGCAACCACAGGCAAGTTACTTTGCCTCTCAGAGCCCCACAGTCTCCATCTACAAATGGAGAAAATAATAGTACTTAGCTCCGGGGTTGTTAGAAGGATGAATGGGTTAATGTGTTGAAGGAGTCTCTCCTATGCAGTGTTCGTTAATTACTATTGCCTGCTGCCTCCCAGTACCCAGCACAGGGCTAGCATGGAGCAGGTGCCAGTAAATGATGTTGAATAAATGAATGAATGAATGAATGTGGTGAAATAGAGGTTTAAGGGCCTGCCAAGGGTATCAGTAAGTGCCTCAATTATTCAGAATTTTGCCTTTCAATCCACCACCTGAAAGCAGGGATTTCAAATGTAAATATCTTCAAGACCCAGACAGGAAATACAAATGAGTAAATTCAGCTTGGGGTTAAGGGCCCATACCTCCCTATCCAACACAAGAAAGACCAGGCCAGACCCAGCTTTGAGGCCCCTTCAGGAAAGGCAGTCACTTAACATGAGCCAACGTGCCTGAGAACCTGCCCAATGTCTGATTCAGTCCCATAAGCCCAACCCTGCACTTAGACAATTCCAAGCAACACAATCCATTTTTAGAGTTCATTTTTCTCCAACCCACAGAATCCATAATGAATTAAGGAAAGCGTATCAAATACAATCATGCACTATTGTTAAGTTCTTGGCAAAGTTGCCAAATGTCAGGCAGACAGCGCGCGCCCCGTGGTGCATTCCACGTCCGGGACTATGGCTTAAGTTGTCATGATAATGAATTGCCGTGCTCACTTAGGCTTGGGAATAAATCCAGAATATCATGTCGTGTTGAGAAAGAAGGGCCTTACAAAGGTGACACCTTGTACCTCATTTGCAAGGCAACAATCCCAAACACACAACACAGGAATGGATGTATGAAAGTTATTTTCAACACAGTTTTTTAATTTTTAATTTTTAATTTTTTATTTTTTTGAGACAGGGTCTCACTCCATCGCCCAGGCTGCGTGCAGTGGCTCAATTTCGGCTCACTGCAAACTCCACCTCCCAGGTTCAGGCGATTCTCATGCCTCAGCCTCCGCGAGTAGCTGGGATTACAGGCGCCCGCCACCACGCCCAGCTAATTTTTGTATTTTTAGTAGAGATGAGGTTTCGCCATGTTGGTCAGGCTGGTCTCAAACTCCTGACCTCAAGTGATCCATCCACCTCGGCCTCCCAAAGTGCTGGGATTACAGGCACGAACCACCACGCCCGGGCAACATGGCTCTTTAAAACTGTACTTGAGGGCCTGAAATCTACGTGAAGGGGTCATGTAGATGGAGCAGTGCACTCCTCCCCGCTCATCTCAGAAACAGCTCTGACATCTCACCAACATTTCAGCTTGTTGACTGAAATGCAGAAGTTCAATAATAATTTAAGCCTGGAAGTGGTGGGGGCATTCATCAAAAACACTTCCTCTTCCACAGTTTGGTTTAGAATATGAGGCGGGCATAGCAGCTCATGCCTGTGATCTCAACACTTTGGGAGGCTCAAACTCCTCGCTCAGGAGGATCACTTGAGCGAGGAGTTTGAGACCAGCCCGGGCAACATGGTGAGACCCCATCTCTACAAAATATTTTCAGAAAACTTAGCCAGGTATAGTGGCACAGCCCTGTAGTCCCAGGTACTGAGGAGGCTGAGGCGGGAGATATCTTGGTGCTTGAATCCCTGTGCCTCTCCCTGAGGTCCTTCGAGCCCAGGACGTTGAGGCTGCAGTGAGCCATGATCACAGCACTGCACTCCAGCCTGGGTGACAAAGTGAAACACTGTCTCTATTTTAAAAAATAAAATAGTAGCTTTTTAATCACCATAGGCCCTGGACCCTAATGCCTCAGCGATTGGATGGTTTGGTTCTCTCTACCTGATTGCATTTCTTGAGACAGCCTCGTGTTTCTTCATTAAACCACCATCACTGGGAATTGATTCCTTCTACTGGAGAACAAAATCCAATCCTGACATTGTGTCTCAATCAGCAAAATGGATACTTGAGATAATTAACAAAAAATACAAGACACCGCAAGTGGTACCCATGTCCAATAGAAGAGAGGGGAGGAAGGGCTTAAATCTAGAAAATTCCACAGATTTTTCTCCAAAGCCCAAATCTCATAGTTCCCAACCTATTCCCAAGACCTGGATAGAGCAGTGGCTCAATAAATAGTTGTGGAATGGAAGAGTGAATGAATGACAGTCTGCTTCGTGTCAGGAAAAACAACTACCCTTACAGTCAGAGCCAGGTTAGAATCCCATGTTTACTGCCTAAAGGCCATCAAACCTTGGTTAAGACACTTCTCTTGTCTGAGCCTGAAGTTTTCCCATTGGTGGGATCTCAGAAGCGCTCCCCAAGTTGCTGTTTCGATTTTCTAAAACAAACCCCAGCATACATTCAGTTCCCCACAGAGCTGTGCTTCCTAATGGCAGAGTTGTTCATTTCTTTAGAAATAGGCTTTTCTCCAGCCTTCAAGGAACAGACCACCTTGGAATTCTTCCTGCAGAGCCTCGCCAGGAATTCCCCTCCCTGGCTCTGGGAAGGGCCCGTCCACTGCAGCTTACATCCATTATTAAGAGGGGCTTGTGCTGAGTCCCTGTGATAATCCTACCCAAGGACTCTCTCAATCTGGTGATCCTGGGTGAGAGGTAGCATCAAGACGGGTTAGAATGGCAGTTAAGCATGATCTTAGGCCAGGCGCGGTGGCTCACTCTTGTAATCCCAGCACTTTGGGAGGCCAAGGTGGGTGAATCACTTGGGGTCAGGAGTTCGAGACCAGCTGGGCCAATGTGATGAAACCCTGTCTCCACTAAAAATACAAAAAAATTAGCCAGGTGTGGTGGGTCATACCTGTATTCCCAGCTACTCGGGAGATGGAGGCAGGAGAATCGTGTAAGCCCAGGAGGCAGACGTTGCAGTGAGCCGAGACAGCACCACTGCGTTCCAGCCTGGGCGACAGAGCAAGACTGTATCTCAAAAATAAAGATAAAAAGAACAGCAGGTAGGCATGATCTTTAAGAGTTAGGCTAGCCTGGGCTTGAAGCTAGGCTCCTCAACTTGCTGGCTGTGCCACTTCGCCTCTCTAAGCTCTCATCCGCAAAACTGGGGCATAATGTCAATCTTTCAAGAGGCTGTGAGGTTTCGAGCTGACGCACAGAACCCTGGTAACTGGGAACCACCCACCCATGCCATGGCTTCCAGGTTCCCAGGGCATCGTAAATCAAGACAGAAACAATCCCTAGGCAAAATCTCAGAGATCTGATTGACACATAAAGAATCCCCCACACTATGGAAGGCAGACAGTGCCTTAGTCCAAAGCTGCTCCTGGAAAATGCTTCAGTCTTCAGCCTCCACCTACGAATCCCCACACAGAGAGAGAGATATCTTGGTGCTCGAGTCCCTCTGCTTTTATCAGCAGGCGTGACATAGATTTCACACAACACCTGGGCGCCAGACATGGTTGCACAACCCGCTAAACAAGCCACAATACCTGGGCCTTAGAGGTTGCTACACCCGCCACAGTGGTGTGTAGGATAATTTTATTTATTTTAGTTTATTTTTTTTGTGTGTAGGATCATTTTAAATGGACAGCCACTTTTACTCTTCATTGTTTATGATGTGTTAATTTCAATGGTGCATTAGGACAATTCTAACATGCATTTTCAAAGGCATAATGTCGTGGATGCTATTGCTTAGGAGAGAACTAAAGTAGAGACTTAAGGTTTTTTGTTTATTTATTTAGAAATGGAGTCTCGCTCTGTCGCCCCAGGCTGGAGTTCAGTGGCCCGATCTCGGCTCACTGCAACCTCCGCCTCCCCAGTTCAAGCGATTCTTCTGCCTCAGCCTCCTAAGTAGTTGGGATTACAGGTGCACACAACCACTCCCAGCTAATTTTTGTATTCTTAGGAAAGACAGGGTTTCACCATATTGGCCAGACTCGTCTCCAACTCCTGACCTCGTGATCCACCCGCCTCAGCCTCCCAAAGTGCTAGGATTACAAGTGTGAGCCACTGTGCTTGGCCCTCATTTTTTAAAATTTAACTCCCTGATGGTAAATGGGGAGTTCAGAATGTAACCCCGATTCCCTTACAGTCATAAAATGCCCTAGCACATAGCATTTACTCCATAAATAATCTGTGATTCTTTCAGTGGTGCTTAGAGAACACTGACTGACCTGAGGGAAAGCTGGTTCAATCACTCTAAACCCCACTAGCAGCGATGTGACCCCAAGCCAGTTACCCTCTCTGAGCCTCAGTTTCCTCATTTGCAAATAGGGGTTTTCATCAGTCCAACCCTGGCTATCGCAACTGAGGCACTGTCAATAGAAGTTTGCTGCCAAACCGCTTACTACGTGCCTCTGGGTGTGGGACTCTGTGTCTGGCACCTAGCTGAGCAACTTCAGCAAAGAGGAGCACTGTGGTGAGCTTGAAACTGCACTGGTGAAAGCTGATGCTTTAGTTCTGCCACCAAAAATCTGTGCAAACTTAGGCAAGATACTTTCTCCCCGGGGGGTCTCAGTTCCCCTCATCTGTAAAATGAGATGGGGGAGGTCCCCCTTCATTTCCACAAGTTCTCATTAATAAAAGCTTGGCTTAGCCTCTTTCTAGCCATCCAGATGTTTCTAAAGTGTACCAGTTCTGACATGGCAGAGACCAAACATGTGGATGATTGACTACATTTTTCACGTTTCATTTGTCATCTAGACAGGCTCTAAGTACATGGATAATGAACCCGGAATTTCAAATGAACTTAAGCCAATTCCTTTCTCACTCTCTCTTTGAGGCAAGAAAGGTTTCTTTGAAGGAAATGAAGAGAACTTTATCTTTTTTTTCTGCTCCTGACAGAACACCAGCTCTTGCCCAGGGCTGAATGGTAGGAAGCAAGCTTGCCAGAGGGAGAAAACCTATGCTGAAGAGGCAATTTTCTGTGCTAGCTAGATACACAGACTTTGAAATTCCAAGAGCTCTGGGTTCTAATCCCAGCTCTGCCAAATAATGGCTGTTGGGCTTTCATCTAGAGACTTAAAATCTGAGGGCCTCCTCTTCCTTATATGGATAATAATTACCTTTGTCACTGGGTTATTGTGAGGATTAAATATATTAAAATATTAAATATGATGTATTACACCACTTCTCCATGGCAGCCATGTAGAAACTACCCTATAAGGGTTAATGCTATACTCTCCCCCATTTTACAGATGAGAAATCGGAGGCACAGAGAAGTTAGCTGCCTTCCCCAACTTCAGAGGTAGTAAGTATGGAGTTAGGACAGGAAACCTTATAGAAATAATGAAGACAACTACGTAGATAAGTTACAATCTGGACAGGAAAATATGATGAGAAATGCTATAGAGGGGTGGTGGTGTTCTTGGAAAGGGGTCTTGATCCAGACCGCGAGAGAGGATTCTTGGACTGCACATAAGAAAGAATTCAGGCCAAGTCCACAGAGTAAAATGAAATCAAGTTTATTAGAGAAGTAAAAAAAAAAAAAAAGAATGGCTACTCTGCTGCTTAACTGAGTATATTTATAGTTTGTTTCTGATTATATGCTAAACAAGGGGTGGATTTTTCATGAGTTTTTGGGGAAAGGGGCAAGCAGTTCCCAGAACTAAGGGTTCCTCCTCCTCTTAGACCATATAAGTATCATTTCTGGTTGTTGCCTTGGCATTTGTAAACTGTCCTGGCGCTGGCAGGAGTGTCTTTGGCATGCGGATGCATTAGAATTAATGTAAAATGAGCAGTGAGGATGGCCCGAGGTTACTTTCATTGCTATCTTGGTTTTGGTGGTTTTTGGCCAGCTTCTTTAGCGCATCCTGAATAAATCAGCATCCTGATAAATCAGCAGGATCTCTGTGATACCAGTCCTGCAACCTCCTATCTCATCCTGTGACTAGGAATGCCTAACCTCCTGGGAATGCAGCCCAGTTGGTCTCAGCCTCATTTTACCCAGTCCATATTCAAAATACAGTCACTCTGGTTCAAGTGCCTCTGACAGTGGGGATTAAGGACAATGCGTCTTAAGAATGTATCTATGGTCAGGCGCAGTAGCTCAAGCCTGTAATCCCAGCACTCTGGGAGGCCGAGGCAGGCGGATCATGAGATCAAGAGATCGAGACCATCCTGGCCAACATGGTGAAACCCCATCTCTACTAAAAAATACAAAAATTAGCTGGGCGTGGCGATGCGTACCTATAGTCCCAGCTACTTGGGAGGCTGAGGCAGGAGGATTGCTTGAACCCAGGAGGCGGAGGTTGCAGTGAGCCGAGGTCGTGACACTGCACTCCAGCCCGGAGCCTGGCGACAGAGCAAGACTCTGTCTCAAAAAAAAAAAAAAAAAAAAAAAAAAAAATGTATCTATATGAACAGAAACTTTTGCCTCAGTGATGTGCCAGTAAATGTTTATCAACCAGCTTTCTGGAAACAAAATGAGCAAGCAAAAAACCCTAATTTGTAGTGTTTGCCAATTTCTGTGGTGTAAATATTCCCAGTGTGGCCAATTTCAAGCTATCGATCACTGAACAAATAATTGGGAAGAAGATACATACAACCAGCTCTCACACAATCACTCTCACCAGCTGGTACACCATTGCTTTCTCCTCCCTGGACTTGAAAGATCCCGCTGGGCTGTCTTTCCCAGACCACATCCCTCCACCCTAACTACTGACCCAACAGAGAATGTTGCGGTACAAATAAAATGTTTCCACGAGCCCCTCCCCCCATCTCTCTATGAATAGCTCAGTGAGGGTTGTGTTTTATTTAATCAATCAAAACAATGGGGCGTGGGATCAGGGAGTGAGGGACCAGTGTCCTTCCTCCACCTAAACCGCTCCCCGCATATGACAAAGACAGTTTTCAGCAGAATGGACAAAATGGAGCCTTGGAGGGAAGTGGCTTGGATGTTACGAACATTTCACATTTCACGTGTTTCTGATGCAGGCAGGATACAATGTGGGGAAGTGGGTTAGTCAGAAGGCCCTGGGGCCAGTTTTTAAAATGAATCAAGTCCTCAGCTTCTTCTTGCAACAACCAGCCCCTCCCTCGAAGCTCTTCATATAAAGTCTGACAAATGTAGAGCCACCTAATCAACTTGCCCATTGTCTCTTTAAAAGACCTCCTCTCCGGACTTTCCTCTGGTGAAAAGAGCAGAGTGGTAATCAGACAGAAAGGTCACATTATACCAAGAAATGTGGCTGTTGGAAGAGGGCCCTGCACACCGACACCCCATCCGCATTTGTGTGTTGGACACGTTTTCTCCTTATATTTCATGAATAACAAAGAAAGCATGGCCACCTTCAGAAAAACCCACTTGCTAATACCCCAGTGAAGCTTAACCCACTCAATTGGAACAGCAGAGGTACCTCTCTCTGAGCTGAAGATGGGGGTTTTCCAAAAACTGCCTTACACTACAAGGCTCTTCCTTGATCACTTTGATCCCTCCTGTCCTACCTCTCTAGGAATACCTGCAGGTATCCAATTAACCAGAATGAAGAAACAGGGCCGGGCACGGTGGCTCATGCTTGTAATTGCAGCACTTTGGGAGGCCGAGGTGGGTGGATCGCTTGAGTCCAGGAGTTCAAGCCCAGCCTGGGAAACATGGTAGAAACCCATCTCTACAAAAAATACAAATATTAGCTGGGCGTGGTGGCGCGTGCCTGTAATCCTAGCTACTTGGGAGGCTGAAGCATGAGAATCACTTGAGCCCGGGAGGTGGAGGCTGCAGTGAGCCAAAATAGTGCAACTGCACTCCAGCCTGGGTGATAGAGCAAAACTCCATCTCAAAAAAAAAAAAAAAAAAAAAAAAATTCAATCCAAGTCTCAAGAGTTGGAGAAGTAAAATAAGAAATCTTCCAATTGTCATAAACTGTTGTCTTTGTGACCACAAAAGTCTGGTAAATTCAAATAATCAGTTCTGTTTTCCTTTTATTCTCAGTGTTTACATGCACAAGTAATAACATCAATACTTTAACTCTGTAAATAGTTACAATATTATAAATAAGATTAAAAGTATTATTGACCATCATCCCAAACCAGTTTTACTCCAGAAGTAACAACCGTTCACTACATAGTTATGAACTAAACTAACTAGTTAATAACTAATGAAATAGTTATATTACATAGTTAATAATTAGTTATTATAACTAACAAAATAGTTATTAACTATTTAGTATGAGTCTTCCATATCCCCACTTTTACACACAACTAGTAAATGAAAACATTTGGAATCAAACCCAGGAAAATTTAGTTTCAAAGTCTTTTCATTCTACCTCTACACATTTTTTTCTACACCAGATTTAACCACTGTGTGAACACAGGCTCTTAAACACTTTGCCAAGGAGCATAAAGAAGTGCTTGCAGCATGCCAGGCACTGAAGTGGCATCGTTGTCTGGGGTAAATGCCTGAGGTTCATCGTCTCACACCAGGGAAATCGAGGATGCAGATGCATAAGAAGTGAGTTTAAGAGTGGAGGTTTCATAGGTGAAAGAAAGAGAAAAGGGTATAGCTCTCTCCCTTGCAGAGAGAGAGGAGCTCCTGAGTGGGACTTCCAGCTCCATGGTGAAATGCACGGGGTTTTATAGAGGAGCTTGAGGAGGCGGTGTCTGATTCACATAGGGCCCGAGAGATTGGTCAGACCAGGTATGACATTTGCATAGTGTGCAAAGAAGCTGGCCATCCCACCCAAATCTTTTGTTACCAGATGGGTCCTCTACCTGGCTGGCGCCATGTCATCTGTTCCTTACTGTACACGTGGTTGACAAAGAAAAGGGAAGATGGAGCTGCCATGTTGAATGTGCCTGGCCCTCAGTTAGCCTCTTCCTATTGGCACAGCTGCTGGCATTCACCTGTGCAAGCTTCTCACTTGCCTTTCTATGTCTGCAGCTTGATTTTACAGGCTGCTTTTTGTTAGAAAAGAAATTATTTGGGGGCTGCCTTTTATTAAAAGGGGAACCTTACCAAGATTCCCTTACCCTCACTATCTGCCTAAATAATTTCTTTCTAGCTCCTATATCAGCACTGTACAAAGTACCACAATTAATCTTTACAGCAACCTCATGAGGGCCAGTATCATTGGTCCCAGTTTTGCAGGCCCACAGACTGAGGCTCAAGAAAATTAAGTAACTGGTCATAGAACTAATTAACATCAGAGATAGGACTGGAAGCCAGGTCTGTCCATACTCTTAATAACCATGGCACCTGCCTCCCAGGACACAGCTGAAATTTGCTGTCCTTCCAACAGTGGTAAGTGAATTGCTGAAACTGGTTTTGTTTTTGTTTTTGCCAAGATCTTCAAGGCACAAGCCTAGATAATATCACAGACAAAGCCCTATGCACAGGCCAACATCATCTGAGATGTTGATAGCAATCGCTGCTCAGCCCAGAGCCAACACATTCTGGTGGGTCTGGGACCGGAGGGCCAGGTTATCAGAGGACAGCTTAATTCAGCAGTTCTCCACTCATTCTGGAAGCCCCCAGGTCGGCCTGGCTTGGTTGTACAAGACAGAGGCCAATTCCAGCCCTGAAGGGGAGAAGAAGAAAAAAAAAAGCGAACACCAGGAACTCATGCCAAACCTTTGCTAGGAAGCTAAAAATAGCTGTTGCTGCGGATGGCCACAGATCACAAAACACATATGCCAACATAATAACCGTGTATAAAATCACCCCATGTGGGGTGTCCTCCAAACCACTCACAATTAAACCTAAGTGATAATATATAGGACATCATTTTCCAGGTGGAGGACACTCAAATGTTTTGTGGCCTGGACACCCAGGATATGTTGAAAGGGCTGGACTGGACTGAAGACCGGCCAGGACTTCCATCTGGAGCCACTGGCAGCCTTACCGCCAACCATGAGTGTTGACCAGGGACCCACAAGGCCCACAACACTTTGTTGGGTTTCCGGAACCAAGAGGAAGTGTGCCATGGCATGGCAGAGGTGGGTAAGCCTCTTATCTCATCTTCACAGCAGCTCTGTGAAATAGACACTCTAATAATCATATAATGCCTGGCACATAATGGGCCTCAATGAAATGTTACTTAGACCCTGGGCCTTCTTGAAAGGATGTACGGCGAAATGTGCAAACAGATCAGATGAAGATTTAATTGCCATAGTCATACACAGTAATTCCCCTGCAGATGGTAACTGAGGTGCAGGAGATGCTAAATATGGAAAGGTGATGACTGGTTTGAGCTGATCCAGGAAAGCTACTGGAGGTAGGGTAGCCCTTTGGCCATAAATTGAAAGTTA
This sequence comes from Ateles fusciceps, assembly GCA_036589455.1. Lineage (NCBI taxonomy): Eukaryota > Metazoa > Chordata > Mammalia > Primates > Atelidae > Ateles > Ateles fusciceps. Next base: position 7,465,000 of record JAZHEH010002317.1, on the reverse strand, counting down.
AGTAAGCAGAACATCCTGGTTGGCTATAAAGCAAAGCTACCCTTGAGAATACCCAGCAGGTGAAATGCAGATGTTAATTAAATATAGATGTGCATATACATACAGATGTGTACAGTGGACAATCGAAAGTCAAGCCCAACTCGAGTGGTTACTAAAGTGTTTGTATGGAGATGCCGGCAAGAAAGTATCTCAATGCCTCTGTCTCTGAAATGGGCACAATGGAATCAGATTGTGGAGCGGGACTGCAAGAAGTCTTCTAGTTCATCCCTCATACACACATTCTCTAGGAGATGGCCAAGTGTCTCAGAGGCTTTTTCAAGATTTTTCAGTATTAGATATAAATCCCTTGGGTGCAGTTTTGTTTTATATTCTTAAGAGGACAACTACAGTTGGGTGGGAACAGTCATCTGTGCTAGAAGCAGCTGATACTGAACCTACTGTATTCATCTCCTTCCGACTTTGCATTTGGTGACATCATATTGGTAGAGTGAAATCAGGCATGATAGGAGTATTTATACCGTGGGAATTGGCAAGCACTGTGGGTCTAATCGGGGCCTTTCCCCTCTCCCCTGGAGAGCAGATTGTTAAGCATTTGCCGGTGTTTGCTGGGAAATTCATATCAAGAAAGTACGGTGAGAACCTGAGGTCATAATATCTCAGAGTTGAAGGGATTTTAGATCTTCTCTTACCCAGCCTCGGATTTAGTGCTAGAATTCTCCCAGGAGTTTCTCTGAGGATGGGACAGCTACTACCAGCAGATGGTGAAATGATTTTTCAGTGTTACATACACATTAACATGAAATCGCATAACAGAAAAGGTCGTTGTTTTTAAATTTTCTTTTGTCCTTTTTTATTATGCAAAGTAGAAAGTCTCAATTTAGTGCTGTTCAGTCTTGAACACCTCTCCAAGGACTCATTGCTCCCTTTTAGCAGAAAGGGCAGGCCTCAGGCTCAGAGCCTTGTGAAGATTAGTGCCTAGCTGTAATTGAATACCTTGTTCTGTTTTATTGTATTTACTTTTATAGTTACTTTCTATTTGTGACATGCAAGAATGGCTTTCTTTCTGCAGTGATTGTAGCAAGTTTTCTTTTTCTCACATTTCTTAGAGCTCGCTTCAAGACAAATATTAAGCAAATTGTGATAAAAGTGGTGTATATCCTGAAGGCGGTTTGTGAATGACCAACATGTCCGGAACACAGACGTGACCTAGGTCAAGCAGACTTTGCTTGAATATGCCCAGTGACGGGGGGGGGGGGGTCACCACTTTGCAAGGCGTCTTCTGTTACTGTAATGAGTGAAACATTTCATTTGAATTAAAAGGGACTTTTGTGTTGTTTCTTTCCTCCCCATGACCACCACCGTGTTTAAATTAAGTGTATTTCTTACAATACTCTCATATTGGGCCAAAACTATTCAGTCTGCAAGGTTCCCAGTTTTTATTCTTGGTTTGTCTTTGGCTCAAGATCTCCATTAACTGTCAAGAACTTATGAGTCTTTATGGTGAACTGAGCCATAATGACCTTGAAGGTCTAATTCTGTCCTTGGTGTGTCAACATTGCTGCAGTTAAAGCTGTTCTCCCTGTACGGGAGGAATTGGAGTCTGTGGTTACCAAGCAAAAGTGGCAGGATAATTTGTTTCTATGCATTAAATCTCTGGAATTACAGTCTCTAGCTCCCTATCTTTTTCCTTTGGAAAACCAGATCCTCGGTGTGATATCCTGATATTCAGACTCAGTGGTAGTAATAACTGCTGTCTGCTGTGGCCTTTCTGTGTACCACGCCCCAAGCTGACAGCTCACTATGCATTCTCTCAATTACACCTCACAACAACCCCAGGGGCACCTGCTATGGCCACTCCATTCTAAGGATGAGGAAGCTGGAGCTCAGGGAGTTGAAGTCACTCAAGGTCACCTGGCAGCAAGCAGTGGAATCTGGACTCTTAGATCTGTACCTCCAAAGTCAGTGCTCCAAGCTCATGACAAGGATTTCTTACCTCAGACCCTGAGCTCTACAATGGAAAGTTGAAGCAGGAGACACGGGGAGGTGCCTGTGCTATAACCAGAGACCCTTTAAGGAAAAGTCTTGTTTTCTGAAGTCAGAAGAATGTGCAGTAAGTGAACACAAAGAGACTGGCTCTTTGCAGGCATCTGACACCTTCTCATGCATGTCATTCCCATCTTTATCATTAGCACTTGAGAGAGAGACACATATAAGGCAGGGCAGGGGCAGGGCAGGGGAGAAACCCTACCTGACCCTCATCCAGGCAAATGTGTATCTCTCTTCTCCCACAAACGTGAAGCTGACTTTCATGTGCTTTAGCCACAATTCCTTTTTCCCTTGTCAATGTTCAGTAATTAAAATTTTCTCAAAATCCGCTAATGAGCTTCATAGCAGTCTTTAGCATTTTACCATGACGTAGAGATGTGTCTTCCAGCCCTTTTTTCAACGTTGAACCATTCAGCAGACTTGCCCTGAGGCCCTGCTGTGTGAAGCCAGTGCACTGGTCACTGCGGGTACAGGGAAGCAAGACGGGCACCATTTCTGCCCTCTGTCTTCATCCCAGTAAGTCCCGACACAGGAGGGGAACAGGATGCAAAGTACTATGGGAGCACCTAACTGATGAAGGGGTGGAGGGAAAAGTGTTCCTGGCATCGGGAAGAGCATCCGTGAAGCCCCTGAGGCATGAGACAGCAGGAGCTCAAGGAGATTCAGTATGGCCTGTACTACTGGGCTGGCCCATCGTAGACATTCAGAACAGTGGGAATGAATGAATGAATGAATGAATGAGCAGAGTGTAATGGGGCACACTGGGAGATGAGGATGGAGACGTACACTCAGGCTGAGTCATAAAGTCTTTCAAGTCTGTTATGAGGAATTTTGACCTTGAGTCTAACTGCAAGGGGAGGCCATGGATGCATTCTACATAATAGTGACGTGATTATGTCTCATGCTTCCCCAGACATGCCAGGCCACCAAGCTATGACTACCTCACCACCCGCCCATCCCAACACACTCAGTGTGAATACAAAGCTTTACTTCCCTTTGCTCCCAAAGAGATGAGGCGCTGAAAATGCAGCAGACCCAGGGTAATTGGAGGTCTACTCATGGGGGAACCTCTGTGCTTGCCTGTTAGCCATGTGCTTGAAGCTGGTCTTGCAGGCATAACCCTGGGTAGCAACTGCACTGGAAATGACATTAATTAAGGAAATTAAATAATTGATCAAAGGTCATAGATCTGGAAGTGATTGGATGAATAGAGATTTAAATTCAGATCTGGGCTGGGCTCAGTGGCTCACACCTATAATCCCAGCACTTTGGGAGGCCAAGGCAGGAGGATTGCTTGAGCACAGGAGTTCAAGGCCAACCTGGGCAACACAGTGAGATTCTATGTCTACAAAACTAAAATAAAACATTTATTATCCAGATCTGCTTTTGCCTCTATAGCATCTCTTTCTGGATATTCTAGAGAAGTCTTCTGGCCCCACCCATATTTCCTATTTCAGAGATGGGAAGCTGTACAAACCACATGGTCCCATCCTCCAGGCTACAGATGATTGGACCAAAGAAAAATGCCAGCTGCACCAATCAGATTTCCTTATCTGGGAACTTGGACTTTGGATGCTGAGAGACTGATCCACATAGTCACAGAGTATGGAAATGAGGGCCCCATAAACTCTAGGGTTGGGACAGCTATGATGGGCTGTGTGGACGAGCAGAAGGAGCAAGGATAAAGAGAGAGAGAACAAAGAAATGAGTGTGCAGAAAATAGCATATCTGAGCATCCATGCCTTTTTGAGAGCTCAAGAGACACAGCAAGTAGCTGAGCCTTACTGTCATTGGACACCATGAGATTTCCTACATTTTAAAAAACTTGGGCTGAATGAACCTGTTTGTTTCTACCCACCACAGACCCCTGAATAAAACACAATCTAGACAACAAAAGAGACCTTCAAGAAGGCATGTTTATGAAATGGGTGAACCTGTTATAGGCAGATGAAAAGACTTGGGGTATCCATGAGTTTCTTTGTAATATCTCTGCCAAGGCACTTTAAAGAGACAGAGCAAAGATATTGTGCAGCTAAGGGAGAGTGAAGGGAGAAAGGTGTCAAAGCACAGGGCTGCAAAATGAAAGATGCTTCGTTAGGGCTTTGGCATCTGCTTCTTAAGAAGAAGAGGAGCACAGCTCAGGCCTCCTTTCTCCCCCGCAGCTTCACCACTAATAAAGGCAGCTGGGTGATGAGTTTCTGTATCTGGCAAATCCACTTCATTTTTCGTCCCTCTGTCGACTGCAATGTAAGACAGCTCAAGAAGAAATTAATACCTGGAGTCAGTGTCAGCCTCACTGACAGCAGATCAAGGCTGAAAGACAAATTGCTCATCACAGTTCAGGGAGCTGGAGCTGGGAGAAGACAGCCCTGTCGTCCCCTGTGAGCTCCAGGGCAGCTCCCACTGGTGGCTGACTTTACAAGGGACCCACCCTGGCTTCTGCCTACCTATGAAGTTTGCGGGGAGCTGCAAGGGGCTGGTCCTGGGGGAGCAGCCCATTGGACATCGTTGGGGCCCCCTAATGACCCTGTGTTTGCAGCATGTCACCATGTCACTGGTATGACCAAGCCTAATGCCCTAGAAAAGCTGTTTCTGTGCATCACCTGTCACTGGCTCATTCCAAGTCATGGATTCTATTTTTTTAATGACACCTTGACCACTTGGCCATGAAGAACATTGCATTTTGTGGGTTGAGTTCTGCACAAGCTCCTGACCAAACATTGAGTGGGGGCTGATATCCACCCCTCACTTCACTGGCTAAACCAAGTGCCCTGGCATGAGGCTGCATCCATTTGGAGAGAGGGTGGCTTTTTCTAATTTGCAGAGGTGCTACTCAGATTAATGAAGTCCTGGCAACATTGTATTATAAAGTTATTGGCTTGTTTATGGTCTGTGTAACCTAAGTAGAATATTCACTCCTTGAGGACAAGGACTGTGCTGGAAACACTCCATCTGTCTCTCCAGGGGCACTTGCCACCCTTCTTCTCCTTGCTCTGCACTCCAGGAGGATAACAAATTAATGACCTCCCTTGCTCCCCCAGACTCCAGTTGGATTCAGCCAATAGAAAGCACTACTAGGAGATCAAAGGTAATATAGTTTGACTGTATCCCAACCCACATCTCATCTTGAATTGTAGCTCCCATAATTCCCATATGTTGTGGGAAGGACCTGATGGAAGATAATTGAATCATGGGGGCAGTTTCCCCATACTGTTCTCTTGGTAGTGAATAAGTTTCACATGATCTGATGGTTTTATAAAGGGTTTCCCCCTTTCACTTGGCTCTCATTCTTTCTTGCCTGCCGCCATATAAGATGTGCCTTTTGCCTTCTGCCATGATTGTGAGGCCCAGACACATGGAACTATGAGTCCATTAAACCTTATTTTTAAAAAAATTAATCACCCAGTTTCAGGTATGTCTTTATCAATAGCATGAAAACAGGCTAATACAAAAGGGCAGGGGGGAGAGAAAGGTTGTTTTATCTGCTCCCAGTTTCATTTCTGCTACATGGGCTTGGTTGGTTGTGACTCTCTGGTCTTGGCTCCTGTCACACAGCCTCTCCCTACCACTAATCTCTTCCCTGCCAGCCGCTGCTCCCCCCTCTGTGCCCCGTCAGGGTGGTAACAGCTCCCTGTTGTTGCTAGCCCCAGGGAACTGCACAATCCCTTGCAGGCTTCTTTCACACCACCTACATCTGTGCAAATAGTCCCTCTATTCAACTCTTCCTCCAATTCCCAATTTGAGTGCATCGTCCGCTTTCCTTCTCAGAGCCCAATTAAGATATAGAGACGTTGTCTGGTCCATTGCTGTGTCCCCAGCACCTAGAAGAATGTCCAGCACAGAGCAACCACTAACCACTCAGTCTTTTATTTTTTGAATGAATAAATGATGATCCCCCGAAGGTGGCAAGCCTTGGTTTTTTGGTGTTTTGTTAAAGACTCATTGGCATCCTCTTTATTCAGTCTTGCAGCTTGGCTGTTGGAAATCAGTCATGAAGACCATTCCTCCCACCTCATCTTTCCACGTTCAGCAGTCCTCAAGTCTCCCTGTTCTCATTTATTTCAGACAACAATTAGACCCTGTCTGAAAAATGTTGCTGCTGCTCTTGCCCTGGGTAGGTTGCAGGGGATGGAGGGAAAAATAAGTGATACCCTTAGAGAAGTATCCTTTTTGATTTCTGAAAAGCAATGCTTTTCCTGCCATTCTTCTTTTCTTTACACCCATCTGTCAGACTCAGTCTCCTAAATTAGTTCTAGAGGATGCTTGCTGACCAGGGTAATTCCACTCAAAAAAAAAAAAAAAACCTTGAACCAGTACCGCAGTAAGCCCACCAGAGCTGTTTAGTCTGGGGAGCCATGGTGCCGTCACCCCAGAGGTGCACGTCTTCAGGGGTAGCCAGTCTGAGGGCTGTCGGGCATAATGACCAAGTGGCAAGCATTCCAGTCCTGGAGAACGTGTAGTATTTTCTCTCCAGGGTTTTGCAGAAATGACGCTGTCAGAGAAAACAATGATTTAATGGCCACACGACAGGAGCCTTGAGACTAATGGTACCCAACACAGAAAAATGTAGGAGACAACTGGAAGGCAATTATGAAACAGTCCGTGCCTACAACTCAGTCATTACCAGCCAGGCATTGCGAGGGAGCCTCTCTCCTTCGGAAGGTCAAATTCTTATGGTTCCAAGTGGTTGGGAGCAGAGCTGGTGCCAGAAAACACAGGGTGGGTATTTCTATGGAGAATTGTCCAAAATAGTGTTTGTAGCACAGAGCACTCCATCCACCTCCCCCTCTTCCATCCACCCCCTCCTCTATCCCTCTCTCTCCCTCTCTCTCTCTCACACACACACACAGACACACACACACACATACCCACACACACTCCAGTTTAAATGATTCAGCTCTTCCACTTTCCAAACTCAGTCCCCACAAAGCTTTGTTTACGCAGGCTAGGCAAAGTGACATTGTCTACTTGACAAGCAGCTTTTGATTAAAAACACTGAACTCTGCCGGAGTAATTGTGCTGCACACATGAAAATCATTTGAGGGTCTGAGGAGAAGTTCCTCTTTGCCCTCAGGAAACCTGAAATATTGTTGTTGTTGTTTGTAAAGACCTCTGCCTTGCATGGTTTGAGCAAAACATCTGTGGATTCTAGTATTTGCTAGATTTTTCTGTAATGAGCATGTGGGCTATTTTCCAAACATCTTTTTATGACAAAGCCATAAATTCACTCATTTGTGTTGCTAAAAGGACAAATGCCATATATAAAAAAAACCACAAATTTCTCTGAACTCTCACCCCCTTCCCATCTCCCAGCTCCAGAGGTAAATGCTTTTATGTATGTGATATGACTCCTCCCACCCCCTTTTTCTATAGGTATGATGTAGATATATGAATCTCTACACATTTTATTTTGAGGATTATTTTGTTTTTCATAAATGAGATTATACCATATGTATTTATTTCACAACTCCTTAAAACTTAAATGTCTTGGAGATCTTGGAGATGTTGGGATCAGCGCATAAAAATTTACCTAATTGCTTTTAACGGCTGCCTCGAATTCCGTGGTGTTACTGAATCACAGTTTATTTCCCTAGGTCCCCTCTGATGCACATTTCAGGTTACTCTTAATGTCTCATGATTACATGCAACGCTATAATAAAACACTTGTACATGGCCTATCTGGACACATAAGCCCCAATTTCTATATGGGAGAGATAATTATATCAGTTAAGATACTTTTGGCTGCAAATGAAAGAAGATCCCAGTGGCTAAGCAATAAGCGTTTTATTTTCTCTTGTTAAGGTGATTTCTGAAGGTTAGGGCGGTCCAAAGATGGTTAACTCAGTGGCTCGATGCCATCATCCTGAAGCCAGGGGCTTTCTTTCCATCTTTCTGGTCTGCGACTCTCAGAGAGTTGGGAATGCCTCCCCCAGGGGTCGTATGATGGCTGGAGACGTTCTAGGTGACATGTGCAGACATGCCTCTTCAGCTGCCTTTGGATCCCCTTGGCCAGGATTGAGCTGCTGCAAACTCACACATACACCTGCCACTGGCAAGAGGAACGCGATGACCATGACTATCATGGACCAATTCTGATTCCCCCTCTTGTTCTTGGAAGAAGAAAGTGAGAGGAAACAGATTTTATTAGTCAAATTAACCTCCAGAAAATTTGTACCAAATCATAGCCTACTTGAATATCCAAGTACCAGTTCTGCCACATCTTCATCCACCCTTTTATAGGTGTTTAACTTTCTGCCAGTGTGATGGGCAGAGAGGACATCTTGTTGTTTTCTTGTACCTACCTGATTATCAAGATTGAGGATCATTTACATATTCATTGTTTATTTATATTTTCTCTTTGGAGAATTGCCTTTTGTATTATTTGTCCTATTTTCTAGTAGGCAGTTTGCTGCATTTTCATTGATTTGCAAAGTTTCTATATGTACATCCTGGAAACACATATAATCAAGACATTTTAAAAGATTCTTAAGAATAAACACTTAAATTATATATCTTTGTTCTTACTTTGATTCTCAAGTGCCTCTATAACAGTTTGGGGAGCAGAAGAAAATCCGTTTCATGGAATAGGTTATGGTGGCATGCTTTCTAAACGGTGTGCTTCAGAACAAAAGTTCCCAGACAGATGTTAAAATGCAATTGGAATACACTGCATAAAATTTCCTCCTTTTAGTGTCATCATGTACAAACAGCATAGGGATCAGCACTGTTTTGATCATGACCACTTCCTACCTTGTGACCTCATATCATCATTTGACCTCTCTAAGTCTTATTTCACTCATTGTAAAGTAGTCCTCCCTCTTGGCTCTTCCCATGCTCATGCACATTCATGGCTTCCCACAGTAGCACCTGTGGCTCTCCATCTGTGGTCTGGGGCAGTTCAGAAGGAACAAGAAGGCAATGCCTTAAGGAGCATCCCTCTACCAATGGCAAAAAAATGATAACAGATAAGTACCTGAGTTGCCTTGCCTTCAGAATGCAACAACTCAGAGACAGCTTCTATATCAAGAGTCAACAAACTACAGTTCACCAGCCAAATCTGGCCCACCACTTGTTTTTATAAATAAAGTTTTATTGGAACACAGCCACACCCATTTATTTACATATGTTCTATGGTTGCTTTCATACTACAAAGGCAGAGTTGTACAAAAGACTGTATACCCCCAAAAGCCTAATATTTATGGCGTGGTCCTTTCTAGACAAGTTTGCTGACCTCAACTCTATATTATTCCCCTGTGGTGCCAGCAGGGTTGAGCCCCAAGTTGCCCACAGTGATCACCTGCTTGCTCGTTAACACACCTTCCTCTCCTTGTCTCACTTTCCTATGGGGGTTTCCCAGGATCACCTCCCAAATACACTACTTGTGCTCACAAAGCTGTAACATACTAGACAGGCTTAGAAAAGAAGCAGGTAGAGTGGGAAACAACAGGAGATTTTGCTCCATGGTGAGTCTGAGCCCCTGAGCCCCTGAGCCCCAGACCCAAGGCATCTTTAGGGTTACCCACCTCCCATCACTTCCACAAATTACCAACAACACACAGGCACACACACATGTACACACGCACACACGGTCACACACATACAGAGAGCAAGCTTGCCATTCATTTGGGTAGTGGCTTTGCACACATTACCATTGTGAAAGCAACCATAGAACATATGTAAATAAATGGGTGTGACTGAGGACTTAAAAGCTAAATGGAAAATGCAAATGGAAGACAAAGAGGCCTTTCTCTTCTCTGCATCAAGGAAAACACCCTGACTCCTGCCCGGTGTGTGGCCACATGAAAGTAGTAGACTTTCTCCATAGGGAAGTACATCTGTTTAGTCTGTAATGATGCATATTTTCATATATAAAATAAATTGGTCATCAAACTTCTCTCCTAAGGGGAAAGAGCTCCTAACATCTCACTAGTACATGTAATACTACAATAACACCACTCTCAAAATGTAGAGGACAAGGCTTAAATACATCTCGCATTCAAGAGCCAGTTGCTCAGTTTCCATGAAGCTGTGCGGTTCTGAGTTAGTTTCTGAATTCTGAGTTCTAACTTGATTGCACTGTGGTCTGAGAGACTGTTTGTTATGATTTCTGTTGTTTTGCATTTGCTGAGGAGTGATTTACTTCCAAGTATGTGGTCAGTTTTAGAGTAGGTGTGATGTGGTGCTGAGAGGAATGTATATTCTGTGGATTTGGGGTGGAGAGTTCTGTAAATCTCTGTTAGGTTTGCTTGGTCCAGGTCTGAGTTCAAGTCCTGGATATCTTTGTTAATTTTCTGTCTTGTTGATCTGTCTAATATTGACAGTGGGGTGTTAAAGTCTCCCACTATTATTGTGTGGGAGTCTAAGTCTCTTTGTAAGTCATTAAGAACTTGCTTTATGTATCTGGGTGCTCCTGTATTGGGCGCATATATATTTAGGATTGTTAGCTCTTCTTGTTGCATTGATCCTTTTACCATTATATAATGTCCTTCTTTGACTCTTTTGAACTTTGTTAGTTTAAAGTCTATTTTATCAGAGACTAGAATTGCAACTCCTGCTTTTTTTTGCTCTCCATTTGCTTGGTAAATCTTCCTCCATCCCTTTATTTTGAGCCTTTGTGTATCCTTGCATGTGAAATGGGTTTCCTGGATACAGCACACTGATGGGTTTTGGCTTTTTATCCAGTTTGCCAGTCTCTGGCTTTTGATTGGGGCATTTAGCCCATTCACATTTAGGGTTAATATTGTTATGTGTGAATTTGATCCGGCCATTTTGATGCTAGCTGGCTGTTTTGCCCATCAGTTGATGCAGTTTCTTCATTGTGTCGATGCTCTTTACCATTTGGTATGTTTTTGGAGTGGCTTGTACTGGTTGTTCCTTTCTATGTTTAGTGCTTCTTTCAGGAGCTCTTGTAAAGCAGGCCTGATGGTGATGAAATCTCTGAGTAATTGCTTGTTTGTAAAGGATTTTATTTCTCCTTCACTTATGAAGCTTAGTTTGGCCGGATATGAAATTTCTCTTGAATGTTGACTGGATAAAGGATGAAATAAAGGCAGAAATAAAGATGTTCTTCGAAACCAACGAGAATGAAGACACAACATACCAGAATCTCTGGGACACATTTAAAGCAGTGTCTAGAGGAAAATTTATAGCAATAAATGCCCACATGAGAAGCAAGGAAAGACCTAAAATCGACACCCTATCATCAAAATTGAAAGAGCTAGAGGAGCAAGATCAAAAAAACTCAAAAGCTAGCGGAAGACAAGAAATAACTAAGATCAGAGCAGAACTGAAGGAGATAGAGACACAAAAACCCTTGAAAAAAATCAATAAATCCAGGAGCTGGTTTTTCGAAAAGATCAACAAAATAGACAGATCAGTAGCCAGATTAATAAAAAAGAAAGAGAGAAGAATCAAATAGATGCAATAAAAAACAGTAAAGGGGATATTATCACAGATTCCACAGAAATACAAACCATCATCAGAGATGATTTCAAACAACTCTGTGCACATAAACTAGTAAACCTGGAAGAAATGAATAAATTCCTGAACACTTGCATCCTCCCAAGCCTAAACCAGGAAGACGTTGAAACCCTGAATAGACCAATAACAAGGGCTGAAGTTAAGGCAGCAATTAATAGCCTACCACCCAAAAAAGCCCAGGTACAGACGGGTTCACAGCCAAATTCTACCAGACATATAAGAGGAGCTGGTACCATTCCTTCTGAAACTATTCGAAACAATCAAAAAAAGAGAATCCTTCCCAAATCATTTTATGAGACCAACATCATCCTGATACCAAAACTCAGCAGACACTCAACAAGAAAAGAAAATTTCAGGCCAATATCCATGATGAACATAGATGCAAAAATCTTCAATAAAATACTGGCAAACCGATTGCAACAGCACATCAAAAAGCTTATCCACCATGATCAAGTAGGCTTCATCCCGGGGATGCAAGTCTGGTTCAACATAACACAAGTCTATAAACGTAATTTACCACATAAACAGAACCAAAGACAAAAACCACATGATTATCTCAATAGATGCAGAGAAGGCCTTTGACAAAATTCAACAGCCCTTTATGCTAAAAACCCTCAATAAACTAGGTATTGATGGAACGTACCTCAAAATAATAAAAGCTATTTACAACAAACCTACAGCCAATATCATACTGAATGGGCAAAAACTGGAGGCATTCCCTTTGAAATCTGGCACTAGACAAGGATGCCCTCTCTCACCACTCCTATTCAATATAGTATTGGAAGTTCTAGCCAGAGCAATCAGGCAAGAAAAAGAAATAAAGGGTATTCAATTAGGAAAGGAGGAAGTCAAATTGTCTCTATTTGCAGATGACATGATTGTATATTTAGAAGACCCCATTGTCTCAGCCCAAAATCTCCTGAAACTGATAAGCAACTTCAGCAAAGTCTCAGGATACAAAATCAATGTGCAAAAATCACAAGCATTCCTATGCACCAATAATAGACTTAAAGAGAGCCAAATCAAGAACAAACTGCCATTCACAATTGCTACAAAGAGAATAAAACACCTAGGAATACAACTAACAAAGAATGTAAAGGACCTCTTCAAGGAGAACTACAAACCACTGCTCAACAAAATAAGAGAGGACACAAACAGATGGAGAAACATTCCAAGCTTATGGTTAGGAAGAATCAATATCGTGAAAATGGCCATACTGCCCAAAGTAATTTACAGATTCAGTGCTATCCCCATCAAGCTACCAATGACCTCCTTCACAGAACTGGAAAAAACCACCTTAAACTTCATATGGAACTAAAAGAGAGCCTGCATAGCCAAGTCAATTCTAAGCAAAAAGAACAAAGCGGGAGGCATCACACTACCAGTCTTCAAACTATACTACAAGGCTACAGTAATCAAAACAGTATGGTACTGGTACCAAAACAGAGATATAGACCAATGGAACAGAACAGACGCCTCGGAGGCAACACCACACATCTACAACCATCTGATATTTGACAAACCTGACAAAAATAAGCAATCGGTAAAGGATTCCCTGTTTAATAAACGGTGTTGGGAAAACTTGGCTAGCCATGTGCACAAAGCGGAAACTGGACCCATTCCTGACACCTTACACTAAAATTAACTCCAGATGGATTAAAGACTTAAACATAAGACCTAACACCATAAAAACCCTAAAGAAAATCTAGGCAAAACCATTCAGGACATAGGCGTAGGCAAGGACTTCATGACCAAAACACCAAAAGCATTGGCAACGAAAGCCAAAATAGACAAATGGGACCTAATCAAACTCCACAGCTTCTGCACAGCAAAAGAAACAGTCATTAGAGTGAATCAGCAACCAACAGAATGGGAAAAAATTTTTGCAATTTACCCATCTGACAAAGGGCTAATATCCAGAATCTACAAAGAACTAAAACAAATTCAAAAGAAAAAAACAAGCCCATTCAAAAGTGGGTGAAGGATATAAACAGACACTTTTCAAAAGAAGACATATATGAGGCCAACAAACATATGAAAAAATGCTCATCATCACTGGTTATTAGAGAAATGCAAACCAAAACTACATTGAGATAGCATCTCACGCCAGTTAGAATGGCGATCATTAAAAAATCTGGAGACAACAGATGCTGGAGAGGATGTGGAGAAATAGGAACACTTTTACACTGTTGGTGGGAGTGTAAATTAGTTCAACCATTGTGGAAGACAGTGTGGCTGTCCTAAAGGACCTAGAAATAGAAATACCATTTGACCCAGCAATCCCATTACTGGGTATATATCCAAAGGATTATAAATTGTTCTACTGTAAGGACACATGCACACGAATGTTCACTGCAGCACTGTTTGCAATAGCAAAGACTTGGAACCAACCCAAATGCCCATCGATGATAGACTGGACAGGGAAAATGTGGCATATATACACCATGGGAAATATGCAACCATAAAAAAACGATGAGTTCGTGTCCTTTGTAGGGACATGGATGAACCTGGAAACCATCATTCTCAGCAAACGGACACAAGAACAGAAAATCAAACACTGCATGTTCTCACTCACAGGTGGGTGTTGAACAATGAGAACACATGGACACAGGGAGGGGAGCATCACACACTGGGGTCTGTCAGGGGAAATAGAGAAGGGACAGCGGCGGGTGGGGAGTTGGGGAGAGATAGCATGGAGAGAAATGCCAGATATAGGTGATGGGGAGGAAGGCAGCAAATCACACTGCCATGTGTGTACCTATGCAACAATCTTGCATGTTCTTCACATGTACCCCAAAACCTAAAATGCAATAAAAAATAAATACATCTTGCATCTTCCCCGCCTCCAGGTATTTGCACAGGCCATGCCTGCTGCCCAGAACATTCCCTTAATACACACCTTGTCCTTCTTTGGGTCTGTTTAGACACCACGTCCCCAAAGACACCTTCCCTAATCCTCCCTGCAAGTGCTCCCTGTCACCAAGCAGCTCAGGCCCCTATAACACTGTGTTTGTTGTGCTTACTAAATGTATCCATCCTGGCACTTACTATAATAACTAAATAAATGTTTGTTTAATGTCTTTCTCTCCAACCAGTTTATAAATCACATCTCTCCTGTTTACAGTCATAGCCCCAGTGCCTGACATTTAGTGGATAATCAATATATTTTTTAAATAGATGAATCAATGAATGAATGATTGAATGAATGGACAAATGAATGAATGGTTTGGGTAGACCCCTCAGAGAATCCAGTGGCCATTCTTTCAGTATAATGATTCCAAGGTGAGTTATTTGATGACTGAAAGAAGCTCTCTGCTTCTCAAATTCTAATCTGCAAGAGGCATCACCTGGAGATCCTTGTGAAAATGCAGATTTGAATTCGGCAGCTTGGAGTAGGGCTGAGACTTGCTTTTCTGACAAGTCCCCCGGGTGACACAGAGGCTTCTAGTTCCTGAGCCACACTTTGAATAGCAAGGAGTTAGATGATCTTAAGCAAGAACAGTGGCAGGTGTGTTTATTTTTAAAGCGCTCATTCCTTTTGCCTTCATTGACATTTATTTTTACAAAAGTTCTAAAAAGCAGCAGTGCTTCCAGGCGGCACAGCCATGCCACTCGGCTTAATTTCCTGCTGCTTAACATCAGGCCAACTAGTCAGACCTCAATACATATTCAGGATTTTGTATGATGCCATTTCTCATTTCGGATTAGGTCTTAACCACGTTCCTCAACAAAGAACCCAGTACTGCATGACTTTACTTTTTATAAAATGTGAGAGGAGGATGTGAGGTTGCTGAGCTGAACCAAATTCAAGAAGCATCAGAAAATGGACTGTTACCCATGTGTCTCCATGGCTATTCTGAGCTCCTCTAAGACACAGTGGGACCAGTAGCACCTACTGTCACCATTCATACCAGTGTGACTTCTTTTTCCAAGTATGTGCCTGTGTGTGTGTGTGTGTGTCTGTGTGTGTGTGTGTGTGTGTGTGTGTGTGTTGTCTTTCTCAAAACGCCATCCACATCTGGGTGCTTTCAGGACTTATAGAGGGTATTCTGAACTGCAGACCCTGAGGACTTCAACACTAACCATCAAATTGCAGAAATACCAGACAATGCCTCAATGTCTTAGGCATAGACATAGTAGGTATAATGTTAGAACTTGGCTCTAGCCTCGGACTGATCTGGACTGGGGAGCCTCCATCCATACTTCATAACTATGTGCCTTTGGGCAAGTTACTTAGCCCTCTTGGTCCTCAGTTTCTGCCTCTGCACAATGACAGCAACAATAACCTCTACCAGGAAGAGCTGTTGTGAATGTCAAACAGAGAATTGCATGTAAAGTGCATGCGGTAACGTGCATGTAATGTGATGCTGCCGTGTCCGACACCTCACAAATGAGAGCTATCACTGTCACTGTTATCGTTGTTGGTACCCCTAGAGAAAGCTAAAAGAATTTTGTTTTGTAGGTTGATAGGGCTTTTCTGTATTAGGATAAGCAAAGGTCCAGTGTCATTTTCTTCCTTCTGAGCCCTGAAGAAATGCTTGGTCTGAAGTGGCCACCTTCTGGAAGCCTTCTGCAGTGGGATCCCACAGCATACCAGTGGGTTGTGTGGCATGTCTGAGTGCTCGAGACAGTTGTGCCTTCTACTGCTTTGCTCCACTGTGCAATTCAGTATGCATTATTGCAGCAGTCAGGGACCAAAACTCAGAGCTCTGGAAGTATTCAGCGATCTATGGTTATAAGACCAGCTAACTCAGGCCCTCTCAATCATTAAGTAACATAAACCCTTTCAGAGATCAAGACAGGGGAATTTATTCTAGAGACAAGGGGTGTCCTGTGGAGTTCAGAGGTAGGAGATGCTGTGGGACCTCCCAGTGGACTCCCAGAACCTAGGATATCACTGGCCTAGGATATCCACCACTTGGTCTTTCCCCAGATCCACCCTCTGCAGCCGAGCAAATGTGGAAGAAGGCAGCTACTCACAGAGACCCTGTTTCTCTGAGAACTGCCTCCTGTTGGACTGTAGCCAGCTTTGAACCATGTGACACAGCTCCACTCTCTTCACCTCTGCTGTGGGGGAGAAATGGACACTTGACCCAAGCTGGGCCAATAAGGTTCTTCCCTGAGAGTTTGGAATTAAGGCTGAATTACTCCTGGCTGGTTTTCTCATCTGTAAAATGGTGATAATAATAGTAACATTTGCCTAGTAGAGTTGCGGTAGAGATCAAATGAGAGATTCCATGCCAAGTTCTGACCCAACACAGGGTGCATAATAAGCACTCAATAAAATGACTGTTATGGTCATTGTTATATCCAATACCCAATACCATAGCATAAGGCCTAGCACAAAGTGGTGCTCAATAAATATTTATGGGATGAATGAATGAATCAATCACTCAATCAGGGAATGCCATAGGCTGCAATCAGCCATGCTAGCTGATACTCAGCTAGCATCACTGGTTCATACCAATGCATGAACCACATGTTTGTACAAAATCTGTCTTTGGAGAACACTGGACTTTGCCTCCTAAACAAAACCAAGTTGAACATCCTAACCCTGGGTCTCGTGTTTGTGAAGTGCAAATGCTATATAACAGTTTTGTGGCCAGGTGTGGTGGCTCACACCTGTAATCCCAGCCCTTTGGGAAGCCGAAGCAGGTGGATTGTTTGAGCCAAGGAGTTTGAAACCACCCTGGGCAACATGGTAAGAATCCATCACCACAAAAATACACAAAATTAAAAAAAAAAAACAGATGGGCATGGTGGCACATGCCTATGGTCCCAGCTACTTAGGAGGCTTGAGGTGAGAGAATCGCTTCAGCCCATGCGGTTGAGGCTGCAGTGAGTTGTAATTGCGCCACTGCACTCCAGGCTGGGTGACAGAGCAAGATCCTATCTCAAAAAAGAAAGGGTTCTGAGGGTTGCCAGGTACTCACAATACATTTTACAGCTCATTAAATCTCTAGTTAGACAAACTCAAATCATGTGTTTTTGTTAAAATGAGATTTGGGCCATTCTAAAGTTTTCACCTTGCAGGAAATAATGGTTTAAGTTTTCCTTTGAAAGGGCAGGGGGGGAAATGCATTTCACAATAGCATCCAAGAGTTCCACAGCATATTTCTCATTTTATACTTCCTGCAGTCATTCTCTCTTCACAAATGATTCCTTGTTTTGCTTTCACTGCTCCCGAATAGTATTTATTTTGTCTGCATCTCCACCTACGCTCTAGGCTCACAAATGCACATCCTGGAGATTTGTACCTGCAGTAATCAGGGAGCATGTTTATATTTTTCAAATGTAGCTGCAGTAAACAACTTTTGAAATGTACATGGAATAAACGCAGACAAACATGTTTAATCAACTCGCCCTTGGAGAGCAAGACACAGGGAAAGTTTTGCAAATGGAATTCTCTCCCAGTGGCTTAGAAAAGAGCCTTCAAAGTGGCAACTCGTGCCCACACCTGGACAGGCTTCAAGAGGAAAGAAATATCAGTCTGGAGCTTCTTGCTTTTGTGTGACATTTTCAATGAAGGGATAGAGCAAGGAAATAAGGATTCATTTAATAAATGACACAAGGTCAGATGACCTCTTCTGGTGCAACAGGGCTACAATGAAGCCATCAGACATTAACCAGCACCTTCAGGAGTGAGCACTCAACGCATACCACCTTTGGCGTTGTAAAACAGTGTTTAACAGCCCTGATTGTCTTGAGCTTAAGTATTTTAGAGTCTCAAGATGCTGGAACTGTGACAGGCCCTTAATAGGCCCCCAGAAAATATTTGTGGAACTTATAATAATCATGCTAGATAAAAAATGACAAATCCCATTTACTAATAGCTTGCTACATGCCAGGCATTCTGTGTTCACTAAGTTTAATTGTTACAACCGTACTGCAAAGCAGGTATTGTTATAAGCACCTTCACCATTGTAGAAAGGAGAACATAGAGGCCTAGGGAAGATAAAAAACTCGTCCAAGGTCACTCCACTGGGAAGCAGAAGCTTGAGGATTTGAAACCTATATCTGTCTGATAGTACAATCCACATTATTGCCTCTTGTCTCCCCCAACCCCTCTCCTTTTTCTTCTTTAAAGCATTTTCCCAGAGGCCAGGTGCAGCGGCTCAGGCCTGTAATCCCAGCACTTTGAGAGGCCAAGGCGGGCAGATCACCTGAGGTCATGAGTTGGAGACCAGCTTGACCAATGTGGAGAAACCCTGTCTTCACTAAAAATACAAAAAAAAAATTAGCTGGGCATGGTAGCAGGCACCTGTAATCCCAGCTATTCGGGAGGCTGAGGCAGGAGAAAAGCTTTAACTCAGGAGATGGAGGTCGCAGTGAGCCAAGATCTCACCACTGTACTCCAGCCTGGGCAACAGAGCGAGACTCCATCTCAAAAAAAAAAAAACAAAAAAAAAAAGAAGAAGAAGAAAAGAAAAGAGAAGCCCAGGCAGGAGGATCACTTGAGCCCAGGAGTTTGAAACCAGCCTGAGCAACATAGTGAGACTCCCATCTCTACAACCACAACAACAACAACAAAGCATTTTCCTCAGTTCCTTCTACCTGTTACAGAGGAAACGGGGTAATTTCATGCTTCAAGGGATCTACACACTTAGCATCCAGCCACCATGTGGTAGTGTCCAGGCAAGGACATACATCATGCCTCCTGCAAAGCCCAAGGAGACCTCTCACTGACCCCCCCCAGACATCCCCCAAAAGCACAGTTGCACTTTCTAGTTACTCCCAGAATGAATACCCCTCTGGATGCACAGAAAACAGTAATTCTCATGAGTGACCAAGGCATGGCATGCACAACCACATGGGCAACTGGTCTCCCCAAGACTGAATGGGAAAATTGAATACCTTCATCCTTCATGTTCTTTTTGTCCTCGCCATCTTCCAGCTGTTGCATCTCCTATTAAATTACATCGTTTTCCTCCAACTTTCATTTAGTCAAGCAACAAACACTCCTTGATCCCTTATAAAGACAAGGCCAGCTCTGATCTCAGGATCAGATCCCTACCTGAATAGGGGCAGATACATAAAACAAGTAACTTTAGTGCATGAGCTCAGTGTTCCAAGAAGAGAGACTTGATCAATAAGCTATGGAAACACAGAGAAGGATGACTAACTCCGCCAGTGGAGGGAGGACTGAAGAAGAGGGTGCTTAGGAAGGCTTCATCATGGTGATGATATTTAAGTTGGGTCTTGAAGGATGAGTAGTTTTCCAAGTGAGAGAGAATAGAAACAGCATTGCCTGCAGAAGGTATAATGTGCTTCCAGGAGCTCAGTGTGTTTCAGAAGTATTCAGAGTGACTGCAGAAAAGAGTGTGTGTGGGCAGAAGTGCAACCAACAGACGCAAAGTCATGAATGACTCTGCAGAATACCCCAAAGAATTGAGGCTTTGCTTTGTGGTCAATGGAAACCACTGAAGGGTCTTGAGAAAGAGCATGTGTATTAGTCCATTCTTGCACCACTATTAAGAAATACCAGAGACTGGGTAATTTATAAAGAAAGGAAGTTTAACTGGCATGATGCTGGCTTCTGGAGAGGCCTCAGGAAACTTAGAACCATGGCGGAAGGCAAAGGGGAAGCAGGCCCGTCTTACCAAAGAGGGGAAGAGAAGTGGTGGGGAGGAGCCACACACTTTTAAACAACCAGATCTTGCAGTAACTCACTATCACGAGAACAGCAGCAAAGGGGAAACCCACCCCCCATGAACCAATCACCTCCCACTAGGACCTTCCAACATTGATGATTACAATTTGACACGAAATTTGGGCAGAGACAAAGACCCGAACCATATTAGCATGGTAGTAAGCTTCACTCTATGGAAAGATGGCACATTAGTTTTTAGGGCTGCTGTAACCAATGATCACAAATGTGTGGCTCCAAACAAAAGACATTTATTCTCTCACAGTTCAGGAGGTGAGAGGTCCAAAACCAAGATATCAGCAGGCTTGGTTCCTTCTAGCATGTTCCATGCCTCTCCCCCCAGCTTCCGGTGGCTCCTGCAATCCTTGGTGTTTCTTGGCCTGTAGCCTCGTCACTCCGGTCTCTGCTTCCATCTTCAAATGGCATTCTCCTCCATCATACGTCCTCTCCTTTTTTTTTTTTTTTTTTTTTTTTGAGATGGAGTCTCATTCTGACACCCAGGCTGGAGTGCAGTAGTGCAATCTCAGCTCACTGCAACCTTCGCCTCCTGGGTTCAAGCAATTCTCCTGCCTCAGCCTCCCAGTTAGCTGGAATTATAGGCACCTACCACCTCGCCTGGCTAATTTTTGTATTTTTAGTAGAGACAGGGTCTCACCATGTTGGCCAGGCTGGTCTCGAACTCTTGACCTCAAGTGATTCACCTGCCTCAGCCTCCTAAAGTGCTAGGATTACAGGCATGAGCCACCGCACCTGGCCTCGTCCTCTCCTTTTCTTGTAAAGACACCAGCCATTGGACTTAGGGCATAATTTAGCATGACTTTATCTTGACCAATTACATCTACAAAGGTAACATATAAGGTCCCATTCTGGATGGATGCGAGTTTCAGAGGGACACTATTCAACCCACTCCAGATTGTGTAGAAGTGAGAGTGGCAGTGGGAACCTAGGAGACCAGCCAGAAAGCCGGCCCCACAGCGGGGGAATGGATCATGGATGCAGCAGTGGAACAGCGACCCAGTATTACACCAAGGACTTCGGTGTGGGCCCTTTCCCAGAAAGAAGAAGGTCATAATGACACAGTGAGTCCCACTGGAAGTCCCACTGGCCAGGCACAGTGGCTCATGCCTGTAATCCCAGCACTTTGAGAGGCCAAGGCAGGAGGCTCACTTGAGTTCAACAGTTCAAAACCAGCCTAGGCAGTATAGCAAGACCTTGTCTCTAAAAAAATTTTAAAAATTAGCCAGGCCTGGTGGTGTGTGCCTGTGGTCCTAGCTACTCAAGATGCTGAGGTGGGAGGATCACTTGAGCCCAGGAGTTCCAGCTGCAGTGAGCTGTGGAACTTGCTCTCCAGCCTGGACAGTAGAGCAAGACTCCATTTCTTTAAAAATAAAATAAAATTGCTCACGTTTCCTTTTTACTGATAAAAGTGGTCATGGACATTAGTAAGTGGTGAAACCAGTATTTTACAATTAGATAATCTGTCTTGAGGATCCCTTTATAGTCTTAAGATTGTTTAATACATACTGGCTCTTTGTAGTAAGGTTTAGTTTAGGCCTTCAAGAGCTGAGGAGCTTATTGGTAGAGCCTGTAATTGTCTTAATAGATAACATTTATTAAGCACACACTAAATGCCAGGTACTATGCAAGGTGCCTTGAATTCATTAGCTGTAATTCTCAGACCTCCAAAAAGAAAGGCAATATTATGAATGTCTCCTTTCTACAGATGAGGAAATTGACACATGGCAAGATTCTAACTTGCCCAGGGTCACACAGTGATGGCACTGACCTGTAATTTAGGGCCATGCAATGCCAAAGGAAGTTTTTCAAACCAACAAAAACTATTGAGAAAAAAATATAGGATGAAGGATGGTGGGGTATGGATATTTCATAAATTCAAAAGGACCCAATTTATCTAGATTCCAAAGAAGAAGTCTTCATGTCCCCAGCTTAGGATAAAGAATCAGTTCTGGAAGCCTGGATGACAAACTGGGGTCACCCTCTTAGTACATGGGGTGCTCAAAAGGAGATGCACCCAGAACACAGATGGGCATCATCTTGTCCAAAGAGGGATCTTGGATCCAACTTAGTTAATCCTCTTCTCACTGCCAACATTCCCCTTACCCTCCCATCTGCTCTTTTCTCCAGGGATTAAGGGACCTTTTCAGTTCCAGCTCATTCAGAATAAAGTTCCTTCAAATGAGTGGCCAATTTCTTTTTTTCCTTTGAGCCTGACACACAGAGCCAGCTGTTGACTTAGGAAACTCTGCCAACAGAGCCTGTCGGGTGCAGACCTCATCTGGTGTCTGCTTGGGATTTTCCTTTTAATTATAATTATACTTCAAAGGGAATCTGGAACTCGCAGAGCCAAAGATCAAATCCTCACGAGGGGCTACGTTCTCCCTAACAGTCCCCAACAGGGCTCTGAAGACAGGGGGGAAGGGAAGGATGTAGGTGACGCTATCAGCCTGGCTAACCTCAGCCCTCCCACATTGCACCCTGTGTTCACGTGGCTGCCACCAGGCATCCTGCTTAGCCAACTGGTCCCTTCAGTGTGGCCAGGGTAGGAAGTTACCTATGGGGTATGATCTGAGGATGAACCAACGTGGTCCCACACTAAAACACACCTCTGCACACCAAAACTTGGTACATGCCTAATATTACACCATTTGCCAAGCATCCTTTTAGATTAAGTATTGTCCACTCCATGCTCTTCATTTTCAAGGTGAAAATGCTCCTAAGATAGCAATGCCATGTGTCACTCCCACCTTAGTATAAATTAGCCTTCAGGTTGGTTTCCCTAGGTCAGAGCAGCAGGAGGATATTTAGCACTGGGTGGCAGAGGATAACTGATGGAGAAGAGTAAATATATACCACTAAAAAAGGAAAGAAATGAAAGAAACCAAAAGTTATTAAGAGCAGGTGCTGTGTGATACTCTTTTACGTATGTGATATTGTTTGTTTTCTTAGCAACCCTGTAAAGTTGGCATTATCACCCGAATTTTGTAGTTGTCTCTCCCCCTCCCACACCAGAGGTTCTGATTCACCTGGCCAGAATGTGGTTCATGAATTTGCAGGTGTAATAAGCTCCCAAGGGATGCTGCTGGTTGGTTCATGGACCGCAACTTGAGCAGCACTGGTCTTGGCCAGTCATAGCTATCTTATTCACTTAGCCAATGACTGGTTCAAATGATGGGCATCCGGGAGCCCATTTGGGCCAATGAGTGTGGGAAAGAAGTCTTGACCCTGGCTGCTACCAGAAGCCACTTTACAACCACGAGGGGAAGATGGCTATGGATGAGGCTGCTTCTGTGGGCAACTGACTCTGTGCAGAGCTCAGTGACATGACAGACCTCTGAAGTCAACCCTGAAATCCTAAATCGTACTCCATATTTCCTCTTATGTGGAGTAATAAATTTCCTTATGTGTAAGCAAGAGTGAGTGGAGTTTCCTGTTACTTTGGGCTCAAAGACATTATCAACATTCTCAGATGAAGAAGAGGGGCTTGGTCCAAGGTCCATGGTCACAGAGCTGGTTACTCAGGTCTGTGTGATGCCAAACGTCCTTCCAATCTGCCTCACTGCCTGAGCAGTTTTCTCTCCCAATACCTGATGTGACTCCCCATTTACTTTGGCACAAGTATTTGAGGCCAGACCCATCTAATCTCTATCACCAAGAGGCTCAGAATTCCATTCATCCTTCCAACTGTTCATCTATCTGTCCATCCATCCATCATCCTTTCCTTCATCAAGCATTTACCGAGCACTTGCCACATGTCAAAGCCTGTACCCACGGCTGGGGATCTACTGCAAGACAAGATGCAATCTTAGCCTTGAAGGAGCTCAGATCTAGAGGAAGAGACAGCCTCACAATCTCAGCATCTCTTTCTACATTCAAGACACGGGCATTGGAGATCAGCCCGTGGATCTCCAGATGTCCAGTTATTGTGGATTTCTAAGGTATTGGCAGATAATAAAAGCCCAGTCTTCTTTTATTTGACTCAGATAGATGTATCCATTTTTGGAAGGTTGGATTTATTTTAACATCAGTAAAGCAATTCAAGATATCCTCAATAATGGACATCATATAAATATTCAACAATCACATTTCTCTGTTTATAGAGCATCAAAGTGCACAGCACATTATAAAGCTTCTAATTAATTCTTGTAACACCCTGGTGTCATGAGCAAAAGGCGGATAATAACCCTTCTACGTTACCGGTGGGAGCAATGGCCATTGTAATTCAGCAACTAGCCTGTGGTCCTGTGGCAGATCACCTGCATTTTACACCTTCATTAACAGCACAGCTTATTAACTGTAACAATTACATTAACGATTAACATTTATTGAGAGCCCCCATAAACCTGGCTCTGTCCTGAGAACTTGACAGACACATCAGCTCGTTGATTCCATCACAAGCCTATGAAGTAGGTTCTGTGATTATTCTCACCTTGCACACAAGGAAACTGAGGCTCAAAGAGTAATCTTATCTGCCAAAGGCCCTGGCTGGTGAACTCAGGTCTGTGTGACTCCAAATCCCATACCCTGACCTTTGACTTATTGCACCTGCTGGGTGACACGTTAGGAGGAGAGCATCAGTGTATTCTTTTCCTGAGTCTTCCATTCCTTTGCTGTGTGAACTTAGGAAAATTCTCCAGCTTCCCTGAGCCTTAGATGGCACATCTGTTGGTGAAGCAGAGAGAATACAAGCTTTGGAGCCAAAGTGTAGTTTGTGTTTGGACTCCATCTCTGTTCCTTACTCTGTCATGTAACTCTGGAAATTAACCTCTCTGTACCTCAGTTTTCTCATCGGTAAAATGGGAGATAACAGCAGTCCTATCCCACAAAATATATTGCAAGGGTAAATGGAATTGATATGTGTAAAACTAAGCAGGTAGCACATAGTATGCCCTTAGTAAGACAGTAGGTAAATGGCAGCTAGTGTGTCCATCATGTGATGGAGGTATCGTGCTGGGGAGTCTCTCAACGCTGATGATCTCTGATAATTTTAAAATGAAAGATCTCCCATGGATTTTGGTTTAGCCACAGGGAACTAGTGTAACCCTCCAGGGGGTGTAGTTTGGGGTTGTCTTGACAAAAATATTTGCCATATGCTAACAAAATTATGGTCAAATCAGGATCCTGCCAGTTGCAAATGATAGAAAACCCCAATTCAATGTGGCCTAAGCAAAAGAGAAAACTAATTATCTAAGGTAAACAAAAAGTCCACAAGTAAACCTAGCTTTAGGAATAATGAGTTCCAAGTGTTCAAACATTATCTCCAGATACATACTCTCCTTTCTTCTGTGTTGCCTTCATTCTCAGGTAGGCTTTACCAAGTTGATGGCCAGGATAGTCTCCAAAGCTCTAGGCTGACATTCTTCCATGGAAGCAACACCAGCAGAAAGAGATCTTCTCTTCCCAATAGCAACAGCGAATGTCCCAGGACTAAACACCTTAGTCCTTCTTTGGGCCTCAGACTCACAAAAAAAGAAGATTCTCCCTGAGGCCAGGGAGGTGGGGATATTCTGATTGGCTGGGCCTGCATCCCGAGTTCACCTCTGAAGCCACATGGATTGAAGGCGAGAGAGGAAGGCTCTCCTGGGGAGTTGATTGGTGCATCTTTGCCTAGGAGGAGACTAGTACAGTCCAGCTGTCAGTCTGCAAATTTCCTGAGCTTAGAGTCTAAGAGCATAACACTGGGCTTTAACCACCTAGCTGCAAACTGGTGTCCCCCTCCCAACCACAGTGGCCTGGGAAGAGTCCCAGCAGCCACGCTCAGACCCCTCAGCCCCTGTGCTGAGCATAAATCCCAGATTCCAGCTGTTGTCAGGTTCATGATTTGGCCCTTCCTGTAGCTCCCTCGTTCCTCATCCTCCCCTCTACCAACCCTATTGGTATGCTCCAGCTGGACTGAGCCACTTTCACTCTCAAGTTCTTACTCATCTCCATGCTGTCCCTTCTGCCTGGCACATCTTCCTCCTTCCTCTTCTTTTGTTTTTTAAATTGAAAAATGAAAAATTGTATATATTTATGGCATACGACGTGATGTTTTGATGTATGTATTCACTGTGGGATGATTGAGTCAAGTCTATTAACATATCCATCACCTCACATACTAATCATTCCTCATCCTTCAGAACTCTGCTCAGACTTAGAAGTCATTTCCTTTAGGCCAAACATGGTGGCTCATGCCTATAATCCCAGCACTTCGGGATGCTGAGCAGGCAGATCATTTGAGGTCAGGAGTTCGAGAACAGCCTGGCCAATATGGCGAAACTCCGTCTCTACTAAAAGTACAAAAAAGTTAGCTGGGCATGGTTGAACATGTCTGTAATCCCAGCTACTCAGGAGGCTGAGGCAGGAGAATCACTTGTACCTGGGAGGCTGAGGTTGCAGTGAGCTGAAATCACGCCACTGCACTCCAGCCTTGGTGACAGAGTGAGATTCTGTCTCCCAAAAACAGTCATTTCATTTTTCCTTCTGACTGTCCCTCTACCCTTGCTGGGTCAGTTGTGCGCTCACACTCCCGGCTCCCTCGCTCCCACCGCAGCTACATCATATGGTACCGTAACTGCTTAATTGTCTGCCTACCTCCCCCCACCACCACCACCGCCACCAATGAGACTCTGGGAGGGAGTTTTGGGGCAGGTGTGTGTTTCCTAGCTCTGAGCTGGTACCCCCAGAGGGGCTGAGGAAGACTTGAGTGGAGAAATATCTGCACAGTGAGGATGATTTATTGACAAGTCCACAGGTCAGAAAAGCAAGGAGCAAGGCAGCAAGTATGAGAGGGACTTGAGAAGGTCCTCGTGAGTTGCCAAGAGACCCCAACAGGGAGGAGGACACTTAGGTCTGTCCAAGGTTAGGCAGATAGGGCACTCTTGAATCTCAGCTCTAGATAAGATCTTAACTCAGATCCTAAACCATGAACGATCTAGAAGGTTGTGCCCAGCACAGCCCCTTATAGAGACAAAGATCCTCACCACTCCCTCCCCAAAGGCGCATGGAGAGGGTTTGAAAGAAATCTTTGCATTTCCCACAAAAAGCTCATGCTTGGCAACAAAAATGTTCCCGCACCTACCTTTGTGGCGTTTGGTTCACCTCCTTCTAATTTGCATGACATACCTGCTTGGGTCTCTGATTAGCCCCAGGAAAGCATGAAAATGAGCATTTGACATCATCAAGGGCATCCATGCTTGCACCTCTTTGGAGAAAGGGGCTCCTCTCTTCAGGCTTTCACGTTTGGAAATAATAAGCAAGTTCAGCTCATTTCTCCACCCCAGGGTGCAAACTGCACTTTTCTGTCTCTGAGCACACCCCCAGGAACCGTGTTTGCTAATGAGGAGGAAGGTGGTTTGCTTTTCAAACAAGCCTGAACCCCAATTAGTTCTCAGCGATTTGATCCTCATTGGTGGCAACTGTGGTTTCTCATCCAGCGTTGTTATTGATTTGGTCAGAAGTAATTAAGGAGATAATTCTTACTCAATTACATTTCCCTGAATTTCCTGAGGTTGCTAACTCTGCTCCCTGGCTGTATTTTCTTTTCCAAATTAATTTTGTCTTGACTCTGAAATGAGCATGGATATTACAAGGCTTGTTGTGCTTGTTGATTTTCACAGGAACAAAGCAGGGCTCTGTATTTTAACTCCAACTAGGGCTCTCAAACTAAGTTTTTAGAAATTTAATGTAAAACGTACACAGATTTTTTAAAGAACCGAATATCATCAAAAATCTTCTACCGTAAAGCAGGAGTCCCTCTTCCCTGCCCTCCCCCCGGGGCAGCCATGTCTAACACTTTGTGCTATTTCTTCCAATGACCTGTGCCTCTAAATTATGAAGTCTTACAGGTATTTCTTAGTTTATACATTTAAGACCTGAATAATTTTCTGCTGTGAAAGATGAGGACCTAGTTCCTTGCGTGCCCACACCACTCCCCAGCCCTGACTCCCATTCCTCCAAAACTGGCCTTAGCTCCCCTGCTGGTTAATTCTGTAATTTAAAAACACAGATGACAGATTTGCACTTCTTTCCTCGTTCACCGTACAGACTGTCTTTGACTCCTTACCTTGTAGAGAAGATGAGCGTCTCATCAGCTCTCCTTGCGTGTTTACTACTATTTTTACGTTGTCAAGATCAATAGCATTCTCATTCCATACCCATAATTCAGTTTCCCAGGCTTTGTCTCTGCGTTGTCTAAAAGCTGAAAAATCAACACATATTGAAGTTTTATTTTCATACCTTCATCCACTCAGTGAACAAATAACTGCCAAGGAGCCACCCTTGGTTTGGCATTGTGCCTGAAACCAAAAACACCATGTGACAAGGTCACACTCCTTGCATACACCGCAATGCCAGAACCCGGAGGAGGAAAGAGAAAACACAGACTTCACAACAGAAGAGGAGTCGCCGCTTAAATCAGTGGCTTTGAATATCTTTAAAATATGAATACAGAACATAATAAAAAGGTAAGCGGAATATAGCAAAAATTAAAAAAAAATAAAAAGATGTTAAATGGGAGCTGCTTGGTTTTCTTTATGCTTCATGAATACAGGCCCAGTCTTGGTGCTCCAGCCTCACCCACTTACCTACCTAGCCCCATTGATTCCCAGGCTCAAGCCAGAGCACCAGAGGAGGCAATACACCAGGGTTTATATACTTCCTCCAGGGACTGAGAGATGGTGAGAGGCATCACAGTTGCATTTTGGTTTCATGTTTGTAAAGCTCCTTCATCAGCAGTGAGTCTTTACAGCATTCAATGTTCAGAACACACTCACTGGAAATACCACTTTAAGGACAGCTGAGGACAAATAACTTCTTGTCATGAGAGGTGCCGGAACAGTCACCACGATGCCAGGGGAGTCAGCAGAGAACACCCAGGGCACATCCAGGGTCATACAGGGGTATGTTCTGACTTCCCTTGGCATGAAAGTCCCTTGCAGGTGGGTGTGTGTATGTAAGCAGAGCATGGCAACACTGGAAGCAAGGTGACCATGTGCAGTGGGAAAATTAAAATTATAAGATGATGTATCTGGCCAAGCACTGTGGCTCACACCTGTACTCCCAGCACTTTGGGAGGCCAAGGTGGGACAGTTACTTGAGGCTAGGAGTTCAACACCAGCCTGGACAACATAGTGACCACTCATCTCTACCAAAAAAATAATAATAATAATTAGCCAGGCATGGTGGCACATTCCTGTGGTCCTAGCTACTTGAGAGGCTGAGGAGGAGGATCACTTGAGCCCAAGAGTTCGAGACTGCAGTGAGCTATGATCATGCCACTGCACTCCACTCTGGGTGACAGAGCAAGACCATATCTCAAAAATAATTTAATTAATTACTAAAAATATGTTGTATCTGTCCAAGTACACATGCGTGAATATGTACCAGCTAAGAAAGCCTTAGATCATTCTTCTACTTGCTTACCTTGCAAATGAGCCAGGAGTTGGTTTACTTAATGATCACCACAGGTTCACTTCCTGACTCTCTAGTTATGTGCAGTCACTCTGCCCCTCCATGCCTTGGTGGTAGTGATTTTTTTTAACCTATAAAGTGGGCATTTCAGAAGGTGTATTTATTATGATTCTTGCCTAAACTAACAGTTAGCAAATGGCAGAGCTGGGATTTAAAACCAAGTCTGATTCTAAAGTCTGTGCTTTTCAATACTACAATCTACTGTCTCCTGTGGTAGTTCAGTTATGGAATTATCTTATTTACAACCAAGTCAGGCACAGGCCTTGGACAAAAAAATTAAATTAAAAATAAAAAGGTTCTCTAAGTTTTATTTTATTAAAAATAAAAAGGTTTTTTAAATGCATATGGGAACCAGATAATGACTCACACCCTGAAACAGACCAACACATTTTTCTTGCCAATAGGGGAGACTGATACAGTCAAAGAAGTACTATTAATTTTGTGACTAGCCCCTAAAGATAAAGTAAATGAGTTTATGTAACCCAAATCATCAACTTTTTCTTGTGGGGAGTTTATTCCTCTATAGCTGTATTTCAGTTACATATTTCTATGTGACAAATTACTCCAAACTTTAGCAGCTTAGGGCAACAAACATTGATTATCTCACAATCTCTGTGGGTCGGGAATCCAGGCATGGCTTAGCTGGGGCCTCTGGTTCGGGGTCTCCTGAGGCCACAGCGAAGTTGGCAGCTGGGCCTACAGTTATTTCAAGACTCAGCAGGGAGGGGCTCACTTCTGAGCTCACACACTTGGCTATTGGCAGGCATCAGGTGCTTTCTGGCTGTAGGCTAGGGATGTATTAGGTTGGTGCAAACGCAATTGTGGTTTCTGCCATTTAAAAGTAATAGCAAGAACCGCAATTACATTTGCACCAAGCTAGTAAGTTTCTTGCTATGTGGCTGTCTCCCAAAGAGAAGCTCACAACTTGGAAGCTCATTTTCCCCAGATCAAGAGCAGGTACCCAAGACAGAGGCCATGTTTATCCTGTAACCTAATCTCAGAAGGGACATTGCATCACTTTTGCCATATTCTAGCCATCGGAAGTGAGTTATGGGGTTCAGCCCAACCTCAGGGGGGAAGAGAATACACAAGGGTGTGAATACCAGGAGGTGGGGATCATGGCGGGTGTCTTAGAGGCTACCTACCACAGACTCCGGTGCAGGGGGAAAGCAAAACCTAGATCCTGATCATCACCAACCTAGGTGCTGGGTGCCCTGGGATCTCCAGGAGAAATAAAAACACAGCACTTGCCTTGGCAATAGTGTTGCTCAACCTCAGCACTCTTGACAATTTGGATCTAATACAGCTTTGCAGGGGAAGAAGGACTGTCCTGTACATTGTAGGATGTTTAGCAGCCTCACTGGGATCTACTTACTAGATGCACCCCCCAGGAAGTTGTAACAACCAAAAAGAACTTCAATAACACCTTGGGAAGTTGCCTGGTTACCTACTGAAGGTCTCCCTGCTGTGAGGAAGAGGAGGCATTGCAGCCACCAGGCAGCAGTGAGCCCTTCGTGAATGACATCTTTATTGTCACCAAAATGTGCTCCAGCCCTCACACCAACAAACAAGAAATGCAAAAGATAAATGGTTTGGGATTTTGCAAACATAGAATACTGGGATTTGACTCAATATCCATTTTCTTGTGTTCTAATAAAACTTTATTTACAGAAACAGACAGGCTTTTCCGTAGCTTCTTGGTCCTGTCTGTTTCTTCGACAGTTTCCCCCTGTGTCAGTCTTTGGCCTTCTAACCCTCATAATCTTAGCATCCTCTTCTCCCCTCCTCCCTCCATGGCCCCCATCGCTGTCTCTTTCTGTCTCTGTCTGTCTGCCTCTGTCTCTGTGTCTCCCTCTGTCACTCTTTCTCTCTCTCTGCCCCCTTTCTCACCTCCCTCTCTGACAGTTAATTCAACACTCCTTACCTTAACTTCCAATTCCCTCCTCTTCTCAGAGCTCCAATCCATGCATTAATGACTGCCTCTTAGCCACTACTCTCATTCCCAGATTCAGCTCCAAAGACTCAAGAGCTTGGCATCAACCTGCTCCAGCCTCCTTCTGGTCCCTCAATACTCAATACCCTGACACTCTCCAAGATACATTGTTATGTGGAGGGAAATCGGCACAAACAACACTGCCATGTGTATTTGTGTGAAAGGTAGATGCTAGTGTTGGAAAGAATGTGTGTGTGTGTAAGTGTGTGTGTATAGGTGAGTGTGTGTGTGTTTCCAAATCTCTCTGGAAGGGTACACAAGAACTTGATAACACTAGTCATTTCCAGGGAGGGAAATAAATGGTTTGAGGACAAGGTGGAAGTAATACATTTTAAAACGTGACGTACCTTTTGATATGTTTTTCTAAACCATCTGAAAATACTAATTGCTTAAAAAAAAAACTAAAATAATAAAAAAATGATGAAATAACAGAAAACTCAATGCTTCCTCTTCAACTTCACGGGCCCTCACTCCGAGCTGATTTTGCTGAAATGGCTTCTCAACAGCATTACCAGCTTCAGGAACGTTCTCTCCTGCCTGGTGACATCAGGAAAACCTTCATCACCACACCCCAATACACACACACACCCCCACACACACACCCCAAATACTCTGCATTCCAACCATTCTAGCTCCTTTTGATTCCTTCTGTCTGAAACACCTATAGGGCAGAAAAAGTAAAATCCTTTACCTCACCCATCACAAGGGTCTTGGATGACATTCCCATAACAAAAGACATATTGATAAGAGAAAAGCATAACAATTATTTTTTTTAGATGCAGTCTCGTTCTTTCACCCAGGCTGGAGTGCAGTGGCGTGATCTTGGCTCATTGCAGCCTCTGCCTCCTGGGTTCAAGTGATTCTTCTGCCTCAGCCTCCCTAGTAGCTGAGACTACAGGTGCATGCCCCTACACCTGGCTAATATTTGTATTTTTTTTAGTAGAGATGGGGTTTCACCCTGTTGGCCAGGCTGGCCTCAAGTGATCTGCCTGCCTTGGCCTCCCGAAGTGCTAGGATTACAGGCGTGAACCACCACGCCTAGCCAAAATTATTTTTTTTAGCCAAAGTTTTACATAACGTGGGAGCCTTCAGAAATGGAGAACGAAAGGCCCAGGAAAACTGTGTGTTTTTATGCTAAGTCTGATGAGAAGCGTGGATAGTGGTAGAGAAACATGACTGGACAAAAAGGGGTGTAATCTAAAGGTAGTCAACTTAGGGCAGGTGCGCTCAGGAAGGCCTGTGTGTTTGGATTCTTTTCTGTGTCTCTGTCAGGTATGGGACCAGAAACATGTAACATAGAACCAGCAGGGTGGAAGGGAGGAGACCAGAGAGGAGGCTTTCTAGGTTTTACGGCTTGCTTTGGGACAGCGAAGTTGTAGTTTCTATGAGCCACCTTGGGGGTGAGAAATTCCCGTTTCTATGACCTTCTCGGGGGAGAAAGAGGAGAGGTAGAAACAAAGTCAGAGAGACCTTGTTTCTGAGCCCCTCCCCATCTCTTTCCCATCCAAAATACTTAGCATGCCAAGGCACCGTGTTTTGGGGTATCATGTCTAGGCCCCGACACACCCTTCCCCCTACATTTTGCATTCAGCACAGTCTGAATCACTGCCAACAGCCCTTCCAGCCCCTACACTGGGTCTGGTGCCTGTACTTCCCTACAGTCTAGTTAAATCTCTCCTACGAGACCACCAGATCCCTGAGGATGGGATGGTTCCTAGTTCAGCACCATAACCTCAGACATTTTCTAACTCCTAATAGATATTTAAGAAATATGTGAGCTGCTCTTGCCCCTCACTGAGCCTCAGCAGGTAATCCATATAAATTGGCATCAAATGGCATCCAGGGGACGGCATCATAAAATTCATATCCCAGCATCCCTGGTGTCACACTAAAGCTCAGCCCAAGAGTCAAGCCCCATCCAGCCCTGACCAGCTCTCCTGAATCTTGGCTCTTTTCTCTTCATCAGTGGCTTAAGCTCAGCTCTGCTTCTGCTCTTCACATTAAAAAAAATGAAGTTAAAAGTTATTAGCCAATGGGAGGCTGGGTTTCTTTGGACCTTCAGGGGGTTTGCTTGATTGCTGCAGAGATGTCAACTTTATCTTCTTCCAGGGGGGAGAGAAAATGGATGGAAGCCACATGGGGGCCTAACCACCAACACACATTCTTCTTATCAGGACATCGGCAATGTGAAAGGATACTTTCCTAGGCCGCTCTTTGTTTCATTTATCCAGGATGAATTACCAAATAAATTTTTTCATATCCAGAAAGGAAGTAAATTGTGGTGTAATATGCAATAAAGGGAGCCCTCCAGCCAACTGGATACATTCAAACTTCTGGTTCTAGTCCTCACTCACTCGCTGGGTGACCTCCGGGCAAGTTACTTAACTTCTCCAGGTCTTAAGTCTCTTAGTCAGAAAATAGGGATAATAATAATCACACTACCAGCTTTTGGAGTGGCTATGAAGATTCAACGAGAAAAGGCAGCTAAAACCCCCCCTGCAGGAATGGCAATGAGGCATCATTGATGTTGCTCCGTGCCCATGGCAGACTTTGCTAATCAATCACAGATATTTCTTCTGATAAGATTGGACTGGAGGGCACTCCAGACAGAATGACTACTCCTGGGTAGATTGAAGCTGGCACTCAGATTGGAGCCCATTTGCAATCTCAAGCCTTGGGCATTTCCAGACACGCCATTTGCAAGGTTCATGGTACAGAATAGAGGGATTGTCACATCCCGGGGCTCCTGTTTCCTGAAGCTCCTCCAGGACTTTGAACAGCAGCCCCTAGCCCATCGTACAGATTCCCATTGGCTCCCAGGGCCTGACAGCTGGACTACTGGCCCCTCATACCTAGTCTTTCAAAAGAGCTTATGAGATTAATGTATTTGATTATTTTTTTTTTAATTAACTGGGTGGATAACACATTGGCTGCTGGCATGCCAGCTCAGTCCCAGGGCGGCTGGGGGCTCATTGATGCTGGCAGCCAATTTCCATTTCAATCAAATGAGAGAGGAGGGAGGCAGAGAAAGATTGAAAGAAATCAGGACTTGATTGAAAGCTATGGCATCTAGCGCCACCTACTGTTATATCGCTGCATTGCTACCTTTGCTGACCATGGGGTCACTGACAGTCTTCCTGGGCCCTTAAGGCATTTTGGGGGGGGAACATTTTTGTAATCTCACTCAAGTTACATTTTTCATGCATAGCTCATAATTGATTCAATGTGTATAAACTACAGGTACTCCTGGTATAGTGAGAGTAATAGTGACATCTCTTTGGCTTGTTTTGATTCACAAAGACCTGTGTACCAAGCGTGCCTCTTAACATCCTGGCTGCAGTGTCATGAAGACCAGGCAGTTGCCAAGTGGGAGCCCTGAGGTGCAGAAGAGATGACTTTCCTGGGGTCACGCAGGGGCGGCGCATGGAGAGGAGATTCCGACTCCACATTTTTTCTCCTGAATCTGTCCCTTGTCCACCTCTGCTCCCCCCGCCCACCTTGGAGCCGGCTCATCAAGCCCCTCAAAGCGCAATCCCCACTCCACATGTGCCAGTGCATAATGGGGATTTTACTGAAGAGTTCACAGAAGAGAGGGAGAAGGTTACGTTGTACCTGACACAAGAAAAAATAATACAGTCCTTTAGCAGCTTGTGGGTTCTTTCTTGGATATCAGTTTCCCCTTCCCTCACCCCTTCCCCCATGTCCCCTCCTAGCCCTCTACTGTCTATCACTCTGGTTTGGTTTTTCAGATGGTGTCTCGCTCTGTCACCGAGGCTGGAGTGTAGTGGTGCGATCTCGGCTCACTGCAACCCCTGCCTCCTGGATTCAAGCGATTCTCCTGCCTCAGCCTCCCAAGTAGCTAGGATTACAGGCACGCACCACCACCTCCAGCTAAATTTTTTATTTTTAGTAGAGACGAGATTTCACCATGTTGGCCAAGCTGGTCTCTAACTCCTGACTTCAAGTGATCCGTCTGCCTCAGCCTCCCAAAGTGTTGGGGTTATAGGTGTGAGCCACCGCGCCCAGCCACTCTGGTCTTTATTAGCTGGGACCATTCATCCTCACTGTGTTTCTTCCACAATCCTCTTCATATTCATCTTCCTTCTCAGCAAACCCTCCTTTAAAAACAGGGAGGATTTAAGAAACAAAATAGTGAAATAATGTTGTCTTTCCTTCCAGCCCAAAGGATGAGAAGACTGAATTTTAGGGAGGCTTAATGGCTGAGGACTCACATTTTTTGTCTTGTTTTGGTTTTTGTATTTATTTCATTTTGTTTTAGTTTTAGAGGCAGGGTCTTATGCTGTTGCCCAGGCTAGAGTGCAATGGTACAATCACAGCTCATCACAACCTCAAACTCTCAGGCTTAAGTGATCCTCCTGCCTCAGCCTCCTGAGTAGCAAGGGCTACAGGTGCATGCCACCATGTCCAGGTAATTGTTTTGTGTTTGGTAGAGAGGAAGGTCTCACTATGTTGCCCAGGGTGGTCTTAAACTCCTGGCCTCACCTGATCCTCCCATCTTGCCCTATCAAAGTACTGGGATTACAGGCATGAGCCACCACACCTGGCCCGAAACCT
The DNA here is from genome assembly GCA_036589455.1 of Ateles fusciceps. NCBI lineage: Eukaryota > Metazoa > Chordata > Mammalia > Primates > Atelidae > Ateles > Ateles fusciceps. The sequence goes on along the minus strand of JAZHEH010002317.1, from coordinate 7,428,791 downwards.
AGTTTTAAATGCAGGAAGACCAGGGTTCTCATCCTGGTTCTGACCACTAACCAATTGTGTAACCTTGAAAAACTTCATCTATGCCTCCATTTCTCCTTCCATAAAAGGGGTTTTTTAATGGCCATCTCACTGGATTATTGGAAGAAGTAAACGAGACTGATAATGCAAAATGCTTAGCACAGTGCTGATGTGTAGCAATTCTTCAATAATTTGTCAATTTAGGTGACTTAGACACACCTTTTTTTCCACTGACTACTTAAAGAGAGACTCCATTCACATTGACTAAAATGCAAATAGTGTATCTCTCCAGAGTTGTGCAGTGTTCAACCTGTGCATCCTTATATGACAGCCTCCCAGGCTTAGCGAGACCAAGGAATGCATCCCAGCAAAGAGTTAAAGGATAAACTTTTTCTAGAAAGGGCCAGATAGTAAACATTCCAGGCTGTGCAGGCTGTGCAGCCTCTGAAACAGCTACTAAACTCTGCTATTATAACAGGGAAATATCCATAGACAATAATAAGCACATGGGTGTGACTGTGACCCAATAAAACTGTAATATACAAAAGCCAGCCGCAGGCTGTAGTTTGCTGACCCCTGGATTAGATAAGGGTAGGGAAAGGTATCAAGGATTGGAGGGCACTGAGTTTTCCCACTTTCTATCTCTGTGACCTTGAATAAGTGACTTGACTTCTCAGGTACTGGGTTTCCTTTTCAGGAAAACAGGAATAAGGAATAGGGTTGGTGTGAGGATTAAATAAGGCAATGTCTGCTGTAGGACAAACTAGGGAGGTCTCATCCACAAGCACATTCCAGTGAGGAATATCCAGCTACATTCAAAATGGCCATCGAGGGTAGAAAATGAAGTTCTTTATTACTGAGGCCCCTACACAAAGAACAAATAGAACTTACACAGAAAAATCGGAATCTTTGGGAAGGGGAAAATCCCTGCTGATTACAACTTTCCTCACACAGCTCAATAGATTTTTTTACTTCAAAACAACTCTATAGGTGGAAGAAGGCTCCAGCCTGAAGCAGGACTGAAGAACAGATAAATTGCATGGTATCAAACAGAATGGTTATTTTGCTGTTTTTATTTTTTTCAGGTGCCCTGAGTTTTTTCAAAAATTTCCCCATAAATCAAGGTTTGGGCCAGGATTTAGAATGGAATCTTTGTAAAGAGATTCCCACCCCCTCCCCTTATCAAGGTTTAATTTGGTGGTTCTCAGTTGAGGGTGATTTTGCTTCCCAGAGGACACTTGGCATTGTCTGGGGACATTCTGATTGTTGTAACTTGCAGGGGAGATGCTACGTTGTGCGATGTACAAGAAAATCCCCCACGACAAATAGCGATTTGGTCCCAAACTTCAGTCGTCCTGAGGATGAGAGATCTTATTAACCAGCCTGGGATGTTGCCTGGGGGGAAGGAATGGTTTATCTTTACTTTTTGGAATACATCAGCAAGATTTCTCTTTCTACCTCACTTTTTCCTCCCTCTCTTATCTATTTTATTGACTTTTGTCTGACAGGCATGCAATCCCCCTTCCTAGAGCACCCAATTTCCTTTCATGGAGTTACTTCTCCTCTATTAGATACAATCAAGCTCTGTCCCCCTAGTTATTTAGCTAGTACCTGGTCCTGAGCAGATGCATAGTGGCCCCAGAGAGCCCAGTAAAGGAAGTGGTTAAGGTGTGACCTTAATTAACTCCTCAAGAAGAGGGACTGACTGATCTAGCCAGGGCCTCAAAACTTAGCCAAAACAAATCAACCAAAAAACTCTATGACAGGTGGTGACTTGTATGCTCTGCTGGGCCACAGTTTCTCCAGCCTCAGGGGCATGGGTCCTACCTTTATTTCCCAAATTCATCCAAGCCCCCACCCTGAATGCCAGCAAGAAGCCCAGACCCTTCCTTTATTCCCAAAGCATGGCTTCCATAAGGCAGTCCTGCTTCACTGACATTTAAAGACCAAGCAAATTAATTGCAGCAAGAGAAAACCTGTAACTGGGGTTTCAGTCGCTTCATATTTTTTCCCAACTTTTCATTGTAAAGATTTCAAACCTACAGAAAGTTTGCTAAAATAGTACAACAGGCAATCAAATACGCTTAACTTAAATTCACAATGTTATCTTTCTGCCATGTTTTTTTTAACATTTTGCCATGATATTTTTCATATATATTTATATATGCATATATGTGTGTATATATGTATGTGTGTACTATGTATATAATATGTGTGTATATTTATAATTTTTTTTTAAGCTGAGCCCTTTGAAAGTCAGTTGTAGGCACTTCACACCTAAACACTTGAGCATGTATTACCTAAGGACATTCTCCTTCATAGTCACAATACAGTTAACACAGAAATTTCACATTGATCCAATGTTATTCTCTCTCTCTCTCTTTTTTTTTTTTTTTTTTTTTTTTGAGACAGAGTCTCACTCTGTTGCCCAGGCTGGAGTGCAGTGGCACAATCTTGGCTCACTGCAGCCTCTGCCTCCTGGGTTCAAACGATTCTCCTGCCTCAGCCTCCTCAGTAGCTGGGACTACAGGTGCATGCCACCATGTCTGGCTAATTTTTGTATTTTTTGTAGAGACAGGATTTCACCATGTTGGCCAGGCTGATCTCGAACTCCTGACCTCAGGTGATCCACTCACCTCAGCCTCCAAAGTGCTAGGATTACAGATGTGAGCCCCAGTGCTCTTATTGAACATACAGTTCCTATGCAAATGCCCCTCATTGTCCCAGTCATGCTCTTTATAGCTTTGTCTCCAGTCCAGCATTCAGTCAAGGGACCGTGCATTGCATTGAGTTGTTGTGTCCCCTTGGTGTCCTAAAGAAACAGATCTTCTGCCCTCTTCCTCTATTATGACACGGTTAGAAGACAAAGAGGTGTATCCCTTGCATTTGTCTCCGAGAAAGAACTTGCCAGCAGGAGGCACAGGTAGCTGAGAGTCTCCAGCTGCTGACACTGCCAGCATCCACAGCAGCTTTCCTGCAGCAGAAGTCTGAATCTTCCCTAGAAATCCCCCCATCAGCGGGCTCTGGCCATTTCTGCCTTGTGCTTGCACTTAATCAAGCAATCTTTGCTCTGGAGCTCCCTGTTGCATTGGCTGGACTTTGTCAGATCTGCATCGTGGTCTGAGGCTCTCCTGCCAAATCCCACTTCCTCCTCCTTTTCTCTTTCATGGGCTTACCCTCAATGAGCATTTTGTACTCCTCTCTCCATGTCTGCTTCCCAGAGGCCCCAGTGGACACAGACATTGACATATTTTAAGAGTCAAGGTTACCTATTTTGCAAAATGACCTTCACTTATTATGTTTCTTATTGCTTTCTCATGATTAGATTCAGATTGGACCTTTGGGGCAGGACATGCATGTAGGTAACGTAACCATGTAGGTGATGGTGTGCCCTTCTCAGTGCATCACTTCGAGTGCACCTGATAAGAGTCTGTCCTATCATTGGTGATGCTAAGCACAGCCGTGATGGTTAAAGTGGTGTCCGCCAGACCTCACCGTTATATGGGTACCTCATTTCCTTTGTAACTAATCATAAGCCGGTGGGGTTAAACCTTGAGACTGTGATGGATCCATCTTCACATTCATTCAGCAACGACAGAGAGAATGTAGAGCCAAGCCCTGTATCAGGAGCTGAGTATCAGAAGCTTCCTTCCCAGGGACCATTGTTCCTTCTCCTCTTCTTCCCAGAGGACTCCTGCTACTTAGTCTCCCCTAAGTTCTCAGCAGAGGACTTGCTCATCTCCCCAGATGACAGTCCCTTCCTCCACCACCTCTCCCTGCCAATCCACAGACCCCCAACTTCTTTTCTCCTGAGTCCATAAGAAGATGGGGGGAAGGGAGGTTGAATCAAAATATTCTATAAAGGATGCAACCTGCCTTCAACAAAGAGAGCTGCTAAAGAATTCTATAGCACACTTCCTTTTTCATTTTGAAGGGTCTGTGTGTGAATGAGGTCGCTAATTCTGGGTATCTCTATGTAGATAGATACCCATAGGATGTCCTTAGGACAAAAAAAATCCTCACTCTCCCCCGAAAAAAACTGCCCATCATCACCATAAGACCACCAAAATGGAGTATTATTCAGCCACAGAGAATGCGATCCAGTCATTTGCAGCAGCATGGATGGAACTGGAGATCATTATGTTAAGTGTGTTAAGTGAAACAAGCCAGGCACAGAAAGACAGGCATCGCATGTTATCACTTATTTGTGGGATCTAAAGATCAAAACAAGTGAACTAATGGACATAGAGAGTAGAAGGATGGTTCCCCCGAGGCTGGAAAGGATAGTGGGGGACAGGAGCAGAAGGTGGGAATGGTTAATGGGTACAAAAAATAGAATGAATAAGACCTACTACTTGATAGCCCAACAGGTTGACTATAGTTAATAATAACTTACACTTTTAAATAACTAAGAGTGTAATTGAACTGTTTATAACTCAAAGGATAAATGCTTGAGGGGGATGGATACCCCATTTGCCATGATGTGCTTATTTCACATTGCATGCCTGTATGGAAACATCTCATGTATCCCATAAATATATGCACCTATTATGTACCCACAAAAATTTAAAAAAAAATTTTTTTTAAACCACCACAAAGTTAAACATCAGTGGGCAAGCTAAGGTCTCCAGGTTGACGTGTGTACTCCCACCATGATCCCGCCTACTCCATTCTTTACAGCATCTCCGTGATGAGTCTGAAATTTGTTAATCAGCGTGTGTGCTTCTCAGTGCTGTCTTTTTAGTCTCCCTTCCCCCTCACCCCTCGACGGAGCATCCCAGCTGTTTCCCTGATGTCTGTATCAGCCCAGGTGCATTTAACAGGAATTCATTTCCATCTTAATCTGATTCTAGGAAGTAGATCATATTTTAAGGAATAACAAAGATGAGTTCAGAACATTCTTTCATAAAACACAGAGAACAACAGATATGTAGAAGATTAGCTTTCCGGCCGTGACCTTCAACAAATCATTCTGATTTCTGCCATATTAAATTCTTCATGATGAAATCTAACAAAATTCAGTGGAAGAGTTTTGGAGGTAGTATCTGTAAATCAATAGCTAGCAACTGCTACGCTTCAGGTAGTCCCCACTATGCAAACTAGGGGAAGGGGGGATGGGACGCAGAATGGAGTAGTGATTAAGAACACATGCTTCAATGTCACTTGAACTTGAGTTCAAATCCAGGCTTTGCCACTTAGTAGCAAGTCAGTTTCACCTTTTTAAGCCTCCACTTGCTCCCCTATAGAATGGAAATAATAATACAGCAAGGACTCAGTGGAATCATCTATTTCGTATAAGAACACACTTGGGGCCAGGCACGGTGGCTCACACCTGTAATCCCAGCACTTTGGGAGGTTGAGGCGGGTGGATCACGAGGTCAGGAGTTCAAGACCAGCCTGGCCAACATGGTGAAACCCCATCTCTACTAAAATTTAAAAAATTAGCTGGGCATGGTGGTGTGTGCCTGTAGTGCTAACTACTAGGGAGGCTGAGACAGGGGAATCGTTGAATCCAGGAGGCGGAGATTGCAGTAAGCCGAGATCATGCCACTGTACTCTAGCCTGGAGACAGAACAAGACTCCATCTCAAAAAAAAAAAAAAAAGAACACATTTCATTTGGGACAGTGCACATATAGCACATAGGAGAACAATAATGTGACTGGTAGGATTGGCATTAGTTCCATTTCACAGATGGGGAACTGAGACTTAGGGAGTAAAGGTACCTCGCTCAAGGTCACTAAACTCCTACGTGACAGGGCCAGGACTCAAGGTCTTTCTGATAACAAAGGTCTTTCCAACCTTTCCTGCCACATTCCACTTCTCAGCCATCAGGTTAAACCACATCACTTCCAGATGTTATTATTTAAACAGCTTCAGCACATGAATATTGAATGTAAGTATACCTGCCAAGAAAATCATCCCCATCTAAGAGTCCACTGTGAGTCTGTGCCTGCTCACGCTCCACTCCTCCCAGGCCTCCCACCCCCATTTACCACCTTTTAGCCTGGTGCGGTACAGGACATCACGTGGTGTTTCTCATGATCCTGCTCTCAGCAACTCATTGGGTTGATAAGAGAAAGGATGGTGTTCACACATGCTGTGGGAAAGGTGGGGCAGGGTAGAGATTCGACTTTGTTTTCTAGGAAACAAAGAATGGAGTCATCACCCGTGCTCTGCAGAGCAATGGGAAAACTGAAAGCTCTGAAGCCAGTGGCACATCCAAGGGAAGCAAAGACAGAGAATCAAAATCAACTGTCCCCAGGATGGCTTTTATGCAGCCAGACTGGGGGTCATCATGAAGCACAAAACAAAGGATATCTGCAGAGATGGTGCGTTAGTCCATTCTCACACTGCTCTAAAGGAATACCTGAGACTGGGTAATTTATACAGAATAGAGGTTTAATTGGCTCACAGTTTCGCAGGCTGTACAGGAAGCATGATGCTGGCATCTGCTTCTTGGGAGGCCTCGGGAGCTTTCACTAATGGCAGAAGGCAACGCGTGAGCAGGCATCTTACATGGTAGGAGCAGGACCAAGAGAGAGATGGGAGAAATGCAACACACTTTTTTAAAAAAATTATATTGTAAGTTATGGGGTACATGTGCAGAACATGCAGGTTTGTTACATAGGTATACATGTGCCATGGTGGTTTACTGCATCCATCTACATTAGGTAATTCTCCTAATGTTATCCCTCCCAGATCTCCTCACCCCCTGCTATCCCTCCTCTATCCCCCCACCCCCTGACAGGCCCCAGTGTGTGCTGTTCCCCTCCCTGTGTCAATGTGTTCTCATTGTTCAACACCCACTTATGAGTGAGAACATGCGGTGTTTGGTTTTCTGTTCATGTGTCAGTTTGTTGAGAATGATGGTTTCCAGCTTCATCCATGGCCCTGCAAAGGACATGAACTCATCCTTTTTTATGGTTGCATAGTATTCCATGGTGCGTATGTGCCACATTTTCTTTATCCAGTCTATCATTGATGGGCATTTGGGTTGGTTTCAAGTCTTTGCTATTGTGAACAGTGCCGAAATAAACATACGTGGCCACACACTTTGAAACAAACAGATTTCACAAGAAATCACTATTGAAAGGACAGTACCAAGGGGGCACAGTGTTAAACCATGAGAAACCACCCTTATGACGCAATCGCCTCCCACAAGGATCCACCTCCAGCATTAGGAATTACATTTCAACATGAGATTTGGGTGGAGACACAGATCCAAACTGTATCAGATGGTGACCGGGTTTTGCTTGGTTTTTATTTTCTCCTAATTTTTTTTATCTTTTCCTGATTTTCTATTAGGTTGGTGCAAAAGTTATTGCAATTTTTGCCATTTCAATGGCAAATGAATTTTTGGCATTCATTCAATGGTAAGTGAATTTCAATGGCAAAAACCACAATTACTTTTGCCCCAACACAACTTAATACAATGTTCATTAGTGTCAAAACCAGAATAAAATATTAAATGTGAAGTTGTATTACAAACATGCTACCTGGGTAGGGAGACACAAAAATGAATGTCAGTAAGGAGTATAGAGACCTAACAACGTGGGAAATGGAACAGGTAAGATTTGATGGGAGGGGGAGGGGGAGATGATCTACAAAGATCTGGAGAAATTGGGAGAAGTAGGAGAGTTCTGAATACCCTAGAATTGTGATTTTTGATAATTTTTTGGGGGGAGCGAGGGGCATGATCACAATACTGGATATGCATTTAAGCCATGAAAAACTCTGGGAACCTCAGGCTTAAGATCAAAAAGAATATCCAAAGTTGTCATCTATAAAGGAATCCTTGGTTAAATTAAGGGGCAGACCTGCTTTATAGTCCAAAAGTGGCCTGGGGCCTTTGTAACTGCTCCTCTGTATTAAATTCCCTCTTTTCAACTACCTGTCATGAGCTATGATCTCCTGCCTAGACCCTGCCTGATCCAGTATGTTAAAAAACTATTAGCTTACATCATTCCAGACTCTCAGATGACTCAATTTCAATTGGCATTAAATATTTCTACTTTGCCTGCCTTGAGAGAATTAGTCAAAATTGCTTTACAAACATGAAAAATGCTATTATTTTATTAAAATTAATCTCTGTAAATTGTAGACAAATTAGAAAAAAAGATAACCAAAACAAAAAAATTATTGTTTAATTGCCTATAATTCAAACACCCTGAGATAACATCTCTATTAACAATTTATTGTATTTACTTCCAGCTTGTTATATTTTTACATATATGTCTTGTCATATATCAGTATTTTAAAACCTATTTGTATCAGATCACATACATTTCTGGAAATTTCTATAGATTTTAACAGTATAAATCTTAAAACTTCTCTATCATCTACTGTCTTTACATTTTGTAGCATGCATTTTTCATCTGAAATTATGTTCCATTAACAGCTTTCCACATTAGTAAATAAAGAGCTATAGCGGCACTAAGTGGTAGCACCAAGACTCAAATGCATCACATACCACTGTCTGGATAGGCCATGTTTTATCCCCACAATGCCTATTGCGGGACATTTAGGTATTTTTCACTATTATTCACACTGCTGTGATAGATATCCTTGGGGATAAATCTTTTCATCCTGGCAACACAATTTCCTTGGCTGGGGCAAGAGGATATGTATTTTTAAAGCTTGTCACACGTATGTCTAAATTGCCCTCCAGAAAGGTTGTAGAGAGGCTGATTTTTGAGTGCTTTATAAACTTTTTATTGTGTTAATATCAAATGATGTTCGCAAATGTCCTGACAACTAGTTATTTCTGCTGGCTTATTATAATTTTAAACAAAACTATAATTATAAAGTTATAATCATAAAGTTATATTTATAATTACAAAATTATACTTTGACAAAAATGGTTTCCTGAGACTCCATTGAAATGCTGACATAGTTGTGAGGCTTAAGCGGGGCCATCTCATGCTGCTAAAGTTGGTGTCAAGTTGAGGCCACAATTGAGTACCAATCCCAAATCCACTCTTACACAATGATGTGAATTCCTGGTGCACAGGCAGCTATCATTAGGTGACATTTGAAAAAAAAATGCTTGAATGTTGGACATTATCATAGCGTTTCATGAGGAAGGTGAAATTTAAGATGTTTGGGAGAGGGGGTGAAGACATGACCATGGCATAAAACAGGGTTTCAATCATGTTTTTTCAAATTATCTGGCAGGAAAATTTCTGATGTGCTTATTTTTTCTTCATTTATAAGTATGCTTAGTTCACAGCATCTTTTTGGAAAGTTACTTTGGGCCTGCAGGAAATATATAATGAGGTTCTCCAAAATAAGTGGGATTAGAAAGACAGGCAACCTCATTTTAAAATATTTGATCTCAACACGGCCAATCTCATTGCTTTCACTGTGAAATACACCAGAATGGGGGTCATCTGATCTTGATGCCTCAAAAGCAGTGATGGGAAAGGAAGAAAAACTAGTTAAAATAAGTCTCAGTCTTTTAGCCGTTTTGCCACTCCCAAGAGAGGGACACATTTCAGATAGAATTTTGTGGCTGCAGGTAACAGAAAACCTAATTTAAGCTGGTATAAATAATAAAGGAAATGTTCATGAAAAGTCAAGATTCCAATGAAGCTTGATCAGTTTAACAAGGCACCGTGGGACGAGTTTTTCTCTCTCTTCTCTGCCTTTCCTCCACATCATCTTTGCCCAAGGCTGGCTACCCTCATGGGCACAAAATGGCTGTGAGCAACTCCCAAGGAATATCTTTTTCCCCATGTCTAGTCAGTGAGGAAGGAGACCATCTCTGCCTGTGCTTCCCAGAAGCCCCTAGAAAGTGCTTGCCTCTCATTTGCCCAAACTGGGTCACATGACCTTCCATAAACCAACCACTTTGACAGGTTTGTGCTGTTTGGCTTCAGTTATTCAGGGCCTCACCTGCTGCTGGTACCATGAGCATCTCCCAAGACGCAAGTGCCAACTAAAGAAAAGGCAAAGGGCCTAGCCAGGGAAACAACTGGTATCAACAGAGAGGGTGAACAGATGTTGGATGTGTAAGATAAATGAATGTTCATTATGCAAAAGCTTGGGAAAGCACTCCTGGAGTTCCTTACATGCCTCTCAGAGGGTGGTTTCTCCACCCACTTCACCCATGAACGCTGAGGGGTCTGTCATCAATTTCCAGCCAAGGGGTTCTTGAGGCCCCCTGGTATACTGAGATGAGCAAGACATAGTGTCTGTAATTCATTACTAAGAATAACCAAAGAGACAAAATTTGTAAATGATTTCATTGTTTCCTATCCAGTTGACCTGATTCAAGGCTATCCACATGTTTTGTTTTGTTGTTTTGTTTTGCATTCTTTATACTTTCCTTTGTTTCTCTCTCTCTCTCTTTTTTTTTTTTTTTTTTTTTTTGTTTGCTTGTTTGTTTGAGACAAGGTCTCACTCTGTCACCCAGGCTGGACTACAATGGCACAATCTCAGGTCACAGCAGCCTTGACTTTCTGAGCTCAAGCGATCCTCCCACCTCAGCCTCCTGAGTAGCTGGGATTACAGGCATGCACTACCACATGCTTGGCTAATTTTTTTGTATTTTTTGTAGAGACAGGGTTTTGTCACATTGCCCAGTCTGGTCTCAAATTCCTGAGCTCAAGCCATCCTCCTGCCTCAGCCTCCCAAAATCTTAGGATTACAGGCATGAGCCACGACACCTGGCCCCACTTTCTTGAGTGGGCAAGTAATAGCTGCAGTTACAAATACTCTGTGGAATTGTCATAGACTCTTCACCCTTCATCTGTGCTGCCTTACATGGAAACATGTATTGGCCAACCCAGGAGAAAAATGGAATCAAGCAGGCCAGAAGCAGTTCCTTCCTCCACTTTATCTCCCACTGTCTCCACCCAACTCTGCCACAAACTGTCATTCAACTTTGAAACAACTATACTTCTCACCTTTCACTTTCAAAGCCCCAGAGCAGCAGGCACCATAGCCCAATTTCACTGATGGTGGCTTCAGGGAAATTATTTTGCCTCCCCCAACACATCAATATTGGGATTTCTGTTAGTGAACACCCAATGTGTTCTCACTCCGTCTTCAAAAAACACTCTCGGTACAGTACTACCCACCAGGCTTTGTCATATTTCACTTCGCCATTTGCTTTTCAAATCTTTTCTCTTTCACTATGTAACTAATTAATGTTTATTGCAAAGTTATAGGAAATGCACATCAGCTAAGAAAAAGAAATGAAACCTACCATAATCTCACCCCCAGAGAGAATCACTGCATTTGGAGCTGTCCTTTCATATCTTTGATATATGTCTATCCACACGGATCATTTTTCAAAAACAAAAACAACCATGCTATAAATATTACTTTGTAACATGTCTTTTGACTCAAAGAAATCAAACATCTTTACATATCAATAAACATACTTAAATTATGTTGCCATTATACTTAATTGCTTCATAGTATTTTATTGTTTAGATGCACCATAGTTATTTAACCTGTCTTCTATTGTGAGTTGCAAAGTTGTTTTCTAATAGTTTGCTATTACCAGCAGCATCCTGGTGGACAGTTTTGTTGATGAACTTCTATGCCCATGAAAGGCTATTTCCCTAGAATTCTTGACAGCAGAGTTGTTGGATCTAAGGACATGCTCATTTCTAAAGCATCTGGTTGCCCTTCCGGAATGCTGACACAGAGTATTTACCGGTTTTATCTGAGAGCACCCATTTTCCCATAATTTCTTAGTATTCTTTTTGTTTTAAAAAAATCGTAAGGTGCAGGAAAATTTCAAGACAAGATAATCCAGATAATATTCTGATCATTGTTTCTCCAAGCTGGGGGTTGAGAAAAATGACTTTTATACTAAAACATAATTTTTCAAGTATGTTGGCTCAAACCTGTAATCCTAGCCTTACTTGGGAGACTGAAGCAAGAGGATCTCGGGCCGAGGAGCTCGAGGCTGCAGTGAGCTGCACTCCAGCCTGAGTCACAGTGTGATCCTATCTCTAAAAATAATAATAACAATAAAAATATCATATAATTTATCTCTCTTCTTTATGTTGAGCCTGTATCAACTTCTGAGTAATGTGAGCTTTCCCCTATGCATAGTCAAGGCAAATTAATGGGGAGAAAGAAACACCCATGAACAATTATATGGATAATTCATTCATAAACCTCTGCTATGGGGGCAGGAAGAGAGGGAAGTACATTTGTATCTTTACACTGACAAGATTCAGCTCTCCAAATCAGCTGCTAAAACCACCAAAATAATTATTTTTAATGTCTAATTTTTTGCTTTACTTTAAGTGTAATGCTAATACTAGTCACTTCCATTTATCAATGCTTGCTATAAGTGAGGAATTTAGCAATTAATTTAATCCTCAAAACAGAGTAGGAGTTATTCTCCCATTCTACTGAAGAAATTGAAGCCCAAATTCTTCAGCGAGGTTGAGTAGTAATTTGTTCAAAGTCTCATAGCTGGTCACCAGACAGAACCAGGATCAGAGCTCAGGTCCACTTGTCTTCAAAGCCCTTACCATGTCCGCTGTGTCACACAGCAGCCCCCTCTTCAATGTCAAGGTAGACGCTGTGCTGCCCAGGACCCCTCAAACCTAGCCATACATCTCAGATAAACCCATGAGCCTCCTGTGCCTGGCTCCATTTGGAACCGTTGTATCAACACTCCTTTTACTTTCACCCTTTGTCTTCTCATCAGGTCCCAGACAAGTCAATGAAGAGCATCAAGTATCTGGACAAGGAAATAATAAACCTCAAAAAGGACCTTATACGAAGCCGGTGAGTGAGCCCAGCAGGGAATGATCCATAGACAACCCAACAGGCATGAGCAGGCAGTGGGGTGTTGCCTTCAAGTCCTTGCCCAGTCCCAGCATCTCCCAACCCTAAACCCTGAGCAGAAGACTTACAGGAGGGTAACCCAGGGAGGAGCAGAGGACAGTATCGCTTTCGAGGTTGGACTTTCCAGGGAGTACCCATGCCATGCCAGCCCTGCCCGCAGCCGCCTTCCTAGTATTCCCTCTGCTTTTCTTTGTGGACCTGAATCCAACTCAAGAGAGTTCCCCCATGCTCCAGAAAAAATTTCCCTTTTTTCCCTTTTCACTCCACACCCACTCCATGATACCATGGAGTCAGAGTCATTCTCAAATTCTGGCCCTGCTATCTGCTAGCTGGGATGCTGGAGAAGTTATTTAAACTCTCTGGGCCTCTCTTTCCCTATCTGTAAGATAAGAATAATAGGAGGTTGTTAGAAGAACTGAGTGAAATAAAGCAGATAAGAGTGCCTCTCATATGGCCTTGAAGACAGGGCTTCCTTCCTCTCCTCGCTCCCCATTCCTTCCCTCCCCTGATGATTGAGGCCCAGGACCATGTTTTGATCATCTCTGTGTGGTGAGATGGAATTTTGTTTTCCCCTTACCTCTTAACTCTTTCCTGAGACCTAGAACTCCCAAGGTAGTATCCTAAAATGAGACTTTTGGCAAAGCAACTCAAGACAGAGTAAGAGATGAACACTCTTTAAGCACGAAACACGTAAGACGTGTGCTGAGAGGGGGTAATCTAGGCAGTGGGGGAAGTTCTGTTTATCTTAGATACCTCCCACTCTGAGCCAGATGCAGTGAGAGGCAGAGTGAGACACCCTCTCCCTTCACCTCCACTGTCTAAAAGCTACGCTTCTCTACTGCTACCAGAATCTCCACCCTGCCCCGTCCAGTAGCACAACTTGATGGAACTGATGACTGAGCCCAGGAGGACTCCTGGAAGGTGGGGGAAGGGGAAAGGAGTTAAAGGGCCTAGGG